>JABSTQ010011008.1:0-600000 GCA_013358835.2 Ixodes persulcatus | reverse complement strand
CCATCTTTTGCGCGTATTTCGTCTTTTTTGAGCGTCGGTATAAACTCTGTTCACCCCTAAGCTGGGACTGCGGCAGAAGCTACGTCCTCGTTGGATCAGTCGCGTCATCACGAACCCGGCCATACCCACGCGCGGAGAGATGAATCATGATAAGAGGGAGGCGGCTGATCTGTCCGGCGGGCACGTAGCTTCCACCGTAGTTAAGGGTGAACGGAGTAGAGTATCGGGCATCAAAAGCAACGGAAACCGATAGAACGGCACGATGCCGCTGTGTTCTGACAAGCGGAGGCCCCTTTGAGCAGTCCTTCATTTGTCGTTTGCAGACAATACCCCAGAAGGCGCTCGTTACTCATACAAAGTTAAGGCCCCTGAATAAGAAAGGTTGCGACACCTCCCTTCTCCCCTGACGTGCACGCCTCTCACCCTTATATTGCGCTGTTTCACACTCGCTTGCGAATGCCAAACGCCAGACGCCGGCGTTTTAGCTCGTTTGACCAGTGCAAGGGAGACAAACGCAGCTAGCCTTAGGACGGTTTACCCACGAAACGTACTAACCAGAGCTCGGCGTTCTGACATCCCCGTGCGCTCTCTTCTCCTCCTCTCCCTCCGTTTCTCGGCGCATACTTCGTAAAGATGGCGCCACAATTCTTCTCTCTTGGAGCCTCTGTGCTCTTGAATCCACTCTTGAATAGACCCTTTTCAAAAGTCCGTCGAGCAACATTGGCCGTCGCCATTGCTTGGCCACGAAGCGCGTGATTGGATCCGAGTCTTCGCCGAGCGCTGACGCAGCCCGCCTGTTTAATAGACGCACAGAGCACGTGATCAAGCCACGGCGGCCAGGCGTTGGCGCGGACTTTTGAAAGGGGTCTAGTGCAGGGTGTAAGATAGACAGGTGGGGAAACGAGAGCCAAATGAGCGACCGGATTGTGTCCCCCTCGGTTTTCTCTTTTTCTGTGGCGCCATCTATGTGGAGCACCGCGAACTCTCACCCCGGGTGGGCGACCGGTGGCGACCGGCTAAACTGACGGAGATGGTTTTCGTGGATTTTCAGTGCAGGACTTTCGTGCTCTCGGTTTATTTTGCGCACTCTCCCATAAAGTTCCATGCAAATCCTCTTCCGATTTTTTTTCTTCTCGCCGCAGCGCCATCTGTCGCAAATTGGGGGTACTCGCAAGCAGACGAGTACACAATCCGGTCACGCCGCTGCGGTAGGCTTCTATGGGCCGTTTCCCCACCTGTCTATCTTACACCCTGGTCTAGTGTTAGAAATATTGCTTGCTTTGAAACGTATTTATTATTTAACGAGTTCATGTAACGATGATCTCAGTTTGGAGTAGCGCTTAAAATGAACTCCTTGATATGAAGTGAACCCTTAAACAATTTTAGGTTCTAACGGCGTTCCAAGGAATGACGTTCCTGGAACGCTTTCGTCTTAGAAGGAACGGAGGAACGCCGCCGTTCCATTTTGCATCGGCGAAACGGTAACGGCGACTCGTTACGTTTTCGAGAAAGCAACAAAATTAATGGCGTTCCTTTTTTTCGTTTTCTTTTTATAAGGGGTGTCTGAAATAACCAGGCTCGATTTAAAATGGTACGTAAAAATCGGCGCCGGCACGTGGCAATCTAAACTTTTCGTAGATGGTACATTTCATAGGTCGTGATACACCAAGCGTAACGATAAAACGCCTTGCACGCGTCGAGTATCTCATGGCTGGTTTGTTAGTATGTGGGAGCGATAGTCTGCCACCACGGCCAGAGGCCGCTGCCGAATGCCCAAGCTGGACAACGTCCGAGGCGCGCAACAGCGCACGTAGGACAGGCGCAGAAGCCTATAAAAGAGGGCACACGCCCACAGAAAAGAGGAGACGGACCGAGGTCACGGAGGCGTGTAGTTCGAACGCTCCGGCAATGTTTTGCGTTGATACTAACAACCCATTCCCGTTACTCTAATAAATGTAGTTTCTCGTGATGGAAACCGCGGCTTCGTGTTGTTCCTCCCGGATGGGCATGCAGCAAGGCAACCCTACCACATGTGACGCCCAACGTGGGGCCATGTGGTAGGGTTGCCTTGCTGTATGCCCATCCGTCAGAACACACATCAGAACTTTTTGTTTCTGGTTGCACGACCAAGCATAGCTAGAAGTAGTGAAACAAACGCCCTCATATGAAAATGGTTTAGTATGTATTAGCCCCGTGCGCGACCGAAAGCGTCGCTGTGGTCGGCCTTCCACGATTGGCCGAACGCTGACTATGACGTCGGAAAGGGGATTTATCATCGGCGGAAATAAGAGGAATGAAAGAACTTTAATTTTGACGGTGTTGGCGGTGTTCCTTTGAGAGCGCAATGATTTCAAGCTTCCACCATGCTAATAACAAACACCATCGAACTTGTTGTTTGCAAGGTAATGACGTCACAAGGGGGAACCACAGGAGGGCGCCACCAAAACATCTCGCCGCTAATAGTCATCAAAGTTGGCCGATGTTCCGGTGAGCACAAAAGGCTCAGGTCGACCCTTTCCTACCGTACCGTGCTTCTGTGTTTTCATATATTTTACTCTTGCGTGTAATGCTTAAAACATTTATGCTAGATAATATTCAGGCATACATAAAATATATCAAATTCTAATATGCCCACTGACCACCGGGTGCACCATAGTATTTCGAGTCATTAATGGACGAAGAGCGTGTTGGTGCGGGTCAAGATTATGCAACATCTTTTAATGCGGCTGGGCAGTGGGCACCCACACAGTGTAAAATAAGTGTTACAAATATAAAAGCGAATCACTTTTTCTAATCACATGTTGGCGTGATCGGCAGCAATATCGCATACATACTTAATATACTATATAGGCCCAGGGTGTCTGAAATAATGAGGCTTGGTCTAAAAATGGGCCGTAAAAATCGGCGCCTGCACGTAGAAATTAAGAGTTTTCGCGAAATGTATATTTCACAAGTCGGTTTTATTTTGTGAAATTACAAAGCATAGCTCCCTTTCTCCGAAATATAAGGCTAAAAAACTAGCCAGGGTCAACAGCGTACGGCGACGGAGACGTCCGAGTCGAGTGGCGGGGCGCGTCTGGCACACATATTGATAGATAAATTTCTTATCTACCTTTGGTTTAAAAATAAATGCGGACAATGAAAACAACACTTCAAGTTCTGGAAGCCACTGGTTTCCCTGCCCCGAGAAGGCGGAAGCCGCGGTCGTCCCAGACTTGGTCGTCTGGCTTCGAGCCTGCTCGCTCCGTATCGTGTCGGGGAGAGTTCGCCACCATGTTGGCCTACCCTCTCGCACTCTTCCGCGCGTCTCTCGTTTTCGGGGGACCAGCGAGATCACACGGGACAGTCGGGACTTCCCTCTTCTGAGCGGACGGCCCTCTGGTCGAGGAGTGCTGGATTGGACTCCGGGCGACGGGTCGAGTCGCGGCGTCAGCTCGTCCGACCGGCGATGACTCAACGCTAGCGTTTTCCATGGTTGGCGTCCCCTCCCCGTAGTGGACGTCCGTCTGCTGAGAGAGCTCTGGCCCAAACTCCTGGTACGGCGGGGAGCGGCGTGAGTTCGGCCCGCCGGCCATGACTCGCTCGCGATACCCCTTTGGCTCCCAAGTCGGCGGGCGCTGCGGGCACTCTGTGCCCACGGCTCGCTTGACCACAGTGTCTTGTTGGGGACCCCTGTTTCCCAATAAACGCCGTTGGATACCGGGGTTATCGTTGTTGGCATGTCGTTGGCAAACCCGGCGCGGCGCTCTACCCTCGCTGGTAACCATCGGCGGCGCGGTGCGACGGGCATCGGGTCCCGTCGCACCGCGACGGGACCTGATGAGCCCCGGACGCAAAGGGACTCTTGCAACCGAGTACGACCGAGAGAGACGAGACTTGTTAAAACCTCTTAAAATTTCCTAGGACGAGAGAACACACTGGCACGCTGGCGCCATCTATACGGTGACCCTGGAACTGCATTTCACAAGAGCGAAGGTTTTGCGGGATTTCCGAGGTCACGCGGAGCGACTCTGTTTACCAACACGGCCGGAAGGCCGCGCATGCGTGGTAGCTATGTGGGCAAAAGCAGCCCGGCTCTCCGTGTTTTCGCCATTGCGTTCTATGACGGCGCTCTAGCTGCCAAGAGATTTCGTTTGCGTGTCGTTTGCTTTATTTCGCTGGTCGGCCACACCTTCCGACGCCGTTCCCGACGCCATCTATCAATATGTGCCCCAAAAGCGACCCACCACTCGACACGGCCGTCTGCGTCGCCGTCCGCCGTTGACACTGGCAAGTTTTTTGTTTGTTTTTTTGCCCCATTTTTTACAGAAAGGGAGCTACGCTTTGCAATTTTACAGGATAAAACTGAACTGTGAAATAAATATTTGACGAAAAGCTTAGATTGCTACGTGTACGCGCCGATTTTTATGGTGCATTTTAGATCGAGCCTGGTTACTTCAGAAAGCCTATATTTGGAATTTTACTTGAATTTAGTAGGCATTTAGACTTTTATTTATCAGCTATTCACTCCAAAAAAAGCCCGTGCGTCTACTTTCCCACACAGCACTCGGAGAGCCAATCACCGCAACTTACGGAAGCAGCTCAACGAATTAACATGCCGAAACGTATGTTTAGACCAAAAAACGCAGTCTGAGTTGTGACATTAAAGGGGCGATGCAACAATTTTTGTACTTTGCGCAAATACCGCTTAGAACGGATCCCTGACGTTAATGACCTATGAAACACGCGTTCGTTTTTCACCCCCCGCAATAGAAGTCCAAGTAAAAAAATTAAAGAAAAACGAGCAGCGTTCACCCCCTCAACTCGCAGCCAGAACAAGCGGCCACGTGATCTGGAGCCGATTATATGCCGCCAATGTTGATCATAGCCACGCGCTCGGGTTGGCAAAGCACAGAACACGCGCTGAGTTCCAGACATTGTTATGGCTCGGCTATTGTCGTCGTTGCAGCGATTGGACACGGGCCACTACCCGAATGCTTCTCGAGCTAGTAATTATCGCGAGCCCAAATAGAGTGCCCACGCAATGCTCGGGTCCAATCTATGAACAGCATTCAAATATCGTCATATGGGTGTATTGCGATCCCCACGTTACGTCATCAAATTTTGCAAAGGAGAGATTGAATGAAAATTATCGCTTTTGTCTCTGAAATTACACTGCAACAAAGGTGTTTCTTGGCCAGTGGCGTTGCGTGCGAGTAACCTTGAGTACCACTAGTGCCAGTAAGCTCGTGTAAAGTACTCCAATTGAATATCGTTGCACAGCCCCTTTAAGCAATGCGTGACGTTTTGCATTACTTAATGTCACAACTCAGACTGCGTTTTCTGCTCTAAACATATGTTTCGGCATCGTCATTCGCTGAGCTGCCTCCGTAAGTTGCGGTGATTGGCTTTTTGAGTGTTGTGCGGGAAAGTAGACGCACGGGCTTTTTTATGCTGTTTGAACCTCCGGCCGACTTCAAGAGATAGGGAAGTGTTCGAGAAATAATAGAACATAAAGAGCTGGGGAAAAAAAAGTGATCGTGGCCACACGACACGTTTCTGATGTGGATATTCTACTCAACAAAATGTAAGGACGCAAACGAACTGGTGTACATTGCACATGGTTGAAAAACCCCGAGACTGCGGGTAAACGACACAACACTAAAAAGTGTTGTGTCGTTTACCCGCAGTCTCGGGTTTTTTCAACCATATTCTACTCGCTCGCTTTATTTTAGCTATAGAGTATGCAGCGCAAAATCACATTAAAATGTGCAAAAAAATAACGCTAATGTAGAGATACGTTTCAATCTTAAGCACAACGGGAACGCGTTTCTACCGAACCCCTGGAACTTATAATGGAAGTAGTTCCAGAATTGAGAGGAACGAAGAATGAGAATTAGTTCCTGTTTTGGGTGAACGTGTATACAACACACTGGTGATAACCTTGTTCTGATCCGCCCGTTTTTAAACAGTGCCGGGCGGTCGGCAACGTAAAGGAACAATTCGGCTCACGGATTAAACTTCAAAACTGTGTCCGAGCCCGGGTTAGGACACCGGAATGGGGTTACACAGCCCCAGACCACAAGGCTGTCATGCTGAGAGGTCCCTGTCGAAAGCTGACTCGACCCTGGATATCCCCGGATTTGGAAAGCCTCGCTATACTCCGTTTTACCGTACAATGGATTGCGAAGAAAGCTACGAGTCATTGAGGCCATTCCGACGCCACGTGAGTGTCACGTGGCCCCCGTGAAGGGCGCCACAACGCACGACGTGACGCCTTGTCGTCTGATACGTTCACAGATCGGAATTTGCTGGGATGGCAAATAACGACCGCTGTGGGTCATCGTAAAATAAAACAGAGTATTGATTTTTGCTTTTTGTTTAAGAGAGTTTAGATTCAGAAAAGGAGAGCTCAAAAGGTCACTGGCCTTCTAAAACCGTTAAAGACATTTTTTTTTTTTTAGCAGCAAATTGGAAGCGTTATTAGGTTCATTCTTTTGTAAAGGCGAGCTGGCAATTGTGAAAATGTTGTGCAAGAGCAAGAAAAAAAGAAAAAAAAATGTAGGAGCAGTCTTTCGATCCTTTTGTCGGAACGGCGAAGCTAGCTGTATTCTCTGGCTGTCCCGTTGAACTGTCTTCTAATTGAAACAATGCGATAGAACGGTCACGGAGTTCTCTTTTTTTTTTTTGTTCTTTCTCACTTGGGCCCTCCTCGAAGATTTTACGAACAATGGTAGGTCGGAAGACAAGTGTTGCCGAAGTCTGCACGGCAAACTGACCTTCACACGCCACTATCATTGCTTTAGTATATTTTTTTTTTTTTACCTTTAAAAAAAGGTTCGCAGACAGCTTCTTCTTTTTTTTTCTTCCCCAAAACGACAAGTTTCAAAATTATCTAAAAAACGATGACAGCTAGTCTGATAGGACTCACCTCAGCAACCAAGCACAACCGGGCATTTCAGAAAGCTGGCCCAATTGACACGCTTCAGGCACCGCTTAAATGTCTTTGACGTGACTGGAACACGGAGTGCAATAAACTGCGCCAAGAGTCGGTGTATGAGAAGCCAGTGGCCTTCCACCAATGGATACGATAGCCTGAATAACTAGGAATAAACTTTTGATTGCTTGGTGTCGTTTATATTGTATCGAGGCTTGTCATTTGGGGACAGTTAAGTGTTTTACTTACAAATGGTAATTTATACGTGTATCCTTGAGTTTACTACTCTAATGTTGCGTCTCTAAATTGACGTTAGAAGTAACTTGACTACGCGATGGCTCACACGCGTACTCTTTAAATCAGGCTATTGTTATAACAAACAAGTTAGTATAGGAACAGAGGCGTGCTAGCGTTTTCTTCAGTGAATGTTTCTAACATGCACTCTTTAGTTTTCGTCACACGTACCTCCACACTGATTTTTCTTAAGAAAAAGGCATCCAAGAGATGTATACGTATGCTGTATGAGTATGATACTTATAAAAATTTCTGACTGTCTTTTTTTTTTTAGCATGTATCAGTGTAAGAGCGAAAACACGACATCGGCGCTTGCTGGCGCTTTACTTTGAAAGGATATTGGCGAGCACTGAACTTTACCACTTAGGTTAGCTCCCCAACCGAACGCTTTAAATTTTTAAGAAATCGACAAGAAACAGCGATTTCTTTTTTTTTTTCTTTTTTTTGCGTTAACAGTGTTGCGCAGTGTACCTCGAAATTAATTTGAGTACTGTCGATTGTTTCTAGTACTGTCTCTAATCAGCAATCACCCCGGTTTCATGGCCAGCACGGAAAATATTTTCCCTCGCCAGGGAACCTACGAGAGAAGAAAAAGCTTACAAATATACCACGATGATCTCAAAAGTTGTGAAATTTATATATCGCCGTCGTCACCGTTACCATCACCACCATCATCATATTCACCACCGTCATCATCACGAGAATAATTATCCGAAACATTAAAAACCTCATCAACAGCCTCATCCCAGGTCTCCATTATCCCTTATCTCGGCGCTGAAAGAGGGCGTCGTCTGCTTTGTGCGCCTCTCGGGACATAACGCCAAAAGTAAATAGTGTCACTAACTCGGTCGTCTGCGAACGCGCCTTACCTTGGCTTTGGCAAGCCTTTGCTTTCATTTTTTACAGAAAGAGAACTGCGCCTTCAAATTTCACATGGTAAAACTGACCTGCTCAGTGCACAGTCGGTGAAAGTTTGAACTTTCTCTGTGAAGGCGCCGATTTTTCGGCTTGTTTTACAGCGGAATGTATAGGCTTGGGACACGATTATATCGTCCCTTTAGATCGCTAAACCTTGATGCGCAAAGTAGCACCAACAAACCAGTAGAGCTAGAAAGTGTTCTATTGATGTTCGACCCTGATATTTATATTATACCTGAAACTTATTTGCACAGCAAAAAAAAAAAATCTGATAGATATGTTTGCACTGGTGGTTTTCACGTATATCGATGCAATTGAGTTTCGAAAGGATGTAGGTTTGCTCTTCTGGTTATGGCCGATTCACACGACGGACTGACCCGCGGACGGAATGATCCCGTGACGACATATCCGCGGTTCGTCCGTCTCCAAAGCGCATCCACACGAGGAAGACGACGAGCAGACGCCAGCGGGACGGACTGAACCTGTTCGCCACCCCACAGTGCCGCGAAACTCCAACATCGCACCCACCGTGGCGCCGTTGTCCAAGAGAGAAATGAACGTTTGCTACCGCAATAAATAAGTGTACGCCGCTGTTACGTACAGACATAGCTTCAGACTGAGGAGGCTATGGTACAGATGGGGACCGTGATAGGCTTCGCGCGAAGCGTCACTCTGAGAAGCTCCGCCTTCAGCGCGAGCTGGCTGGCTTCCGCAGGGCTTTGGTTGTGCATGCCTGCGCGTTCACACTTGTGTTATAAAGGGCAGAAAGCTCCCGCTGAACGCGGAGCTTTCTGCTTTAGTAAACCTCAGATAGCTTTACTAGTTTAAGGCATGACAGTTACACAGGCATGGTCCTGCTCAAGAAGGCTTAGGCGTAGAAGCGACGAAGTTCAGGGCTCGCGGAGGGTTGTTTGGAGATGCCTTCAAGCACTCCGCGCTCGTGCACAATACTTAAACGTGCCCTGAGGAGGTTTTTGAGATCGGCTAAATATGGAACAAACTCACTCTGCTGGCTCTAAGCATACTAGAAATTTATAAATCATGACGATACGCGTCCTATTTCCCTGTTAAAAGAGCAATCAAAGATCGCAACACACCGATTCCATCTCCGGCGATGGGAGGAGCATGTTCCGACACCAGGGGCCCTATGTTGCACGTTTTGGACTCCCACGGCGACTATGGAGAAGGAAGTGACGTCAACGACACAGCAAACGCAGATTGAATGTTGACAGAAGAAAAGAAAATCAACATCCAATCTGCGTTCGCTGCATTGTTGACGTCACTTCCTTCTCCATAGTCGCCGTGGGAGTCCAAAACGTGCAACATAGGGCCCCAGGGCCCGTTTGCTCGAAGCGCGGTCAAGCGCTAACCGCGGCTAAAGTTAGCCGCAGCACCAATACTTCGTCTCACCTTTGCATGGACTAGCGGCGAGAAGTTTTGGTGGCGCCCTCCTGTGGTTCCCCTTTGTGACGTCATTACCTTGCAAACAACAAGTTAGATGGTGTTTGTTATTAGCATGGTGGAAGCTTGAAATCATTGCGCTCTTAAAGGAACACTGCCAACACCGTCAAAATTAAAGTTCTTTCATTCCTCTTATTTCCGTCGATGAAAATCCCCTTTCCGACGTCATAGTCAGCGTTCGGCCAATCGTGGAAGGCCGACCACAGCGACGCTTTCGGTCGCGCACGGGGCTAATTGTTAGCCGCGCTTGCTAAAAGGGCGAGCTAGTACTTTGGATGAAGCCTCGGCGGCTGCACGAGCGCTCGTGCAGCGAATGCTCCAGTCAGTGCGGTCAAGGCAAGTCGCTCGCGCCTACACAGCCTTCGCAATTAGTCCATGCTAAGGTGAGACGAAGTATAGGAGAAGGATTTTGAAATCACGTGATTGGCTCGGTAGAGATGCGGGGAAACATGGCGGTGCCCCGATAAGTGAGCGCCGCTCGCTTGGAACTATTATGTCGTTGTAGCTGCAATATCGGGCGCGTTAGTCAGCTATGAATGGTGCAGGAGGCTTTCGCTTTGCCTTACCTCACTTAAATCGCAAAGCATGAGCAGTGACCTCGCCGCATTTTTCAGATAGTCTTTCGATTCTGGCCATTCCTAAGCCTAAATGAACGCGATAATAGGGAGTATTCACTGGACGCCATATTTGTGGGTGCTGTTTAGAGCGCATGCTCAGAACGAGCTCACATCAATAGGCTGCTAAGACCGGCGCTCTTGATGGTGCGGAATGCACGTTACAAAAGAATTGTGGGAGCTCGCCATCAGCACGCGCTGAGCATTCGCGCACACAACTATGGCCGCCAGTGAATACTCCCTATTGTCGGCATGGCAACATATTTGGAAAGTGAATTGCCTTGACTCAATCGGCCGGGTATTGATAGCACACAAAAACAGGCAGCGTCCCAATCGATCTTTTTCTAAATTTCCCAAGCACCGAGGTCACGGTGACCGAGGTGCATGTATAGGGAGTATTCACTGGCGGCCATATCTGTGTGCGCGAATGCTGAGCGCGTGCTGACGGCGAGCTTCCACAGTTCTTTTGCAACGTGCATTCCGCACCATCAAGAATGCCGGTCTTAGCAGCTTATTACTGTGAGCTCGTCCTGAGCATGCGCTCTAAACAGCACCCACAAATATGGCGTCCAGTGAATACTCCCTATACGAGTGTGGTTACACGCGTTGCAAGTGCTGGCGTCTGCAGTAGTAATTGTTCTAAAGCAAAAAGTCTAAAACAAAATTCGCCTTGCACGCGCGTTCGTCAAAGCCTTATTACGATTATTTACTTCGAATATATAAGAGGAAGGCCAGCACGCGCGGACCGTAGAATTACACTTCCAGCGTTCTTCTCGATGCTTGGATAATTTACTATTAGGTCTATTTTCACTGGAGCCGAATTACAGGTTTTTCAATTTATGATGGTCTTATATACAGTTCTTACATGCTGGTCAACCATGCTGCCGGTGTACCGCCCGCCTTTCACTGCTCACTTCTTTTTTATCGTTTCTAGGACTGAACTTCGTCGTCCTCATTAGAACTTGGAAGGAAACTTTCAACGAGGCTTGTCTTCAATTCAGACAGCCAAGCATTTAGAAATTGTCCAAACAATGGTGAATTTAGTTTTACCTTACCATATATCTGTACCACGAGCAACAAAAACTTGTCTGCTCAAATGTATGCCGCGCTGCGTCGCGAGAAGCCGGTAGCGCGCGTTGTTGGGTCCCCCCTTTTTGGGAACATTTTCCACGGAAGCCACTTATATTCGCAACAACCAGTAGGTGACACCAGCTATCACCCTATTATAAAACACGAAGCTATCGCTCATCCAGCCCTCGTCAACCTTGGCTGGGTACTTGTAGGTACCTAGTAGGCAAGGGTGGTTAACTTTTAAATGCGGTTAGAGCTAGCCGGCTTCAAGCAAACGGGCCCTGGAGACAAACACCAATGCGATCGCGAACGTGGAAACTGCGTACGCCGCAGCCATTTTGTCAAAGGAAGCGACGGGGCCATGCGTGGCTGCCCGCACCCCTACCGAGCCAGTCACGTGATTTCAAAATTCCTCTCCTAGGTACTGCGGTGCAGGACCACTGTCAATCAATAGCAAGCGAAGGATCTTCGCGCCGACCAGTGGATCCACGGAGTTATATCACGAATGTGTGCGGCTCGTTGTCAGTACAACCCGGACTACGATTCATCCCAGCTAGCGCGCACTCGAGAGCTGACGACCGAACAGATCTCTACCGCCAAAAAAAAACAAAAAAAAAAATGAAAAAAGTTTGTTGTTTTTGAGACGATTATTCCGGTTATATGTTCCCACTCCGCGAAAAAAAAAAAAAAACATATTTCGAATACTCTTACTTGCTTCTTTCATATACAAAAACAAACACATTTTGTAATAACAGTGTTTGCAATCTCAATGAAATGTAGCGTTTTCATTGGTCACATGCCGCCCTGGCTGCCGCCACAATGATTCTACCATCGATGGTGATAATTTCGATCTTTGATGGCTTTTTAATAGGAAAATAGGCAGCGCGTTGTTTTGATTTATGGATTTCCAGGATGCTTAGGGTCAGCAGATTACGTTATCGCCATATTTAGGCGATCTTAGCAACCTCCTCTAAGCACCCCACAGCCACAGGAAAAGTCTTGCTTGGTGAAGGACCGATTTGACGTGCAAGAATTATCGCGGCGTGATGGACGAGTTTTGACGGAAGCTGCTTGACACGTACACGGAGTACCGGAACCTGCGTCGCGTCAGCCGGGCAGAGTTTCTGCACTTTCTTTTACGCGTGGAACCAAGAATCGCGCGACGAAATGAACCAGAGAACGCACAAAAAACAACGATGCGCCATTTTAGTTTGTTTCGTCCAAACACAAAACAAAAGAAAAAACAAAGAATACATTGTACCGTTGCCAGATTAAACGCTCTCAAGTCAATTTTCCGCCAAAACATCCGCGAGCGAAAAGGCGCTCAACTTCATCAGGCCGCGCGTACGCGGACGAGGCGCGGTTCGCAGGAATCGGTGACTTGACGGTCACGTGGTACACGGTCCGCGGACGAAAATCGCGATTCGGTCCATCGGGTGAACACTATAGGGTCTCCGAAGTACACATGATAGGGTGTACTTCGGACACCCTATCATGTACGTTCATTGACCATGACCATGATTGCTACATGGTTTAGGCTGCCTTTGATTTTGGTAGCCAGTCAATGTTTGTTAGAGGAATATACAGATATACCCAAGCTAATACAGACGAGTGAATGAGAATGCGTTTATTTACAGTAAGTGGACACCGGATGCCTTGACGAAAGTCATCTTACCCGGTGGGGGGTTTAGAAGGTAGGGTTTGGGATGTTGAAAAAAAGGGGAAGTCGTTATATATTGGGTGTCCCAAGTCACCAGGCTCAATCTAAAATGGACCGTAAAAATCGACGCCTGCACGTTGCAATCTAAACATTTCGTCAAAGGTGCATTCCACAGGTCAGTTTTTCTTGTAAAATTAGAAATCGTAGCTCCCTTTCTGGAAAAGATAGGGCCAAGAAACTTGCCAGGGTCAACGGCGGGCTGCGACGCAGACGACGAAGTCAATAGGCGGGGCGCGTTTGGCGCTCGTATTGATAGATGGCGCTACCTCCTTATCGAGACTAGAGTTCCTCTATACACGAACTCATCTCTGTGACGTCACGGCGCGGTGGTGGCGCGTCGGTCGCACTTCCGGCCTGGGGCTGTGGGCAGAAGTCCCCATGCCAGACGTGTATTCCTGCGTTGTTTTGAAAGGAACCAGACATAAACCTGCCTTCTCGTCAAAACGCCGCGACTGGGGCCGTACCAAAAGTGTCGAGAAAGGTTTGAAGGTCAGTTTTCACGTGCTCGGTTCGTCCGAGAATCTGGATATGTGCCGTGAAAAGGGAAAAGCAGACGCCGTCGGACAACGATTGCTTGGGCGGGACGCACTTTGGGTTAAATTCACGGATACTTGTGGTCATCAGATTTATTTGTTTTGTTCCAACATGAACGCCAGAAAACTGTCAAGTTGTGCGGACCACCTGCGGACTACGTTCAGTACGTCTTCAAGTTCAAACGGCCGCCTGATTGTTCGCATTGTCGTCTGCTCTTTCAAACGTTTCTGCTTGTCGTCTGCTCTCTTAGACGACGCCGGTCCGTAGACCAAATGTTGGCCCGGTACTTGCGATAAGAAGTGAGTGCAGGCCTCAAAAGACTTAAATTTGAAGGTTGGTAAGCAGGCTCGACGTAAACAGTAGATACAAGGAGATGTTGGTCATTTTTACCAGTGACCAACACCGACTTGTTATGCCTAATTCAGTTGGTCCGATTCTGCTTGCGATTTTCAGTATCGTCGTCGACCATCTCAGCTACGGTTCACGCTTTTGCAGCCCGAGCGGCGTCGCGACTGAAAATTCCGAGCGAAATCTCATCATGCGAATCAGGCTTTAGCGTACAATCTGCGGCGTCCACGCGGAATGAATCGCCACATGTCACATTATTCACGTGAAGTTTTGCGGTGTAACGAGCCTCGGTAATTTCGCTGAAGCCGCTCAAGATAGTCAGACATCGCCAGGAAGACGTAGAACCAACAATTCGAACGCGAAAAAGGGCAGGGGGACTCATACCGACGCCGACAACATCGCGTTTCAATGGTTTGTTTATGGGCGACGGCGAGCTTGTTGCCCACACCCCCATCGCGCATGCGCGGCGCCGGTGGCGTCCGCTAGGGGCGCTCCGGTTTGTTTGTAAACATGAGTTGGTGTATATGCTCCCCCGAAGGGGGAGCTGAGTTGCGCATTCGTTTTCCCCGCGCCGCCACGCCGCTGTTCGCCGAGATCCATCACGTGAGGAGCAAAGCATCCGGGGCCGTGCAAGAAAGCCACCTTTACGGTCGCTCCGCCGACGTTGCTCGCGCCCCGGCGTATGTTCCACTGCTTTCGCCTCCTTCTCCTCCTCTCCTGTTTTCCATGCGCGGCGGCCGCGCGGCGCCGCTATTCGCCAAATTTAGTCACGTGAGGAGCAAAGCATCCAGGGAGTGCAGGAAAGCCGGCGCTACGGCCGCCCGCCGAGGCTGAATGCGCAACTCTGCTACTGTAGGTAGCTATATACAGGAACTCTAATCGAGACTAGAGTTCCTGTATAGACCTTTCCAAAAAAGGACACTTGGCAGGTTCCATTTTAGTGTTCGTGCGTATGGCGCGTGATTTGCTCGCTTTCCGAAGCGACGAACGTGCGCGTTCTGGACTGTGATTTAACACGTGTGGACTGTGATTTTTGTAAACAGTGGAAACGTCTATAGGCTCCCTACGGGAGCCAGAGTTGCGCGTTCACGCATGGCATGTGGATCCAGCTCCTCACGTGACTGAATTCGGCGAATAGCAGCGCCGCGCGTTCGAGGCGCGCGGCGGGCTCAAAAGCCTGGGAACGCACGCCGGGGCGCGTGCAACGTCTACTTTGCTGCACGACACTTGATACGGCTCCTCACGTGATCAGATCTCGGCGAATAGCGACGAGGGCGGCACGCGGCATGTGGAATCAAACGCGCAACTCTGGCTCCCGTAGGGAGCCTATACAGGAACTCTAATCGAGACTGCTCGCAACCACCGTGGTTTGTTAAAATGCACGTAATATTTTTTTTTTTAAAGTGCCTTTGATTTAAAAGTTAATGGAAACAAGAGAAGCAAAACTTAATGTAAAAAAACGCGTTTGCATAACGACGGCGCCTTCGGTGCCAACGGATTTCGTCTAGGTGTCGTTTGCTTTCTTTCGCTGGTCGGCTACACCTTCGGACGCCGCTCCCGACGCCATCTATCAATACGCGCGCCAAACACACCCCGCTACTCGACTTGGTTGTCTGCGTCGCCGACCTCCGTTGACCAGGGCACGTTTCTTGGCCCTAGTTCTTTTTAGAAAGGAAGCTACGCTTTGTAATTTTACAAGAAAAAAAACGACCAGTGAAATACATCTTTCACGAAAAGTATAGATTCCTCCGTGCAGGCGCCGATTTCTACGGTCCATTTTAGATCGAGCCTTGTGACTTGGGACACCCTATAATTTTGGGCTAGGCCCGCCTTCTTGACAGAGTCAAGAAGACGTGTGTCGAGGATTAACTTCCTCTGTGTAGGATCTTTGTTGGGCGTAACCCAATCTTCGTAGTTCTGTGGTGCGAGTTCCGCGGCAAGTCTCGAGATCGCTTCCGGTCGTTTTCCTGTTGTCGCTTGACAGTCCCAGATAAGATGTCTGCAGGTAGCCGGTACATGGTAGACTGTGCAGTTAGTGTCCGGGCCCGGGTCGTCTTCCGAAGTTGGAATGTAAAAACGAAGCAAAACTTATTGAAAAAAACGTGTTTGCATAACGACGGCGCCTTCGGTGCCAACGGATTTTGTCTACGTGTCGTTTGCTTTCTTTCGCTAATCGGCTACACCTTCGGACGCTGCTCCCGACGCCATCTATCAATACGCGCGCCAAACACACCCCGCTACTCGACTTGGTCGTCTGCGTCGCCGACCTCCGTTGACCAGGGCACGTTTCTTGGCCCTAGTTTTTTTAGAAAGGAAGCTACGCTTTGTAATTTTACAAGAAAAAAAAAAACGACCTGTGAAATACATCTTTCACGAAAAGATTAGATTCCTCCGTGCAGGCGCCGATTTCTACGGTCCATTTTAGATCGAGCCTTGTGACTTGGGACACCCTATAATTTTGGGCTAGGGGAGCCTTCTTGACATAGTCAAGAAGACGTGTGTCGAGGATTAACTTCCTCTGTGTAGGATCTTTGTTGGGCGTAACCCAATCTTTGTAGTTCTGTGGTGCGAGTTCCGCGGCAAGTCTCGAGATCGCTTCCGGTCGTTTTCCTGCCGTCGCTTGACAGTCCCAGATAAGGTGTCTGCAGGTAGCCGGTACATGGTAGACTGTGCAGTTAGTGTCCGGGCCCGGGTCGTCTTCCGAAGTTGGAATGTAATAACGCTTTCTTAGAACTGATGTAAGGGCCGTGTTGGCAGCGAGGCGCCGGAAGCATACCCTCTCCCACCGTGAGTATTTTGTTGGGAGCGGGTGCTCCTCCGTTTGCAGTAGTGCAGCCAGCCTCGCCTTTCGCTCTTTTCTTGCAAGTGCATTTATTTCATCGGTTGTCTTTGAATTTTAGTGCCGTCAACGTACAAATTAATGGTGCCTTTGATGTTTTAATCCGAAAGCATTAACTGTCTCGTGGAGCGAACCGGCATTTTCAGCTTTTGATGCCGTGCTCCGATCGGCACCTAAGTTCCCTTGTCCCAATGGGGCGAAGCCTGTAGTCTGTGACAGCGATCTGATGGATAGGCTTCCATTGGCTGGTGCGCGTCATAGTTTCACGGAACGAGGCTCCCATTGGCCGCCGCGCGTCATAGTTTCAAGGAACGCCACCCCATGGCGCTGCGGGCCCGCACCGAACATGGCGGCGCCTCAAGCATCTACATCGTTTGCGGCCACAACCTCGGCGGTAGCGAAACCTGCCCGTCCACGCAGGTACACCGCAGACGGGCGATGAGGCAGGCAGCGAAATCCACCATTGTTGTCAAGTCTCCGAATACACGGCGAACGGAACGAGCAGCGGCGCAACGCGCTCGGAGACAGAAAAAAAGCCTTTCGAAAGTGTGAGGCGCCAGTAGATCGCGACACAAAGCGTCTCAGGGGCCCAGAGGACGAGGCCCTTTGACAACGCGACGCAGAAGCAATACGTCGCAGGCCGCAAGCTTTCGCATTCACAGCTCATAAGAAGTGCTTAGGTATCCTCGGACCTTTTCGTTCTAGCCCTCTTTGAGGCGACGACTGTGTTGGTGGTCTTTTTGGCTGAGATCATCATGTTTGTTTCCTGCATAAGGTCCATGGTGACATCCAGGACTTCTTGAAGTCGCCTTTCTTAAATGTGTGCGCCTTTGTTGAACCATAAGGTGACGTCGTCAGCGTATGTAGTGTAACGTACGTCTCATATTGCCTCCAGGCGGAATGCTATCACTCTAAAAAAAAGTCCATGCGTCTACTTTCCCGCACAACACTCGGAGAACCAATCACCGCAACTTGCGAAAGCAGCTCAGCTATTGACGATGCCGAAACATATGTTTAGACGAAAAAACGCACTCCGAGTTGTGACATTGAGCAATGCAAGCGTGCACGGGCTTTTTTTAGGGTGAAGGTCAGCCATGGCCTTGTTAAATAATGCTGGGGGAATGACCGTTCCTTGTGAACTCCTACCGTGTTTCTTGTGAAGGGGCTTGTGGTGCCTTCAATGTCAATTTGAAATTGGCGTCGGTGAAGGAAGGATTCTGATGTAGTTTAGTATTGTTCACGTAGGCCCCGATTTCTAGCTCCTGGAATGAATGTTTCGTGTGGGATGAAGTCGAACGCTTTTGTTTATGTTGATCGCCACTATTGTAGGAGGCTGTAGGTATAGGTTGAAATTTGGTGATATTGGGAATCATGGCTAGACTGCCTTGTGTGGACAGGTGTGGACGGGATCTAATTTGTACAGGGTGTAGTCTGTTGTGTGACTCTAGGATCCAGGTTATTATGGATCCTAGCAAAAACCATACGTTCCATTACTTTGCATAGGTAGGAGGTTAGGAAAATGGGTCTGAGGTTATTGATATCATTGTTCGGTTTGCCTGATTTCGGAATGGGTATTATGGTAAATATCTCCCAAAAATCGAGGAGTCGACCGAATTCCCATTTCTCGTTGTACTTGCCTGTGGTGCTCACGAATTTCTTCATCCGGGAGGTTTCTGAGGGCGGTGATGGGAATGTGGTCCGAGCCTGGAGCTGTGTTGCGTTTTGCTTTTGCTAGAGCGTCCAAGAGCTCTCCCATAGTAAAGGGGGAGCCTTCTACAGACTTGTGGTCGTTACTTGAAAAATATAATGAATTACAATTACAAATTACCGAGCCTCAAATGTAATGGATTATCGTTACAAATTACTTTCGCTGGAGAGTAACGGATTACTTTACTCGTTACGTTACAAATTATTTTCACGTTACTTCTTATCCAAAAAAACAATAAAAACAATTTTGATATTTAAAAAAAATATTTGCAACACTCTTTTTCATTTTGTATACGCCCGTATTATGGTAGCCCTTGTAAAAATAAAATACTGTATTTAAGATAAGTGTGTCGGTGCACTCCGTTCATTTGTGAGCTGACAAGGCACCGAAAGCTGCAATCACACCCGCCATACCGCTAGCCTACGGCCTCCGGAAATGATATCTGGAATTATGCAGACAAGGCTAGCGGTGCGCATGCTCAGTAACAGCGAGATTCGGAGCTAAAGATGCGATCTGCGAAAGCTCCCTTTTGAGTCGGGTGTTTCGACTGTTATTCACAAGAAAAGAAACACTTGGCAGAATGGAGCTGTCTCAGCTTACCTTGACGTGGTTCCGTAGATTAGAGTTTGTTGTTCTTGCCGATGTCAATGTGTGTGTGTGTGTGTGTGTGTGTGTGTGCGCGTGCGTGCGTGCGTGTCTGTGTGTGTGCGTGCGTGCGTGCGTGCGTGTATGCGTGTGTGCGTGTGTGTGTGTGTGCGTGTGTGCGTGTGCGTGTGTGTGTGTGTGCGCGCTTTTTTTGCAAGCGAAGTATGCACTGAAACTCTAGGTTTCCGTTCTCCTGAATGCCCTGAATTTTGAACATCTCATTATGAGATGGCCATGGAGACGACGGACACTCCATGTCCGAAAACTCGACCGGTCACAGAAAAAGTGGTGGTTAGGGGTTATCGATCGTTTATCGGTTTTGCCTTTCATACCAATATTCGTGGAGGCCAGGGGAAGGCAGGGCGTAGATAGCGACAGAAGTGGTACGTGACCATTGGTTTCACAAAACAATAGAGGATCACACCACGTTTGCACGTCCTCTCTCTCTCTCTCCCTGAAGAAAACCGATGGAAGGCGACGGAAAGCCTACTCGGCATTGTCTTACTTGATCTTTGTCTTTCGTATATTTGTACATGCCATGCCCGTTTTTCTAGTGGTTCTAGAGACCGGTCAGACAAAAAATCGTGTTTTCTTTTCGGCTATTCTCCCCTTCCTGGTGTTTGTTTTTTTTTTTTTAACTTACTCCTTTTATGCTGCTGAATGTTCTGCTCGTATTGCACCATTTACTGTACTATGCTCATATTTTAAAAAACTAACGAGTAATCAAAGTAATTCGTTATCAATATTTTGTAACGAAATTACATTACAAATTACTTCAGAAGAAAAGTAACGTGGCAATTGCAAAATTACTTGATAAAGTAATGGATTACAAGTAATCCGTTACTTGTAGCGGAATACTTCCCAAGTCTGGTCTTCTGGCAGCAATGCGTTGATGGGTTCTGGAGCATAGCAGGTATCCTGTGGTTCCTTGGTGCGTTGAGGGAAAAAACTGTATCCCGCTGCTTTTGCTAGCACTTCTTACGTTATATTTAGCGGCAATCCGAGGCTGGGACTGGTGTTTTTGCTTTTGGTTTTGCCACTCATTCCTCGGTATGTGTTCCATACCTTCTTTAGTCTAGTCTTGTCACCGAAAGAGCTGCAGTGTGCGCACCATCGATTTCGTCTAAGTTTGAGAGTGTATCTATTGGCCCCAACCGTGGCTAAGTTAAGTTTGGTCCGAAGTGCTTGATTCCGTTTATTTTTCCGGTATCTCTGGAGCGCTTGTAAGCGACTCGCACAGAGATTTAAGAGATGAAGGTCGGGTATAGGAGAATCTTCGTTAACCTGGTATATTGTCTTTGCAATCTTAAGGGCCTGTTGGATACGGGTGGCAAGGTTTCATTCCTTGCTTGCGATTATGGCGGTACGGAACACATCCCATTTAATGAATTTCGTTTGTTGTTTGGCTGGAGTGCTTGATTTGGGTCGAATTACTATGGGTGGATGGTCACTACCCATGGAATCTAGCAAGGTATGCCAGAAGCCTTTGAAGTTCTTCGTGGTCTAGGTGAGGTCCGGGGATGTGTCGGTTTGCTTGGGGCTTGTTGCAATCCTTGCATGGGCGTCGGACTCGTTAAGGAGAACCAGCTTCAATTGCTTGCATTTGCTGGTTACGTTCTGTCCTTCTTTGTTAGCTTTCTTGTACCCCCCCCCCCCCCCCTTGTGGGTGTTAAGCGTTCATACCCCCAGCAATGAGTGTGGGTGTGGTGCCTTGCACTCTGGCATTCAAACCAGTATGCGTCGTCTCCATTTCTTTGTCCCGGTCTATGGTAGACGATGTAGATGTTGAATTGTTTATTGCCTATGCGTAACTTAACTCCCACAACTTCTCTGGCCACGTTACATATTTGCGAGGTATCTATTTGCGATTGTGTTGTACTGTTCAAGACGAGGGTGGTTGCTTGGCCATAAGTTGGCTTTGGTAGTTGCGGGGTCGTCGGACGATGGTGGGATGAGTGTATGTGTGTGCCCTCAAATATTGATGTTTTCAACGTTTGCTTCCTGTAGGTAGGAGGATGACGTGAGATTTGTTTTCCCTCCTTTTCACTAATCTTTTTTTTTTTTTTGAGTTCCGCTGCCTTGTTATTAAATCCCCTGCAGTTCCATTCTAGTATCCAAGGAAATGTTGCGTTACGTTTTAGCTTGTTTTCTTTCTTTTTGTTTGGGCAAGTTAATCATTGAGTCGTTTGGTGATATCTCATAGGGTTTGCGAGATGTTCTCGAGGGATTTTTCGACCCTGTCTATGTGTTCTTCCATTACCGTTAGTCGTTTGCTCGCAGCTGGTGGGATTATATTGTTATTGCCAGTTTGAGTTTCTGCGATTTGTGGTGCGAAATATTTGCAGGTTGATGCGGTGCCATCTGGAACCTTTCTGAATGCCATGAGTGGAATGCGTTGACGTTATAAGGCGTTGCCCATGCTCGTCGTAAAGGGGGGGACAGGGGGGGGGGAGGGGGGAGGGGGGAGGGGGGGCTTTGTTCATGACTGTGAGGAGTTCGATGCAGGGAGTGCTGAGTTCATTTTTGTCATGTTGATAGGAGTTCTTTTTCCTTGGGGTGTCTGAGACGTGAGTCTTTCCGGGGGAATTTTCGCTCTTGGTGCAGTCGTTACTCGTGGCGATATGGGGACCACCGCAGTTCATGCATTTAGGCTGTAGTTCACATCCGGACTCGCTATCATGAGTGTGACCGCATCGGTCACAGCGTTTGATGCCGCTAAGGCAGACGTCTGATTGGTGGCCTATTTCATGGCAGGAGTAACAGGCAAGAGGTTTTGGTCGATGGTCGGTTGCTCTGATTATTTCGCAAAGGAAACAAACGTGCTTGAAAATAGGTTTCCCATCAAAAGTGATCGAGGTGATCCTGCCCGACCGTCCATGGGATGAGCTGCGACAATCGTGTCTGTACTGCAGTCGAGGCATTCCATGAAAGTTTCTGGAGTTTCTTGAACATCGTGTCCGGAAAGGTATGTAACTCCCCGGATCTATTCACTTGAAACCGCCATGTAGGGTTTCACCTCGTAGATTTGTTCGCCCTTGACGATTTGGTTGATGTTGAGTAGTTTATTCGAGGCGGTTCCATGTTGTGACCAAAATGGTGTTAGATTTCCGGTTGCGGTGGACGGGGAAGTTATCTTTGTTTTCAATTCCTGCCTCTTTCATCGCCTCAACAATGTCTTTGCTGGTGAAGTTGTCTACGCGCTCCTTGACGTCAGTTAAAGTACGACTGTGTTCAAGTGTTGCTCGCATGGCTTTCTGTTGATGGTAAGTGGAGAGTCGAGTTGGCACGCTGTCTTTCTTGTCTCTTTTGTGAGCCTTGAAATTGATGTCTATCATCTTTCATATTCTCGAATTCGGTCACTGAATTCTCATTCGAGGTGGTTGATCTAGAAGGCATGTTATGCCTTGCCGTCATAATGAACCGGGTCAGTGTTTCTTTCTCACCCGTCTCGCCTTGGCAGTGGCTGAGAATTTTGCTTAGCTCGAAGGTCTCAAATTTGTTTTCTGTTGTTTTTTTTTTTTGCATGAAGTATTCTTCAAAAGCAACACCATTCGTGATAATTTCTTCCTAGGCTCCACCGTTGGAGCAGAGCGACTCAATAACTTTACTGTTTTTCATGTAGAACTGGATGGATACTCGATTCTGCATAAATTCTTCCATCGCTTGGCGTTCTTGGGTACATGCAACTAAACATTGGCTGTCCTGTGGTGAGAGTGTTGGGTAGGGTGTCGAGTGATGTTGCTTGGGGCCAGAGGGGCTCGCGTTCGTCTGCTGCACGGAGAGGGCCTTCGTGCCAGGGCGTCTTTTGCCGGCCGGTGTCGTCAAAACATTCTCTGAAAGAACCAATGGGTTGCCGTTCGAGCCCGCGGGCAGTGCGGGTTGTCTTTCAGGTGTCTCCTGGGTGTCGAGTCCGGGGAGGGCCCTGTGGGGCAAGGAGTGTTGGTGAAACTGACCTGTAAGGCCGGAATTGTTAGGCTTATCAAAGCGCTGAGGAAACACATCCTCCACGGACGATCTTCGCCGTCGTCCTCCGCTAATATCGACGTTCTTCAGGGTCTATTCGAGATTCTTCAAACCAAAACTACGCAATTTTTCCGTATAATACTGGCTGGTGATTTCAATTTGCCAGATATAGACTGGAAAAGCGTGATACCCAAAAGGAACTGCGAACATTTACAGCTTCTTGTTGATATTGGTTTTAGCAAGAACTTAAGTCAATAAGTCAAAAGTCCCACGCGCATGTCAAATGGTAGCGAGTCGCTATCTTGATCTCGTATTCTTATCTCAGGTCGTAACCAAATGTGTAGTTGATGTATCAATCGCAGAAGGCATATCTGACCATAAACTAGTTGTCTGCGACCCTCTGTTCTGCGATATGGGAACATAGAAACTAATGAGAAGCATTATCGTAATTTTTCTCAAGCAGACGATGTCGATATTCTTGATTTCTTGGAAGGTGTACCTCGATAGATTTCTTGTGTTTTCCTAGATGAACGGGGAGTCGGTAAATAAGCTGGCAATGAATCAACATCTTGTAGACCTTAAAATGGGAAACAATAAAAAAAAACGAATTTTTTTAACATGTTTCTTTTTTTACATTTGTCGACAAGTTAGTCCCTGAGAAATCAGTCAAACAGAAGAAACACAGTCCATGAGTGAGGCGCGAAATTTTACATCGAAAACAAAAGATAAATCGAATAGAAAGATTCCAATCAAGTTATATTTTGCTTTCTTCTCCCCGACATCAATAACGCGCCCTAGTGCGCATATCCAAATATAGTTGGGTATGCGGCCCAAAAATATAAAAAAAAAGAATAGAAGACGGTGCTTTACAATTTTATTAGTGCATAGGATCAATGCTCCGAGGAAAATGTCACCACAATTATCTTTCAGATCTCGGACCATTGTCAAAAGAAGTCTCACCGCCTATCTCGTCAAGGTTCATTCTGGACAAGATGTCATCGTACCTTCGGGTCACGACGAAAGCCACTCTTTTGGTTTCCAGTTTGGGCAATACTACGTGTGCTTTAGAGGAACGAGAGGTTGTGTTTTTTCGTAACAGCGAAAGATATGAATAATGGAGGTTGCTTAAAATGAGGAAGAGGTGCAGTTGAAACTTCTCCATCACATCCTTAACCACTCCACCTCGCGCGGCCGCGGGCTAGGTTGATGGATTAGGATGGGATGAATACGAGCTTCCCAGCAACTCTAGGAGTTCATCGATTTTAAGGTATGGACATTTAGCGAAGCAACACATGCAACTTTTTTCGGGGGACAAATTAGTATTGCCAATGGCAATGGCAGCAACGCCAGATACAGCTGAAGAAATATTAATTGGTACGACGCGTGTTTTATCTTTTTACCTAGCATACGCTTACACCTAGATATTATTAATTTATTTTTAATAGGAAACACTGCGAAATAAAACTCCAAAGTTTGGATGATTCGGAATCAAACAAATATATACTCCGAAAAACACGCTCCGAATTTTACCAAAAATAAGCTCCGAAAACACGGAACCCTATATGTAAACCCTCTATACCAACTCGATATCTTTTCAGATCTGATCAAACCGTTTTAGATGATAGCTTTGAAATTATATTCTTCTAGTGCAAAAAGTGACAATATAACTTGAACGTTACGAAATGCATGTAAATGACAATAACGCTGAAGAAGGTACCGTTGTTTCCCACTATACTATCAACTCCAAAGATTTAGCAGTAGTCGATGAATACAATTATCTAGGCGTTACAAGTATCTCTAACGTAAGCTGGACTTTTCACATTGGACAGGTTATTGCCAAAGCGTCTAGAAAGATGTGGTCGCTGGGAGAGACAATAGAGAGTTTTAGTGGATCGTTCCGCTACGCCCGATAACGATACCCGATGACGATATACGATGCCAGCGCAAAAACGGCGTCGGAGTATCGGGTGTCGATATCAGAGTCATCGGAACGATCTACTAAAACTCTCGTATTATACGCAGCACTCCTGAAACGAAGCTAACGGCGTATAAATCTCTGATCCGTCTTTTACTACAATATGCCAACATCTTATGGGACCCTCGTTCACAATCGTATATAGACCAGTTGGACGCGGTACTAAAAAAAGTCTTAGGTTAATTTATAACTTATGTGGCAAAGAACCGCATGTTTCATTATTGTATGCTGCGTGTGGACTGCCTGACTTGTCATGTCGAAGGAAAGCAAAGAGCTTAAAGTTTTTCTATAGTACAATACATAACAAAACTTGCTTAACGTTTGATGACCATCTTCAGTATAACGTGGGCAGTGACACAAAACAGAAACATGAAAAACAGATTCGTGAGTTTCGTTGCAGGGAAGACGTATTAAACTATTCCTTTTTTCCGCGTACCGTTTGCGACTGGAACGAGTTGCCCCGCAGCGTTACGGGTATTGTATCTTTTGCTACATTTTCTAGTGCAACTGGTGAACTTTTCTTCGTTACGATAGACCTCAAGGATTAAACAGCTTACTGTAAAATCTCAAAAAATTCCCCACCCCCGAAAGATAACCCGCCCCTATTTTTGGCTTGATATTCTATTTCTTTTTTCTTTTTACTTTTTTACACCGAAACATAGCCCATTCCTAGTAATCGTAGCGTTCGGATCAATGATGTCCTCGGCGTAAATGCGTTTAGTTAGTTATTGCAGGATATAAGCGAATACTGCTGACTGGGAAGTATGGTCATCTTTGCTTTATTGGCCCCTTGCTGCGATACATGTTTGACAAAAACAATTATATAAAAATAGCTTTTTCTCATCTTGTCTTGATTACAAACCGAAAGTTATCCCACTCCTTATTTTCACCCAATTTTCTCTACATTTTAGGTGGACTATCTCTCGGGGTTCTTACGGTACTCGTTTTACTGAATGTTTGTGTGTACATAGTTGATTTGCTGACATATTTATTGTTTTCCCTACCCCATGCCTTGGCTTCAAAGGTTGGCCTGCAGTATCTTCAAAATGAATAAATAAATACCTAATATATATATATATATATATATATAACTGAGAAATTTATATATCAGAGATGGTAGTAATGACATTACTGTAATAGAATTACAGTAATTAAATTACTTTTGTCCTAAATTAAAATTTGTTTGCAAGCTTTAAGAAAGAAGAAAATTATTCTGCATGGTGAATTGTCGTGAAAGACCATCAGAGGAAATAATCGACGGCCACCTGAGCGCAAAGCCTTGTACGAAGAGCTGGACAGGCGCACAAAGGAGGGCTGGAAAGGCGAAGGAGAAAAGCTTGCGTGTAGACATCGCTGGAAGGCAACGGCTTACGAACTCTAGGCACGACAGATTCACGGCGTCGCGTCATCACGACGATACTATTCTTCGATCATCCCTAAGCTGACAGTGCTGTGGGAGCTGCAAGCTAACCAGAACCAATCAAACACCTTCTTTTAATCACGTGACCCGTCCCTTTCTCTGTGCTTGGGTATGTACGAGAGAATGGTTACGTGGCGAATGATAGACGTGTGACTGCTCCAACTAACACGTAGCTTCTACCGTTCATCCCTAAGCTGACAGTGCGTCAGCTTAGAGATGAACGGCTCCAAGGCTACAAGGCGACGGCCACATCACCAGTGAGTTTAACATAATTTAAAACCTGAGAGGACAGGACTAACAGAGCCCCAGCCCTGTACTTTTGTCAAGCAAGGTCAACCCGTAAGCTTTCACCATTGCGAACAACAAACGACCGGAATAAATAGTTAAATCCAAATGCCTTGTCAAAGCCCCAGAACGTTTCGTGCGTCCTCGAGCAAAGCAGGTGACGCTCGCGGTATGCCTCGCTGCCTTCCCTTGGGAAGTTTATTCGGGAATACTCCTACAAGCAGATATCGCCCCCCGTTTGTTGGGAAAGTAACACAATTTAGGAAGCTCGCGCCATTCCTCAACTATCGACGCTTCTGCTTAGCAGTTATCCGGACCCTTTGTGTGACAATGCGCAAAAACTTGGACTCTTCGCGTGTTTCGGAAAAATGCTCCTTGAAAGGAATGACCAAGAAAAGGTCAACTATACTCGGCGACAATTTTTCTTGGCAGTGCAGTGGAGGGTACAGGCACGCGTTCCCTCTCCCATTTGGAGCGCTGAATAAAGCTGTGCGCGGGCTCTCCTCCTCTCAACTGCATTGCCCAGAAAAGTTATCGCCGAGTATAGTGCTGTCGGGAGAATAGAATTAGACTGCGTCCGAGGCGGAAGGGAAAGGTTTCAAGTGACGACTCTTTGTAAGAACAAGCTGCCGTTGCCCGACTTAACAAACTGACACGGACTACAACTTCTAAATCAGGAAGACTGAAACATATCACCCTTTTAGTAAGAACCATCACCGTTGAATGAACAGCGAAACCGGTGAGTCGAATGTCTTTCTGAGTCACATCTAAAGAAGCTATTCATCAAGTTTAACGCTAATGTCGTGTGCGCCAGCAAAACCACTGTTCAGTATGGTTCACTTTTTGACACATAAGGTTGTTGCGGTGTAAACAGGAAGATCTTAGTTTTGGTACACTCAGGTGTTTGATGTGACATCACTGCTGTGGATCTGCTGTCGGTACTGCGCATGCGCAGCGCCTCGCTTCTCCAGGATCTGATTCCTGCACACGCGCTGTGTGGGAAAACGAGGGGTTGTTTTGTAAACACTGTGTTGGTGTATACGGTAAACAAAATGAGCACGAATTACTGCCTCGAGGTATTAAAAAGTAATTTCAAAGTAATTTCATTACTTTTGGAAAGCAACTGTAATGTAATGTCATTACCTTTAGTCTGCGGTAATTTATAATGTAATTTAATTACATTTTTGCACTTTTCAAAAAACGTAATTAGTAATGTAATTTAATTACTTTCTAATAGTAATTTTGCCATCTCTGATATATATATATATATATATATATATATATATATATATATATATATATATATATTTATATATATATTTGACATGGTGGGTGTAACAGCTTCAAAAAACGAGGACGAAAAAGGAATAGACACGACAAGACAACAGCTGTACTCACAACTGAAATCTTTTATTTGAAGAGGAAAAGAAAACGCATATGTCAGTCCAGGGATAAGGAGCTGTCCTTTTGGGGCCAGACCAAAACTGGCATAAGTTGAGTCTAGTGAACCTATTTTGATGACACGTGCCTTGTGTGTGGCGTATCGTTTGATCACACACTGTGCTATCTGTGCTGACATATCTGTTTTCTTTTCCTTTTCAAACAAAACATTTCAGTTGCGAGTACAGCTGTTGTCCTGTCGTGCCTGTTCCTTTCATCGTCCTCGTTTTTTGAAGCTGTTACACCCACCATGTCAAACTTTTACCAAGTCGCCCGGTTCAACACCTTGTTATATATATATATATATATATATATATTGAACATAACATCTTAAAATTTGAGAATCTGGGATACGAAAAAAAGAATAAACACAGGAAGAGAGACAGGAAAGAGGGGGTTCTTTTTTTGTCTTCCCTGCAATTCTTTTTTCTGCCCTAATGTCTGGATTTGCAATCATGCTCAATGCAGCTAAAATCGTCACTAATTATTGTCAGAAATCTTCATGGAAGATCCTGTCGCCTGTCTGGTGGCAAAGACAGGTACTCTAAACAAACTACGCTACACTCGTTTCCACCTCGAGAACTGTTGTAAAAAAGTATTTGGCGTGGTTTCTAAGCTGATGACGTCGGTTCGCTCCATGGGACAGTTATATGCTTCCGCATTAAAAAAGTTCGGCTCCTCGCGTAGCATTACTAATTCCTCCCTTTATGTGGAGAATTCAGATATATGTAGGTGCATTTTAGATTAGATGTATGTTATCTTAATTGAGACGTACACGCTCCAAACGCCAAAAACATCGATTGTTCCCCTAACAACCAAATCTTGTAAGAACTACTTCGCGCGGCGTACGAACAATGCTGAAAACTTCCTTTTTTCTTGAGGTGAAAATGAATATAGCAGTATCGGCACTTCATTCATGCCAAGATTTTCATGTAGCCGCCGCCATTATGGGGCTTAGCGGAAAGCGGGCACCATTGTCGATCATGATGATTAAAAAATGCGACCTTCAGATCTTTAAGTACCGTGTCCGTAGGCTCGGTGCAATCGCTTTGCTCTATCGCGGACTATTTTAACATTTCTGGGAAGCAGAAAAGGATTTCCTGCGAAATCACACGAAGCTTAAAAAAACTGGCCACAATGAGTTTAATCACCAAGATGGCTAAAGCGTCGCTACCTTGAAGCGTAGCTTACGTAGCGGCCTATAGGACACTCCAATCAACTTCGCTGCCTTTCGTTCTCTTCACTATCCATCCAACCCAAACCTTGGCCTACCTAAAGAATATAAAATCCAGATAAAAAAATGACGCCGGGAACGAATGGAAATGGTACCCGAGTTTAGAATGCACATGTAAACACCTTCGCGTGTCCTTTTCCACGGTTTGAGGTCAAGAATGAACGGGGCTGCGGGGTTGGGTTGCGGCCCTGTCACGCCTCGCATCGCGCGTGGCACACCAAGCGCCGGCTTCGTGATCGCCGTAGGAGAAGACCGTCCGACGACGTCGACAACCGCGCTCGCCGTCCCCGCTGTCCCGGCGGCCAGCCTTGGAAGCTGGAAGTGGAAGAAGGGAGCGCCCGGAAACGCCGCCCCGCCTCCCGGTCTTATCAACTTCCGGAGAAGCCTACCCCAGCTACGCGCAATCCCCAGATGGCCGTGCTCACTGCTCAGTCGACTGCGTGCGGATTATTTTTATTTCAAAATAAAGGCGTTACCCGGTTGATCCTTCGACCGGGTCACGGCGAAAAAAAAACTGTCAATGAAGTTTCTTTTTAATGTTTGTAGATACATGGTCCTCCTGTGTCAAATGTACTGACTGATGTAACTTTCAAACATACGAAAGTTTTCTTTTTCTTTTTTTTTCTTGAAGAGGGACGAGGACAGACACCGGCCTGTATGTTCGTTCTCGTTTCTCTTCGTTAAAAAGGTTTCTTTTTTCTTATATTCTGATCAAGACACTTCGAAACCTCTTCAGATACAACTGGTTGCGTGTGTTTTTATTATTATGTGTATTAAAACGGGAGCTTTACAATCGAAGAAATCTTGAGCGTTTACTTTCCCGCAAAATACTTGGGCGAGACCATCGCCGCAATCTACGGAGGAAACTCGGCGAATGACGGTGCTGAAAATGTGTACGTATATCTAAAAAAAGACAGTGTGCTCTGTGATATTGATATGGCGAAGCGTCGTGCTCGATGTCACAACCCAGACCTTTCTTCTTCTTCTTTCTTTTACGTTTAAACGTGTTTTTAGTTTTGTACTTCGCCAAGCTCCCTCCCCAGATTGCAGCCATGAGGACCGCAAGTTCGTCTGCTTCTTGCACAGGGGTTGCTATGATATCAGAACAACGAGCTCTTATTGGCTGATTGAAAAAAATAATGAGTGGGCCTCAAGGCATCCAGTACTGAGGTCAACGTTACTAAAACCCTCAGTTGTGAAACTCACCCTTGAAACCTGGGCCGCTGGCGTCCACCGAGACCGAGCTAAATACGATAACAGCACCACCCTTTAGCGACGGGTTGAAACATGAAGTTGCTTTACATAGCTACTGCGAGATGGCCCTGCTAGATGGCGCCACCGGCCCTTGCCCGACTCGACCTGCAGCTGTGCAGTTCCAGGAGTGGACGCTGCGGGAGAAAAGGCGGCGTTGCGATCGTCATTAGCTCGGTTCTTGAGTACGGATCGGAGCCCCTTTTTTGAACCAGGCTCTATGGCAGTTTCCCAGCTGAGTGGTTCTAGTAACTGTTGACTGGGGTCTACCCACAAGCCTTTCCATCAAAACCAATCAGCGCTCGGCGTCGTTCTGACGTCACCGCAACTCTCGCGCAAAGAGCACACGACTTGCTCTCAGCATTAACTCTCCCAAGTGCTTTCCGGGAAAGTGCACGCTCCAAAATTCTTAAAGTGTATAGAGTCTATAGACCTTTGCAGTAATCTTCTTCTGGGCGCTGCCATCTTTGCCTATTGGACTGTGCAAGGCGTTCTGAGCGTGCGCAGTAGCTCTAGTTCACGAAATATGAGGCGCCGCGCATGCGTCCACAGCCCAGTGACTCAGCATTTTTTCGCCAGGGTGCTAATCGCTGGAAAGGTCTACATACAGCTCCGGTGTGCTTCGATGATACCGAAACAAAGTGCAAAATGTATATATAGTCGAAGCTGGTACAGAATTAACATGAAAGGGAAACTTCTGGAAACTCCCAGAGCGCCTGCAGTTTGCTTAGTTTCTTAAGGAATCTGAAAGAGCTAAAAGCTTCTTATAATTGCTGACAGCTTAAAAAACGAAGGGCGTGATGAGTCCCAAGCGTGTTATATGGTCGTTCCGCATGTCAATGAGGTTGCGGGATCGGCCAATAAGAAGGCCGAAGAACGAATTGCGAAGCAAAGAAACGTGAACACTTTCCCGTGAATCACTTTGGGAGAGCAAATCACTGTGACTACGGAGGCTTCGAGATTGGCGAGTAATGAGGCTGAAACTGTGTTTAAACCTAAAAGGACAGTGTGCGCTGAGACCCTGAGTATATTATCATCGTCAGAGGGCAAACAGTATCCTTAGACATTGAATGAAAGCAGCGTCACAGAGAAGGGTGTCTTTGTAGATATAGACCTATAGTTTCAATCTCGTAATTTGCAGATGTCCCTCCCTATAGATCGCAGTTATGCGCGCCGAGAGAGTGAGGGAAAGAAGGAGACGAAAGCACGGTGGGACGTCACAACGTCGAGCTCTGCGGTTGGAACGATCCTCCACTGCACCCGTCGAACCCGTTAAAATGCACAACGAAGGGGTCCGGCGTTTGGCTTTCGCATTGGAACGCGTTCGACGACTAGAGTGGAGACCAAGGCAGCTCTCTTTAGATCTACCCACTAATCATGCGAATCAGAGCTCGGCGTTCTCACGTCCCCGCGCGCTCTCGTCTCCTCATCTCCCTCCCTTTATCGGCGCGTTGACTCTACCAAGCGCTCTGCGGGAAAGTAGACGCACCGGATTTCCTAAAGTGCGGGTCGCGGATTTCTTAGTATCGGTGGTATTGGAGCTTTGAAAAACTGGAAATTCTCTATAATGGCGCGGGATTCTGCGTAAAGAGAAAGTTAACATAGCAAACTTTGGGTGTGTCACAAGATGTTAGCTATATAAAATGTTATTCTTTGAGCTATATATAGGGCGTATACTTTATGGTTTTAACCGAAAAACACCGATAAACATCCGCCATTGTAGAAAATAAAAGATTGGCTAAAACCGAAAAATACCCGTTTTTTTCTTTTTATATTTTCGTACAAGCGGCAGTTTTGTTTGTTTGTTCATTTTTTTTTCACCAAGAGAGTCCTATGAAGACGTTCGCCAAACTCAGTCTTCTTTTTCTGTTTTTTTTTACGCTCGTCGTTTTAGGTTTTTTAAGGTCTCTTTGTAATCGAGATGTGTTTTTACTGTTAGTCTGGTTACTTTAACGTTCAGGTTATGTCCCCCAAAGTTTGTCCTGGTTGTGCCCTTTTGTAGATTGGGGCAATCTACAAAAGGGCACAATCAAGATGTAGGTTGCCCTCCTTCTCTGTGGACCCTAGTTGGGTGATTTGAAGTGTCTTCGATATTGTTTGGGTCGAAGCATGTGCCAAAGCTGCATTCACCAGATTGGCCAGTACTCCCCCAAGCCTCTTTAGACATTTTGGGACTGCCAGTGTCTAGCTAGCGCAAATGTCGAGCGCGCGTTCTGGAAATTGCGTTTCGTCAACAGGAAGGACCGTGTGGGAATGACAGATGCGAGCCTTGGAATGTAGGAACGCACATATTACATTAATGAGGTCTGAAGAACATTGTGTATCAGATGTAAATAGAAGTTGAACTGTTTCTTGTCTTGATTTCTCGTTTGTTTTCGCAATTTTTCCGTCGATAAAAGCCGTTTTTTAGGGTCTGCACGAGACAATTCACCGAAATGCACCTGTATTTTGGAAATAAATGAACACCAAAAAACATCCGCCATTATTTGACATAAATAAACACCGGAAAGTATGCGGCCTACCTATAAATAACGTTTTGAAAGATGCGCGGCCGCTACGCCGCCGCATTATATATACACACTTCCGTGTCGGATCGCAACTTAGGCAGCATCAATATTTTTGCTCTCTTTAAAATAAACTGTGGCTATGTTTTACGCAATCGCTTTTTGTTTACAATTAGGTTCAGACTTTAGAGAAACACTGATATTATGCATCATTCGGGATATTTAGACTCAGAAACGCGACCTCCGAAGCGACACTGCGATGTGACACCAAAGATCTTGTGTTGCGCATTGACGTCGTTATGAGACGTCATGCTCGATGAAACTAAATATTCTGAGCGTTTGATTTTCATTTCTTTTTTTAATTAAACAATGGGTGCGCATACTTTTAGAGTGCTGTTATCTACCTCAGAACGGCACACAAACACCTTTGTATGTACATTCTAAAAAAGGCCCGTGCGTTTACTTTCCCGCACAACACTCTGAGAGCCAATCACCGCAACTTACGGAGGCAGCTCAGCGAAAGACGAGGTCGAAAGATGTTTAGACAAAAAAACGCAGTCTGAGTTGTGGCATTAAGCGATGCAAAACGTCACGCTTGCATTGCTGAATGTCGCAACTGCGACTGCGTTTTTTGGTCTAAACATAGGTTTCGGCATCGTCATTCGCTGAGCTGCCTCCGTAGGTTGCGGTGATTGACTATCCGAGTGTTGTGCGGGAAAGTAGAAGCACGTGATTTTTTTAGAGTGTAGTATTATTGCATAAAAATAAATTATATTTTGTTCTAAAGCAGCTCGAGCCCATAGGGGTAAGTAAATTAGTTGACTGTAAATAGTAAGTTTAGCACCCCTGCCATACGGAAAAGTTAATAGCTTTTCATTAAATGATATAAAATTGAATCATCCTGCGACCCTGAGTGACTAAACAAGCTTCGCGAGCTGATTTTCTGACCTCATAATGTAATTCAATTGAAATTACATTAATTTTGCATGCGACCGGGATATAATGAAAGAATTCAGTGACTGCATGCATTAGCATCGCTTACATAATTTTAAGAGCACTTGTCAAGCCGTGTCCGCGTTGACTACGTCTACCTGATTTTTAACTGATCTGTTTTGCTGTGTCCAATCACTGCGTGTCTCGCCATTTTGTGGAAGTATTTCTGTATAAAATATGCATTCCTACAGCAATAATTGCGTGGTTCAATGTTTTCGACTTACACATTCACATTTTTTCTGTAGATGATACGCATACCTCGTGCCATTTCATACCGATTATTTAGCGGTGTAATATTTTGCCCGTGTAATAAAATGTTTTCTAGCCCCGTTGCTATGTGACGCTTTCATTTTAGCTAATAAGACATGCTTATGCGACTAAAAGTGCGTTGTTACAACGGTCGATCCACGCGCGTTGCATTCGCTTCGACGCTTCGACACGCGCCTCCGATGGCCTTTCTTTGCGACGTCACGAAAAGAACGCTACGGCCTTAGCTTCCATACCCGTTTTCACCTCAAGAAAAACGCAAGCTTTGCGCATTGTTCATTCGCGGAGCGAAGCAGTTCTTACGAGATTTGGTTGTCGGAGGAAAAAGCGATGCTTTTGGCGTTTGGAACCTATACGTCTTAATAAGATAACACATATCTAATCTGCAGTTCACCTGCATTATCTTAATTTTCTGCATAAAGGGGGAAATCAGTAATGCTCCTCGAAAAGCCGGACATTTTTTACTATGGCTCTTGAGGTGAAAAAGGGGATAGGAGGCGTTGCGGGAAGTCCCGACTTCCCTCTCCTCGCGCCAAAAGGAGACAAAAGAAGGGTTTCTACCTTGTTCGCGCCCGCGGCAAGGACAACCCACGAGGACGAAATACCTGCAAAGTGTCGCCCGTAAAGTTTAAAAAAGAAGCCCTGAACATTTGGGCACAGTTTGGCTGTAATACGGAAATTATTACTGGTGATCACCGAGTATTTCAAAGTTGAAACTGATTCTCATGTTTTTTTACTGTTAATAATGCTTATGTGATTACCTAATTACCAATATTTGATGAAGCAAATTTAGGCAGTATTTTTTTTTTAATTTACGATGTTATTGAGATGTTTGCAAGAGTCAAATGAAATCATTACAAAAATATAAAAAGCGATCCTTATAGCATTGCAACGCGATGAGCAAAACATATTTAATGCGAAAGAATTAATTGTCCCATGAAGCGAACCAACGTCATAAGTTTTGAAGCCGCGCCAAACGGCACCTCACCTCCCCTGTCCCAAAGGAGCGAAGTGATGCCAATTTCTGATGGATAGGCTCCTATTGGCTGGCACGCGTCATCAAGGAACGAGGCTCCCATTGGCACTCGTGCGGCGTAGTTCCAGCTTGGAGCAGTAATAAAACTAAGTGGCAGCGATTTTACGTGCCATGTCCTACAGGTTATAGAGTATAAGACAGGGAATGGCATATTTCAGAAGCGATCGTTTAAATTTGTTTGGATCAAGGAACTAGAACGTGTTGTTTATGAATTGACTTCACGTGACGTGATGTCATGAGGTGGTGCCACATGAAACCATGGCATCACGTTACATCGCGATGGCAGGTCGGGCACGCCGGTATATTGTATGGGGAGTAAAGACGGGAACAGAACGCGGCATATCCTGAATGGTGACAGCGATGGTCCCGAGACGTCTGAAAAATCCCACTGAGCTGTGGTAAGGTCTACATTGGCCAGACGGGGCGGTGCATCAGCGACCAAGCACGGGAGCACGCATGGATCGCGTTTGTCAATATGTTGCAACACGTGTGGCTGTCTTCCGCGACTTCAGCAGATAAGGATTCTGGGGAGAAGCCGTGAGAATGTCGCTCGTGAACGTTTGGAGGCGTTCTTTATCCAAAAAAAGCTGGACGGCATGAGTCAGCGACATGTCAATGGACCTTTTCCGAGAAGCGTTCTGCGCACGCGCGAGCGCCCGATGCCAAGCGGCGGAAGTCGGCACTAAAAATCGAGGAAATTCGGAAGGAGGCTGTGGATCAGCGAGTAGAGCACGTAATTTCCGCATATATATAATTGTGTTACACAAAAAAAGAAAGTGGACGGAAAGAAAAACACGACGTTTGGGTCGTGTTTTTCTTTCCCCTCTTTAAAGTCGCTTTAGGCACGCGCCGCAGCTCAGAGAGCGAAGAAACTGGTAGCGTAGCTCCCATTATCGATTGGTAGCGCAGGTAGGTCACTTCCTCGATTTTTAGTTCGTGCAGCCACCGCCTGGTGCCGTCGGTATGTGGAAAAGGTCCATTGTGCTCCATGAGAATGAATTTCAATTTTTCCATGATCGGATACTAACTTGATAGCTTTTATGTGTTGCTGCTTCGCGTGTGGTGTGCATATATGCTTTGCTTTTCCTAGGTAGAGCTAGTTGAAAGTTCGCGCTTGTCCAGTTTACTTCTTGCCCTTGTCTTTTATTGCGCTATTTCATATGTTTAACTAAGATGAACCAACTAACCCAACAACATACCCTACTAAAAAAAAGGAGAAACAGTGCGACGAGAGAGCGGAAAAAGAAAGCACTATACACGCAAAATTTAGGCGTGTTCGTTTTGCGGCGGTGAGTTGCAGTTGCTAGAGCGCTGTCAACTTTATTTCTTTACATACAATACGCGATTGCGGTGTTATCCTGTAAAGTAAGCTAGAAAAGAACAAAGTACAGACCTTACAGGTGGTGTTTTGCTGCTTCTTTGTGTATATGAAGACGTCGCCACCGATATGGTCCCATCGGGACCGCCAACTATAGGACCACCGATGTCCGCGTCTAGGCCGCGCCGTTCCGAAGCGGGCCGAATGCACGAGTCCTTTCCCTCTAGATTTGTATATTAACCTTATGGCAGGCACGTAGCCAGAATTTTATTTCGAGGGGTTCTGAAGAACCTCAAGAACCGCGCGCTTAAAAGCATACTTCAAAGTTCAAAGGCTCCGGTAGTGCGGTACGCGGAAGCCGGGAACGGTTCGCTAAAAGTCACTATAGTACTGTTACATTTTCCGCTATCCCGCACCGGGTCGGGAACGTACAACATGATTAAAAATTAAAACAGCGCAAGGACGCGGACAAGAACAAGAAGGTAGACGAACGAGGCACTGACTTACAACTAAAGTTTATTCGTGCTAACATCAAGTATAAATACTATAACGTCATAACAAACAAACAAAGATAAAATACATGTCATGGACGCCACGTGCTCCTTAGCCACCGTTATGCGCTGTCACTGTATGTCCAAAAGACACCATTCCTTATCGGATAAACATATTGAAGGAGTGCTGACACAGCTGACATGGCTTTTCTAAGTGTACACGCTAACAGTACACTATAATCAAAAAAAGATTTTTTTTTTTAATTTTACGGCGACCGTTATTTTCAGCGAGGTTTCGCAGAGGATTTCCACGAGCGTGCCATGGAGAGTCCTGTCGCTCCGCTAAATGTAGCGGTGAAACGTATCCCAGCTAATTTTAGCGAAAAAATTTATCAGAGCGTAAAATATTCCCGCAAATTTTAGCGGCGAAGCGCACGAGTGCGCATATAGTTTTGTGTGGCTACCGGCGCAGTCAATTTCCAGGGCTCAACTGTTCGTTTTTGGTCCGATTCTAGCACGTGAAAGACTGTAAGCAACCCAGCGGTGCAGTAATGTGAAGCCAAAGCGTTGTACTCTACATTCAATTGAATTTCAATGTTCGTCTATTGACGGGGACATCAGCAGTAAGCCGCAGTCAGACTACTCGTACATCATACAACAGACACGGTGCTCATACATCACAACAAACAACAGACATCATACAACATACACGGCGACTCCACTTCACATTAATCAGAAACTTTGGACGCCAGTGTGCCGGATCAACCAGACTTCCTCACTTTGAATGAACACGAAGAGATGCATGGGAAGATCAATTATGTATGTATAAGTTCTCCTTTGGACCCACGCTCACCAATGTCATGCCTTCCGCATTTTTTCTTTTTTCTTTCCCGGTTGTTTTCGAGTTTCTGCCAATGGAGCATTCAACAAGGTTCATGAATGGCCTCGGGGTCAAAAGGGGGATCTCCGAGCTCAAGACGTTTTTGGGAAGCGCTGGGCTTCTCTTTTCCCCACCAGTTTGTTTTTTTCCGGTGTCCGTGCGAGCGTGCGGCACTGTGTGACCTGTAAATTTTCTTGCGGACTTCCTTTTTTAGTAAATATTTTCTTACTGGGATGTTTCTTTACAAAGAATACTTGATGTCACGTTACATTACTGCGAAAAATCGTTTTTTTTCAGTTATTTTTATTAAAACTTCCAAGAACATCGAAAGAAACGCAGTTCCCCCTCCTCCCTTCCCCGCCCCCTCCCTCTCCTCTCCCACCCTCTCTCCTATGTTAGTAGACAAGGGATTAGAGAGAATACTTTTAATAAAGACATGGTTAATAATGAAAGTCTAAGGACACCTAAGCACTTCTTATGGGTTGTGAATGCGAAAGCATGAATGTCGTTCTTCCGCTCCCTTCGTTCGTCAACGGCGTAGTGGCGTGGACGACCACGTTTCGCCGGCCGACGGCCGAGTGTGCGCTCTCGTGAAGTGGCCGCGCCGCGGTGAGCTCGGCCGTGCATCCTCTCCGGAGTTAGCTCGGCCGCGGCCGGGCAGTGCGGCCAGGCCCGCACCGCCGCACTTCTTACCGGCGGCAGGGCCGGTGCGTGCGCTGCGCCGCCATGGAGAGGGCTACTCAGTCTGTCTATGCTAGATCGCAAACTCAACAATGAAGTTAACTCAATCGGTCGCTGATTGGCTGCCCTTTGGGTCACGTGATATGTGACACTGCGATTGAGTTTTTCCCTACGGATTCCGATGGAGTTGGAGCTGTGCTGGTGAAATAATAAAGTTTGCCGTGACGTCAAAATGTCGTCACGATTGAGTTTGGCGATGAAGATAACTTTGTAGTCGTCAGGCAGCCAAAGTTGCCAAAGTCAATGAAGAAGGCGATGTTCACGCTCGTGGACGGGGCGAGCCAAATCGAGCTTTCGCGGACCATCGCTACGTTTTTTATATGTTCGGTTCAAGGTTCGTCAGGGACGTAATCGAGGAATACTGCCCGACACTCGTTGGTGCTGACAGTTGCCGTGGAAGCTTTGGGCGGCGTTGCGAGGAGCCCGATATGCTGACAGCCGAGCAGCAAGTGCTCTCAGCTTCTGCGTTGCTGGCGGCACATTTTGCTGCGACGAAGACATCACCGTGCGTCGGTGTGCTGCGTGTCGCGTTCTTTGGATGTTACAGAGGCGATAATCGATAACCCGGGGCTGAAGGTGGGTGGGCTTCGTGCGGAAAGGGAAGACGGAAAGACGACCACCAAGAATTTCAGCGATGCGAATTCAGCGGTGTTTTCGGTAAGCTCTGTTCTAATACAGTCTGAATAGAACATTTTTTCAGTGCGCTTCCACGAGAGCTTTCGGTAGAAAACGGGCGTCTCATTCAACGTGATGAGTGTCGTGCGAGATCGTCGCACGCATTCAAGCTTACCCGTGATTGCATGAGTATCATCCAAATGTCTCGGGCCTCAACATCTGGAAATTGTTCAGCTGCAGCACGTTGCGTACGTTTTCACTTTACGATTGCATGTTTAAACTGGTGTAGTATCTTGTTTTTTGCTTGTGTTGTCTGAAACATTTCTGCTGCTTTTCTTCCACATGGGGTAGAGCGCCTCGTCAAGCTGCAAACCATGCTGCTTGACGTTTGACATTATATGCCCCATCTCCCACCTTTGTATATAAAGGAAAATAAATAGATTATAAACTCAATTGACGCTGCACCTCTGCTCTGAAGGCATAATTTTGGGTATTGTGCAAGGCAAGTGGAATACCTCCACTTTTTTTTCAACTATTTTTATTATTTCATTTCAGCCTTTTGGGGATGCTAGGTAACTATACTAGCTCCAAGTAGAGACTGTAGTAGCCTCAACAGCCTGGCAGCTGTTGAGGCTACTGCGAGCTTTGTCTCTAGTCACATCTCCGAAATATACTTGTGTGTAACTGCTTGCAATGTTTTGTCATACTCTGTAACTTGCCAAATCAAGTAGACAAGGAAAGTCCCTTTGGCTGCAGGGTGGTCTACCTAGGAGACAGTTCAAGCGGCACTCAATTCTCTCGGGGTCTTTTATAGACCCCGAGAGAATGGATGAAGTAGTTTGATACGAGGACACTCTTTTTGGTCTGAAGCAATTGCTTATGCATCAAAACAACTTACCCCGAGCCTATGGCAAGCAAGTCTGGTATTTCAGAAGATGTTGTTTCATATTAGAAAGAGATAGACAGGACAAGTACATTTCTTTCTTTTTTTTTTATTCCTGTGGTGCCTGGGCTGAAGAAACACCGCACCAAGTGTATGCTGTCGGAGTTTTGGTATAACACCTAAAATTGGAACTTTGCATGTTTGTGATACGTTGCTGCGTCTGAAAAAGATTTTTAACACAATGTTTTTGGCAAGGGTAACCTGGCAAAAATGCAAACCGCGTAAGCGAAACGCCGAGGCACTACAACCGAGAATAAAAGAGTACCTCCTCATGGGTGGCGTCTTGTTTCCATGGTTTCTAACAGTCTATTGTTCCAAGCATAGAGAAACAAAAAGGTGAAGAATTAACTCTGGTTGCTGTAATCTGGACGATTGGACTTGCACCGCCGTATCACCGTTAATTGTGAAATTTCTGGTTCTCTGTATATGTATATACATCGACATCAGAAGTCGAGATACCGAGTCTCGCCACACAAACAATAGCACCAAACTTTCATGACCCAAAATTTGTATTATATGTATGACAATTTTGTCGGGTATGACCAAGGTAGTGCTGCAAATCTTTTTTCCATGCTATATACTGAAATCATGACAGATGCAAAATGGTGCCTAGGTAGCATGTTTTATTGTGGATGGAAATTCTGCACCCCCATGAGCTGCAGCACGAGTGTGGTCAGTGAGGATGACTGCTGGGTATGTGCAGCTGCTTCTCCCTCCACAGGCTGAAGACGAAGTACACGAAAAGGGTGATTGCTTATAAAAATGTGCATTTTTAAAGACCATGTTACAGAAATTACACAAGTTCGCCAAATTAAACGTTCAGTTTCTGTTCATTTGTCACCTGATCATCTGTCATTCGTGACATTTTGGTGGAGGTGCGGGACATTAACAAAACAGTACATGAGAGGCCAGAAATCGAACCTCGGCCCTTTGTGTGGGAGCCAAGCATGAGAACCATTCGGCCACGGGCGCACTTGCTCGGAGACGTGCGTGGCAATATGTGCTATTGCAGGCACTTGGGCTAGGCCTAGGCAGAACTGTTAAGTGATGACGACAAAGTTTGTTCATGTTTATCAAGTTCATTACGCACAAAATATTTCCCTGTATGGTGGCAAGAACCATCTGCTACTTACTCTCAACTCTACAGTGACAGATTGTGATCTCTAGCCAAAGGTGGAGGACTTAGATGCACGAGTGCAAAAATTAAAAGAAGTATGCAAAACTGCACGCCGATGATTTTGCCGAGTTCGACAGGCAATGCCCAGCCGGGTGCATCCTGCTTCCACAGCCCTTTTCACCAAATATCTTTAGAAGTAGACCTTCTATATAAATAGCAGACACCGGTTTTGGAATTGGTGAGCCAGTTTGTCTTAATGTCATTCCCCTGTCAATTTCAGGGTGGTGGGTATATGTGGTGCTGCCGGAAATGTTTGGTGGAAGCAGGCCGCTGTTGGGAAACAGGACCGGAGACAGTCTTTTTGCAAACCGACACTTAGTCTCCTCCATCAGATCTGCTGTCTTGTTCGACACAAAACTCGAGTAACCATGTGTGGATTGCCTCTGCACCATGTGTACACTTAAGTTTTTGTGAGCCTTGCTGAGGTGTGACCTTGCTAGAAACATCAACACGGTTGGACCTACAGCCACCTTGCGAGCTACCGGCCATGCACAAGAATGTTTATGACAGCTTCTTTGACCTTCCTCATAGCTATGCACAGTGCAGGTTGTGTTCCCAGTTGTATGCAAATGCTGAGATAGGCACAAAAGCTGTCACTTTGGGCCACTGGAGCCAGCACAGTTCACCATGATCACAATGTAGCAAAGCTGCAACCACGGATCATCAGTGGCCACCAGCACGAGACTACCGACGGCACTCATGCATAATACATGTCCTGACATAGGTGCAAACAATTACGTATCATGGAGATGAATCCAGACTTTTGTTTATACCTGCCATTTGGTGGTGTTATAGCTGCCATCTGTGCTGGGTCCTCACTAGCACCTTTGGCCACAGCAGATGAGTCCTGCATAATCCAATTAAACACGGCTTAACGCACGACAAATGGTCAGCCTTTCTGGTTATGCGTTGATGTAATGCACCATTGCCTGCACCTTAAGTATCGGAGTGCCTCATGCAGAGGTCTAGAGAAATTAACTCGTGGGCTTGAGCGCTACGACCCGAGCTTTTGAAGAAGCATTACTGGGCTGCACACCCGTGCAAAGTCAATAAGACCAAAAACAACACGGTGTCTGTTCACTTGCAGTAGCAAGTTTTAGCAGACCGTTACCGTGTTCTGCGTTGGCCACGGTACGGCTGGTAAGGCTTTAAGCGCGCTGAAAAGCATGCTTCAAAGTTACAGCCCGAGCTCCCAGTAGCAATTTCGCTGCTCACGGCAACGCTACGCTAAAACCGCCCATTGCGATTCCCAGCACTTACCGACACTGCACCCGAAATGCCGTGTGGCGACGTACGAGGCGCGTCCGCCCTCAAAATCATGCGCCTTCTTCCGTGTCTTTGCGAGGAATCTTTTTCATTGGGGCCCGGACTCTGTCCTACCCCTCGAGTTCAGCGACGGCACTTGGTTTACGTCCCCCACCAGACTGCCGTGTGGCGATCGCGACGTGACAACCTTTGAAAAAGCCCGACTGTAGAGCAAAACTTCCAAAAGTGAGGCAAATCTCTGTACGGACACACGAGCACTCTACGCGCGACATTCACCGTCGGCCATAACGATTCATCACAATCGCGGTGCAGCTCACGCGTTGCGAAAATCTAAATTGTTTTATTTATGTAAAATGACATGATTCATGCGACCTAAACTTGACACCGTGATGCACGTTAAAAACCCCAGGCTAGCGGTTGTACTGCACCGGCTAAATTGCTCATCTACAGCTGGGGGACTCGTCGCCCTTGGAGGAAGACCAAGTTCTAGGCTGTATAAACATACACACAACCCAATTTGTTTTTAAACTTGACACCGGTAATTGTATTTAGATTCTACAGAATTCTACAATTTTAGAGGTTAAAAATGTTGCTTTTACAAGACCCTCCGATGCGGCGTTGCGCATTTCCCTCTAGGGACATTTTCTAAGTACAAATCCCGACGAAGTCGCAACTCAATCGCCATTCTTCGTCGACGTCATGAACGCGCCGCGATGAAGTTCCCTGCCAGTTGAGTTCGCCGCCGATTGAGATTAGGCTCCTCCCACTGGCGACGTCACAATGAAGTTTCTCCATCGCTTTTTCCAGCATAGACAGACTGGTGGCGTTTTCTGGATCTACGCCGCACGAGAGCCAATGGGAGCCTTGTTCCTTGATGACGCGCGCCAGCCAATAGGAGCCTATCCATCAGAAATCGGCATCACTTCGCTCCATTGGGACAGCGGAGTTTAGGTGCCGTTTGGTGTGGCTTCAAAGCTTATGACGTCGGTTCGCTTCATGGAACACTTAATGCTTTCGCATTAATAATGTTTTGCTCATCGCGTTGCAATGTTAGAAGGATCGCTTTTTATATTTTGTATTTATTTCATTTGGCCCTTTCAAACATCTAAATAACATCGTTAATTAAAACAAAATACTGCCTAAATTTGCTTCATCAAGTCTTTGTAATTAGGTAATCACATAAGCATCATTAACAGTAAAACAACATGAGAATCAGTTTCAACTTTGAAATACTGAGTGATCACCAGTAATAATTTCTGTATTACAGCCAAACTGTGCCCAAATGTTCAGGGCTTCTTTTTTAAACTTTACGGGCGACACTTTGCAGGTATTTCGTCCTCGTGGGTTGTCCTCGCCGCGGGCGCGAACAAGGTAAAAAACCTTCTTCTCTCCTTTTGGCGCGAGGAGAGGGAAGTTGGGACTTCCCGCAACGCCTCCTATACCCGTTTTTACTTCAAGAACCATAGTAAAAAATGTCGGGCTTTTCGCGGAGCATTACTGATTTCCCTTTTTACGTAGAAAATTAAGATACATGTAGGTGAATTGTAAATTTGATATGTGTTATCTTATTAAAGGGCCTCTACACGAGGCACATTGCACCTGTCTCGTGCATCGACGCACCTTGCGCTACTTTTGAACCATGAAGGGGCTTTATGTATAGTCACTCCGGGTCGCGAGATGATTCAATCCCATATCATTTAATTAAAATATACTATTAACTTTTTCGTGTGGCAGGGGTGCTAAACTTACTATTTACAGTCAACTAATTTACTTCTCTCTATCGGCTCGAGCTGCCTTAGAACAAAATATAATTTATTCTTTATGCAATGATACTACACTGTAAAAAAATCACATGCGTCTACTTTCCCGCACAACACTCGGAGAGTCAATCACCGTAACTTACGGAGGCAGCTCAGCGAATGACGATGCCGAAACATATGTTGAGACCAAAAAACGCAGTGTGAGTTGTGACATTAAGCAATGCAAGCGTGACGTTTGGCATTGCTTAATGTCATAACTCAGACTGCGTTTTTTGGTCTAAACATATCTTTCGGCATCGTCATTCGCTGCACTGCCTTCGTAAGCTGCGGTGATTGGCTCTCCGAGTGTTGTGCGGGAAAGTAGACGCACGGGATTTTTTTATAGTGTATTACCTTAAAGGGAACTGCAACGATATTCGCTTGGAATGTTTTGTCTACACTGGCCGAGGCTGAGCAGTTTCGCGTGGCTTTTAAAGAGCCGTGCTGCGCAAGCGCGAGGAGCAGTGACGTCACACGGCGCACAGCTGGCGCGCCGGAGCCGCCGCGCTGCGCGCGTCTCGCCAGTCTACGCATGCGCGAGGAGCAGTCACGTCGCACGGCGCACCGCTGGCGCGCCGGAGCCACCGCGATGCGCGCGCCTCGCCAGTCTGCGCATGCGCGAGAAGCAGTGACGTCACACGGCGCACAGCTGGCGCGCCGAAGCCGCCGCCGCCGCGCGCGCGCCTCGCCGGTCTGCGCATTCCAGAGGAGTGACGTCATAGCCGCGGCAGACGCACTGGCGCCGCCGCGTGCCCAGCTGTGCGCCTCCGTTGCCTAAAAGCCAAGTCTGACGCTGCACCGGAGCCGCTTGATAGCGCCTCTCATTTTGTGCGCGTAAGCTCACGCTACGTATATCCTGGCATAGCCGAGCTAAGCCACCGCAATTTTGTTTCACTTTACACGAGCTTACTGGCACTAGCGGCACCCAAGTACACTCGCACGCAACGCCACTTACCAAGGAACTCCTCTGTTGCGGGATAATTTCTAGGACAAAAGCGAGCGTTTTCTTTCAATCTCCCCTTCGCACAACTTGATAACGTAGCTTGGGGTCGCAGTATCCCCCAGTGACGGTATTTGCATGCGGTTCATAGATTGGACCCGAGCATTGGGTAAGCACTCGATTTGGACTAAAATATCGAGGTGTGCTACATGGTCTAACATATTGAAGTTATAAAGCGCAAGGGACATACACGGACATGAAGTAGACAGGACAACGCTATACTCACTAAAGCCCCTCTATCCTGGGTAAAGTGGCACCATTCATTGCTGTGGAAATGCTGGAGACACGTGCCGTGCGCCACTTCTGGGAAGAACATGGCGTCCGAAATCTAGCTCAATGCTGCGCTGTGCCACCCAACGTTTGTGCCGCCATCATCTTCCCAAGGGCAGCACGTTGCACGTGGCTCGTGCATCGTCGCAACTTGCCCTATTTTTGAAACATGGAGGGGCTTTAATACTCACAACTGGGGTTTTAATAGAAAACTAAGGAAGAGAAGAAAGAAGCGATAGAGGTTATACGGAAGACAAGACGTGTGTGCTTAGAAACGAATTCTTGCCAGCACCGATGCTCCTGACTACACCCAAGCTACAAGATACAAGTCCTTCCTATACAGTGTAAGCAGGATAACTGAGTAACTCTGGTGGACCTACATTCCACATCGTCAAACTCTTCATGCGAAACACAAGGAACCGCAAGGCGAGTCGGTTACTTTGTCGGGTGACACTTCGCTATCTGTAGACATCATTAAGGTTCTTGAGAAGTGTCCCAAAGTTTGTACCGCACCAAAAAAGCAAGGAGTGCATACTTTGGAAACTATTCGTGACATTGCAGCTAAAGCTCAAGGAGATGACAGAAAACGATGCGTAGACGACTTTGTTGATGTTCTGCTGAAAACTGGACCTAGTTGTAAAAACAAACTAAAGGCTTCAGGATTAGTCGAATATTTCAAAAGGGAGAATTTCAAACTGTTTGTGCCTAATAAGGAGGGGGGATTTGTGGTATGTCCCGGCACCGTGTACTTAGATAAGGCTGGAGTAGCCATACATAAGAACTTCAACCACATGCAAGAAATGAAGATAAAAAAGGTCAAGGCAAAAGTTTTTTCAATTGCGCGTCAAACTTGACCTTGAAAATCTAAAAAAACGGATATCAACATAAAAAGATCATTTGGAAGTGTTTTTCACCGCTAAAACTCATAAAGATGAATGACCATTTCGCGTAGTTGTCACTGAGAAAGGATTATGGCAAGGTGCAATGTCAAGGTACCTTTTTCGCCATTTATCCAACCTTGAACTAGATTACCCTTTTTCGATACTGAATTCTGATACAGTAGTACAGTATATAAACGATAATGCCAATACAGGAACATTTTGGCTTCTCACTTGACGTGGAAGATTAACTTTATTCTATCCCCCACAATAGTATGTTCGCAACTGTAAAAGAATGCGTCAAGAAAAAATGGTACAGTTTCTTTACATGATCAATCTGCGCTACATTTATCATTTTTTGAACTGTTGACATTTTACTTAACATCAAAATGTGTCTCTTTCAGCGGCAAATATTACTTGCAAAAGAAAGGCATTTCTATCGGGTCATGTGTTGCGCCGGTATTGTGCGATATCTTCTTGTCGCAATGCGACCGGGTCATCGCCCAGAGTCTTTCCACCACGGAAGTAGCAAGAGTCTACAGATATGTTGATGACTATCTGATCCGTTTAAACAAACCATGAGAGATGACGAACGACCAACAAATCAGCGACATAAGAGCCACCTTTATGAAAAATGCTCAGGAACTGAAATTCCCATACGAGCTGCCAACAAGAAAAAACACCCTCCAATTTCTAGACTTACAATTGATCTTCCTGAATGACCTCACATGCTAAATGTACATGCCTAGAACAAAAAAAAAAAAAGCTACTCAAATATGAGTCTGCTCATTCCAAACTGACAAAAAGGGCCATTGTGAATACCTGTCTCTGCGCTGCTCTGAAAACATCATGTTACCATAGAGCGAGAAAGCTTTGATACACAAGTGAAAAGACTCAAGGCTTCTGGTTATCTTCATACATTTTTATCTGAAGTTGTCCAAAATATGATTAGTTCAAAACAACAAAAAGAAGACAGCAAGAAGAGGAACAGACGTCCAGCAGTTATGCCACACCGGCAATCACATAACATCGACAAAGTTGCATCCAGATTTGACATTCCACCAGTGGCGGATCCAAGGGGGGAGGGGAGGGGGGCGACGGGGGCGGCTGCCCCCCCCCCCCCCCAAACGAGGTCGACCCCCTCTCCTCCCCCCTTCTCGGAGGGCAATTCGACATGGGTGGACCCCCCGGTGCACAAAACAAATGGGAGAATAGTATCCTTACAAGGCTTCCCGCCCCGCCCCCCCCCCCCCAAAAAAAAAAAAAACGGTATTCTGGATCTGCCCCTGCATTCCACTAGTATTTTTGGCACCGGACAAGCTAAAGAGACTGTGCCCTAAGATCAATTCACCTCAAAACCATCAGGATGAGTGCAAAGCGAGGCACAAGAACAAATACATATACCATGCCGCAACTGTATAGCATACAAATACCGTACACGTGAGGGAAAGATTACGTGGGACAATCTGGCCGGTGTGTGAATACAAGACTGCGGGAACATGCAATATTTCTCAACTCCTCACCGGTAGGACATCTCGCAATACACGTCCGTGACTGCCACTGCACGCCGATCTTCAAAACGACAGACGTCCTCAGACAGCACCGTGGTAAGAGGTCAAGAGAACTTTACGAGGCGCAGACAATCAAGCCTTGTGGTGACATCTGTGTCAGAGGACCTTCTGTGTCCTTGTCAGACAAAGAACTATTGTACCCCCACCACCCTACATGAGGTGTCAGAAGGTTTCCAGTTAGGTGAATGCATGACTGTCACGATTGTGAACCGGAGAAGAAAAGAGAAGAAGACGAGAAGATGAACGAGGCGTGGTGTGTGAAAAAAGGGAGAAAGAAGAGGTGTGGAACGAGTATCGAAAGGACGAGACAGCGCTGGTCCGGTGAACAGCAGAGGTGACTTCGGCTACGCTCCGGAGGAAGCCCACCCGAGGCCAGCTAACGGGAGTCCACCGTGAACCAGCACGGCGACTTTGGCGCTCTTGTTATAAGCCAAGACTCCGGAGCCGACGAGACAATATGGAGACGTGTAGCGGTCTCAGAACACAGCAGTCTTCTTCTTTATTTCTCACGCGGCTCCTTCTCTTGCGAGGACCCACTCCGAAAATATGAAAGATCTCGCGACATTGACTAGTATATAACATTCCTTTCCCCTTAACATTGAAAACGCTGTACCGGCTTGCGCACGCGAGTGGAGCGTCGTTGGGGTGCACTTTCACAGACTTCACTCGAGGTCTCCGGTGGTTGTTGTGGGCTGTAATCACCATGAACCTTCGACTTGGTTGATTGGCCTGGTGACGGCCGTGGAGGAGCCGGCATGACCTCGTTGTTGTCTGGCGGCCATTTACGTAGTTGGTCCGCATGGCGTGTTAGCACTTTGGACGGAGTTTCGACGGTTGCCATGCGTGCTCCCGTTGTCGCCGTGACTTGTCCAGGAATTCTTCCTGGAAAAGGAAGAATTCCTGGAATTCTTGTGCAGATGCTGTGGAGTGTGACGGGAAACATGTGTCAAGTCGCGAGCGAATTTGATATCCTAGCAGCAGTTCAGATGGTGACTTTCCCGAGCTTGATGGTGTCCGTCTATAATTAAAAAGAAGCCTTGCCAGGCTGGTTGTAATGTCGTCGTTTTGTATTTTCTTCAACCCATCTTTTATAGTACTTACCGCGCGTTCCGCCAGACCATTTGACTGTGGGTGAAATGGTGCGGTCCTGATGTGCGTTATGTTGTTTTTCGACGTGAACTTCAAGAACTCGGCACTGGTGAAAGGTGTACCATTATCCGAGACCAAAGTGCGGGGTATCCCGAAGTGGCTAAACACATCTCGCAAACACGACACAGTATTTGCGCTTGTGGTCTGTTTCATAGGAACGGCCTCGATCCACTTACTGTGTGCGTCGATCACTACCAAGATCATTTTTTTCTAAAAGGGCCTAGAAACTCAACATGTACTCTGGACCAGTTTTCGTGTGTTTCGGGCTAGTTAACTGGTGCCTTTGACGCTGGCATGGGCAACATTCTGACACAGGCGTCACACGTCGCTGGCGTGTGCTCTATTTCCTTGTCCAGTCCAGGCCACCAAAATTGAGATCTTGCTATCGCTTTCATTGCCGACGCTCCCTGATGACTCTCATGAAGGAGCTGTACGAGGCGCCCCCTAGCCTCCCTAGGCATAATGACGCGGTGGCCACAGTATACCAGGTCGTGTGCCACCGACAGTTCTAGTTTCCTTCCATAAAACGGTTGAAGGTTCGAGTCTAGGCTCTTCTCACATTTGGGCCATACATTTATGATGTAGTTCTTGACCTGCGCTAACACTGAGTCTGTAGCGGTCATTTGTTTCAACTCCCTGGTGTTCACGACACCCTCCTCTAACTGCTCCATAGCAAGCACATATTCGGGAAGCTCACCTTCAGCACCTGTTTCTGTTCCTGCTGTAGCTACTTCCGGTAGCGGTAGCCTGCTCAGGGCATCCGCATTCAGCATTTTTTGGCCAGGCTTGTATTATAGCTTGTAGCGGTAGCTTCCCAAAAGCAGCGCCCATCGTTGAATTTGCGCCGCAGCCATAGCCGTTGTCGGGCGGTCGGATCTCAGCAACCCCAGGAGCGGCTGATGATCCGTGACCAGGGTGAACTCGTATCCAAATAGGTAGTCTCTAAACTTTGTTACGCTGAAGACCAGAGCAAGAGCCTCTCGCTCCAATTGAGAATAATTTCTTTCGGCGGCTGATAGAGTTCTTGATCGAAACCCGATGGGTTTGTCTTCTCCACTTTCTCGGTGAAAAAGAACTGCTCCGATGCCGTACGGTGAGGCGTCGCACTCTAGTCGCAGTTCTTTCGCTGGATCAAAGTGCGTTAGCACCTTTGCCGAGCTGAGAGCTTCTTTTGCTTTCTGGAACACCGCATCCTGTGCTTCACCCCACGTCCAGCGAGCTCCCTTTTCCAGCAATTTGTAGAGGCTTGTCAACAAGGTTGACATATTGGGAACAAATATGGCGTAAAACGTCAGCATTCCCAAAAAAGACCGCAGCTGGCTTACGTTCTTAGGCCGCGGTGCTTGCACGATGGCTTCCACTTTCGTTTCTAGTGGATGGAGGCCCTGTCCGTCAATACGGTGTCTGAGGTACGTAACCTCCCGTTCTTTGAACCTGCACTTCTCTTTCGGGAGTTTCACGCCGTGATCCCTGTAACGTTGTAGAAGTGCTCTCAACTGTAAGGCATTGCCATCGGCTCGTTCGGACAATATCACGTCGTCCAGGTTTGCCTGCACGCCTTTTAGTCCTCGGAGCATGGTCTCCATCGTCTGCTGAAATATCGCCGGTGCCGATGATATTCCGAAAGGCAAGCGGTTGTAGCAGAAGAGACCACGGTGTGTGTTGATCACAGCCATCTTCTTCGATGCGTCGTCAAGGGCTACTTGGTTGTACGCATCGCGTAGATGCAAGGTGCTAAAGCAATCGCCGCCATTCAGACATGCGAACAGATCCTCGATGCGTGGCAGGGGGTACTGCTCGACGTCACACGCAGGGTTTAGGGTCGCCTTGAAGTCCCCGCAGATGCGCACCGAGCCGTCCTTCTTAAGCACCGGGACGATTGGTGTAGCCCATTCTGAGTGTGTAACCGGCGAAATAATATTGACTTCCAACAATCGGTCAAGTTCTGCTGAAACCTTATCTTTCAGACCATAAGGAAGTGGTCTTGCCTTGCAAAACTTCGGTGTGGTACCCTCCTTTAGGTGCAGTCGAGCAGGTGGTCCCGTGATCAGCCCGATGCCCGGAGTAAACAGACCTTGAAACTCGCAGAGAACCGCCTCCAGATCTTCCACGTTGACTGGTCCGCTACTCAGCGACACGACATTGCCCGTAAGGCTTAACACAGTGGTGCCGGCCTTGTTCAGCTTGAAAATTAAATTACGTCCACAGAAAAATGGACCGGACCAGTTCAGCATAGTCAATTAAACTGCACTCTACTAGGGTGCCTCGGTACGAGACTTGCATGTGCAGCTCACCCAGCACGAGTATTTTTCCTATGTAGCAGGACAGTTTCACCTGCGATGCTTGAAGCTTAGGCCAACGTTCACGGTGCTGAGTGTAGACCTCCCGCGAGATGACACAGACGGGTGATCCAGTGTCTACTTCCATCAGCCGATCGGCTCCGCCCCAAGAAAACTTGCGTCGCACTGCTGGAACCAGATCCACAGTTTTGGTCTTCAAGCTCCATATCTGCACGTCTTCGGTTTCCGTTTCCTCCGACGAACTCCCTGTTGCTTCTACACTCTTAAAAAAAAGCTAGTAAAAAGCTAGTAACTGCAGCAGTTACTACCCCTTTCTGACCGTTACTACCTTTCACTAACTATTTACTACCTCAAATGCGCGATAGGTAGTAAAACGTTAGCAAATGCAGCCGTTACTAGCCTTTCTGACCGTTACTACATTTTTACTAGCTATTTACTACCGCAAAGGCGCGGAGAAGATGGCGGCGCTTGCTTCATACCCGATTGCCAGCGTTAGCGACGTACTTGCTGTTTCGGATCGCAGGGGGAGGTATCCACACGCAATGGTAGCGTCAAATATTGTTTGAGGGGGCATGTTTAAGGGTTGGAGCTGACTTTATAACGATCGCAGCCTCCGTACCAGCCCGACGTGGAAGCCAGCGCTGCAGTGGCCCAGAGCAGTGGCCCAGAGCCGTATATGTGAGTGGCCGAGTGGACTATACTCCATTTCGCCTTATGACGTACCGCAGGAAAGCCTACAAGCGCGAGCTCCTTGCTCTGGGACAGATATCGGCGCCACAATCTCTCGTGCATTAAGGGTAGCTGACAATGATATAAGCTCGCGCTTCTAGCCTTCGCTGCGGTACAACATAAGGTGAAACGGAGTATAGCGCACACCAGCTCGGAGCACGTGGAGCGAAAGCTCGCGCTGCAGAACCCAGGGATCCTGGGTTCAATCCCCACCACCGTCCGTTTTTATCTGGATGAGCATCGTACCAATGTGCAGTCGTGTATCACTACTGCGTGGTGCACGTTAAAGACCCCAGGCTAGCGGTTGTACTTCACTGGCTAAATTGCTCACCTACAGTGGGTAACAATGTCGCCATGTTCTGGCAGACCAACCTCCTGCTGTATAAATAACTAACGACTAATTTGACCTTTTTGAATGTTACTGGATCGGAGAAGTTGACAAGCTCCGAGAAAGAAGTGACGCGCTGCCATTCTCTGCCGCGTATCGGCGCTCGTGCCTAAGCCAGCCTAGAGTTCCTGTATAGGCTCCCTACGGGAGCCAGAGTTGCGCGTTCATGCATGGCATGTGGATTCAGCTCCTCACGTGACTGAATTCGGCGAATAGCAGCGCCGCGCTCAAAAGCCGGGGAACGTACGCCGGGGCGCGTGCAACGTCTACTTTGCTGCACGACACTTGATACGGCTCCTCACGTGATCGGATCTCGGCGAATAGCGGCGAGGGCGGCACGCGGTGGCTGGCCTCGGTATTGGCGACGTGCGCGATCGAAAGCGTCGCTGTGGTCGGCCTTCCCCGATTGGCTGAATGCTGACTATGACGTCAGCAAAGGATTTCTCATCGACGGAAATAAGAGGAATGGAAGAACTTCAATTTCGACGGTGTTGGCAGTGTATCTTTAAGAGCGCAATGATTTCAAGCTTCCACCATGCTCCTTACAAACACCATCGAACTTGTTGTTCGCAAGGTAATGACGTCACGAAAGGTAACCATAGGAGGGCGCCACTAAAACATCTCGCCGCTAATACTCGTAGATACGCCGTGAAACATCGTTTCTGTGTGGGTTCGTACAAGTGTATCACAAAGGACTGTTGCCAGTGTGATAATGTCCGGATTGAGACAACATTTCCTGGGACTTTTGAGGTAAATTTACGCCCGCCGGGCCTTCTTAGTTTTGGCAGTTTTCCGACATCCGGCACCAAGGCAAGCAGCTCGGAGAAATGGCTGCGTCTATCGTTCTTGGTTTCCGGCACATGGACCGTTGTGTTTTGGTCGTAAAATACCGTGAACTTTCCTCTTCTGGTGTTCTGTGTCTGTGTCAGAGGTTTAAGCTTAAACTGCTGCATACATACTAAAGCCGCATTCGGAAAGATTGACAATTTGAAGACGTCTTCGTCATTCGAAAGAATCGGGCTGTTTTTGTATTTGTATTCGGCTACGTCGAGGCCTGCTACTGGTGAAAACAACTGAGTTATTCCTCTCGTGTGTTATTTACGTGTGTGACAACCTCGCCCCCTTGCGTGTGCGGGCCATTTCGGAGACGTGTGAATAAGAATTTCAAGACATCACTTCCGATCAGCTGACCAGCGCCGATTCGTGTGTATATTTGGAGATTTACGTGTGAACGTGCGATAGATATTTCAACCGTTATTTTACAGTACCTGTTACAGCTTCGCGGCAACGGTGCACGAATCGTGAGACACCCTCATTGACTATGTGAAACGAGTTCACTCGTGTAGCGTATACATGTTCCATGTGCCTGACAGCAACATGCTTGTCGACGTGTTTATAAGCACGCGTTAATTTAAATTCACTTTATGTTAACTACTATTTTCTTAACATTGTAGTTGTCTATAAATGATAATATTGTTTTATTGATCTTGTGACGTTTCTGCGATCTATTTCAAGCCAAAATAAAGACATGTTAGCTACCCTGAGAATCCGACATAGGAAGGCTGGGGTGCAAAAGACCACTTTTGAAAACTGCAATGCCTCTTCTTTGTAACACAACTGCTCTTCTACGCGAGATACATCAATCGACAGATGACGGAGAAGGTGGCAGTAGCAAACGAGGAAGCTCGGGTCCTGTTATCGCCAACTACAGGAATTTTCAGTCTTGGTGTTTTGCGTTCTGCTCGCGATTTTTTTTCACGAAAAAAGAAATAAACGTTGCTCGGTATTCATCTGCAGTTTTACCCTTGCCGAAGATTTGTTGTGGTTACAAATAAAAAGCAGAAAACGCTTATTGTTCGTTTTCTTGATACAAGTGGGAGCGTTTATCGAGAACTGCATACGGTGCTGACAGCGCACACGAGCCCCTGCTTGTGGATGCTGGTCATAGACGAATATAAGAGACATAAACTATGACATAAATCCCGTTATACTTTGATATTACACGAACACAGAATCGCACTCGGAAGCCAGACGCAAAGTTAGGCACCCATGCTGATATCCGATGAATTATAAAGTAAAAATCGAAGAAATCGTTAGAGTGCATAATTACAATCGTGACTGCAACAGAATCTACTTGCAGAGTCCATTTCTTAAAAAGAAGTGCGCAAGGGCCGCCGACCGCCTGATTTCAGAACGAAAGGCCAGCATCCCGAGCTTGCCCCGAGCTTGGCCGGCCTTGCGGACCGGGCGGGCAGCGACGAGAGCGCCACCACGCTCGCGCAAACGGAAGGGGCCGACTTTCCCAATCGCGGCTAATGCGGAGCTTGTCAACTGAGCTGATCTAGTAACGTTGTGCAGCACTTTACTCGCGTCCTACATGACCAACAAAGCCCGCAAGTTGTTTCTCACCTTTCGATCGTATCCATACTACACGCAATATTCGTCACGAAAAATTTTAACACGATCTCTTAGAAGTCTCTGTCTTTGTCGAGGCAGAGGTCTATCGATAATCGACCAGTGTCATCATTGACTAGTTGCCACATATGTCACTCACGTCGTAGCAGGACTTCTTCTGCGAGTCCGCGTAAATACCGTTATATCAAGAGAACACAAAATAACCACACAGGAGAGCAGCGGCAGAAGCCTACTGGGACGAAAAGGCTTAACGACGTCGACAATATCTTGCTTGTTTGCGCTCCCTGCGGTGATTACTAGACATGTTTCGGTATTCTCCTCATCTCAAATGATTCGGCTTTCCTTTTCAGACAGTCAGCAGCTCACAGACAACTTAAGTTTACCGGAATTGGAGCCCGTATGAGGGAAGTAAATATCGCTCCGGATTCGGTTCTTTCGAAAAGTGTGAGCAGCTGCGGGACTGCACTGTGGTCCCGCGTTTACGTGGATAATCATAAATATAAATTTCGGTACTTTCAACTTTGATAACGCTTTGTGTATGACGTTTATATATATATATATATATATATATATATATATATATATATATATATATATATATATATATATATATATATATATATATATATATATATATATATATATATATATATTGCCGCGCGCGCAGCTTGCCAAGTAGGCAGCGCACGCGTGGCCTAACGGTTATAGCGCCTGCCTCCCACGCGAAAAGCCAGGGTTCGATTTCTGGCCGCGGGGACGCCTTTTTGTGGACATCTAATGTAATGTTCTGGTAAATTCGAGAACCGTGCTGCTTGTTCAAGATCAGAATGTTCTACGCGCAGAACCTTCTACGCAGCTTCTTCCAGAACCCTCCGCGTGTACATAAGAGGCTCCGCGTGGCGAGCCGCAGTCAGTTTCGCCCCAGCGTTCGACTCTGCTGTCACGCCGACCTCGACGCCCGCGACGCTCTGCTGTTATCTTCTGTTTCATTTTTATTTCTGGGCACAAGTTCGCCCCATTAAACGTTTAGTTTCTTCAGTTATTATCGCCTCATCAATTGTCATTCGTGACAATATATATATACTTTTTTTTTTAATTATACAAGGCTGCACATTTAAAGCGTATATTAATGTCTCATAAATGCGCACAAAAAAACTCGCGTGTCCTGAGTGAGCAGACGACGCGGCCGGGGTACAGAGAACCAGAGAGAGCGCCTCTTCTCTTCGTTTCCTCCCTTCTCTGGCCATTGTGACGTCACGACTCGGAGCGCTACGGCTTTGGCTTCTTAGGAGGTGTTGCTACACGTCGGCCGTGCCGTGCGAGGAAAGCAAAGAGGGCAGTCCTGGCGTCCCACCAAGAATAGCGCGAAGGAGGGAGAATCCTCGTGTCGTCTGCATCAAAGAGTTGTTTCCAAACATTCCTCGCGTTTTGCGAAATCTCAATTTGGCAGTATCCAGTTGATACGCATAATGTTGGATGGTTTCAGAAACTTCCACCACGCTTACCCACCTCACTGATCGCCGAGCACTGGTGGCGGTGGTCAGTAGCATCCACGACGCCAACCACGATGGCTATGAGAATTAACCACGTCTCACCTCCGTCCTCAGGTACGTGACGGCACCATTCCACCCGCGTTGCGCGACCGTGCTACAGCTATCGCTTTCATTTCTTTGCACATTGTGGGTGAAAAATACGACTTTTTATTTGTTTTCATTCATCTGACAGAAATGTTTCTGGCATACTTTTATCTTCGTTATGCATTCAATATTATTATAATTTTAATTACTCCGATACTTTGACACTCTACACTCTAAAAAAAGCCCGTGCGTCTACCTTTCCTCGCAACACTCGGAGAGCCAATCGCCGCAAGTTACGGAGGCAGCTCAGCGATTGGCAATGCCGAAACACATGTTTAGACCAAAAAACGCAGTCTGAGTTGTGACATTAAGCAATGCAAAACGTCACGCTTGCATTGCTTAATGTCACAATTCAGAGTGCGTTTTTTGGTTGCGATGATTGGCTCTCCGAGTGCTGTGCGGGAACGTGCACGCACGGGCTTTTTGTTTTTTTTATAGTGTATAGCACATACGCTCCGCGTTCGATCCGTGTCTGGTGTAGCGGCGGAATTCAGACGCTAACGTCTTCTGCATCGTGCTGGCAAAAGTCAGTTGAAAGGTACCCTCGACAAAACCTCGTGCTACGCGAACCCCATTCAGTGTGTTCTTTTGCTGCTCCTAATGTGTGCCGCTGCTCCTTTTGAATTCTAGAATGAAGTAGAGCGCCCAAAGCGAACTTCAGTGCTACGATCGCAAAGAAAGAAAGAAAGAAAGAAATTGATAATTGCCAGGTAGAAGCGTTTAGCTATACCATTATATGCTAGTACACGAGCCTATAGACCAAGGGACAACGAAGACTGATCCGAACGCGGTGTCGTTCGTTTAATACGCGGACTCCTGCGCGGGTGAGATACGTGGTGCCCGGACTATGCTCCGTTTCAGTGATTCCGACGGACCGCAGCCGACGCTTAAGAGTCATCGGAACCAATACAATACCGTCCAAGTGTCACGTGACATTCGAGAGGAGCAACGACCTGCGGGGCGCCAAGTCACGTGATAAGCTCACGGCGCTGGGTTGCTAATCCACTGAGGTCCACGGTAACTTGAAATCGAGCGTAGACCAGACCGCACGCGAAGCCGTCGTGCCGAACTCTTACTCAGGTTTTAATTTTCAATTTGCGCCGTGGTGTCTTCACTGTGTAATTTCCACTCTATTTCAGGGCTGCGCAGAGATACTCCAGAAGGTATTCCAGAATACTAATACTGAGATACATGCGTGTTAAGGGCCAAATACAGATACCGAGATGCATTTGTCTTTTATGCAACGGGATATCCCTGAGATACTTCTGCAAAAACGGCGAAAAAGTATTCCCGAATACAGATACGGATACTTATAATATACAATTGTTCTTGAACGGTGCTACGTGGGGAGGGTTCAGTTTGTGGGGAATGCAAATGATAATTTATGCTCGTGTTCCTCTTTTTATGCCATTTGATGCACTACCCCTTTAGCTTAAACTCCTCATTTATCATTAATGCCACTAAAAAACATGCACCCCCCCCCCCCCTTGAACCACATAGTTATAAAACGGTAAAGACATCTTTATCTAGCGGCATTAATGATAAATAATGAGTTCTAGGTAAAGGGTAGTGCATAAATTAACACAAAAAGAGGAGCACAACCATAAATTACCATTCGCATTCGCCGCAAGCTACACCCTCCCCCCGTAGTACGGTTCGGGAACAAATGTATTTCTATAAGTACTGGTATCTGTCTTCCGGAATACGTTTACGCCGTTTCTGCTGAAGTATCTCAGGGAAGCCTATTTTGCCGTGAGGGCGCATCTGAAATTGTCGTGTTATATGCTTCTGAGTCACCCTTAGTGTGGGGAGATTTTACAACAGGGCCATACTTTTTCTGCACTCAACTCCTTTACAGCGTTCGTTCTGTTAAATTGGAAAGAGTCGAGGGCTTTGTGAGGGGAGCTGATTTCGTAATTCTTTAAATCACAGTTTGTTTTCCCCATGTTGGGGATTTAGACAGATCGTGTTATAGGGCGGGTTCGTAATATAAATTCCCAAGCAACTTGCACCAAACAGATGTTTTTATCCTTTAAATATATCTTAAAAAGGCAACGAATGTAACGAGATACCTAAGTCTGGCAAAGTATCGCGAAGTACCGCGATACAAGCGATACATTGTAAATATATTTCACTAGTGAGATACAAATACATTTTTTTCAAATGTATCTCGATACCGAGATACAGATCCTCGAAAGTATCTCTAAGACACTATCGCGTTACATTTGTATCGCGATACTGCCTAGACCTGTTCTATTTTTACTTGATGTCTTATTTCTTTTTTTTTTTTTTCGAAACTTTTCGAACTGTCGACGCTTAGTCTAACGGAGTAAGCGCCGAGAGTCTTGTTCGAGGTAAAAAGGCCTGAACCTGTACTTGATCCTCGCGGCAAAGCGCTGCGCTCGGCCGTGGTCACCTCGATAGCATGTGGTTCTCCCAATTGTGCAGACGTTTCGCGTAAATCTCTGTACATACAGCTGCGCAGGACGAAAAAGGATCAGACAGCTTGCATTACACGAGAGAGATCATTTTCGGTGACGCACATGAAAACATGTGGGGCCGCAAAAGAATCTATCTGTGTGTGGAAGAGAGAGAGAGAGGAAGAAAGAAAATTAGGGGGCAATATAGCCGCAAAAAAAAACGAGAAAATACTAATTCCATGCAGAAAATACGCTTCCAAAGGCTTTAGACAAAAGGTGCTCTCAAAACGTCACTCATTTTATTTCTTTTTGCACTTTCGCGACCGAAAAAGATAGACCGTATTTATAAATAAGTTCGCTAATTGCTGACAATCAGCCTTCCTCCTTCCAATGCAACATAATGTCTTTACCGGCGGATTTCCAAAAAAAGAAAAGAAAAGAACGGCGACGGCCTTTTAAAAGAGAGAAAGGTATAATCGAAAGAAGCCACTGCGCCATTAAACGGATCGCTTCAATTTGCATGCCTTGATTGAATGAGCGGACGGTCCCACCTAAGGAATGCTGCGAGAGGCGGTAGAGGGAAAAGCAAAGGTACCTAGGTGGAGAAATCCTGGGGAATAAGTGGGCCAACTCGTCCCTGTCCTGCCACTGTACTTTCCCCATGGACGTCCTCTCCGCTCCACCGCGGCTTCCTCAAACACCGACGTAAAATACAAAAGCGGCGCACATGGATTCAGTCAGCCACCTGTTTGACATTTGGAGCAGAAGACGATTAGATAACAGAGAGAACATCCGGTCTCTCATCATAAGCCGAAAGGGACTGCTGTTCGGTTTCCGAGGCGACCGGTGGTGGATGGCACATTGTCGGTGACAGCCTGTGAAGAGTTCATGGGGAAGCTCCTCCCCCCTCTCTCCACTTTAGCAGAGCGAACGCTGGAGAGGAGGTCGCGTATTCTCCAGCGTTCGTTATACATTTCTAGGAGGGACGCGGTGGGTGCGTACCATACGCATGGGTACTTTACGTAGAAAACTCTGAGTAGTATTGGACTCGGCCTGGACCGTGTTGGGGGGTTTGGGGGGGGGGGGGGGGGGGGGTAGGTTTGTAGATTACTGTTTCCAGGACTTGTATAAGACCAGTTCGCGTTCCGCAGAATATATAGAAGTAGCAGTAGTAGAAATAAGTTATTTCACGTTAACAGTGAGAATATTAATCAGACTTGAAATGTTGATTTATTGCCCGATGAAAAAAAAAAAAACACCTGAAACGGATTAGTGAAAACATTTAGAAGACGCAAAACACATACAAAACACACACACAGAGAGAGAGAGAGAGAGAGAGAGAGAGAGAAACCGCTTTAACTGATATAAGACTACTACTGCTACTAATAATAATAATAATTCTTTATTTTCTTCGTGCCCCAGCATAGCCTCGCGGTTTTGATGGGGCAGCACAAGAAAGAAAATTTAAGAGATACAATTCATACACTTTCACAGGTGATAGAAGATGAGAAAGGTCGAACTCATCGCGGGGAAGTCATAAATAAATTGCACAGAGCTAGTTCACACTAGAAAAAGTTCACGCTTCTTAGAAAATTAGACAAAAACAATTCGTGAAGAAATTTTCTCGAACATAAAATCCCACAAAAAATAAGAAGGGAATGGTCTATATCAGGGGTCTCAAACACGCGGCCCGCGGGCCGCATGCGGCCCGCGACTCGCTGGGACGCGGCCCGCAGACAACCGGCTACGAGTCCCGGTTCCCATGTCTCGAGCGCTAGAATTGGCACGCATGATCTCATCTCGCCGATTCATTTTTGCTCGAAAAGAAACTGCCGTCTTTTAACGTATTCAGATAGTTTTTACTTAACTGCGTTCCTTTGCCTTTTATTTCGCTTTATGTTTTGCTTTCCAGCTTTTTTTTTAATGTACAACAATTCAGCTACTAGGTTGGAAGCACGAGCTTTTTGTTGAAGGATGCATATCGGCTGCGCGAACTCTCTATAAGCAGGAGCAACTGCCGAAGCTAAATCTACCCACTCGGGATTCTCGCTTTAAAAGAATATCACCATTGAAAGACAAGTATAAGTGTTGTAATAGAAATTGTCAGGAAAGCAAGAGCTGCCAAATTAACTGATTGCTCTTTAGAGACATGTTGAGCTTGGTTAATTCCTGAGTGAATTGAGCAACGCGGGAACGACAGTGTACTTGCTTTTTTCTTCTATTAAAAATCCGAGCATGTTGGCGAGTGGTGTCATTTTAATTATTGTTATCACATCAGGTCAGGGCCCAAAGTAGTCATATAAGCAAATCAAATCTAAAAATGCCACTGGCAAAACTGAGTTTACAAAAAACACAAAGCACGAGGTCTCTCTCTTTCAAATCGTTTGGCATCCCCCCCCCCCCCCCCTCCTCAAATCCGTCTAACGTTGGCCCTCGGCCTTCCCAGTATGGACTATCTGGCCCCCACGCTCAAGGGAGTTTGAGACCACTGGTCTATATCATCAAAAGAGCCTTAAACATATATCTCACAAGCTATTTTGAGCACAAACGAGTTCATTGAACCAAAAATGCCCAAACATGGATGCTCTAAATCGTTAAATGAGAGTTGCATGCAAATTAATGGTGATGTTGTTTTTTTTTTTAAGAGAAGGATAATATAGAGTGGCGTCAACAAAAGCGATCAGGTGCATGAAAGTGTAAAGAGCAAGTCAGCATCGAAGTGACCCTGAATTATTTTGTGTAGAAAGAGAATATCTCAGGTGAGTCGGCAAGTGGGTAGATTCTCTAAATGCAGACATTTAAGTAGGTAGTCATAATAGCATCTTTTGTTGAAATACCTATCATATTTGATACAAATCAAATTTTTGTGTACAGTTTCAATTCGCGACACATCAAAAGCCGTCAACGAGTTCATGCAACACTACCAAACTAGAGGCGGATCCAAGGGGGAAGGGGGGGCGACAAGGGCGGCCACCCCCCCCCCCCCCTCCCCTAAACAAGGTAGACCCCCCCCCCCCCTCCCCCCTTCTCGGAGGGCAATTTGACATGGGGGGACACCCCGGTGCACACGAAAGAGTGGGAGAATAGTATCCTTACATATTTTCCGCCCCCCCCCCCCTTTCCCCAAAACTAAGTTCTGGATCCGCTCATGTACCGAACTCAAGTTTGTGTTCGTATAAGGCAGAAAAATAGACGTATACAGTGCAAAAATAATCCCTAAGGTCACATGACAGGCGAGAAAGTAAACCCAGCATTCGTACACAAGAGGTAACAATCAGAGTAACGGGACCAGAAAAAGAAAACCTGGTGTAGAAATAGATCCCGAGGTCACAAATCATGGTGCCACGTGTAGTAGCGGACTGAAGAACATAACGTAAAATAAAATCTCGCGTTTTCGCGACATTGTCAGTGTCGTTTTGTTTTGTCTGTATAAAGCATCAAGGAATTTGGCGAAGACGAGTAGTTCTGCTAGTTGTGTATATTGTTTTTATTTTTATGATATGTTTTATTATCTTCCTATAGTTATCTTAGCCAAGATTTAGACGTATGTGTGAATAAAAAAAAAAAAAAGTCAGAGTGGGAGTTTTTGGTTATTCGAGTGCCATGGAACGGGTCAACATTGCATTGCTGTTGGGTTTTATTTTGTTGATCGGTTGTTGACCTAAATCTTCTACAAGAGAATGTCCAATTATTTATTTATTCATTTACTCTCAGGGCCCTTTCGGGCATTACATAAGGGGGAATTTATACGAAGAAAAACACGTTGACTGTAGTAATAAACAAAACACACACACAAAAAAAAAGCCGCGCCAAACGGAAAAGTAGTAAATGTAATCGCATAATTAAATTGCTGCAGTGCAATGGTAATATTATAGATTCAATAAAAAAAAAACAAAGAAACGTCCAACGACATACTGCATGACTATGGCTTATCTACGACGAGGAACAAAAATAACTATGCTTTTAAGAAGAGAGAGAGATTCGCGAGATTTAAAAAAAAAAAGACTGATAATCCTGTGTCACCGCGCTATTACACGGTAAGGCGTTCCATTACGAGACAGGAGAGTATTTGAATAGGTTAGGGGGGGGGGGGGAAGGGGGGGGGGCGTCCAAATATTGGGGTTACTTTGTTCGGGCGGTCTAGACGTCAGACGATACGGTCAGTTGGCACAAATCGGGATTGTCGGAGGGATTGTCAGAAATATTGAAAAACGAGCGATACGCCTTCTGCTTTCGAGAGATTCCAAATTTAAGGACTCTTTTATTCTTGTTATACTCCATGGGGTTGAATAACTGCGTGTTAGAAACCGGGCTGCTTTATTTTGAAGGGAATCTTATTAAATATATAAATGAGCTATTTATAAATACAATACAAAATAAGCTTCTGAAAAAAAAAAAGTTAATAAACCGAGACTTTGCTATTATTTTGTTGAACTGTAAAGTTCAACAGTTCAAATACTGTAAAGTTATGCAGTTGGATACTTAAAAAAGCAGGGCCTATCAAGCTAGTAGATTTAAGTAGAGTAGATTGTTGGGCTAGTTGGCTAGTAAATTTAAAACAAATAAACCCCTTTAGAAACTCGATAATGTACTTCTAAATGTCACCCCGTGCTTAATGTATATATATATATATATATATATATATATATATATATATATATATATATATATATATATATATATAAATCTTTACTTTTTTTTTTTTTTTTTTTTACAAGAATACATAGTTCGAAAGAGTGGCGTACACAACCCCATATCAATAACTGAACTCAGGAAGTTGTGTCGCCATTTTTTTGTACTGCGAAATGCTACAGAGTTTTAAAAGATGTGATTCGATTGACTCGCTCATTATATGACGAACCGCATGCATTTATCCCGCGATTCATCATTTTGCATTTCACCTCCAGGCTCATCACACGACAACATTTTTGCCGCTCCATCTGCACGGTTTTATTCCACAAGCTGCGCGCCGCCGACGCATGAAACGGAAACACGGAGCATGACAACTTTGTTCCCCCTCTCCACACCATAAACAAAAACGCACAGCCAACACACGCTGCCCGGCACTACACCTGCCTGGAAGCAGCCCCGCAAAAACCCCTGGGGAACCATGCGAGTGCCACATAGGGACACCGCCTCCCTACCTAGGTACCAAACCGGGGAAGCAGCGGCCATATTGATTCGCCTCGCACAGTGGTCGTCTGCAGGAGAGAGAGGCGAGAGTTGTCGGGCGTCTCTCGTGCCTGCGTTTACGTGCGTCCGTGCGCCGGGTGTGTGTGTTTTGGGTCCGCGTTTTGAGGCTCGAAACGGCTGACTTGCCCGTGTTTTGATCCGTCGGTGAAGTCCGCCGACCGAGCAGCGTCGTGTGACCGCCATGTGGATACCAAACACCGCTCCCTAACTCCGTGAGTATCCCACTTTCGAGCGTGGGATCGCTCGCTCCACGGCGGTGCTCCGATTTGCGTGCGTGTGGTGCCCCGCCGTTCAATTTTGTTTTTCGCCCTCTCGGGTATCCTCCACGGCGTCCTCTCCGCCGCCCGATACCCACCGAAATTCTCTCTTTTTTTTTTTCCCCCACTTTATTTCTCTCGTGGTTCACGCCTTCCAAGACGCGTCGTCGGACTTGTTTCTTTTCAACCGGTATGCGACCGGAGCAAGAGCGGAGTTCCGCATGCACTTTCGGAGGCGATTGTCGCGCGAGTTGGCTGGCTGACTGTGCTGCGAGGAGTGCTGCTGACACTCTCCGATAATCTGCTGAACTCGGCGCGTTCGCAGATATTCCGCTCCGCGTCAGCCAGCCGACTGCACGGAGAGAGACGGACAAATACGATTAAGGTGTTGTCGTGCTAGCTCCGGGTGCGACCTGCTTTCTCGTTTATGTGAGAGTAAAGGCCAGGCTAAAAAGAAAGAAGAATCACGAACCCCTATTAGCTTCGTTGAAGTACCGCCACTCGTGGACGATACCTAGACGAAACGAGGTATAATAAATACGTGGTTTCAAGCGTTACAAATTAAAGAGAAATTGAGCCCGGACGCCCTGGTTAGTGGGATGACTTCCCACTAATCAGGGCGTCCGGGTTCGATTTCTCTTTTAATTTTAAACAATACAAAAAAAAAAAGCTTAATTACTCGCACGTTAATCTCTTGGCGGCATAAGAATATCGGAAGCAATTTACAAAGAAAGAAATCCCACGTAAAACCTTTCTAATATCAAAGGACCGCATGATACCTTGTTGTATCATGCGGTCCTTTGGGTCACTCATAGGCGTACCAACCGGGTGGGTCACTCATAGGCGTACCAACCGGGTGGGCAAGCGCTTGCCTCCCCCCCCTCCCCCCCCCCCCATCCCCCCCAGTCCTCAGAGTTGGGGGGGGGGGGGGGGGGGGTACACCACTGGGGTCACTCATTAATGCGTTGGATCCAGGATCAGCTCATGCTTCCAGTCACTGCTGTCTGTCCGTGCATATGCTTCTAGAAACTAAGGGAGAGGAAGAGAGGAGAGCACGTGCCGGCGTCAGAGCTCTGGTTGGAATGATTAGTGGGTAGACGCAAAGGCTACCTGCCTTTGTCTCTTCTCCCTGTTCGAACGCGAGCGCCGGCGTCCAGCAGTGCACGTCAGTGGCGTCACGAGGCGCCACTGACGTGCACGGCGGTCCACCCCCCCCCCCCCCCCCCCTTGTGACGCCACTGGTGCACGTGGTTATCTTTTCATTTTTATAGTGCATAGAAGGTCGGCATTGCACGTGCTTTCACCAGCAGAGGGACTCTGGGTTGTGAAGAGAATTCCACTAGGTGGCGATTTCTAAACTTCTCGCCGAAAATACTTATAAGGTCTTTGTAGTACCCGATATGCCCACTGCACGCTGTTTCGGGAAAACAAAGAGAAACAAAATAACCTATAACAAAATGCCGTTGTAGCACTGTCAATGCCAAGATCTCGCGTGCCGGGAGACGCTCTTTCACACGCTCCGGAAAAAAGAAACAAAAGCGTTCGGGACAAAATGGTCAGATGTATATTTTGTTCCGAACGCCGTGACTGTATTCTAAAGACCAGGGGTCTCGAACTCATTGGGGGCCAGATAGCCTTTCGGGGGCCAGATAGCCCACCCCCGAAAGGTCGGTGGCCAACCGGAAAAGAAGGGGGGGAGACAATATTTTAGTATTTTGGGACAAAAAAAAAAAAAAAAAAAAACGAGCGAAAGAAAAACATCGATGCTGTGTTATGTTGGAAAGCAGCCGGCTCTCCCAGCGACACCTCAGATATTTTCTTTAGAGAAGAAACCTCGTGCTTCCTGCTTTTTGTAAGCTCGCGGTTTTGCCAGTGATATCTTTTGCTTTGATTTGTATATACGTTTACTTTGGGCCCACAGGTGATGCGATAAGATTTAAAACGCCAACTTCTGGTAGTTTTCAATATTTATTTATTTATTTATTCATATTACCCCTAAAGGCCCTCGTGAGAGGGTATTACATAGGGGGGGTTACATAAATCGTTCCAATAAGAACTAGTGCACAGTGAACAACATATGAGAATACTAGAAAACAATCAATACACTTAATAATAAAAAGAAAATAAAGGATACACTCAAAAACGAATAAAAAACATACACTCACTCATCACACTGCAATAAAGCTGAGTCGAGGTAAAAACAAAATAGTACACATTTGCTCTGCACGTTCCGGAAAAGAGGAAACAACAATGTAAAACAGCAAAAGTTAGATGGCATCAGTATTTTGAATTTGTTCTTGAAACTTCGTGGTGTCTTTTTCTGAGGCAATGTGCGATGGTAGATTATTCCAATCGATTGTGGTACGTGGAATGAATGACTGGGAAAAAGCAGATGACTTACAGGTTACGCGTTTAACTTTGTAGGGGTGATTGCGGCGTGGAAAAATAACGGCAGGTGGCTCGAAGAAATCACCGTGAAGTGACGCGTGGTGGTAAAGTTTATGGAAAAGTGATAGGTGTGAAAGTTTGCGACGATGGAGTAGTTCGGGTAGCTCTGCTCGGCGTTTTAGTGCTGTGACGCTGGAATGACGTGAATAATCTGAAAATATGAAGCGAGCGGCACGATTTTGCAGTGATTTAATGTCGTTTATGATGTAAGCATGTTCGGGATCCCAAATGGCTGATGCATATTCTAATTTCGGACGTATTAGTGTGGAAAAGGCAAGTTTGCGTATGTTAGGAGGAGCCTGTTTAAGGTTACGCTTGAGAAATCCGAAAGAGCGGTTAGCAGCCGCCAGGGTGAGCTTTATATGGTAGTGCCATGACAGATCAGGTTGCAAATGAATTTCAAGATATTTATAAGTGGAGACGAGGTCAACAGTATTATTATTTAACACATAGGAGGTAGGAATCCGGGGTACGTGTTTAGTAAAAGACATAGACTTTGTTTTAGAGCAATTTAGGGTCATTAGCCAGGAAGAGCACCATGCATTAATAGCATTTAGATCAGTTTGCAAAGCTTTCTGGTCATTGACAGAGGAAAATTTTCGGTAAATTACACAATCGTCAGCAAAAATTCTAATTCGGGATGAGACACAGGATGGCAAGTCATTAATGTAGACTAGAAACAGTAGTGGACCTAGTACGCTACCCTGTGGGACTCCCGAGGTTACTGGTTTGAAGGAAGAGTTACAATTGTTAGCGGATGTGAACTGTTTTCTAGACGAAAGGAAATCTTTTACCCATGCCAAAATGTTAGGGTGAATGTTAAGCCTAGACAGTTTGGTTAGAAGCCGGTGATGAGGGACACGGTCAAAAGCTTTAGAAAAGTCGAGGAAAACAGCATCAACCTGGGATCCACCGTCAAGAGCCTCAATAGAACGAGAGCAATTCCACTGTCGTTGTTGCCCTGTCGCACAATTCACTAGGCTCAACAACAGGCATGGAAACAAATATCTTCTCATACGGCAGTTCTTAGTTTCCTGGCAATTTTATAGCATCATTATAAGAAAATGTACGGCAGTTGCTCTTGCTGAGCGAGAGTTCATGCTGCCGAGATGCCTCTTTGCGCAAAGCTCGCGCTTGTGGCCTAGTATAGTGGTATTGTCGTTCCGGTTGATTCACATGATAAAGGCTTGAGAAGCAAATATTAAGACAAAGTAATACTCAGTACAAAAGAAACCAGAATATTGTTTAATATGTGAACACGTTATATTAGTAGAGCTCCTTTCTGAGCGGAAATAAGTCGACGATATGAAACTATTATTTATGGCGCATGTAGCGCACAAGACATGGGAACGGGGGCTTGCAGCTCGCTCCCGCGAGATCCTTACGGGCCGCGTCCCAGCGAGTCGCGGGCCATATGCGGCCCGCGGGCTGCGTGTTTGAGACCCCTACTATAAATGAACGCCGGACTGCTCCATTTCTTTTCTCCTCTTCTTTTAACGTCTAAATTTATTTTCAGCCTCGCTTCGCCCAGCCCTTTACACAGAGTGCAGTGATTGGTTCTAACTGCTTTGCGGGAAAGTAGACACTCCACAGGGCTTAAAATATTCTAAAAGGAATGTGTTTGTTTCTATAGACATGTGTCAACTTAAACCTATATTATGTTCGTGCTTCGTAATTGGTTCTTCGGCATCAGATAATTCTGCAATCTGATTGGTTCCGGAGCGATAATGAGATGCACGGGACTCCAAACCCGGAGACGAAACTCGCCGGCGGAGCAGCAGCAGCAAGCAACCTTGTGCCCGAAGAAGGCGTCAACAGCAAATTCTCGCGACCTCCCCCGGTGTCATCCAGAAATGCGTGAGGGCGGGTTGTTAGCGCCGCGTCGTGCAAGCATTCATGGATGGGTCATGGAACATTTAAATGGCAAGTGTAAGCTGCGTCAGGGTCGCCGCGGGGGCCTCGCGGTCCAATGTTATCACGCAAAAAGCGACGTATCTCTCTCTCTCTCTGGCTTGGAGTGTGCAGTCGCCCATCGTTCCCTTTGCGGAGTCTCGTCCTGGCCTATAAATGTCAAGCACGCGTCGTTCCACGCAGCGACGCTGTCATAAGGATGGCAGGCCCCGGGAATGTCATGTCAGAAGAACCGCGGCCACCACACAAAGGAGAGCGAGCAAAAAAATGCCAGAAGGCGCGACCAAAACCTAAATGAGAGTGACCCCGCGCAGGTTTTTGAGGTGGCGAAGACACGGCGAGAAGAGCATATATATGGACGGGGTATATATGCTATAGAAGACGTGCGTTGCGCGTCGCCATGCCAATATATACCCTTTTATCAAAAGCGCGCGCGCCACCTACTATACTCGGCGACAACTTTTCTTGGCAGTGAAGGGAATGCTAGGGGGGGGGGGGGGGGGGGGGTGGAGCTCCTGCACATGTATCACTCCGCCAAGCATCCGGGCTTTCATTACGTCAGTTTTGGTTTCGTTGTCGGCATTCGAGGCAAGCACTCTATACAGCTCGTTAGTGTCTATGAAACCGTTTCCAGTGGACATACCCGGGCTCAGAGCAGATGCCATCTGTTAAGGAAGAGATCCCGGGCACGTCCGTTTCGATGGTGTCGGTTTATCGTTCCCTCTCGTGCCGTTCATGATCTCGTGGTTCTGTGCTACTCTACCTCCTTTTCCTCTTGTTACCTACTACCAGATCTTGAGTAACTAGAAAACTAATTTCATCTTTATATTTTTGTTGTTTAAGATTCATAGTGATGTGACAATTATTATTCAAATGACGAATATTAAGATTATAAATTACGTTACAGCCAAAACACAATTTAGACCCGGGGACTGTGTTCAGCTGCGTAAGAAGACAGCGTGCTTCGGCTCTGTAGCTTTGGCAGCATTGCCAAGTAAAAATTGTCGCCGAGTATAGCTGCTCCGCCAATCATTTGGGTCCGCCATTGTTTGGGCACATACTCTACATACTCTGCTCTGAGCGTGTATTGGACACGAAGGCTGCCTTAGCTTTCGGTGAAGACTCGGATCCAACCACGGGTTTCGTGGTGCCCAAGAAATGGCGACCGCCAGTGTTGTCTGATGGGGTTTTGAAAAGAGGCCGTTGTGACGCTAATTCCCCAAGCTCCGTTATTAGTGGGTTATTTTTATTTTATTTTTGGCGTACCATACAATACAAGCTGTGGATGATGATCTACATCGCTGATGCGGCTCATAATTCTCACGCGTATATATCGGCGCGCGTTATCTCAATCGACTCTCATTTAGTCGGTGAAGAGGTCCGCGGAGTATCACCACCGTCTTATCGTTTGACGATCCTCTCAGTCAGAAACAAAACGAAGAGAAGAGAAACAAAAAAATGTTTCCGTGCTATTGTTGACGTATAGTTTGTTGGTCGTGGGACCCACCTGCTTGGACTGATTTGCTGACCTTTCATTGTGGAATCGCGGACACGGTGCTTGACCTCCATTTGTGTTGTCCCCACTGAGCAGCGGTCCTTTCGTGTCTACTGAGCACTTACATTGTAGAGACTATAGAGATAGGCCCTGAAAGGCGGCACGCTATATCTGTATTCACACTGACTCATTTGCTCGATACATTGAAGCAAGTTTTGCGTGCACGCAAACTATGCCTTCCACGAGTCAATGTTCGCGTTTGGAGTGTAGCGCTCTCCGGCCGCGGATATCTTTCAGTAATCTTTTGTTTCTTTGTGTGTGTGTATGTGTGTGTGTGTGTTTGTTTGTGTGTGTGTTCACCCCTGATTGATTTTTTTTTTTCATTGAAGCGGAATGAGTTGCGTGCGAGCCAGAGGGAAATTGGAGGCTCGCGCTCTGTCGTCTCGTTGAAATAGAGCTTTGTGCGAAAACTCGCGGCCAGCGGTCTCGTTCTCTGGCAACAACTCTTTCCCCTCAATGGAGGCGGGAAAGGCTGACGTCGAGAGGCGATGGCCTTTCTTCGCTCCCGACCCCGCCCTTGGAAATAAGGTCGGGCGCGAGCACAACCAGATAACGCGTCGCGGACGAACAAATAAACGAGGCAATAAAAAAGCGCGCTGGCTGTCTTTCTGATCCATCACACAAAGGAAGGGTGGGTGGCGCGACTGACATCCTTCTGCGGATCGAGACGACGATATTCCTTCCTTTTGAACTGGCTGGTTTGTTCCGACTTTCGTGTTTTTGAAGAGAGCCTGGCTAACGGCTCTCTCCTCCTAGGATTTCCTTATTTAGCCGCTGGAACGGGTCCAACTGTCGCTACGGTGGATGGGTGGAGGGTAACAAAAGTAATCTGGGTTGTTTTTTGCTCTTTTTTTTTTTTTGTCGCGGAAGACAACTTGTGACGTTTGGGGATCTTGTTGAATTAGTCACCGTCGTGGGAAACGTTTCTCACAAAACGGAGATGTCGCTAACCATTAATACCGTGAAGCTTGAGGACCCATTGTCACGGTTACGCGAGCGATATAAATACGAGGCAAGTTATATACGTGGTTATATATTCGAAGGAATGTGTACTAGGAATAGAATAAAATAAATATAAGGAAACGGGTTGTAAACAATCCAGAACGTGAATGCGCTCATTGATTGGTTTGTAAATATGCTTCAGCGTGAAGATACGTGTCACGACCGACAAACGCTACAAGGTGATCTGGCCAATGAAATCCGTTTGGTAATAGCTGAGGACGATGCATATTTGTCCCAACGTATACTGTCGTCAAATCTCTATATTTGATTTCTGCAACTATGCGCCAAGAAAGTGAGAGAAAAAAGGAGACTCGAGCGCTTGGGGACGTCAGGAGGCCTAGCTTTGATTCGAATGATTAGTGGGCACTGAGCAGACCTCAAGCGAGCTGCCCTTGTCTCCAATGCACTCGTCGAGCGCGTTAGAACGCGAAACGCCGGCGTCCTGCGTTTGGCATTCGCGTTCGTAACGCGTTCGACGAGTGCAGTTGAGACAAAGGCAGCTCGCTCGAGGTGTGCCTACTAATCATTCGAATCAAAGCTCGGCCTTCTGACGCCCCCGGGAGCTCTCGTTTCCTCCTCTCCCTCTGTTTCCCGGTGCATTGTCTATTTGCCTCGAGATTCGATCGGCAAGGCTCATGTGTTGAAAGGCAAAACTACGTTTTGTTTTACACCTATTTGGAGCAAAGCGAAAGCTACGGACGCGAGGCCGAAGCCATGGGAAGCGGAAGTGCAGCGCTCGCGCACTGGAATCAACTGCTAAGAGCTCGTGCTCTGCACAGTTGCCCGTGCTCTCTGCCATTAGTGTGGATGCTTTATCAGGAAACTCCCCCAGAATACGTTGGGAAAGGCAACAACGAAGAACTGAGGAAACGCGCGTGAAGGCGGCAGCGGTACCGTCTTCGCGTCCGCGACCCCGTCAGCCGCACCGCCTTCCGAGGCGTTGCCTGATCACGTGGTCTGGTGGCGAGAGAGAGAGAGGGGGGGCGGAGAGACGCCGGCCAATAAACCACTCCACCAGGGGAGGATTCGGCGCGGCCGTCGTTCTGTCTAATGCAAATGAGGAGTGTGTCCTGTATTCCCCCAGTAAAGTTATTGTTTTGTCTTCGCCCGTATTCTGGACAGAGGGAATCACTACGTGCCTCATAGAGGACCGCGGATAGGCTAGAGCACGCTTCCCCTAAATTCAATTTGGGTCTCGAGGCGAATAGGGAATATTCACTCACGGCCATATAGGGGGTATTCACTGGCCGCCATATTTGAGGTCACTGTTTAGAGCGCATGCTCAGAACGAGCTCGCATTAATAGGCTGCCAAGACCGGCAAACTTGATGGTGCGGGGTGCACGTTGCAAAATAACTGTGGAAGCTCGCCATCAGCACGTGCTCAGCATTAGCGCACACAGATATGGCCGCCAGTGAATACACCCTATAGTTGTGTGCGCGAATGCTGAGCTCGTACTGACGGCTGCTTCCAAAGTTCTTTTGCAACGTTGATTCCACACCATCGATATTGCCGGCAGCCTATTACTGTGAGTTTCTTCTGAGCATGCGCTCTAAAACAGCGCACTCAAATATGGCTTCCAGTGAATACCTCCTATTGGCAACCTGCAATGCTGCTTGGTTTGGCGCTATCTATCGACTGGAGCAAGAAACGTTGGTTACGCCTGGAATTGGTGGCTGCATTGTTCAAACGTGAGCTATTACTCTGGTGGCGCCGCTTAGCCTACTGTCTGAAGCAAGGAATACTGGGTGGGCCAGGAAGCCGTGATCGCACAATATCATGACGTCATGATGTCATTCGTTGGGCTCCCCTCCCCGCATGTATCGCAGTGATTGGGTCTGCACGTGTTCCGCAACAGACTAGATTTGGGGGACACTTTCCTGTAGCGCTGCAAGTTGCAATGAACATAAAATGATCCGCAGTTGTTCTGCAAGTTTATAGGGCCTTAATTGTAATCATTCATAGATTGTTTGTTTTTTCTTTGTCTTTTTTCATTTTAACGGAATCACTATGTGGGTTCGTAGCTTTCACTCTACGGAAACCATCATTTTTCGTTTGTTTCCTTTGCAAATACAATTTGAATCATCAAACTGCGCGATCAGGGGGTTTGTTGCGTGCATGTTCCGGACGACTGAATCCGCCGGGCGAGCCAGAGATAGCGTCCCTAATGCCTAATGAGGGATTTCAAACCGTTCCGGCTGGTTCGTTTCCGGGGCAGCTTTGTGTCCTGGGTTTGAATTACATATTTGACCCTCTCCCCCCCTTCCCCCTCTTTCTCCCCTTTTCAACGGAGTGCCGCGGTTCATGCACGCAGACATGCACACCAAGCGTTTTTGCACCTTTCAGAGTGTAAAGAAACTGTTCCAGAAACCTACAATCATGACTACTCCTTTTCGGCATCCTCACTTGCAGCAATACGCCCCTCTTAATCGTAAGATCAATAGTTATTGCATGGGACACCCTTCCTTTTAAAGGGTGTAATGAACGTGTCTCAGATACCTACACACATGGCTACACCCTTTCAGCACCCTTATTTCGAGTAGTACACCCTTCCTATTCGTAAAATCAATTCTTATAGCACAAGACTCCCTTCCATTCCGAAGGGTGTGGAAAATGGTGCGACGTATGAAGTAAACCGAACACATTTTTTTAAAGGTTGTTTGTTTGATTGACATTTGCTTGAGACAGTTTTAGCGGTAGTTATTTTAGCGACCATGTCGAATGATATTATTTTCTGCACCCACGCGTTTTTAACTTGGAGGTGCGTTCCTTGAACTTAGTTATGTTACGCCTTACGACGAGAAATATTGACGAGAACAAACTAGTGGACTTCTACGTAAATTGCGGAGGCGGTCACCTGGAAATGATTCTATTGAAATCGTCACGTAGATACGTATAAGGTGGTGGAGCAGTCAACAGGATCGCCATTCTTCATTGTGCGTGTGATTTGTTGCGTCTGTATATTTGCCTCTTCTGAGCACGTGAAAACTGCCCGTGAAATTGTTTCGCGTGAAAATATTGCTTGGAGGCTGACATCGCCGGCATCCTATATTAAGGTGTTCAAGAGCAGTTTTAACACCCTGAGGCTGTTCACTAACACCCTAAAGCCGCAGATCGCCCTGCTCGTGCATCGTACAAATGACACGGTGTTCCCTTACAGACATGGTGGCAGCATTAAGTACTGACAGGCATCAACCATATTCGAAGCTTCCTGTACATAAGTATGTGTGCGTCGGACACGTCTGCAGACTGGATGTGTAAGACCAATCTGACCGTCATACAAGGGAGACTTCAGGCAGTATCCGCAGACTACCACGCGGCGTGAGTTCACGTGACCTCAATTTTCTAAGATGTTTTGGCAGTGTGAGAGCGGCTTAAAAAGTCCATAAAGACGATTCGATTTTTTTTTTAATTTTTTTTTTTTTTTTGAAAAGGTTTTTATCCGATTTTTTAGGGACCTGACAATTTGCTCCATATTTTATACGGTTCAATAAAGCTTAATAGTTTTTTAAAAAGAAAAAAAAAAACGAAACAGAAATTGACGTTTGGCTTTCCCGCCTTACACCCTCTCTCTTTAAACGGAGGTGACGTCAACAGCGAACCGTCCACTGTAAAAAAAGCCCGTGCGTCTACTTTCCCGCACAACACTCGGAGAGCCAATCACCGCAACTTACGGAGGCAGCTCAGTGAATGACGATGTCAGAACATATGTTTAGACTAAAAAACGCAGTCTTGAGTTGGGATATTAAGCAATTCGAGCCTCCGTAAGTTGCGGTGATTGGCCCTCCGAGTGTTGTGCGGGAAAGTAGACGCGCGCCTTTTTTTTACTGTGTTGGTTTCGGTAGGATTTAGTGGTCACACAGAAAAAAAAGATGGGTATATTCTAAAGGCTCATTCACACTGCCCCATTTTCTCACGTTAAGTTACGTCACGTCTAAGTCACCGAAACATTCGTGTCTCGAATGTCGCGTGTCATGCTTTCTCCTTGAACTGGTAGCCTCGCTTAATATGAAGCACGGAGGTCCCGGTGACTTCAACGTAATATTTCGTGACGTAACTTAACGTAAGAAAATGGGGCAGTGTGAACCAGCCTTTACACCCCTTGTCGCATAAAATAAACCCCCGAACTTCAGTTCGACGAAGAGCGCACTGACGTTGAACCGATGGTACCAACTTTCACAAGCGGCTTTGATAGCCGAGTTGTACAACTTATTAAAATAGCTAATGTACGTCTGACTGACTGCGAAAAAAAATATTCGGGGGTTTCTTGGTGATACTGCAAAACCTCAGTGTGTTTTTTTTTGTTTTTTTTTGTATTCTTTGATACGTACTTTAGCTGTTTAATATGTTATATTTCGCCGTCATCGAGCCTCTCGTAAAAGTTGGGGCCGTCAGTTCGACGTCAGATGCGCTGTTTGTCGAACTGAAGTTTTGGGGTGTCATATATATGTGACAAAAGGTGTAATAGCTACACACTTTTTTTTTTTTTTTTTTTTAGAGTGCACGAGCGTAGATAATGCGGTAAGCTGTAGCGGCGCTTGGTGGTTTGACTAACCGGGACCGGGTTGTGTAACCGGCACCGGCGCGTAAACGGGACATTCGTGCTTCGAATGCCGCTTGCCATGCTTTACTCCTTGAATTGTTTGCCACCTTTCACACGGAAGCGCGAATGATTCGATGACTCGTGGCCGTTTGTCGACGGAAGGCAGTCAAACGCATTCAAACGCAACTGTGTTTATAAAGTGTGAACCTTTTTTTTTTTTTTTTTGTCGACATCGTTTAATGTTAGTTGCGTTGCGTGCGGTGCTATCGCATTACGAAGAACAATAATTGTTGTCTGTCGCTGTTAAGTACCAAGTGAAGCAGAACAGCGTGGCAGGCTTAACGTGGACCCTATCAGCTTTACTAACCCAAGAAGACATCACACAAGTATAGGTGTTTTGCTCGAGGAGGCACGGCGTAAAGGCGACAGAGTCTTGTGCTCGCGCAGTGGCATTTACCGAGCACCTCGTTCCCGCATATTCACGCACAACACTTCGGTACACCACAGGCGTAGAAAGGTCTCGTTGGATGAAAAGCTGGATGGATCTGCAGGAAAAATCGGGGCATGCTAGATGAGGTCTGACGGTAGCTTTTCGACATGGACCCGGAGGAGTACCGCAAACTGCAGTGCGTCGGCCTGGAACAGTTTCTGTAGCAATTCCTTCATACGTGGAACCAAGAATCGCGCGACAAAACGGACAAGAAACAACGATGCGCCAGTTTTGCTTTTCTCGAGAGAAAAAAACAATATATATATATATATATATATATATATATATATATATATATATATATATATATATATATATATATATATATATATATATATGTTGTTGTTGCCACATTAAGGCCCTCTTCAGGCGGGGAAATTTCTCCCAGCAACTTGATGTCGCAACACCAGCATCACGCGCCGCCCGCGTTCACACGCAGCAACCAAATTGTTACGATTTGCCATCGTCCTCATTAAATTCGATTTTGTTTGCACCGTTTGGGCATGCTCTTATATCTTTAAATGGCGTTGAGAATATTACTCATCTTGTGAAACGGTTTATTCCCCAAAACGATCCATTTCAAACCAGAACCAAGTCCTTAGTTGTTATCATCACCGCATCAGGGTGTCGCGTGAAAATATCGCGTCCCCGATTGACTGCTGCCGCCTCATACGTCTCCGAGTTGTCCGAGTTGCTCACCCGTTTCGAAACGGACGTGATCCGAGCAATTCGTCTCGCAGCGCCAGGATCTAAAGAAAGCTAAGGAACAACTCGCCGTCAACACTGAAATTGCTGGGAAAGTTGCCCGGTCTATAACTGGGCCTAAAGGTTTTTCAAGTCAGTCCCCGCCCAATATTCACTAGTGAAAAGCGCTGGCTATTTCAGTCCACGCGTCAGCGGACTGAAATAGAATTTAATTTCTATTGTAATAAACCTTTCTGACAAAAAAACTTTTTTTTTTAATTCTAAAAAAACAAAAATGGCCGCGATCCTTTTTTTTAAGTCTTATAATGCATGAAATGTAATGATCGTTTTAATGTGTTGCGTAGATTATGTACATAGTATAGGTCATGTGGCATCATTATATACATAAAATATAGATCACGTGACGTGAGTTCACGCGACCTCAATTTTCCCGCTAAATTCAGCGGGAAATCTAGACCAATGTATAGCTCACGTGACGTCGGATCACGGGACATCAAGTTTCCCGCCAAATTTAGCGGGGATTTTGAATTGTAGGGTAGGTCCCGTGACGTCAATTTTTGCGCTACACTTAGCGGGGGTACTAAATTGGTGTAGTTCATGTGACGCCAGGTCATGTGACATCAATTTTCCTGCTGTATTTAGCGGGGAATACTGAATTGCTGTAGATCACGCGATATGAGTTTCCCCGCTAAATTTAGCGGGAAAGGCAGGGACTAACGGACGGGCAAGTTTCTGGGATGGGGGGGGGGGGGGGGGATTATTATGAATCATTCTGTGTTTTATAACGCGCTTTTTTTTTTAACAATTCACGATCGAAAAGGAGGACGAGCGCGGACTCCGTTCACTTCAACCAGTCGCCTGACAAGTCTACATTGATGTCACGGTTCACGTGACTCAAGAGCTGGATTTGTTTCGTAGTCTGGGGCGTCGCTGTCGTCGGTCCCGGTGTGAGTTTTGGTGGGTCTGTTAAATTAATTTCTGGGGCGCGCAAGCACAACTTCGGGCTAAAACTTCGTCAACGTTACCTACAATGCACGTGACTTATATTTCAATCGTTAAACCGAAGTTCCCAACCGTCTTCATGATCCCACTAAGGGCGTAAAAGATTTTAGTGTGCGCAGCACTGCAATCTGAAACCTTCGGTCGCGCACCACTTTCAGAAGCACAAGGCCTCTTCTTTTGTGCCACCGCTCATGCGTGGAACACGCGAGTTATAAATTAAAGTTCGTGTTCTCGCTCACGTCCGTCGCATACGACACTCGGAAATATTTTGCTCGGACTGTCACCGTTGAAAGTTCAAGCACGTGCAGCCATTCCCGCCCTGAAAGATGTCTTCGGTTTAAGACCACATAAAAAAGAAAAGGGCCTACGTGACTTGCATCCGAGGTGATCTGCTTTCATTCATCGCCGCTACTCGGCCATGCCTTTTAGGATGGACCCCGTAAGTTGAAGGAGGACGCCAAGCGTTCAAAGTTGATCCGTCGGCGCGAACAAATGTGCACGCAAGCGGAAAGAAACACGGGCACGCAGGGGCGGACGCAAGTATTTCCAAAACAAAAGAGGGGGCGGGGGGGGGGGGGGGGGTGAGGTGTTGGTCAGCGTATCATATGTTTAAGGCAACGGCACCCCCCCCCCCCTCCCAGTTTCCACACCCTATATTTTTACACATGTAGAATTCAAGAGGGAGGTCAGGACATCCAACCCCCCCTCTAAATCCGCCACTGTGTGCGCGTGTGCCCCTTATGCCCTATAGACCGTTTTATCGCGGGCAGCGCCATTTTGAATACCGTGGCGCCACTTAGCGAACGTCAGGTTCCGCGGCCATGCTGAGTGGTTCGAAACGTTGGCGAAAGTGCTCTTCGGGGCGCTGCTCCCGCGTTGGGTGGGCTAGTTGAGTCCTCCAAAGTGCTGGGTATCCGACTTAGGGCGTCTTGTGTTCTTGTGTGCCGCGGATGGTGTTTTCAACTCATTGGGAACATTTCTTGCCCTGCATTATTGCATCCGCCAGTGCGGCGATGCTGAGAAGAGCGACACTGAATGCACCACCGATAAAATCGGAGGTGAGTACCCAAAATATTGTATCAGTTTACAGCGAGTGAATTTACCTTCTGGTTTTTTTGTCGTTTTAGATGCAGTACACCGACATTATTTTTGGCGTTTCGTGTCGTCCACAACAATTAATGTGAACAAGGACGCGCGAAATAAGAACGTTGCTGGGAACGATCGGCGGCAGCTCCTTCCGGCTTGCAGATGTTTATGAAAGTTTTAATTGAGGATACCGTGTCGAGGAGCGTGTCCTTCGTTTAAAACTGAAAACAGCGAACTCAAGATGAGCCCATCGCCGGAGCGAGTCGATCAGTGATTCAACGATTCGGAAATCGATGAATGAGCATGTTTCAGCAATCCCGATTGAAGTTTTCTTTCCAGCTACGTTATGTACTCATTTGCAAGAACCCGGTCGCGTTGTGATGGTCAACGTAAGTTCACAGCTCACAGCTATCGCGCAGGAGATCGCGATTAAGGAAATCCTATAGAACTAACTTTTTGACAATCACCTTTTCCACATACCGACGGCACCAGGCGGTGGCTGCACGAACTAAAAATCGAGGAAGTGACCTACCTGCGCTACCAATCGATAGCTGTTCACCAACGCTTAATTGTTTCAGTTAAGCGTTGTAGATGATAAAATCGAGTCAATGTTAACACTGCAAGATATCAAGGATTAAGGTAGAGATGAAGTTACGAAACGTTACAAGCTGACACAGCAGTTCTCACGAGAAAACGTGTACGCACCTTGCGAGCATACCCCATGTTAACCGACGGTATGTTCGTTGCGCGCTCTATTCACGAATTGTTCCGAGCACACTCGGGAGGATGGCGTCCTGGATAAGTCTTTTTCTGTTTGAGGACGCAACCCACTGCCTGCCGCCGAAGGTTTTGATTGTTTAGAAAGCGACGGAGTTTGACGACATTGCAGCCGCAGTTGCCTTGTCGGATCCCGTGCGCGACACAGATGACATCCGATAATATTCTGCTCTTTCCGTCGTTATTCGTGCAGCCTGTTACCGAACAGTGATGTCCCGATGACCGGGGGAGTATCGTCATTAATTCCGCTAGCTCTATAATTACATCTGGAAGAAAAATAAAATAAAGGAAACCGCGAAGAAAACGAGCGATCTTGGAGAAACACACGCGTCCAAAACCTGTTGCTCGTTCCTAACCACTCAGTAAGGAGGAAAGGCGCCGGCAGCCCTTTCCAATTTCCTCTCGTGCCCTCTTTCAGTAAAACGGTTTATATATATATACGTGGTGGTGGCACCAACCGCAGTGGTTTTGCTATGGCCAGCTGCGCGAGCGCTGTCTGTGGCATCGCGTGGCCCATGGGAAACTGTACGGACAGAAACCGAGGGAGAGGAGGAGACGAGGTCGCGCGGGGATGTCAGAGCGTCGAGCTCTGATTGGAAGGATTAGAAGGCTTAAGCCTCGCTGCCTTTCTCTCTACCCCCTGTCTCCCTCTAGTCGGAGCGATCAAAAGCGTCGTTTGCGTCTCGCGTTCGAACGCCTGATGCCGGCGTTCGAACCCGAGCGTATACACACTCCGTCAAGGAAAACATTTTTGCGAAGCAAATGCGCCTGCCAAGGCTTCAAGCCTCGACCTCTTTGACAGCACGTTTTAGGCCTCGTAGCGTGCATTCGCGGATATTAAAGACAACTCGTATATGCTTCAAATAAGTCCCACGTGCTTTTTTTAAATGCATGCGAAGGGATTCTTAAAAAAAAAAAAGAAAAGCGCCAGAACTATCTTTTTTGTTTGTACTTTCGGACACTGAAGTGAATCATCGCCACTGTGTATCTATCTATCTACGCGCTTTCACGCGAATTTGGTTACGCCGACCCTCCTTTGCACTTAGAGACATATGCGTGCGGGCACACTAACGTCGCGTACACACACCCAGGAGGAAGTCGCGTACGCAAATGCAGCACGAAGACAGACATACAGGAACCAGAAGCAGACGCACGTATAGTACTCCGCTACCCACACATGCACAGAAGCAAGGAATCCGAGGCACGCAACGCAAGCACCAGAAATCTAAGTAATCACTCGCACGAAAGCAGAAAAAAAAAAAAAAAAAAATCACTATGCAACGGAAGGAGTTGCGTGTTCGGAGTCAATCTCTCTCTCCGGAACCGTACGTCAGGTCGATCCTACTTCCCCACTCTTTCGGAGAAATCATAAAAGAACACACACACACACACAAAAAAAAAAAAGGTAGTTCCGAAGTTTCGAATGCCCGTCCGTCGAAGTGAATTCGAGCAATCAGCAGGTCTTCATTTGCGTCCCATGCACGCTAATCACGCGTTGCGTGTTTGATTACGTTCGCAACGCACGCGTGTAGAAAACTGTTGCGTTGTCGATGCGTGCTTGCGCGCGTGCGTGTGGAGTGCGTGTGTGTGAGCCGGCAGCGTTTCGGCGTTGACGGTGTGCCGCCGCGAGTTGGGGATCACGCACAGCTTCCGCGCGTAGCTACACGCTATACTGTACACAGAAATTACAAAAAAAAATAAAATAAAAGCGAGCGCAAGCTATAGGTTGTCTGACTATTAGCGACCACACGTAGGTTGAAAATGGGAGCGGCCGCTAGAGCTGTTTGCGGTGGGCGAAGCGCGCCAAGAAAAAAGGGAATTTATGCGCCACTTTGTTGTCTAATACCCTTTTTTTTTTTTTGCTTTGTGGTTTTTGTGTTTTATCTAGGGCATATATGGTACCGAACGGAAAGTAATTCCGTACCGTTGCCCCCCCCCCCCCCCCCCCCCCCCCGGAAGTGAAGTGAATTAGAAGGAAGGCCGCCGAGCTTCGCGCACGCTTTGCATGACCGATTGCTCGGCACTGGGAGTGTATAGATTTGTCACTTTGAGCGTTGTGCTTTCGCGGTATTCCTTATCGGGAAGCTGTTTAACACCTATCCGCTCGATTATTGGCTGCCGCGGAGGTTTTTGTGCTGCTTGTTTCGCTCAGGTGCGCCTCTCTATCTACTGCGGTCTTTACCAACTGCGGGAGAACATAAAAAAAGAAAAAAGAAAGAAACATTAACAAGAAGAGGAAATACTGTATGGGTGCGGCGGTAACGGATAGCGCGAAGACCGTTTTTAAATGAGGCCTTTAATAGAGGAGCGTCGAGCCTACATAACGTATGAGAAGTTGGGGACCCCCCGTTAGGGTGTTCCTTCCCGCATAAAGGGGGAAAATTGTGCAGCCTTTAGTTATAAATAAAGCGCAAAAGAGTCAACAAACGAGACAGCCTTTGTTGTTGTTTCCGTGCTACCGGATTTAATCACCTGAGCTGGTTCTTTTTTTTTATGTCCCGCAATGCAAATGGCGGCTATAAACTCGCTTTACAACTTGGCCATATCACTAAGTAAGTTGTAATGCAGGATGGTGTCCATCCTCGTGTATCGTGTATGGCGCTCTTTCTTACCTTTCCTTACTCTCCTTCGAAGTAAGGTATATAAATAACTTTCAAAAAAGTATGTACGTTCATTTTCCCGCAACACAGAAAGAGCCAGTCACGGTGAGCGATAGAAGGGTCCCAGGGAATTGCGAAGCTGGAAATACGATTAGACCGACGGATTACGATTCGCGCAGGAACAATGAGCATGCCGTTTCTACAGACCCTTTTTTAACAAAACTCCATCGAGCAACATTGGTGACCGCATATCGCTGGGGCTAGGTGGCGCACACTACCACCCGTCATAAAGGGAACAGCCGTTAGCATCCATCCATCCATCTGTGGGCACGAAGCGTGTGATTGGATCCGAGTCCTCGCCGAACGCTGAAGCAGTCCTATAGCAGAGTGCGTGCCCAAACAAGGACGAATTCGGAAAATTGGCGCTGCCGCTACAAAGTGGCACGCAATTTTGTAGTTATATTTTTAGCTTCGTCATTCTCTAGAATCCTCCTATTGTTCGCCGCGATTGTTCATCTCCGTTTTCTGCAATAAAGCAAACTCACACACATTTTGTGATTTTTTCTAAAGGCATAGGTTGTTTTTACTGCCGTAATTTCGTCCACCATTTCGATTTTATGGGCCGTTCGGCGCCTGCTGAAAGCGAGTATTTCGAAGTTTCGCAGGACACCCTCAAATTGGGAGTACACAAAAGCTTCCAAGTTGCCTCGCGTCTTTTTCCTTCTGATCAAACACTTTCCCACGCATTCACGATGACTAAACAAAAATGACGGATTGACGTCATGTGTAGACGCCCTATAGACCATTCTAAAAAAGAGCGTGTGGCCGGTGCCATTTTGAGTGTTCGTGCGTATGGCGCGTTCTTTGCTCGCTTTCCGAAGCGACGAACACGCACGTGCTGGACTGTGAAGATCGCACGCTGGACTGTGATTTTGTAAACATTGGAAAGGTCTATATAAGGGAACGTATTTTTACTTTTGTAAGTATTTTCTTTTTTTATAAATTCTTTTTCGCTGACGTTTTTAGGTACATCATTGAAGTAAAACTAAGTTATTTAGTACACGGACTGACGAACATCCTACGAGGCTTGAAACGTTTCTGCACTCTCTCCTTCGCTGTCTCCGTCTCCCAAACAACTTTATAGTCGCCGACAACTTCAGAAACGCCTGCGTGTGCTCTTTTTTTGATAGTGTAGCGATCAATCTGCTATGTATGCCTGATATGTACTCGAAATTTAAAAAAAGCTGTAAAAAAAAAAAAAAACTGCCGGAAAGAGTATAAATATTGTCGCGCATTCTGTTTGAATGCATTCGCAAATGCCGAACGGCGTTGTTACGAACGACCTCGTCGCCGCTTTTTACGCGTCCTTCCGTCGCGGCCAAATTGCTCGATCATCCAGTGCAGTGAGCTTGACGAACTGAAATTCCGCCAGACATATTGTCGCGCGCCCGGATTGTTTTCCTGTTTTTTTTTTTTTTGTTTTCGTTCGTTCCTATAATTTGATTGCGTCACGCGATTCCGGCGCCTGCACGCGGGCACACAATAGCTGGCCCGTACCCGTTTTATTGTCTTGCATTTTGGTCTTGTGCTTAGAAACAAGGGTAACGTGTGCAACAAGTGGTCCAGAGTGTGCACCCTCTGCATGCGTAGAGATAATTTCACGTGTTTCCAACTGAAGGCAGGGCGCGTCGGGTCTTTATGCCCGATTGGCCTAATTCACATGATGCGATTTGAACCCGCGATGTTGTAGTTGCTTCCACATTACTCTTGTTGCAAATAACTCAATAAATAATGTGGTGTAAGCCGTGGCGTTTGACGTCGCAGCTGCGAAATCGCTAAGGAGGAAGAACTGAGGCGCAGGAGATGAGAGAGCGCGGTGACGTCATAGTGCCGAGCTCTGATTGGAAGGATTAGTGGGCTTGAGACAAAGGCTGCTAGCCTTTCCGTCTACCCACTATCCTTCCAATCAGAGCTGGGCACTCTGATGTCGCCGTACGCTCTCGTGCCCTCCTCTCCCTCGATTTTTGTCCCTATATGCTCGGGATATTTTTTTTTTTTTTTTTTCTGTGGCAATGCAGTCAAAGAAACGCGGGAGCGCGTGTTTATCCAGCAATTAAAACTGGGGATGCGCTCTCCTCTCTCCGGAAATTCCCCGGAGAATTGTCTCGAGTGTCTACCCTGCGTGAGGCGGGTACCTTATGAGTGGCAGGCGTGGGTAAGTAATAAGTAGCACTGATTACATATGGCATTTAGTAGCCTCAATGGCTTAACAAATTAGCGTGGTTGCTTCGGACCACTTAGGATGTGTGGTCCTTGCTCACCTTTCTGATGGAAGCCTATCTCTAATGGGGGCTTTTAGCAAACCGTTTCCGTGTTCCGCGTGCCGCACTGGTAGAGCCTTTCACGCATGTTTTTAAAGGGAAGCTGAAGCGGTTTTGACTTTGATTAAAAACACTCGATTTGTTTTAATCTGACTCCGAGCATCACGGATATGCCAAAAAGTAGGCTATTTCATGTCCGCATCACCTGGAAAGACGCCTTTGAAGTTGCATCGAGACCAGCCCCTCCGCGGCAGCGGGAGAGGGCAGTAAAAGGAGAAGGAAAAACATGAGGTCACGAAAGGTTCGTCGCACGTGCTCCTGGACTCCCAGAGCCTGCGTCGTGCATCGTTGATACTGAGTTATACTTGGTTTCAGCTGAAGTCCAGACGGAGCCGATGCTACTAGCGCGAACATGTGACCCTGAACAGTGCTTGCACTGCACGAGCGCGCGTGCTTGGCAGGGACGCTGAAAGCCCGGAGCTCGCTCTTGTAGCTTCTGCTACGCTCCACTTAAAGAGAAACGGAGTATAGTTTGCGAGTCATGCTTCTGAAAGATGCCAGCTGAACGAAAATATACGAAGAAAGAGAGAGAGAGACGAGGAAAAACACACGGCTGAACCGGCAACCATTTACTGAAGATCTTCTTCCACACCCATTTCTCATACCTCGCAACGAATGGGTGTAAAAGAAAAATAGGTTTTTCTTCAGTTTTTCTTCAGTCAGTCATCCTTCTACAGAAGCTGCAGGCGCCTCAGCAAATCTGAGGAGCTTACACGAAGTAGAGACGAAACGAGGTAAGGATTTACATTTGATCGTTGAGCGATAGATGCAATTAGAATCGCGCCTGCTCATTTTATTACATCACGGCTCGACCAACCAATGGCGTTTGACGGCAGCGAGCAATTGCATATTTCTCAATTTTATTGTTACTTTTGTTTTGAGAACGAATGATGGTGATATTTAGATTCTCCAGGAAAAACCACGCCAAAATGAAGCATTCTCTCATTTCTTTTTTTACAGCGGAGCTGTTAAGGGCTAGTTTCCCCAGGATTGTGACCCCCGCAAAAAAAAAAAAAAATGAAGACACCGAACTCTGGACACCTACCGCCATCTATGAGCGACGGCGGCAAGCCACGTATCTGGTTGCCGCCGTCGCTCATAGATGGCGGCAGCCTTTCCACTCTGGCTTGCCGACTTGCGGCCGGCCATTACTTTCCTTTGTACAGCTCCGCTGGTCTTCCTTCTTCACCAGAGTGGAAAGGCTGAAAGTTTTTTAACCCGTTTCAGCTTCTTTTTAAGCGCACGCCCGAGTGATACCGTGATTCCGAAGCGTATGTTTAAAAATATGCCTCGAAGGCTCCATGCAGTTGCGCGGTACGCGGTAAAAGTCCCTAATGGCCGAGTCCCACTGGAGCGACAAACAGAAACAACCGTTACCGGCAACTCTCAAAAAGGTGCAGCATGCACTCAAAGGTGTCTTTGGCAGGCTTGCAATCACTCGTGCCTTACTCCACGAGCACCGGGAGAGTGCAAGCCTGCCAAAGGTATATATAATATCATCGCGCGTGCATGCATGCTGCGCGATGAGGCTTGTTGGTGTCGGTTGTTTTTGTTTTATCGCTGTAGTGGGAACTTGTGCGTAGTAAATTTGGTGCACACTTTATCGCAAAGTACTTGGGACTGTCATTCGCTGCAGCCTCGGCGAAGGACGAGGCTCAAAACATATTAAAACCTAGAACGAAAAAAAAAAAAAGCGCTAGGAAACTGAGCTTGACCTTACACGTGCTTTCAATGTCACAGTGCAGTCTGCGCTTTCTTTTCGCTCCAGAACATATTTCCAGTCTGATCATTGGCGGAACTCCTTGCGTAGATTGCGACGATTGGCTCTCGGGTATGCTTTGCGGGAAAGCGGGCGCTCTGTATGTTTTTATTTTTGTTTGTGTACTTTGTGAACCTGCGGGTCGTGTGCGCACCCTCATAGTGCACACTGTATTGAACCATGGTTAAAAGCGCTAAAAAGGCGTACACAAAATAGAAGACAAACACGAGCGCCCGTGTTTGTCTTCTATTTTGTGTACGTCTTTTTAGCGCTTTTAACCATAATTCAATGCAGTCAACACCAACTAGCCCAACACCAAGTTCTTTTACATAGTGCACACGTCTGACGTACCTTTACTGCCTTAATATTTAATGAGGGCGCCCCCACAGAGGTCCGAGACTTAAGAGAGTTCGACACAGTTTCGCTCATTAAGTTACTGAAAAAAACACAAAAAAACGTCATAGCCTTGCTGTACTGCACATGCCCAAAGCAATCTCTTACTTATTGCCTGCCATTAATGACACGACTGATTGTGCAAAGTGTGCTTCGTGGAAGTAACATCCCTTTATTTATTTATTTATTTATTTATTTATTTATTTATTTATTTATTTATTTATTTTTATTTATTTATGTATTTTAACCCTAAAGGCCCTTTCGGGGATTATATAAGAAGAACGTGATACAAAGATTGGTACAACTGAACCAAAGGGCAACAAAAAGAGACAAAGATAAAAAAATAAAGGTACAAGGCACAAATTGAAGGCCCCAAAGCATTTGGCGCAATTTTGGCCTTCAAACATAACTTCTAAAAAAGATGGCGACCCAAAGTGGCGTCACGAGGGTCAGCGGCACCCGCTCGAAAAAGTTCGAAAATTCGACAAGCATCGAATTTTGCAGCGTAATAAGATCGAAATTTCGAAAAGCGTCGAACTCCTTAGTTTCACAAGTTCGAAAATTCAACTTCCGTCAAATTTCTCGATATGAAAAGTTCGAAATTTCGAAATCTGTCGAACCTTTCGAACCGCTTGATTCGATCATCGCACCTTCGGTTCGAAAAAAGTTCGCGGCATCCCTAGATTTAACCCAATCCCCCAGCCGAACCCCGACGCAGCGTTCGGCGATGTCAGCCGAGCAGCCGAGCCTCGCGTCAGAAACAAAATAATCCCCGTTGCTATAGACCTTTCCAATGTTTACAAAATCACAGTCCAGCGTGCGACCTTCACAGTCCAGCACGTGCGTGTTCGTCGCTTCGGAAAGCGAGCAAAGCACGCGCCATACGCACGAACATTCAAAATGGCACCGGCCACACGTTCTTTTATGGAAAGGTCTATTGTCCCAATGGGTTTAGTTTTAGACATTGGCGCTGCTTGGGGCGCGACGGTTTGATATCGTCCCCAATACTCCGTTCCGCGCGCCCTGCGATGGACCGCAGTGCGATCCACCCTAGCCAATCCAACGCCGTGCCCCTGTCACGTGACTGCAGGCCCCGCGCGTCGCCGTGCCCACCCCGAGGGTCACGTGACACGAGCACACGACATCGTATTGGCTTCGATGGCTCGTGTCGTCCTCCCGCGGCTCGTGAGACGAACTATACATATTTAGGAGAATAATGACGGTAGGCATGAAGAAGGCGCACAAATGCAACCGGCATATAATGAGTAATGAGTCGACTCGATGATAGATTCGAACTTTCATGCGGACAGCTCGCAATATTTCATCCGACGACGGAAAGCACACTCCGCTTCCGTTCGCGCAGCTTTCGACACGGGCGACTTACGTTATAACGACGAATGGGGAGAAAGAAAAAAAGAGCGGTGATCATGGGACGTGACCGCGCGATCGATCAGCGAGTCAATCAGTCAGACGTCCAATTAGCATCGTCGGCAGCTCCTCCGCTCTAGCCGGGAATCGGTCGTCGCCAGTGCGTCGGCAGGTCCGGGGACCAGTCCGAAGACAGCGAGCTTTGCTGTTTGACAAAGCCGCCTGGTGCGAGCAGAAGCGGCGGTGGCGTCGGCACGCGGGGTCAACGCTCCTCGGAAGGCGATCGACAACGGCGGCTTGGTCCCGGCTGCACCGGGCCCTCTACCCCGTTTCACCTTACCATGGGGCACAGCGGACGCTGCGAGCTATCCCCACCTATCCCGCGCCGTGAACGCGTCACCTGACTGCGCGCCCCGCACCGCGTCGCTGCGCTTTTCTCAGAGGCCACGTGACACTCGCGCAGCTCTGCATTGGCTTTTCCCCGCGGTCCATCCTAAAGTGAAACGGTCTATTGGCGACGTGCGCCATCGAAGGCGTCGCTGCTGTCGGCCTGCCACGATTGGCCGAATGCTGACTATGACGTCAGAGAAGGATTTCTCCTCGACTAAAGTAAGAGGAATGTAAAAACTTTATTGTTGACGGTGTTGGCAGTGTTGCTTTGAGAGGGCAATGGTTTCGAGCTTCCACCATGCTCATTACAAACACCGTCGAACTTGTTGTTCGCGAGGTAATGACGTCGCGGGAGGGAGCCATAGGAGGGCGCCACCAAAACATATTGCCTCTATACTTCGTCTCACCTTAGTATGGACTATTGTTAGCCGCGCGTGCTAAAAGCGGGAGCTTGTCGCTTTGAATGAAGCTGCGGCGGCTGCACGAGCGCTCGTGCAGCATGTGCTCTAGTCAAGGCAGTCAAGGCTGGCCGCTCGCGCTAGCACAGCCTTCGCGGTTAGTCCATGCTAGGGTGAGACGAAGTATAATACACTCCGTTCGCCGTGCGGTGGAAGTGCTCGTTGGACCAGTCGTGCGTTTGTCTTTCACCACGTGATCACGTCCTTACCCACACCCACGTGCAAAGAGCGGGGGAACCGTCAGGGGACGAAATGAGAGGCGTTTGATTGGTCCAGGGACCGCGTTGCTCCCACCTCACTGTCAGCTTAGGAGTGGACGGGGAATGCGCCCAGAAACTGAGGAAGAGGAGAATTCGAGAGCTCACCGAGACGTCAAAACGCTGAGGTCTGGTTGGAAGGATTAGTGGCTAGAGCTAAAGCTAGCTGCCTTTGTACACACTGCCCTCGTTAAACGCGTTAGAACGCGAAACGCCGGCGTCTGACTTTCACATTCGAACGCGTTCGACGCGTGCAGTGGAGGAAAATGCAGTTAGCTTTAAGTCTACTCACTATAGTCATTCGAACCAGAGCTTGGCATTCTGACGTCTCCGCGAGCTCTCGTCTCCTTCTTTTCCTCACTTTTTTGGCGCATACTCAAGGGGAGCGCGAGCGCGTCCGCACGACGCGACCTTGTAATGCTGGCTGCACCAACCACGCGATACGACCATAAAAGCGGCAATGTAACGTTCTATCATGCAGGAGCCACGTTCCAATACAAGCGTCTTTCAACGTCTGTCTATGCACGCTAACAGAACGTTTAAAAAAAATTAAAATTAAAAAAAAACATTATGTGGTTTTAAAGTGCCCCTGAAGAGAGAAGAAAAGGTTATTTTTAAACAGTCTAATTAAAACACGCGTGTGAAAAAACAAAATACGCGAAAAGGGAAAATTTTGAGCAATATTGACGGCGCGATATTTATTTTAAATTCTGCGAGCAAAGTTAATGTCGTCACTGAATGGTCATACACTCTTTCCACCTCAACGACATAATCATACACTCTGTCCACCTCAATGTGATGGCCAAGCCGATCCGCCTCTCCGCCACGCGCCCGAAATGCCGAAAGAGAACAAGTGGAAAGGAGGTGACTACCGACTGAATCGCGTCTCGCGCCGTCAGTATTGCTCTATTTTTTTTCGCCTAAATTAATTTCTTGACACGCGTGTCACAACCAAACTGTTAAAAAAAAATCTTTTCAGGGGAAGCTTGAGGTCTCATTAAACATTCCATTCGACTTTATTATATGCGGAGCTTTCTTTCATAGCCTCCATGAGCCCGTGTGTTTCACTTTCCGTGATAGCAAACCCGAAGCTATGCAAGCAAAAGCATGTTCCCCTGAATGGTGCTCGCACTGCACTAGCGCGCGTGCTTGGGAGGGACACTGAAAGCTCGGGGCTCGCTCTTGTACAGAGCGCGACACTGTTAGCGCGAACAAGCGATCGCCGGTTTTTCCAGGTTTTCTCTTTGAAACCAAGGGATGTCATCCAAGTTATTATTGCTACGGAAAGAGCTCATTTAGTTCTATAATGTAAGCGATAAAAGTTCTTGCTTTCTAATACTATTTAGAGGTAAAACGCGAAATTGCGCCGATGTCGTGTTCCCGCTAACAGTGTCGCGATGTGTACCATCTGCTACGCTGGCATTTATAAGGAAACGGACTATAAGGAGTATTCACTGGGAACCATATTTGAGGGTGATGTCTAGAGCGCATGCTCTAAACGAGCCCACATTCATAGGCTGCTAAGACCGGCAACCTTGAGGGTGCGGAATGCACGTTACAAAAGAACTGTGGAAGCTCGCCATGAGCACGCGCTCAGCAGTCATACTTCCTATACAAACCTGTAGTGGGGAAGCGTTATGACGCATGTTCGAAACGCGACCTACAAATATTCTCTTTTGATCGCTTAGGGCACTGCTCCAAACTTGAGAGCTAGGGTCCTATAGCGCAGAGGATGCTATAGTATATCGAGCCATCAGAGGGTCGCGTGATCTTCGATAGGGACGCTGCGCCGTAGTCACGGGATAGCGCTGGGATTGGCCGTGGGAAGACTCGCAGTATCCGCGGCAGTACCTCACTGGGCGAAACGCAGTATGGCGCCGTTTCGCCTGGTTTTACTCGGCGGCCTCCTTCCCCTCCGCTTTCCGGCGCACGGAAGAGAAGGTGTTACCGAACACAGAAGAAGAAAAAAAGACATTGCGGGGATGCAGCACCGCGTGTCCCTTATTACTACCCGAATAGCGCGCCCATTGTTGGTCTGCCTCGACCACGGTTGAATGAAAGTACAGGGCGTCGGCTCGCCAACGCAAAGAAGAGAAGGAAAGCTGGCGATACGCTAAGATAAACCGAGGCCGAGGAAGCGGAGACACGTATACATAAGAAGGACACATACACGCACCGCCTGCGTGTATAGAGGTGGTGTGTGTGTGTCCCTCTTTTTATTGTCTCCTCTCTGCTTGGTTAATCTCTGGTTTGTGCTATGGTTGTGCTTTCCGCGCCTCGGAAATAATTCGCGGGTAGCCGGAAGCTCAGACTTCGCTCGAATGTAATGGTATAGTAGTGGTCGGGATAAAATATCGACGAATGCGGAACTTTGACTAATTGAAAAATGGGAAAAGTGTCGGTGTATACTCACAGCGCTTGGCGGTCTAAAGACGAAGCGGGGAAGGTATACGTTCGAAATCACGCGATGAAAATCGCCAATACTCGTTTTCGCATAAAGTTCCGTAATAATAATAATAATAATAATAATAATAATAATAATAATAATAATAATAATAATAATAATAATAACAGTTTGGCTTATTACGAGGCGTTACGTTTTGCCCTGTTATACCGTGAATGATTGTACTCGTGTGTGCATTTAGGGTCAGTCATTTCACATTCTATCAAAACATACACGTTCTCGACGCAGAACGCATCATTTCTTTTGCTGACATCCAAATCTTGTAAAACTGCATAACGCAGCTTATGCTCTATAGCTACACGCAAAACATTATTATTATTATTATTATTATTATTATTATTATTATTATTATTATTATTATTATTATTATTTACATGGAGTGACGAAATGTATACGCTCAGGCGAATGTAAACTTATTTCCCTCTCTCATTTTTTTTTTTTCTTTCTCCGATTTCTTGTTATTATTACTCGGTCCGACGAGGAGCCTTTCAAGTGGAGCCCGATTAACGAAGTGCAGAAGCGTCTTCGAGGGCCATCTCGACTGTCCAGTCGAGGAACGACTATAGAATGCGGCGATAGAATGTTGTAGAACGAAGCTTCGTTTAGGTATATAGTCTATATGGTAAGCCATCTCGCAATCTTGTGGTCTACCTGCTCTCTGTGCCAGACCAGAGGGACTTTGAAGTATCAAAGGGTATACTCTCCATCTAAAACTAAAAAGATGCATCTCATCGACAAAAAAAATCGCAGAACAAAAGCTACGAGATTGTCCATGAATGCGCATTACCAGAACATACTACGGGTTTAATTAATTCTGCATAACGAAGTGTCAATTAATCACACCCATGAACCGTTAAAGCAAAAATTTCGCACCAATTGCACCTATTCAGTTTTCGTATAACGTTGGACGGAAAATGTTTATATTGACAGTTTGCTCGGTGACTGAGGATGACAGTTGAGAGATCTTTCTTGAGACGTCCATCCTTCACCTCAAGCTCGCCGCCTTCGACGAAACCTTGAGCGCGCGAGCGCACTGTGGGAACTCGCTTGTAGTGCCGACCAGTGCAAAAGAAAAATGCAGGGCGAGAACCGGTCAGCGAGCGGCATCACCGTATCCTCTCTGTAGTCACTGACAGGTTTAGAACAATAAGTAGAAAGAAAGTTGGGGCCGAAGTTTACAAAGCGCGCCGATGGACTATCGCGACGATGACGTGGCACTTTTCTTGCCGAAATCCAAGCGGCTCGAACTCTCGGCTCCAACTTTTTGTTGGACGGGTCTAGAATCTCAGCTCTCGTAAGGAAGTCGGTCGACTTTAAGGTTTCATTCCGAAAGAGAAGAAATTATAGACCGGTGTATAGACAAATACACTAGCTGTTTACAAACATATCAGAATTTGCACATCCCAGGTTTGGGCGACTGCGCGTGCGCGGAAACGCGATTCGCGCGAAGCGAAGCGTTTGCGCCGTGCCGACTGCAGCGCCCCCGCAGCGGCGGGACGTCAGAGCTGCGCGTTGTTGTATATTACGTGACTTTCACATGACGTCACTGCAGTTTGCTGGCGGTCATTCCTACTTGTTCTTGCCAACAAGACACGCATTCGACGGTGTGACATATCTATATCTATATATATATATATATTCGCTCATTCTCGCATAAGTTCAAACGTGGTGGCGCCAGTGTGCAAAAAGCCCCTAACACTTCCGGTTTTCGCAATATTTGCGAGATCAAATACACGCTATCTTCTGGAAATTACCAGTTATAGACCTGTCAGACTTAATTCACTCTTACGATAAAAGAATGATGAGCAAAAATTAGGAAATATATGTGAACCGGAAGTGTGCCGGGGCTACCAAATCGATGGCGCCACTGAATTTGTTACCAAACAAGAAAGGGCGAATATGCTGTAGAATATATGCACCTAGCAGCGAGGCCACCACAATGGCGGCTAGTGTGACGTCAGTAACATGGCTTGCACTGACGGCGGCCATTTTGGTGGCCTTGCTGTTGTGCGCGTACAGTCTCTACCAATATGAAAGACCCTTTCGACGAATCAGTTTCAGGCAGTTGTGCTGGATTCGCTTTGACCCGGCCCAAATTTCTTGGGCGACGAAATAAATATACAGGGCGTTTAAGTTTTACTTCAACATATTTTTAATGCGTTAGCGTTGGTTCTGTGATATATGCGCTGACTTTGGACTGGTTGGAGCACACGTATTCAAAGTTTGCAACGTCGCCACGGGATGGCGCCACAGGCCCACGCAAGCCAGAGCCGTGTATTGGGAGAGTTTGGACAATAGGCGGAGCAAAGGCCGCCGCCAGCGCCGAATATTCCCCCCACGCTTAGAGCGTAAACTAAATTTGTGACAGCGTCGACCAATCAGGAGACCTCTACTCCATCTCACAAATGTCTGCAGTGAAGACAAAGGCACAGGCGCGTGAGCCTAGCTCAGCGAAACGCTTTTGTTTGTACGAGACCTCGTGCATAGGAGGCACTTTCCAAAGCCACGCGCTCGTGCCCATGCCTTTGTCTGCACTGCTAGAACAGCGTCCTGAGACTGGCTGAAAGAAAGCAGTGCAAAGGGTGGGGTGCGCGAGCGTCTTGAGACGCGGAGTTCCGCTCGGCACGGCTCAAATTATAGACCTTTCCAAAAACGAGCTTGTGGCCGGTGCCATTTTGAGCGTTCGTGCGTATGGCGCGTGCTTTGCTCGCTTTCCGAAGCGACGATCACGCACGTGCTGGGCTGTGAAGATCGCACGCTGGACTGTGATTTTGTAAACACTGGAAAGGTCTTAGCGAAGCCAAAGCTAGAAGCGCGAGACCAGCGCTTTTTGCATTTCTCCCCAGCTCGCGCGCTCGAGCAAAGCCTGAACGCACGGAGCTTCCGTGCTCGCGCTTCCAGTTTTGCCTTCGCTCGCACGTAAGGTGAAACGAAGTATAGGGAGTATTCACTGGGCGCCATATTTGTGGGTGATGTCTAAAGCGCATGCTCTGAACGAGCCAACATTAATAGGCTGCTAAGACCGGCAATCTTGAGGGTGCGGAATGCACGTTACAAAAGAACTGTGGAAGCTCGCCATCAGCACGCGCTCAGCAGCCGTGCAGACAACTATGGCCGCCAGTGAATACTTCCTATAGTCGTGTCACAAATTTAGAGCACACGACCACCGCTGGGGGCTGTTTCGCGGCCTGTGGTTGGCCCCGAGATGCTCGCCTATTCAAACCAATGTATGGCCAAACTCTCTCAATAAACGGCTCTGACGCAAGCGAAGATCGCAGGCGACGTCCCCTTTGCCAATAGACTGATCTTCCACGCATGCGTGACGCCGCCATAACTTTAGTTCACAGAAGGCAGGCAACAGTGCACGAGATCACACGAGATGACTCGTGCCGTTTCGTGCTCTGCGCGCGCAAGGATCCAGCGAAGTTTTCTCATGTGCAGAAAGACTAAAGTTCCCTCGATGCATTGCGGCAGCGGTGGCGTATCTGGCTGGTGAGGTTGGTAGATTTCGACGCCGCGTAGTGGGGGACGGCGGCGATACTCTGCGGTTGGCTCATTACAAGATATGAGCCCACCTTGGGCCACCCGTACCTCGCGATGGGCCGCCGCTTTCGACGCCCTCGGAAGCTCCTGCCGCCGGCTTATGAGACCTGTGGACGCACACGGGCTGCGGTTCCGTTCTTCGGCCTGCCACACCGTCCTTGACGCGCAGTCGTCTTACCGCATGGAGCGTTTTTGCTCGCGATTCGGGCGCGTCGGCGTCAAATTGACGTCATTTCCTGCGCGCGGCCGCGCGTTTTCGCGGGAGCGTTGGTTTCTAGCCGACCCAGAACAAGACGCGCGCGCCGAGGCGTCGAAGCGGCTCTCGCCCAATGAGAGTCGCTCGAACCATCACATGATTCAGCACAGAAAACCGCTTCTGGTTTTGGCGGTTTGACTGCGCTTCTTTTTGTTTGCCGATTGCACGTGCGATGGTTGACAAACGTGCATTCAATGAAATGATCATTGACGAGGTTGAGAAGCGCCCCATTCTTTGGGATCGATTTTCCAGTTGTGCTTGCTTTAGCACAAGCATACTTCTTAGCAGGAGGAGCTTTCGCCTTCGCTCCGTACTGGACTAGAGCAAATCTCAAATTATGGCAAATAGAGCTTGCACTAAAGTAAACTTTACTTGCACTCAGCGCAGAAAAGCACGCAATACGAACAACGCGAACAACAGACCACTCGCGACGCGGCCAACGCGGCTGACTCAATACGCTGTTTCGTATTCAGCGCAATTCAAAGTGTTCAAAAACCTTTTTATTGGCCATATAAAAATTGAAAAAGTTTTTATTTTGACACGAAAACCCGTTTGATTTACTTATTTAATACTTTAACTCTTATTTTGTAGTATTTGCGTGAGCAATTACATCGCGCGTTGAGAAATCGGTTATCTGGCAACGTTGATAACGCGCGGCCGGCGGCGCTTGGCTTTGGCTGCATGCGGGTGCCCCCGCGTCAGCTTCCGCGCGAGCGTTCATAGCGCGTCGCGTTTTCGTGCAGAAAAACGCTCCATGCGGTCTACGCTTTACCATGTCACCGGGCCGTAAGCGCACGGTGTCGTCGCCCCTGTGTGCACAACATCTATGCACAACAACGAGATAGCTCTGTAGTTTTCCGCGCATCGCACGCAGGTCCTTCGTGCACACGCTAAGTGACGTGATCTGCTGGCACCAGGGAGAAGAGGGATTTCGAGAGCGTTCACCCCGCGGAAAGGTGCTTAGAGGCTACATTCACCATGCTTTCTTATATGTATATAACCGCTGAGACAAATGCTCACGCATTTCTTCGAGAGTCAGCGTGGTGACAATAACAAATTCGCCCCCCCCCCCCTTTTTTTTTTATGGTGGTGAGATTTATGGTGAATTCTACTCGTAGATCCGGAGCGCTTTCCAAAATCCGCGACGGAGGCAGAATTCCGCTCCGTGGGACCCGCTCCGAATCGACGAGGGGAAGATGAACTCGCCCTTTTGGAGCGACCCCCCCCCCCCCCCCCTCCGCGCTCCCCCCTCGGCCGTTCAAAATGGCCGCTGCTCGAACCTGACAAGCCGACCAACGCCTCAGCCGACTGATCTTTCCGACGACCAGTGACAACTGTCACTGCTTAGCTGCAGAAATAACACACGACACAGGCCGGGCGAACTTATACGTACCACGGAGCCCATGTCACAAATAACGAGGAAGACGTCCGCATTCGGCACCGTCACATACCTTTCGGCCGCATCGAAGCTGCGGGGCACGCACAGCGATAGCCATCGCTGGAGTTCAGATTGCTGGTGCGACTTTAATAAACACGGAGGTAACAAACCATCACTGGCACGAGAAATTGCACGAGAAAACGCCGGCGGCACGCAGTGTAAAAAAAGGTAAACAATCAGTGGCGGCAAAATGAACAGGCCTAACCTTGCGTCTGCCTCCTTCCAATTTTCTGCCCCCCGTTCTTTTTCTCGTTCTTCCTCTCACGATCACAAATGTCAGCGCTTCCGATTTGTCACGCTCCTGTCCGGGCTTTCCATCTCTTTTCGACGCGAGGTAGAAGCGTTCGAGCCGTCACAATCCCGCGTAAACAACCGACGCATCCGAGCAGATCCCGCTCGACCGACGACTCGACTCCGTGACTCCGTCGACGGCGCGGCCGGTTGCCGATCGGCCCACCGACCTCGTCGCGCATGCGCCACCGCCGAGGGAGGGGAAATGACGTAGCGCGCTCTGTCAACTTCCGTGTAGATCTCTGAAATCCCGCAGATCAAGTTCGGCGGAGTTGGAGGCGCTCGACGGAGCGGGAGCTGCCAGAGATCCACGAGCGGAGGAGCCAGATCTGCAAGCGGAATATGCGCGCTCAAAATGGAGCGATTTTGGAGCGCTCGACATCTGCGAGCGGAATTCACCATTAGACGAGTGCCGTCTTCCCCATGTATTAACCACGTTCGGCGGACATTAGATGAGGGGATAGTCGTCATGCTAAGTTGACTAATTAACTAAAATTTATTAAGTAACTTTTTAATTATTGGTTTTACGGGTAATACTGGAATCGCAGTTTTTTTTAAGACAATAACTATTAGAGGTCAGGCTAAATGAAAGAATTTACGAAAAGAAACTAGTTTTTTAGACCTTAATCAATGTTTCGGGTTTTTGCGCCTGACATAAAACTTCGGGCGCAAATAAAGCGCATTAAGCATTTTCCACAATGGCACTTGGAGTAGTGATTTAGGTTACGTCTAAAAGACTAAAAAACGCAACAAAAAAAGACGGACGAAGAAGAGACACATACAACACGGACTAGCGCTAACTTTCAACTGATGTGACTTTCAACCGTGTTCAAAGTTAGTGCCAGTCCGTGTGGTATGTGTCTCTTCTTCGTCCGTGTTTTTTTTTTTTTTACGCTTCTTAGTCCTCTATAGACCACTATGAACCAACTAGCCCAATCCGAAGTTTTAATTAGATTTGTCATCCCCTTGCGCCGTCGGCGCACCCACCAAGGGCACGCTGCCTAGATAGAGACATGACTAAAACGACGACGTCACTTTTTCAAGCTTCACAATGCGCAAGGGTTGTGGCGCTCTTTTTGAGCGCAGTTTTTAAATCGGGCGAGAAAACTAAAAAAAAAACACCCAAAAACATATCGATTATTACCTCAAAAACTATTAAATTTTAACAAACTCTTTTAATTAGTCTGGCCTCGATTAGTAATTGCCGTCAATACTGTATTTCCATTATAACCCCTAAAACGAATACTTAAAAAAGTAAATTAAGAAATTTTGGTTAATTAATAATTAGTCAACTTACCGTGACAATTATCCCTTAATCTAATGTCCACCGAGCCTGATAGATACTTGGTGAAGACTGACTTCTCCAATTCTTTACAACGTTTTTTTTCTAATTATGGCAAAGTGCTAGACAATTTTGTTGGATGCGTAAAACGCTATTCCATCACAATCGTTTCGCGATACTCTGAGTTTCCAGACGCCAGACGCCTACATTCACGGCGCTTTTCATCAGATAGTTTAACGCCTACCCAGTGGCGTCACGAGGGTCAGCGGCACCCGGGGCGGTAGACCGCCGCGACCCCCCCCCCCCCCCCCCCGCTCTCGCGAGGCCCGCCGCGACTCCTCTCCCTCCCCCCCCCCCCCCCCGCTCTCGCGTGGCCCGCCGCGACCCCCCCCCCCCCCCCCCCCCCCCGCTCTCGTGGCCCGCCATGACACCCCCCTGAGTGCTGCACCCGGTCCGCCCCCCCCCCCCTTGTGACGCCACTGCGCCTACCATATGTATGTACACTTGATAGTTGTTCCTTGTAAGATTGTCGTTTACTATACTTTAATTCTTGGCACGCCACCGGTATTGCTGTGCTGACGTTCGGATGTCCTTTTCTTGGTAATTGACGTGACTACTGTGACGCTTGGGTAGCATAACTCAGTTTATATTGTTAAAAATTAGTCCAAAGTAAACTATAACGTGAAAAATGAACGAGGTCTTGACCACTGGGCTTTCGGTAATTAAAGAAACACTGTGTTTTATATAGTTGGAAGTACAAATTTAGGTTACATGATGGAAACTACGGTGGTCGTGTACCGCCATCGCACAACGCTCTCGCTCTAAGTGCTGAAGGTAGACTGCCGCTGCCGCATAGTCTCGCCTGGCTGTAACCAGATGCCACATCCGGTCTGACGCAAGCCAGCCGTTCCTTCATGGCGCGGGAATCCACGTGTGAGACCCCTGAGGCCGAGGAGTCAGTGTAAACACAACCTTCGTGCCCTCGAACTTCAGGAATGCGCCCGGCGAAAAAAAAAAAAAAGTGCCAAAACACAACACCCCATTCTGACATTCACAGCCCATCGCCCAGCTCTCGCGAGAATTTCACACACCTCGTATTTTTGGATACTCTCGAACTCCTCCCCCTCAGTGCGCACAGGTGGTCGAGCTCCTCCTCGCCTACCCCTCCGGTCACATTACCTCCCCGTTAACCAATCAGCGTCGAGCACCTCACTCCTCCTCTCCCACCCGTCAACCGATAAATCTGGAGCCTCGCGGCCACACGTTTATCTGGGCTTCGCGAAATGCGAAGCCCAGATAAACGCGGCCATATGCGTTTATCTGGGCTTCGCGAAATTCAAACATACTTTAACGTTTCAAGTTAAAGTATGTTTGAAGTAAAATCAAACAATATGTACGGAAAAGTGTCTGCCCTCTTCTATGGGTGCCGCCGTGTTTGTTTATACTGACTCCATGACACAGTAGGGGAACTGCGCTTTTTGTAAGACACCTTTTTTTTCTTTTTATTTAACCTTGGCACATATCGTAGTGCGAGAAAGTCCGAAATGCGTGTTGTCACAAAGCTTCAAGAACAACACCGATGTCAAGAGTGCCGCAAAGACAAAAATCTAGTTTTATGCACAGCCCCTCTCTTCCCAAGAGCCTGCGTTTGATACCTATTATTATTTCCCCAGTTTTGTCGCTGGGGGCCAGGATTTTCGGACACTGGTCTATATTTGTCCTACTCTTTCACGACCAACAAAGTACCTCTGGTCAAAGTGTGTTTACCACGGCAGCTTAGACTGCATAATCGAATGGGTATTTCATATTTGTGAAGACTGTACCTGCTGCAACATACAGTTTGCACCACAGAATTCGTTTTTTCTAAGGTGCAAACACGAACGACCACCACCAGTCCGGTGTGATTGCTTTTTTAGCTGTGCGCGCGTTGAATTTTGCGAAGAGCTCATTCTCTACTCTTTATTTTTTAACACTTTCGACGCTCTTCTATTTCGCCCCTCGGCTTGTTCTCTTCTAATTCACCCGCGCACGCTTGTCTTCTCTGTCCACCCCATTGTCTCCGCACGAGTGCCTACAAAGTCCCTTCCTCCCCCTCCTCTTCTCCTTTCTTCGCTCCTTTCTTTCAGACTGCCCACCATATTGAACGAAAGGTCAGTGCTCTTACGCCGTGTTTACTTCGCCCTTGTCGTTTTGCTCGTTCAGCCCGACGGATTGCGCGAGCTCTCTTTTGAGGCCTTTGCGCGTGGACGTCATGGCCCTTCGAACGGACTCTGCGAAAGCGCAGGAAACGAAGGCCCCGGTCCGATATACTTGCAGTGTCTTTGATGGACCGCGCGGACGATCGATCGCCCCGCGTGTCCCCCCCTCCCGCTGATGCATTGCAGACTGCGTGAAAGGGACGGCAAGAGGATATACTGGGTCGTGTTCGGCGGTTCCTTATAGTAGTAATGATTTTGGTATAACTGGTATTTTTATAGCAGATAACAAGAACGCCAACATCCTCTCTCTCTCTCTCTCTTTCTCTTCCTTTTTCCCTCTCTCTCACACACAAACAGACGTCAAAAAGATACAAATACTCCCCTCTCTGACCATTAGCGATTGGTGGTCAGAGAGGGAAATATGTATACAAATCAGCGGTGCATAGTTATACATGGCTTGCAAGTGACTGCATCGACCCGTGCTGCTGGTCATTTTGGGTCATGACGTGAGTTCATGACGTACGTCGTGACCGAAAACGTCACGTCAGTTCAAACCATGTGTATTAAAAAAAAAGGGGGGGGGGGGGGGGAGAGGGAAGCGGGGCGCGCAAACGAGCAATATGTGGCTTTATTATTTGCAGTAGGGAAATCGACTCTGCGGGTCAGCGCCTTATGATGTCGAACGCTCTGTTACGGGCCCCTTAAAAAGCCTTCAGAACGAACGCCTTTAATATTAATCGACCAATCAGCTCGGGATCTCGGCTCTGCGCTTGTCCTTCGGCGTGCGCTTGTTCGCCGAATCTTTAAGGAAGTTCGTTCCGAAGGCATTTAAAGTGCCTGTATAGAGACAAGTTTTAGTCTCTCTAGCGCAGCTCTAATGGTTCATCGGTCCCCAGTGCGCTAAGTAACAATGGCAAGACAAAAAAGAATGCGAGCCAATATAACATGTAATGGAATTTATACGACTGAATCGTTCGAAAAGCAAGACGAAACTAACAAATGATTAATGACCCGCTGCCATTTACCTTACGCCAGTTTGGGAAGGCGTGAATGGAGTGTGCGTATAATTGATCGTAAAATGTTATAGATAAAATGCGTAAGGAGACGTCACGATAATATTAACATTATTCCGATACACTGCTTATCAAACATCTTAACTGCGTAAAAAAAGAAAGCATTCATAATAAACGTCAACAACAACGAAACAATGATTCCACTTTAGAATAGCGTGTCTTACTTTCCCCGAGGCACATATAAAAGAAACACGCAAAACGTAAACATCGGTTTAGCATTTTATAAAAAAATCGATTAAAAAGAAACGAAATGTTCGTCGGCTCGCATGCCATACCAAAAGAAAGGATATCTGGGGAACACCTCTGACACAGCGAAGGACTGAGGGTCGACTCGTTTAGAGCGCCACACGGTTATAGCCAATGACGGTTAGTCCCCGGGATCTTATTATCGTTCAGCGGCCAATGAAATTGCTGCATTAGGCGATGTAAGAGCGCCAAAGAACCAATCGGGAAGCAAGAAGCGTGAACATAATAATCGAATCGAGTGAAGTCATTTTTTTTTATTTGTTTTCACATTGTCTCGCATGACAATGGTGGGCTCGGACAAAAAACTGTGTTTTTTTTTTTTGTTCAGGTTTTGTCTGCTGACTGTCTTTTGTATGGCGCACTGTCGGTGTGTGACCGTGGGTTTCTATGTTGGAAGCCACCTTTCCACTCGTTTCGAGGCCGAACAGCTCGCCGTGGAGAATCCGTTGCACACGTCTGACTAAACCCCGGAAGCATCTAATAGCTACGCAGTTGTTCTCGCGAGCAAACACACGTGCGATCGCATCTTCGTAATGCGCTCTACACCTAACCCTTATTTTCTTATTTGCGGACCGCTTATATCTTTGATAAGCTATAGATGCCAGTTGCGCGAGCGTATGAAGCAAGTAGCGCGCACGGTCTTATCGCCTCGTATATCCGGGAAGTGAACCGCGACGTATACGGCCTTAACCCGCTAAAAACTTTCCGATGTAGATCGTGGAAAAGTCTCTCGGAAGCATCTTAAAATTTACCGAACAGATCGCACGCTCGAGGGAGATCGGTGTCCGAGTGTTCTAACGCAGCAGCACAGCGCGTGGGGCGAAAGCTCTCGCTGCAGATTTCCCAGACGTCCAGGGTTCGGACACCCACTCCTGCCCGTTTGGATCTGGATAGGCGTCGCACCGCGGCATGCGGTCGTGTATCGCTACTGCGCGGTGCACGTTAAAGACCCCAGGCAGTGGTATACCGCGCTAACGAAATCTCCAATCTACAGCTGACACACCAGGTGCCCATCGAGGCTGACGAACTTCCGGCTGTCTAAACGTACGCACAATTTTACACGCTTGACACGGCGGTACTGCGAGGAGATGAACGCGGAGAAACGCCTTCGAAGCCGTGCTCGTCAAGCACGTGCCCGCGTTCGCGTAGACGTTGACAGGCACGGCCTTTGGGCACCGCCGTCTCGCTGCAGGCGTGCGCTGCAAATCTGATAGTCGAGCCTCGCTAAGGCGTGCCCATGGTTGCCATGTTGGCGCCCAAGCAAAACCGTTTTTCATTCACGGTGGCCAGCCTAGCTTTTGAAGCGTGGCTGCTTGCAAACTTCTAGTATAGTCTTCGCTGTGAAGCGTGTTGTTATTCCCCTCAAAGCATGTGGAGTTTCAAGTATGACAATTTAGGAGACAAAACGATCAAATGTCTCGGCGTAAATTGCGTTAAGAACCACGAAGGAAATCTACTCCGGGATTTCGCGCGCGTGAAGGATTCAGGGTTCGAATCTGAGTGGAGGTTGCTGTGTTGAGTTCAGATGCTCCTAGTGCCTCTATACTATTAATTCATGAACGGGTTGCGATAAAAAGAAACCTGCCTGAAAACGCCTTATATTATATACGACGGTCAAAGAATACGTCGTAAAGATTGGTAGAGCTAAATACCCTTCCTTGGAAACGAGACACTCGGCATTTGTTAGCGAGGACAACAACAATGTATCTAAATTCGGAGGTCAACAAAAGACAGGATACGCATTTCTTCTGCTTTCTTTCGAGCCTATTGGTCGGCTAACTCTGATGTTGGCACGAGAGGACTACTACGTCCCTTCCGATGAGACGAGCCATAGCCTATGAATGAGCGCTTTGTTGACTATTCGTAAACAATATATAGATATATAGTTGTGTGTGTGTGTGTGTGTGTGTGTGTGTGTGTGTGTGTGTGTGTGTGTGTGTGTGTGTGTGTGTGTGTGTGTGTGTGTGTGTGTGTGTGTGTGTGTGTGTGTGTGTGTGTGTGTGTGTGTGTGTGTGTGTGTGTGTTTAACATGAACGACGCTTATAGTCTATATGACGACGCTGGGAAACACGTGAATAACATGCTCAGGTAGTCAAACAAGAGTCTGGCGGTCGACCGCTCAGCTTATATTATCGATCTTTCGTTAGGAGTCTTTACACCAACTCAACTCTCTCACGTCACGCCACTAGGCGGCGCTGCGGTTGGCACTGCGCATGCGAAGACACTTCACCTTACGCGAACCTGGTTCCTGCTGCGCCCAAGCTGTGCCCACGCCGTGTATGGGAAAACGCTAGCTTGACTTATACATCCTAAAAAGCACAATAAAAAAACTTTTTCGCTCGCTTTCTCGTATCTTTCAACAAAGACTGTTTGCAGTTCTTCCACGACAAATGTGACGTTCGTTCGAGGAATGTGTTCAAAGCCGTGTACGTAAAGCGTAAAAAAACAAACAAATTTTTAATATTTTTTTTCTGACTGCAGTGTCGTCTTCGCGGTTGTTCATTCACTGCCTTCGTTTTTTTCTTCCATTTTCTTGCTCCCCCGCCCGTTCCATTATTTGCGGAGCAGTGCGGGCGCTGCGCGCGACGAGACGGAAACATCGTCTCGTCAAATATTCAGCGATCGTGCAGACGCGCGTCGTACACATTCGCCGAAATTCTTCGCTTCCAGGTTCTTTCCGGGTAAACCAACATGCGATTCCCGGCGTCTTGTTATTTCTAAGAATAAAAAGAAAAATAGATGAAAAAAAAGAAAGGACGGTTATTTATCGTAGATTCATTCCAATTGACAAGTTCCATTCTGCGAAGATTGTGTATATACTCGTTAAAGTAACATGCTCGTTCAATATCACGGGGTCCCGCGTCTATATACATACACTCTCATTTCACCCATACGATGGACCGCAGAGGACGCTATACGAATCATCAAAGCCAATCACGTGCCGTGTTAGCATCACGTGACGTTCGGAAAGAGCTCAGCGACGCACGAGGCGTATAGTCACGTGGTGGTACCTTCGCGGTGCCGGATCTACACCACGTAGAATGACCAAAGCCTGCGCCCTGTGCGGAGCGCAAGTTCGTCTGCTTCGTTTGCAGGAGTTGTCATTACGTCAGAACGCCGAGATCTGATTGGTTCTGAATGAAGAATAGTGGGTAGACTTCAAGGCAGCTTGCTTTGAGCTCTTCCCACTATCCTTCAATCAGAGCCAATCGGAGCTTGGCGTCTTTCTGATGTCACCGCAACTCCTGCAAAAGAAGCAGACGATTTGCTCTCCGCATAATGGTGACATCATCACGGCGAGATCGGGCGAAGACGCTGACTGGATGCGAGTTCTCCGTCAGCTTTCGGCTGGGCCTCACGTCCAATCAACGCGTAGAATGACGCTCGGCTTCGGACACGGGTCCAACGGCTGAGTCGGCTCCATCCGACTGTGATGGCGTTGCACGGAGGGTGAGGAGCTTGTTCGCAGGTCCCTCTAGGTCGTGTTGGCCGGATCGACTGGAATCGCTCTACGTCGGTGCGGTCCGACGTATAGCGTAAAACAGGGAAGATATATACCGCCGATACTTTTTGTCGACTCGGTGTACCCGTCATTCTGCGAAAGATGCGAGTTCAGGTATAAAAAAGCTTTGCTTAATATAGTTCCGCTTTTCGTAGTAATACGCACCAGTGACGACTGTTTCTTATGCAGTTTCTTTTTATTTTCTTTTTTCCCCCTCCGTCGTGCTCATCGAGAAGCGGCGACCCTTGAACCTCGATCGCTTCGGCGGTGATACGTGCGTAGGCAGAAGAGTTTCCGCATCGCCGCCAGAGCTTGAGGCGTCGACGTTTCTGGGTTTGCCTCGTTTTGTCGTATTTTTTTACCCTTCGTTTTTGTTTCGTTTCCTTCGACACGGCGTCGAATGGTGCCGCTCTTTATCGGCACCGAAGGATGCAGGGCCTTTCCGCGCACGTCAGGCCACGGCGACGTCGGTCCCGGTTTTGTTCTGATATTGTGTACCCTTCACGCTCAACGGGCGCCTCGTTTCGCCAAGTAACAACTATGCGTCTACGATCCTCATCCTCAATCAGCGTCCGCCCTAATTCTTTCCTTCTTGCTTTTTCTTCTTTCTTGTTTTGTAACTTCGACCTGCCCCCCCCCCCCCCCCCCAAAAAAAAAAAAAAAAACACTCAATAAAAATGTATTTTTGTTGTAAGACCCGGATTACACATTGATGACTTTCCGCAGCGTGGTGCATATACATTACAGCGTTTCATTATACTGTTTCTTTTTTTCTTTTTAAGACGGTTCATCACACATACATCGAAGCGCTAAATGAACACAAGGAACACCGCTGATGCAGCACTGACATTTGAACGCGACTTGGCGCTGATTCAGCGCTGTACATCAGCTTCGTATCACTAGTGCAGCGCCAAGTCAACGCTGTATCATCAAGGTCAACACTATTTTCAGTGGTGACTAATAGCGCCGAGGTAGCGCTGTTGTGTATCTGTGAACAGACCTCGAAAGAGATCGCGCACGCCACCGTTCATTATCTTGCATTAGTAGAGATTATAGTCACCGACCAGAAAAAGAAACACTAAAATAAAGAAAGAATATTTTTTAAAGGGCATAATTGGGACACGTATTTTTTTAGCACTTTTTTGCGTTCGTGCAGTATTTTCACCGTTAGACGCCATTTAGGTGGAGGTCACGGCCCGCTCTAAGCCCCGCCCACACACCAGTGGCCCCGCCCATTACTACTGGATTGGCTTGGCTGCTCGGCCGAACAGGCTCGGAAGCCTAGTGTCTCCCATTCGTGACATCCGGTGCGTCTAGTCTGGTGTCTGACATTGCCTGCTAGTCGTGCGAGCAGACGCGCGGCAGCCTCCGCCATCGTCTACTATTCCACCACCGTCTATCGTCGTCTGCAATGCCCAGACGCGGACATGAAAGCTGCGCGTTGGCTTCCGTTTTCGCCTTCCTCCGTCGGCTATTCCGCTCCCGTCTGAAACCTTCTGCAACGCTCGCAAGACGCGACCATGAAAGGGGCGTTCGGCCATTCCATTATGCACGAGCCACGGTCCAATGCAAGCGTCTGTCAGCGTCTGTAGATGTGCGGTAAAAAGCGACCGAGAGGACAAAAAAAAATCAACAAATATGCAGTCCTTCCAGGTGGTCTTTTCTTGGTTTTGTTTTTCTTTCGCTTGTCATCAGCAAGTGTAAAATAATACTAACCCTTAGCTCGCAGGTGTGGGTGAGGATCGATGACGGTGAGCAGTAGGCCTCGATTGTTACCCACAACGCTACGAAATTGACAAACAGCAGAGGAATCTGAATCTAACCAAGATGGCAGCGCTCAGAGTTGCCAGACGTTCCAACAATTTCGCAAATCTATTCACAAAGCAGCGGGTCCGCTTTTACGGGAATCAACATCTTTATTCAGCATCGGCACGCGCAAACGAGCAAATCAAGCCACATCGAGCAACGTAGTTGACGTGGGATGCTAGGCTTAGGCCAGTCCCGCTACGAAAATACAAGCACCCGCACAGCGCTTACGAAGGCGCGTACTTGCGACAGTTATTTGCTGCAAACTACGTCGCTGGTGGAGATTTTTCTTTAAACACTTCGGTGAACGAGAACAAATTACCCGCACTCTTAAAAATAGACGAGTTTGACAAGCTGCGTTTGTTGAGCACTCCGCAAACGCCGGCAGCCATCTCCGTTATCGTTTCACATTGATGCGGAAAAGGATATCTTGGAATACTTGGGACAACAATAATGACTCTATCTAAATTAGTTGTTTCTCAGGCGTAAAAAAAAAAAAATTCTCGATACAAATACTATTACGGCTGGGAGAAACAATACATTTCACATGTCGATCATCTCTCCAACCAATGAGAGCCGAGAAAGGGGGCATTTATACCCCTCTCAGACGGTCAACTCAAATGCCATTTAGGCCAAAGGCCTTCGAGATTTCCAAAGGTCATTCCAGCTTTCGGGTGTCAGACGTGTCGGAGAACATCTCGAATGCCATTTAGGAGATGGTTATTGCAATTATAGCTTTCGATTCGTTGGAGACAACGGTCACCCATTTAGCAAAATAAATAGCTCGATAAAACAAAATTGCTGATGCATTGCTATTTAATTTTGTAAATAATATTATGGGTCGTGTTTATACGTTTTTTTTTTCTTGTTTTTTTTTAAACGATTATACGTGTTGTTGTTTTTTTTTTTGCTAGCGAAGCAACTTTGCTTGGTGCGGGCTGGTACGAACCGCTCTAAAGGCAATAATAATGTTCCCGCGCGAAAACTCTTTATTGTTCTTCAGCTTGCGAGTTTGTTCTCTGTCCGGTTCCTCGTCTGCTCGGTCTGGTCTGCTTACCCCGGCGATTCCGGTAGTGTTGACAATGGAGCCTTCGGAACCGCCAGAGGCTCAGGTTCTGTTATTTTTGGTATGCACGCGCAGCAGCAAAGCTACTTGACTGCCATCCGAGCTGCCGTGTCATCGGCAAAAAGTACAGCCAAACGCTTTGAGGATCACATGCTGGCCCTCCAAGCGACATACAAAAGAATACTGCAAAATTAAAGTTAGGTTATAAAACGAAACCACAAGCCAAGGAGAACGAAGAGCACAAAAACAAGAGCGAAGAGATAAGGAGAACGGAGTGCACAGGGAGGAGCAGTGACGGGTACGAACAGCAAGGAACAAAGGAGGACATGATTGCTGTGCCCGCGAGTATATATATATATTATATATATTTATATAAAAAAAGGACCCTAAGGTCTCAAGTAAAATTGTTTTAAAACTTATTCTAACTGATGAATTCCTAACTAAGAGGACCTATTTGTATTTTTTGTTTCGTAGTCATCCGTGATTGCTGTCTACAAGAGTAGGCAGTTGAGGAGTTAACGGGGTTGTTGTAACTCCGTTGATCGTAAATGTCATTCAGCCCGAATGACATTTGACTTGCGCGTCTGACACCGCCTAAATGCCGTTTGAGTTAAAGGACATTTGCTCCAAAGGCCTTCAAGACGCTCGTCTGACTTGGTATTAGTGATCTAATCACCGGGCGCGGAACTGGAGCTGGGTGTTCCAATGGGCCTTGGTGGAGGTCACGTTCCTCGTGTCCTCGGGCGGGGGTGACAGGCTCTGGGCAGTGTTCTAGAGAGCGCCACCGTCGGTTGGTCATCAGCGCCACCGTGGCCAAATGAGGCAATACTGTACGGCTAAAATCGGCAGCGCCGCCGGCATACCCTTGCGAGATTGCGTTATTACCAACTCCGAGCGTTGTGTTGTCGCGCGTTACACTACCGACTGTTTTAAGAATCTATCAAAGGTTAAATATATAAATGTGCATCCGTGTGTGGTTGTGTCGTTCTAGCATTAGGGAGTTTTAGTACGCGTAGGTGCCTTCCTCGATAGGTAGAGACGACCCAAAACGGGAGCTAGCAGAACAATATTGAACATCATAATATCACGGCCAAATATTAGTAAGAGCAAATAAACAAAAACAGTTATTTTTTACGTTGTTTGCGCGCGTTTCAAGATAACAAAAGCGAAGACTTCGTCGAGCTTCCCTCCTCTACAAAAGCGCACTCCAAAAGCGGAACTAAAACGTCCCCCCCCCCCTTCCCCCCTCCCTCTCATCCCTACCCACCCTTTTTTTTTTTTTCCAAGTGAACTCTTCCCGCATGAATAGCTGACCTCATTTTGGTGATCAGCTTGTTCCCAGTCCCCTCGTTGCCGTGTGAAAGACGATTGTGGAGTCCGAGGAATGTGTTCTTCGTTCAAGCTGGCTGTAGTTTAGACGGTGTCGTACGCAGTTGTTCGGCGCAAGCTGATGCTCCTTCTCGTCGACTGAATATGCTGTTCACTTTTACATAGAACAGAAATAAACGCCACATGGATAACCTTTCTCGCGGGGTAAGTGCATTTTTTAAATTATTTCTTGGGTAGACTTTTCGCAGCAGGGATGAAGTTAGGACCGCATAGACACGGGTCGAAATAGAGAAACCATCTTGGGCAGTTACGCGATCATGCTAAAGGCGCAAACGACAGTTCGTTCTGCAATCGGCGAAGCGGAGAAAACGCTCACTTCGGTTTTCGGTAACTACGATCAAACGTCCACAAAACGTCGTTCAATCAAGATGTGTCCGTGGAGCAGAGAGCAGTGAGAGTGTCAGAGGACCGATCTGATTCTAGAGTCATCGCATCGAATTCAAAGACAACGCCGGGCTTCGAGCGCATTAATTCCAAATATCGAGTCAAATAGCGCATTTAGAAATGCATCTCAAGTCAGGCAATGTGAACGGAATGCTTATTTTACACACTTTATGGCATTTATTCATCTCCGACGGCGTTGCATTTTTCGCGGTTTCGACGGAAAGCTGCGGAGCTTCACGTCTGCCAAGCTTCCAGGGTTGCGACAGTCCGGTACGCAACAGTGCCTACAGCTTCGGCGTTTGCTCTTCTGCGACATCCGATAGCAATGTTAAGAATAAAATTTCAAAGAATGGATGAATCAACGCCTTCAAATTGATGCGTGAACAGCCCCACGAGCAAGCAGGCTGGCGAAAGGGCCTTCTCAGTGTTGCAAATATTTTGAGCTAGATGGCGCAACGTGTCACACCAAACTTGACTGCCCGGAGGGTATTGACAGTCGGCGACCGGCCGTCTGGGCCGTTAATGACAGGCAACATTGCCCGGCGCCTTGTTGACGTCGCGACACCTGGGCGAGAAGTTAAGCCGCGGCCTCTTCCCGCTGGCTGTGGTTACGTATGGCCCGAGGCGAGTGTCAATCAACGCACGAACCGACCTGCCCGGTATGGTCGCCGAGTGCCGCCTAATTACCGGAGGGTGACCCGCTGAGGCCACGACGGTAGATTAGAAGATTCCGAGCGACGGCGCCAACTGCTGGAGGCCGACCTCAGTTACAATGGACGGGGCGGAAACATGTAGGCACCCTAGACGGGGCCAGTTCCGGGTGTGAACTTCCGTGAAGGTCGACCTTTCCTCGAACAGGGGCCTTTAGTTCGGATTATTGTCTACCGCCACCCACGGATTATCCGGGCAAACCCTTTTCCTGGGCCACGACGCCGCCTAACGGAGGAGGGACGGGCCGACAGCGGACCCATTGTCGTCACCTCCTCGGCGCAGCTTCCCGAGTGCGACAGTGGCTCGGCGCCACAATGTGAAATCTGCTACCATTGCCTTGGTGTGTGCGTGCTCGAAGGGATGAATAGGGGTGGAGCCGGGACATATACCGTTCATTGCAGACTTGTGCCTATCTCAAACACTCTGCTCAAGATACTGTATTTCAAATACTTTTTGAAGTATCTTGGTATCTTGCAAATACTTTTGATCGAGAGTATTTGATACTCTATTTTCATTACATTTCTGAGTATCTTGTACTCATTATCTCAAATACATTTTTTTACATTCCGCCATTTTCCGAGTTTTTCGGTATGAAGTGGCGTGGGCATGGCACGAGCAAACGGAACATTCTTTCGAGTAACCAAATCCTGTTGCTAGCTCCGATTAGCTATGGTGACTTTGATTGAGCTTCGTAAAATGTTCGTACAATGAAGGTTTCCCTCGCCTTCCCAAAGGCGCATTTTGTTTCCTAGAGTTCCCCCGAAAAATCCTCAAACAACAGGGGTGGTTTTACGGAAGTAAAGATTGCCACACTGAGGCGCATCGCAGACCGGGAAACGACCTACAACAACAACGCAGGCTTGAGTGTTAAGAAAATAACAAATAAAAGAAATTGAGAAGTGGACACACACAAAAAAAGGACATTTTTTTTTTTTACATTTAACCCCGTCACGGTAAAACGTCGAGGTTTTCTTTTGTTTATTTTCCTTTTGTCGTCCGTCCGTCTTTATTGCTCTCGCGAACACTGTCTGTAAGCGAACATCGATAAGCAGAGAACAGGACAGGAAACGAACTAAAAGCTGGATGACCTCTCAAAATCCCAACAAAGCGTCCCCCAAGGTTGAGTGCCTTTCTGAATGCAACCTACTTGAAGAAGGTGCGACCACTGCCGTGGCTATTCTGTAGGTTCGCTTTGTTATTCATTGACTCATATCCCAAGTTGGTTTATAGCGAACTCCCCATATAGGGGATATGGATTGTATAGTTAAACAATGCGTCTAAGGTGCGCCGCAGGACGTGATATTCATTTCTGTCCCAACAATGTTTTGTAACGTGTATCAGTGATATTGCCACGCGCGTTGCTGAGCGAGCGCGTGGCCGAATGGTTACCGCGCTTGGCTCTCGCGCGGAGCCTCCGGGTTCGACTCCAGGGAGCGGACTCCTCTTTTGATTATTCTTTCAACTTGACATTCTCGTAAGTTCGAGAACCTTGTCGTCTGATTGAGTTACGAATGTTCTACGCGCCGAACGTTCTACGCCGAACCTTCCAGAAACGCACGCGGGTACAAAAAGGTGCTCCGCGTGGCGGTCCGGAGTCAGTCTCGTCCCATGACGCTCGATACTGCTATTTCGCCGACATCGACGCCTTCGACGCTAGTCTTTCTCTATTTTGTTTTGGGAACAAGTTCGCCCCATTAAACGTTTAGTTTCTTCAGTTATTCGCCGCCTCATCATTTGTCATTCGTGACAATATCCTGCTCCATTTAGTTGGACTGCATTAAATAGCCCTACGATGCTTTTTTTTTTGTTTCTCCGTTTTTGTGTTGTTACGTGCGAATAAACCATTCTGGTAAACCAGATTTGTGCAACTGTATAATTGTCGTTGTCACCGACGTCGATACAAATTACGCAATGCGGAAGTATCTTCAAAAGTAATTGAATTACATTTCTAAGTATTTGTACTCTACTCAAGATACTTTACAGTCGAAGTAACTTGAGTAGTATTTTAAGTACTTTATGAAGCAGGTATTTAGTAACTTAAATACTTTTATTGAGTATTTTTTTCAACACTGGTTCATTGGCAGCTCGGCTACCATTGGCTTCCTCCAACCACTGGGGTACCGAAGAACGACCATATAAAAGGAGCGAACAAGAACGTGCTCTCGGAGGGGGAGGAAGTGGCGGAGTGGGCTAACGCGTCTCAGCTCGGAGCGTGGAGCGAAAGCTGAATGAGTTTCGTATCGGCACGCGTTCGTGTAATCACTACTGCGTGATGCACGTTAAAAAACCCAGGTTGGCGGTTGTTCTGCACTATCTAAATTTATCATCTACAGCTAAGAGACCGATCACCCATTGAGGCGTATCTCCATCAAGGCTGTATAAACATACAAAGCAAGCCAATTTTTTTTTCTGCTTTCGGGAGGGGAATCGGTGGCCGGGTGGGCTAACTCGTCTCAGCTCGGAGCGTGGAGCGAAAGCTGGCGCTGGGAACCTCCTGGGTTCGATCCCACCCGCCACCACCCGTCTCGATCTGGATGAGTTTCGTACCTACACGCGTTCGTGTAATCACTACTGCGTGATGCACGTTAAAAAACCTAGATTAGCGGTTGTACTGCACTAGCTAAATTTCTCATCTACAGCTAAGAGACCGATCACCCGTTGAGGCGTACCAACATCAAGGCATGTACTAACATGCAAAGCAAGACTTTTTTTGTGTGCTTTTGGACGATATATATATTTCTGTAAATATGTATTAAACAGAGGTTATCGCGAGAAACCCTCCCAGCTTCTGTTGTTCCTGCCTCGAGTCGTCCTGCGGTTTCTGTCCTGGTGGCCTGGCTCTGCCTGATCCTGCCTGGGGAATTCCTCGGTTACAGCAAGGGCTACCCCCACTTAAATTGCGTTCAACGGCGTAAATATCGTCTAAAAAGAAATTTCGGGGAAAAGTAAAACAAAAAGTTCCATCTAAACTTTTTAAAAAATATATATATTTATAGTGTTTTTTTTTTTTGGGGGGGGGGGAGATCGCAGGGCGCGGCGAGTCCTAAGCTTTCATTATCATTCCGCAGCCAATCAGATTGCGCCATTGGCCGATAAGAGCGACACAAAGTATCAATAACGAAGCAAGAATTCATCAATATAATAAGCCACGCCTTGCTTTTCTTAAAGGGCAACTCCGCTCGATTTCGAAAATTTTTGAGATAGTGGGTGATATAAACGTGAAAAACACTTCAGACAACCCTAGACCGTTTGTCTCATTAAAACAAAAATATTTTTCGTGCGATATTGATATTTACCATATTCGCAAACCAAAACCGAAACTTCGGCACAGCCGGGCAACATTGTACTCTCAACGTCAGTTGCATACGCACCCACGTGGGATACAAGGGATCACGTGATCTACCTGCGGTAACAAAGAAAAGACGCGGATGCGCGGGGAAGGGCGAGGAGCGAGGAGGGAGGAAGGGCGAAGGCGCGGCGGCGAGCAGGCAACGCAAGCAGCGACGAAGCCGGCTAAGTAGGCGGCAACCCAGGCGGCTAGTCTGTTGGCACCGGTTGGCACGTATGTCAGCGAAACTTCATTCTCTAATCCCGTACAGTATGTATGATCTCTATATCCGGTACAACCCTCTCCCTGTCTTTTTTGCTCTCGTTCATTTTTTTCGTCTGTCTCGCCTCTTTGCTCGCTCAGACGCGGAGCGCGTCCATAACGCCGCCTGGTAAGCCTTCCTGGAAAAGAAAATACCAAGAAAAAACTGCGTATGCAACAGACGTCAGCCACACCGGAAATACAACGTTGGCTGCGCCGCACGTCGCCCGCTAAATTGGCGCATTTTGGTGGCTTCGCGCATCTCAGTCTTTGTCGGCCGGTTTAATGATCTTTTAGGTGATATTACGTTCTAATATTTGACATTCGGCCTCTCTAGATTATACTAAAGATACCCGTAGTGTTTGCTAACAACCGAGAATGAAGCGGAGTTTCCCTTTAAAGGAGTCATGAAACGCTTTTCCAACTTTTCCTTCTTAGCTTTCCTCCTCAACTCATAAATCGCGCATTCTACCAAACAGTTCAAGAAGACGGAAAGGGGGAGTCCCCTCTTGCTCGGACCCTCGTTTGTCTAATCCGGATACATCCATTCTCCCCCTAGAAGATTAGCCGTCGGCTCAAAATTCAGACAAAAGTTGCTTTCCCCACCCCGTTCACCCCGAAGCTGACAGTGCTGTGGAAGCTACGTTCTCTTTGGGCCAGCAACACTTTTGCCACGTGATCACGCTCTCTCGCGCATACCCACGCGCAGAGAAGGAGGTGAGGTGATGAAAGGGGGGCGGCTGATTGGTTCGGCAAGCGCGTAGCATCCACCACAATGTCAGCTTAGGGGTGCTCCGATGTCGTGTGACGTTCGTTTGGGCCCGGTGACGCGCTGCGGGGTCCCGATGACGCGTTGCAGGGTCCGCGGATGTATCACAGAGAAAAGGCAGCGAGCTTACGAAGGGAAGGAGTTACGAAGTAGTTTGCTGTGTTTTCAAATTTTCGTACCGAAAGTCAGGCTTTTGACTTTCTATCTTTTTTTCTTTTGGCCCACTGAAGGATGTGCTATTAGTAAAATACCAATATAAATTGATTTATTGCAGCCCAAAATTCGTTTCATGGGCCCTTTAAGCTTTCAGTGACTGTTCTGCCTGTACAGTGGTGACGTTATGATACTTTTGTGTGTGTAGGTACATGAAAAACGTTTAATAGACTGAAGTCCGAGAAGGGGGAGGAAAGAAAACGAAGAACAAGTTTTGTCTCCGATCTTTATTGATCGTATAGAGACAGGCGTTTGCAAGTACGGCCTCTGGGCGCCGCCATCTTGCTGCTGATGTGGGTAGATCGTCTGATAGTCAAGCATTGCTGTGGCGTACCCACGGCCTTAACAATGCTTCACCATCAGACAATCTACCCCCACAAGCAGCAAGATGGCTGCCCCCAGAGGCTGTACTCGCAAACGTCTATACGCGATGATGTTGCGTGCACTTTCATAGAACCGCAGTTTTGGAATTAACGCGTTACAAGTAACAGGTAACGACGTTACATGGTAACGCGTTAGTTTTTTTGACTAACGCACTAACGTACTCGTTAGAATCCCAAAATGACTAACGAGTAAAGGTATGTCTTCATTATTTTACGGGATCTCCTATCAAATTACGTTGCCCGTTACTCGTTACTTTTGCTTAAAAATGGCCACATGATTGTTTGAAAACAAAATAATTTTTATTCTGTACACTACGTAAAAGTGGCCAAGAAACCCCAACAAAGCTATGTATATAAGCGACGTCATTTCAAACTCCTTCGGAAGACACTTTTAACGTTCCCATGACCGGGCCTAATGGTACGTTTACACCTGAGAAGAAATCCGCTGCCGCGGGAGCGGATCCGCTCCCGGCGGCGGCGGCGGCGAGCGGGTTGCGTTTACATCTATTTCATTCGAGCAGTGGCGGCGGCGCCAGCTGCGGCAGCGGTTTCCGTAACATCTCGTCAAATATGACGAGAATTCGCGAGAGTTCCCGCCTCGGCTCTCTCTCCCTTGCGTTGCTGCTCCCGGAACTACGCGTGCTCATGACGTAGGCAGCGTCGCGCTGCGCAAGAATGTCACTTCCGGTCAGCGAAACGCCTCGTTCGGCGGCAGAAATAGGTCCTGGACCTAAACGGCTCGCCGCCGCGTTTTCCGCCCAGCGTTTCGCCCCAGCGGCAAAAGCTGGGCGGATTCGCTTGCGGATCCGCAAGTGTAAACGTACCATAAAAGGCGCGAGATTATCGCTGCGCTGAACCCCTAAGCGACCTTGGTACTAAGATCTCTGTCGATACCCTGAGCAGCCGTCTCACTGGAAAGAGGCACCCGTTCTGAAGGCAAGTCTGCCGCCGCTCGAAGGATTTTTCCTCAGCTTCTCTAGCTACTCCAGCCGGTCATATCCTTCTCTTCAAAACTAATAAATTATCGTTCTGTCAACAACAGAAAGGATAAACTCTAAGTTTGGAAGCGTTGGCGTTCCCACGCTTTGAACCAAAACAAGTGTGTCAGCGCTGGCCGGGTGCTGACGTGTCGTTAATTGGAAATGCGACGTTGGTTTGTGAAGGAATAAAATAACGTTTATTTTACCGGATTAACTTTGATTACACGGAGAGGTCTTTTCAGAGCGGTTTCTTCTTCCCAGGCTGGTGCTATGGGCAAGATTCGGTTCTCCGAATCGCGCTCGCAAAGCGTCACGTTTTCGAGGATATGCATTACACATCCTGCCGACAGTGAATCTTTAATTAACCTGATCAAGGTAATGTGACTTTCTTTGTTAGTATTTCTTGCGTTAATGAAATCTTGAAATTTTATTATTGTGTGGTGGTTTTGAATTGTTTATTCATATTGTTGATTGCTGGCTTGTGAAGTTTGTGTGAGTTTCCAACGTATGAATGTGATCTGTGCCCCACTTCTCCGCTGTAATGCTCCGGCGCGGCAGAGTACAAATAAATAAATAATTAAATAATCACTCTGAACAAGTGTATTGTTCCGAAGCTTATGGAGGCAGTTTATTATAGACCGCTGTCATATACTAACTCTGAAACACAAAGTAACGATGAACTAACGTAAAAGTAACGTCCGTTAGTCAAGGCAAGTAACGACGTTGGTATTTCGTTACATTTTCAAAATGGTAACGGAGCTCTGTAATACGTTAGCTTTTTTTCCAAGCTAACGAGTTACGCTATTTTGTTCCTTATTTTCGGTAACGGGCGCAGCACCGCATAGAAGCGGGGGTAAATTTGCTGCTTTTCGTCCGAGTCCAACACCTTTTCAGACGTTGTTTTTTTTTTTTTTTTCTTTCCCGTCACTTTTGTTCCAGACTTCACGCACTGATTATCGAAGCCGTGGCTTGACACAGCCTCCGTCCCGGGCGCTTCTCAGTCCGTATACTCCATCGAATGCACACAGGGTTTTATCGACAAAGCGTCACGAAGAAAGCTTAATTTGTTTAAATGTTTACCGACAATTTGGAAGATTTCGTGGCGCTCCACTTGTTATTGTCGTACTTCCCCATCAGACGCTACGTAAAAGGGTGTTCTTTCATCTGTGTTGCCGAGAAGCGAATCGAAAAGGGGCGATGCGCGTGGTACAAGTGGCGCAATTGTCACGGCGTCCCAAAAGCGATTGGTCAGAATTGGGTCGCGTTCCTCACGCGCCAGCATTCGTTCGCCACCATGAGGCTGTCTTTTCTCTTTGATTCACGCATACTATGTATCACAGTCGGTTGCCAAATTTACGCTTCCACTCTCGTATCTCGTCGGACCCCGCGCTTCTGGTGAAATATAATCGCTACTAACCATACAATATCCACCTTTTTTTTCTTCTTCTCAGGAAATAAGGCATCCCTTTTGATCGAACGAAACAAACAAAGCAGTGGGGATCTGCGTTTCTGCTGAGCAGGCGATAGACAGTCGTCGTTGGGTCTAATAGAAGGAGTCCGTCGAATGCAGACTTGTGCCTATCTCAAATACTCTACTCAAGATACTGTATCTCAAATACTTTTTGGATTATCTTGGTATCTTGCAAATACCTTTGATGGAGAGTATTTAATACTCTATCTTAATTACAATTCCGAGTATCTTGTACTCATTATCTTAAATACATTTTTAACATTCCGCCATTTTCCGAGTTTTTCGGTATGAAGTGGCGTGGGCGTGGCACGAGCAAACGTGAACATTCTTTCGAGCAACAATCCTGTTGCTAGCTCCGATTAGCTACGGTGACTTTAACTGAGCTCGTGAAAATATCGTTTTTTTTGCCGACTGTGACTCATATTTCAGCCCAAAGTTCGTTCAATGAAGGTTCTCCCCTCGCCTTCCCAAAAAAATCCTCAAACAGAAGGTGTGGTTTTACGGAAGTAAAGATGCCACCCTGAGGCGCAACGCAGACCGGGAAACGACCTACGAGAACAACACAGACTTGAGTGTCAAGAACATAACAAAAAGAAGAAAATAAGAAATGGACACACACAAAAAGTAGACATTTTTGTTTTGCTTTTTGTATAATTGACCACGCTAAGGCAAAGCGTCGAGGTTTTTTTTCTTTTCTTTGTGTTGTCAGTCCGGCACTTATTGCTCTCGTGAACACTGTCTGTAAGCGAACATTGATAAGCAGAGAAAAGTACAGGAAACGAACTAGGAGCTGGATGACCTCTCGAAATGCCAACAAAGTGTCCCCCAACGTTGAGTGCTTTTCTGAAGGCAACCTACTTGAAGAAGGTGCGACCACTGCCGTGGCTATTATGTGGGTTCTCTTTGTTATCCATTCACTCATATCCGTGTCCCAAGTTCGTTTATAGTGAACTCCTCGTATAGGGAATATGGATTGTAATTAAACGATACGTCTAAAATGCGCCGCAGGATGTGATATTCAGCGATGTCACTATTGGCGAAGCGCTCTGACCCATTTGTCACCCCCACACCTCGGTGTTTACCCAATACAAGGCCTGTGCACATGCCCACAGGCCTTGTGGGCATGTTCGTGTCATCTTTTTTAATATAGCGCGGGGCACAGTGTAATGAAAAAATACCAACAATTAGGGAAGTGACGTTAAGTGCCATATCTCCCCCGAAAGCAGTCTTCAGAAGATCGAACTTGACCCACTTGGGCTTTTGTGCTGAGCATGGGCACCGCGCATGCTGCATTGCTTATGCAGGCCGGAGTGATAACAAAAGAGCCCCTCCTCCCCCTCACCGGAGAACACGAACTCCAGCCGAACGCTGACGCCGCGTTCGGTTATGTCAGCCGAGCGCTGAGCCATTGTATTTGTTGTACCCATCCATCTAGTTCTAAAGTTAACCGCTTCGGGCGTCACGTTCTAATCTCCTCCCCAATAGCTAAAGCAACCTCTTTCTTGTTGCCCCAGAAATGTTTTGTAACATCTATACTTCGTCTCACCTTAGCATGGACTAACCGCAAATGCCGTGCTAGCGCGAGCGGTTAGCCTTGGCTGCCTTGTCTGAAGCACTCGCTGCACGAGCGCTCGTGCAGTTGCCGAGGCTTCATTCGAAGCAACTAGCTCGCGCTTTTAGCACGCGCGGCTAACAATAGTCCATACTAAGGTGAGACGAAGTATATCAGTGATATTGCCACGCGTGTTGCCCAGCGAGCGCGTGGCCGAATAGTTACCGCGCTTGGCTCTTGCGCGGACGCTCCGGGTTCGATACCAGAAAGCGGACTTCTCTTATTTATTCCTTCAACTTGGCATTCTGGTAAGTTCGAGAATTTTGTCGTCTGATCGAGTTACGAATGTTCAACGCGCCGAACTTCCTACGCTGAATGTTCCAGAAACCCACGCGGGTACAAAAGGTGCTCCAAGTGGCGGTCCGGAGTCAGTCTCGCCCCAGCGGTCGATCCTGCTGTTTCGCCGACATCGACGCCTGCGACGCTAGCCTTTCTCTAGCTTGTTTTGGGAACAAGTTCGCCTCATTAAACGTTTAGTTTCTTCAGTTATTCGCCGCCTCATCATTTATCATTCGTGACAATATTTTGCTCTTTATAGTCGGACTGCATAAAATAGCCCTACGATGCTTTTTTTTCCGTTTTGTGTTGTTGTATGCTAATAAACCATTCTGGTAACCCAGATTTGCGTAGCTGCGTAATTGTCGTTGTCAATGACGTCGATACAAATTAAGCAATGCGGAAGTATCTTCAAAAGTAACTGAAATACATTTCTAAGTATTTGTACTCTACTCAAGATACTTTACAGTGAAAGTAACTTGAGTAATATTTTAAATACTTTATGAAGCAGGTATTTAGTAACTTAACTTAAATACTTTTATCGAGTATTTTGTCCAACACTGGTCGAATGACAACACAACCAAAAAAGAATTCGTTCTAAACAAAAATGAGTATGCAGTGAGGTTGTGGCGTGTCATCAGGGTCTTGTGTTGTTTTTCTGTTTGTTTTTTTTAGTTTTTTTGCTTTTTACATATTGGTTTTTTTCGTATGTCCCAACGATTGGTCTCGGTGTTCTCTGTTTAAACGCAGTCGATGCATGGGGTTCCGTAACTTCTGTTCATAACAAGGTCAATTCCACACACGCGTGTGTGGCATTTAGCGATAGCGTGACAAGCGGTTGACTGGCTGCCCGACGCTTACATACTATATAGACGTTTTTTTTGTTTCCTGTCGTTCTCAGTCACGTGGGTTCCGCATCTGGTATTCGGAACGAAAAATAATAAAACATTTCAACCTGGAATAGGTGAGAAAATATAGGTGAGGCAAAACAAGAATGGGTGACAATCACGCATTTTTTGTAAATACCTTCAAGCGGCGTGGAGGTACAATGTTTTACCGCATACCAGAAGTGACGACATTCAAGATGGCTGCGCCCTTGTGAAAAAGGTGTATAGGGCGGTTCTACTTCCGGCACTAAGACTCCATGCTGGCGAACAATCGCCCGATGGTTTGTGCTTTTGGAGGCAGTGGCTTACATCTCACTGAGACGAACAAACTCGCAGACAGACACAAAACAAGACCTTGAATTTCGACTTACACTTAAAAAACCAAAGGACAACACAAATGTAAAAACAAATATATATACATAAAATTTTAAAAAATAAACGATTTTTTTTCTTTGTTGAGTTGTTAAGTTTTGGTTGTGAGACTGGCCACGACGTCTCACGTTCTTACGTCATGATCCGTGACGCAGTGCTGATGTAACTTTTCGATCAAAACGTTGTTTCTTCCTCCATCTTTGGGGGCTTTTCCGCGTGCTCTAAGAAAAAGTAGTATAGTCATTCTAGAATTACCTCAAGCTGCGCTGATGGCAGAAAAAAGACAGGAAGAAGGCAAAAAAAAAAAAACAATCAGGATTTTCCTCTTCTTTTTTTTTTTTGAGCGCAGTTTTTAGGCGTTTGTTTCTGGGTTTTGCGGCGTCGGCGTAACCACCCTAAATTTAGCTGGAAAAGTGACGTCACGTGACCTTAACAACAATTCAATTCTCCACTAAATTTAGCGGGGCAAATGACGTCACATGACTTGTTGTCAGGTAACCTATGAAAAAATTCAGTTTCTCCGCTAGGTTTAGCAGGAAAATTGATGTCAGGTGACCTCAATAGCAATTCAATTCCCCGCTAAATTTAGCGGGAAAATTGACGTCACGTGACCTCAACACCAATTCAGTTTCCTCGCTATATTTAGCGGGGAAAATTAATGACATCGAACGAACAAATTCAGTTTCTCCGCTAGATTTAACGCGAAAATTGACGTCACGTGCGGAGCAGGAGGAGTAAAGGAGGAGGAGGAGGAGGGGAAGAGAAAAGGAGGAGGAGAGGGTATGGAGGAGGACGAGGTGCATACCCTCCCCTCCTCCTCCTCAAGAGCTGCGCTGTAATTTCGCGTTACAGAGATTTGTAAACGTCTTTAAAGGTGTTAATACCAGTACCTACTTCCTGTTTCATAAGCCTTTTCCGTCTGTTTTAGTTATTGGTTTCTAAGCGACACCAGCAGCGACAAGAACATGTAAACCAACTGCATTACCAGCAGCTCTATCGTCTACATTAAACCTCTCTCTCTCGCTCTATTTCTATCTCTCTCTCTCTCTCTCTAGCGCAGTCATCACTTGCGTCTAACTTTCTTTTTTGTGAACCACACCATGGAGCGGTCTGTGAACGTATGTTCGTGTTTCTTGAGAGGATAAACTTGTTCTTTACTCCACAACGTTCGTCGGCAAGCATACATCGATTCCGCGAATTTTTATTTTGTTTAATAAAAATATGCATAGAACGTTGATGTGCTCGTCCAGCCAAGCGAAACGTTTTGAAGGAATCACTTGTTTGGGATGGGTAAACGTTACACGGGCCTATCGTAAATTACCTTAAATTCCTCCTGCGCGTCTTGAGCTTGTTCATTTTTCCTGCACCTGCGCTTCATAGCTACTGGTCTTCGCTGGTTGACTCATGTAAGCTTTGAGCCCACACATTCTTTAGGCGCAGAACGAAAAGCGAAAGGTGCTATGGTATAACCGCACGTGCCTTCCGTGTATCGAACACACGGAAGGGGGGTCCTCTTATGCACATCCTTCCAATCCGGCTGAGTTATATATACTCACTCTGTGTTCTTTGCTTCCACAATTCTTGTCACTGTACAGATTGGGAATTGAATGAGAAAAAAAGTAAATGAATTTTCAAAATGAGATCGAAAAGTTTGTTGTGTTTAAGCTGTCAGTAGAGAGTTTTATTTAGTATATCGTGGTGTCAGGCCACGCTATTTGTAGCGGGAGCTCGCGCTGCCGCTTCGATGCGTGCTTAATTGAAGCGCGCGTCTGTAGCGGTAGCGAGCCTATGAAAACGGTCTACTAAAAACCCTTAGTGACTAGCCGGGGGTATCGTGCCACCGTTTCGTCGCTCGTTAAACTCAGGGAGCCTTCGCACTCAAACACCACCAGGGTTCGGATGCGAGTATTTTTTTTCCAGAGTCGTTTATACTGAGATATTTTGGCCAATTTAGCGGAGCTTGTTGCCCGCTAGAACCAGCGGGTTTCGCGATAACACGAAATGGCGTTACTTCTTTGTCTTGGTTTATTCCTGAGAAGTCGCATAGTGCTCCTATGAGTCAGAGCCACAAAATGGCGGACGGAAGTAGTCATCCTCCGGTTGTCACACTACGCTGCTGTGGTTCCCAGGCTGTTGAAATCTCCTAAAGAAGGCCAAACTCTTTCAATGTAAACTGCTGTTTTTTTTTGTTTTTTGTTTTTTGTTTTCTCCTGGTATCAAGACACGAGAGGCATCATGGCTCATCAGAAGCACACCAGTTGCAGCACTACATCGAGGTCGATCTGGAAGAGAAGGCTCACGTGAGCTCCGATGCTAATGCCACTCACACATAATGCCAGGTTAACCTCTTAGTGTTCGTGAAAAAAAGAAACAAAAAAAAACAATTCTTCTTTTTGACATCAACGATAAACAGACACCGATGATAATTAAAAAAAAAAAAAAAACGTGAAGTCTGAATTTTTTTCTCCTCGGAGCACTTGAAAATCTGATCCCTGCCATGTACCATGGGAGATCAGAGAATGATGTCGCCGAAAGGAAGGGTTTTGACTTTTGACCTACTGGACGTGTGAGACGCCGAGTTCAATGTGTTCCAGCGCAAATCGACTTTTTAAAACGCCGCTTTTGTTTCCGTCCCTTCAATCTCGAGGCACTATCTCTGCTGATCACGGTGATCGGTCCCTCGTGCGATCTGCCTTCGGGCCAGCATAGACGGCGATGTCATCTACTGGACTGTGGAATGTTTTCTGAGCACGCGCAGCTCATAAGTTATAACTTATAAGCGATGGACCCTAGGGAACATACGAGGGCACAACGGAAGGGTAGGGAGCACTCTAGGGATAATTGGACTAGGGAAACAGGGAATGGGAAAAACGGCAAGCGCCAGAGGGAGAACGGTGTACGAGTGTGTGTGGATGGCGGGACGTGCTCGGAGGCGACTGTTGAGACTGAGACAATAAAGAGTGGAGTTATTAAGCCTATGACTTGTTTGGGGTGTGATCGCAAAACATGACCACGTGTATTCTAGACGCCAGGGCATTTTTGTTTCGTTTTTGTCGAATATGATGCGCTACATTCGTTTGTATCACGTGTTCAGCTCTCAAAGTAATTGTGCTGCGTGTGTGCCACCGAGAAGTTAGTCAGCCTCCAATGGGCGTCATGGTGTCTCCGCTGGAGACGAGAATTTCAGCCAGTGCAGTATAGGATTGCTAGCCCGAGGTCTTTTAACGTGCGTGCACCACTCAGCAGTAGTGACACACGACCGCACGCCGGTATATATGCGACGCTCGTCCAGATCGAAACGGCCAGGGGTGGAAATCGAACCCAAGATCCTTCAGGTTTACGCAGCGCCAGCTTTGACTCCACACTCCCGAGAAATATGGAGCTTCTTATTCTTTCTCGCAAAAGCACTTGGGAGAACCAATCGCACCATTCCCAATGCCACTGCCCAGACTATTTTTTTTTTATGTTTGAACTTTCATTTTGGGCCTCATCCTTCGCCGCGATTGGCTATCCCAAGTGCTTTGCGGGGAAGGAGGAGCTCCAGATTCCTTAAACCGCAGACACATTGCTCGGTGTTTGCCGCAGACACGGTGACAGAATTATCAACGGACACGCCCCCTGAAGCATGTTCGAAGACGCATGTTTGCCTCACACACATATTTACTGTACTTAGAACATGCGTCTGCGGGACCGTCTTTCGTATGTTTGTATTAGCAACGGGACCGCGATACACGTGTTCCGAGCTGCGGTGCGCCAACGCGCTCGGCCCCCGATCCGGCCGCTTTCCAACTCTTGCCGGCGGCTGCATCGCGTGACACGTAATCCGGCCAATTAGCCGGCCACTGCCGGACGGTGCGAGAGTGCAGATTCGTGCTCCGACGGACGCGCTGTTTGCTGCTCCCTGCACTCGCGAGAAAGAAAGCACAGAGACGGACGGACGAATCGGCGCTCGCTCCCGGAGCGGTCGTGCTCGGTCTCCTTGGAGGATGGGATTGGAAATGCCCTCGAGGAGCGGAAAAAGAAAAAAAAAATAAAGGAAAAGAAAGGATGTCTGTAATGAAATCTTGACGTGTTAGGTTCGTGGTCCTAATGAAATCCCCCGAGGACCGGCTTTGGCCGGTCAGGATTGAAAGAGAAGCGCGCTGTGAGCTGGCCAAGAGAGCTCAGGCTCAGAGAGGGGAATAAGAGCCGCGGGAGTAAATTTGAAGAGCTCTCGACTCCGCGAGAGCACTCTTGGGAAAACAGATTAAAATCTTCGTTTTTCGTTCTCGCATTTTTTTTTTTGTTTTATGACCGGATTTAGTTTTTTTTTTTATTGCTGTCTTTATGGGAATACGTGTTTCATTTACCTATCTACTATATTTTCGCGGGCTCCCGTGAACTGCACATAACGTGTTCTTTTTGGAGCTCGCCGGGTTGCAACTTAAGCTCCCGTCTAATGAACGAAACCCCGGCCATTATATTTCATTTTTTGGGGTTACGTTTTCGGTGGGAAATGAGGTAGCTCATGTTCTCATCTAACTAATTCTTCCCGTTTTTTTTTTTTTGTTTTTTTTCTGTTCAATTTACGGTTTTATTTATTGTATTTCGGGAGTTTTATTTCACCTCGCGGCGACCTTCAAACGTGTGGCATCGCCTCTGTAATGAATCTTCCGGCGAATACGTAACGAGATTAAGAGAAGACTATACACCAACTCAACTCTGTTACGTCACGCGGCGGCGGTGGCGCTTCGGGCGCACTTCCGGTCTGGCGTGCGGGCGGAAGTCGCCATGCGGGCCGGGCATTGCTGCGTTGTTTTGGAAGAAGTCAGACGAAAACCAGCCTTCTCGTAAAAACGCCGCGACTGGTGGTGAATTCGGGTGGTCGCCTCTCCTCTGACCTTGACTCAGCAGAGCGCCCCCTCCTCGCCGCCAGAGCCGCTCGGGATCCTTTTCAGCCGATCACAACTGCTGGCTTCAGAGCGCTCTGACATTCTCTGAGCAGTCATAGAAGTACAATTTCGTAATTTTAATAATGCATTAAAAAAAAAAAAAGATTTTACAGCGTACGGTGGTCAATTGAGCAAAATATACGCTCGCGACGTGATGAAATAATGGTTGTGACGTAAATTGTTTTACGCATCGGCATGTAAAAAAAAAAAAAACGAAAAAACTGCAGTATGCGAATTGATTTTTGCAGAACGGAACGAAAGCCAATGCTTGGAAAGAGTTGTCAACTCATCGCGTTTTCGACAGTGAACGCGCTGCGATAGCGGTCATGCGTACGGCAGAGCATGGCAAATATAAAATGGTTAATAAACAGCATTTTTCTTCACGGCGAAATATCGTGCAAGCAGGATATAGCCCATATCGCCATGTGACAGAAATGACAGAGCATTATATTCGGCTCTCCCTTTATTTTACAACACAAACCTTTGAACGCGCTTTTACCAAACCTGAAAATTTCTTGAAGCGACCACAAAACCCGGTGAAAACAGCGGCGAGCTCGGCGAGCTGTTTCTTCGTCGGTTAGGCTTAGCGGATTCACCGCCGTGAGATGAACGATATCGTGGAAGCACTGGGAATACTTCACACGTCGACTTCTCCTGTTACGGTCGCAAACGAATGTCGTCCCGTCCGCCGTAATCCTCGCACCGTCGAATGCACTAGCACTTTGTAGAACCACATATCAATCGCCGTCACGCCGTACGCCGCACACCGCCACATACCACTGCCGGCCATCGTCAACAAAACCACGTGATTCCCGTCCAAGTACCACGTGACGCCTGCGCCGCTCCGCACTCCGACGGCTACCGACGGAGTGCTAGAGAGCGCTCTGAGAGGGAGAGGCGCCCTCGGAATGAACCAGCCGATCAGGCCACAGCACTCTCTTTCAACCACCCGATCTCGCGCGCTCTGGAAAGAGCGCTCGAGAGCGCGCAGAAAGAACCACGCGAATTCGCCATGAGGCTGCACCAGAAGAGCCGGGAAAGGTGTCAAGGTCAGTTTTCCCGTGTTTTCTTCCTGCCCGGGTCGTCCGAGAACGTGGATAAGTGTCGTAAAAAGGAGAACCCAGTCGCCGTTCGACCGCGATTGCTTGTGCGGGAAGCGCTTTGGGTTGAATTTATGGAGACTCGTGCTCGTCCAACGTGAACGCGGGAAAACCGTTAAGTTTTCCTGACCACCCGCAGACCACTGCGTCTTCTCGTTCGAACGGCCGTGTGATTGTTCAAACCGTCGTCTGCTCTTTCAAAGTCGTCTGCACGTTCAAACGACAACGGCCTGTAGACAACACGTTGACGCTGTAATTGCGATAAGGAGTGAGTGCAGGCCTCAAAGGTCTTAAAATTTAAGGTTTGGGGTAAGTAGGCTCGGTGTAAACATTGAATAGGGTATCTCATTGTTACCGGTGGCCATCACCGACTTGTTATGCCTGATTCACATGGTCCGATTCTGCTTCGGATTTTCAGTACCGACGTCGGGCATTGCAGGTACACCGTCCAAGCATCTTTCCTAGACCGAGTGGCATGTTCGCCACTGACAACTTTTCTTGGCATTTCCGGCGAGAGGAGTGGAGGACAGTCCTCGTAAAGCTTTATTCAGCGTTCAAAATGGGAGAGGGAACGCGTGCCTGTACCTTCCACTGCATTGCCAAGAAAAGTTGTCGCCGACTTTAGCGAGCAGAATATCTCATCATGCGAATCAGGCTTTAGCATCCATTCTGCGGCGTCTACGCGGAATAAATCGCCGCGTGTCACATTATTTGTGCGAAGTTTCGCGGTGACACGAGCCTCGTTAATTTCGCTCAGGCCGCTAAAGTAGTCAGGTATTTTCCAGAAAGACGTATAGAATCAACAATTCCAAGGCGAAAAAAGTGCACGGGGACTCACACCGCCACGCCGACAACACCGTATTCAGATTGCGTTCGCAATTTCGTTAAAAAGAAAAAAACATGTTTTGCTAATGTCGTTTTTAAATATTATAGAAATGTCGTTTACAAAGCTTTTAAATTTCTTAATTGATTACGTCACAAATAAAAAGAAGCGAGGAGGTGAGGAGCGGGAGAGGAGAGCGCCAAAAGTAAAAAAGAAGCGCGCGCGCGCGTGGTAAATGTTTTTTCGCGTTCTGGTATTTCTTTGCGTGTTTATGACAACACCTTGCATCGTTTTTGATAACAAAAGCAAATACGACCTTTGGGGTGTCAGTAAAAAACCCAGGGAGTGGCAAGTCCTGGGCATCTCATTATCGCGCCTCAGTCAATCAGATACCGGCTTTGGCCGATAAAAACGCAGAAGAGCCAATCACGAAGCAAGAACAGTGAATATGATAAGCACCGCCCCGCGTTTCTTCAGTCAGCAGTGACTATAGCGGTTGGGTATACCCGGCGCCCGCGAGAAAACCGAACCCCGTTTTTCGGACCCCACAAATAAACTAGACATCGCGGAGAGCTCAAACTCCACCAGAACGAACCAACCGTTCGTTAACAAGATGCCAAAGTTTCAGCACCAACTGTAATTTTAGTCGAAATTTATAGGTAATTTTCTGAAATTTTCAGTGGGAAAATGTGGCCCGTTTTCGCCCGTTTTCGGTTTCTGGCGCCATAGAGTGTATTCAAGAGCTCAGTCGGCCGCCATTTTTCCTTTTAAAGTTTTCAAAAAATCGCTTATAACTTTGGAATGAGATGACGGTTGGTGCTGAAACTTTGGTAACCTGCTCGAACGGCCGGGCTACGTTCTGAAGGAGTTTGAGCTCTCCGCCTGGTTTAGTTTATTGTTGCGGGGGGAAAAACAGGGTTCGGTTTTCTCGCGGACGCCCGGTACATCACTCGTGAGAAATGTCTGCGGGTTTACTTTCCCACAGAGTGCGCGGTGGGACACTCTACTGTGTACTCCGTTTCAACGCTGTCAAACCAACCGGCGCGAGGACGTAGTACGTGGCTTCGTCTATGGTTTTGTTTGCCCCGGGAACGCGTGCAAAGATTGGCGGGGTCAAACTGCACGCTCGAGACAGCAGCTTTGACAACGTTGTGCACTAAGTATGAAACAGAGTATATCTTCCGTCAAAACGATCGTAAACCTACGTCCGAGAGCGTTCGTAAAATTAGTCCGTAATAACTCCGAGGAAGTCCCCCGGGTGTGCAAATTTTATATGTTGAGTAATTAAAAAGAAGAGTAATTAAACTTTCAAGACTAAGGAAAGAGAAAGAAGAAATACGCACCTGCCAACACACGACGAGAGGACTCCATTGCTGTCTGCCCCACATCGATATTTTGGTTTTATTATTTTTATCTTTATTTTTTCCATGAAAATCCGGAAACGAGTCATTCTAGATTGCCAGAACTTTACATTTTTAACCTGGATAGGGTCAAGCTTAACTAACGTTTTCCGCATAAATATTGGGTCATGTTCTTTTTCTTCTAAGCCTCTCTCGTCGCATTTAAAATAATATTTTATTAAAATGAGAAAAACGATTTTTCTCAATAGTAAGATTCCGTAGCTGCACAGATGTCGTCATGATCTGCTGTGGAAGGAGATGACGATGATGATGCCTATGAAAGCGATTTTGCGAAAACAAGCTTCTCTCGCACGACACCCCGCCTCCGTTTTCTTCTTCTTTGAGCCTTCTCGATCACGTCACATTAGGGGGTTTTCGTAGACCGTTTTCCCTATGTTCCTTTATACGCTTCCAGCAACGTAGACGCCGCTACTGCGCATGCGCGCCGCTGGCCTTGACTGCAGAGTTCCTTCCGGTTCTCGTAGCGGGTTGCGGAGAGCGTTGCGGGACGAAAGAAACTCCCCACGAAAACTCCCCTATTATGAAGTTGTCGAATAGCGTACCCAAATCGAAAGCTTCGCGTGCATGCAAAGGAATGGGGCCGTCGCCACCGCGGTTGCGCCCCGAGCTCAAACCGCGTTTTGGATTGGCGCATGGCGACGAGGCTATAGTTTTGGGGGTATACACGAAGCTTTTGGGTATGCGCTATTCTAAAACTCGCTATTATTGCCGAGATGTTTCGGTGGCGCCCTCTTATGGTTTCCTTTCGTGACGTCACGAACAGGATCTGCCTCACCGTGATTGGCAGGATTCGCCTCGCCGTCAACCGGCGACTGGGCAGGCATTATCACAATACAGGAAGCTTTCGCTTGGCGAATCGCGAACTTGTACCACAGCGACGCTATCGGTCGCACTATACCCGTTTTCACCTCAAGAACCGAAGTAAAAAAAGTCCCGCTCCTCGCGGAGCATTACTAATTTTCCCTTTTACGAGGAGAATTGATATATATGTAGGTGCATTTTAGATTAGATATATGTTATATAATCAAGACGTATACGTTTCAAACGCCAAAAGGATCGCTTGTTCCTCCGACAACCAAATCTTGTCAGAACTACTTCACCCGGCGTATGAACAATGCGCAAACCGTCCTTTTTTCTTGAGGTGAAAACGAGTATAGTCGCTAATATAAAAAGTTATTATAAATCCTTGTGTGTGTTTTTTTTTTTTTTTTTTTTTTTTTTTGTCGTCCTGCATTATTTTTTGTTACCCGCTACGAGATACGGAACACCGTAGAGAAGCCGAGTGGTGGGCTTGCGGAGTAGCAGCTTCTCTGTTGCGGAGACCGCAGCGGAGGGAAACCAAGTCTACGAAGTTGAGGTAACCCGCATTCACATTGCCCATACGTCAAACAACATACGCGCTGTTCGCTGGAGCCATATTAGAGCCGGCGACAGGCGAGCCTCATGCAGCTTCAAGTACGGCTCCATAGTAACCCTTCCCCCTCCCCCCCCCCCCCCCCCCCCCTGCAAGATTAAAGGGGAAGACACACAGAAATAAAGGCAGCTCGTCGCGTTTTGTCAGCTTTGTGCCATCATCATACGCAGATCGGACAAACTCCTTGTTTCGCTAAGGGGGGCTCGCAGCAGCGAAACATACCGAGCAATCTCTTTATGAGTGGAATTCGCCGTGCTCACCAACTGAGAAGAAAAGAAATTCAAACAATTTAATGTTTTATTTTTATTGCGGCTCTTCAGCTAAAATTGTTCCTTTTATAATGGCTTTTTTCAGTACCGTTCGTCTGGCCACCCCTGTAATGCCCCGAGTCCCGCTGGAGCGACATACTGCCGACACCGGCGAGCCTATGAAACCCGCGAATTGTGCGCGCGAAGGTATCTTTGGTATAAGGAGTATTCACTGGCGCCATATTTGTGGGTGCTGTCTAGAGCGCATGCTCTGAACGAGCCCACATTAATAGGCTGCTAAGACCGGGAATCTTGAGGGTGCGGAATGCACGTTACAAAAGAACTGTGGAAGCTCGCCACCAGCACGCGCTCAGCAGTCGCGCACACAGCTATGGCCGCCAGTGAATACTCCCTATACGCTCGTTGCAGTCTCTCGTGCTTACTTCACGACCATGCACCGCCGAAAGACTCCGAGCCTGCCAAGGGTTCCATCGCTCGCATGCTGCGCCTGCACGAGGCTCGTCGGGGTCGGTTGTTTCTGTTTGTCGCTCTCGTGGGACGCGGGTATAATAGGGAGTTGTTTCAATATAAAGGGTTTCGGTTCCTCCGATAACGGTACCCGATAACGATGCGATGCGTGCGCAAGGGAGTCGGCGGAGCATATCGTTAACGGGGTCGTCGGAGGAACGGTCTACTCAAAACTCCTCTATTGACAGAAGGATCCGCGGACACTGCTGAAGCTTGTCCGAAGAGAAGTATCCGCGAACGTTCCTGAAGCGTGTCCGAAGCACGATTAATTCGTACACGTGTATAATTCGAACATGTCTGCAGGTAGTGTTTTTTTGTTTGACCCATTTGAGAGGACCGTCACACAAGGAAGAAACAGGCCCCAGGCAGTGTCGTGCAGACGCTGTCTTCTCTATGATGTATTCGTACAGCCCTTCGTTTTTGGGTTTTACATTTGTCGAAAATCGGGGGTAAAAACTGGCGCCTTCTTCCAAGCTGGTAACCGGAGAGAAAAATCGGGATTTTAAATAAATTATTTTAGAATTCGAGTTTTCTTTTTCAGATTATGTTTATAAATATACCGATATAATTAACACTAAAAACATGTATCGGTTAAAAAAAAAAAAAAAAAAAAGTTATTTCACATTAGGTTGTGAGGTACAAAAATGGGAACAGGGTAAAAGAGCTCACTTCAGCTTTTTCGAATTTTCATAAATTTTCGTTGATTACGTAATCATCTGCACGCGTCGTATCTGTCTCCATCTCAGACCTGTCCCGTCTCAACTTCACACAACCTATGTACATTTGCAATGCGCAGCAAAAGCGCTTCAGTTCGACAGGACCAAGATATGAGCTAGCTGTTCCTGTCAAAGTTAGGAGAGTAATTTCTCGCCCTTCTTTCCTAACTTTGTGTGTGTGTGTGTGTGTGTGTGTGTGTGTGTGTGTGTGTGTGTGTGTGTGTGTGTGTGTGTGTGTGTGTGTGTGTGTGTGTGTGTGTGTGTGAGAGAGAGAGAGAGAGAAGGTAACGAATACTTCGCAATGCGCATAAAAACGACATTTTGGGAGCTCGATCTACGTCGCTGAAGTTCACTGAAGCGAACAGAATCCAGCTTTGTTTCTGAGGTCTGGAGCTATATACAGCTCACGTCTTCCTACATATACTCTTTGTCTAGAAAATATTTTGGGAGGACATCAATTTGGAAAATGATGACTTCGAGCGGGGAATAAAATCGGGCTTCACCCGATCTTCAAGACACATGTTCGGGGCGTAAATATCGGGAAATACTGGGTTTTACCCTGAAAACAAATGACCCTGTGCATTATCAGTGAGAGCCCGGCTTCAGAAAGCTTTTGTAGACTGTTTTCTCTCCGACCGCTACGCTCTTCGCAATGGAGACGCCGCCAGTGCGCAAATGCAGCGCTAGCCTTGTCTGCGGAATGCCGCATCCCGTAGGCATATATAGACGTTTTCCTGCTTCCTGCCGTTCTCAGTCACGTTTTTTTTCCGTATCTGGTATGCGGGACGAAAAAATAATAAAACATTTCAACCTGGAATATGCCAGAAAATATAACTGAGGCAAAACAAGAATGTGTGATAATCACGAATTTTTCGTAAACACCTTCAGGCGGCGTGAAGAGATCAAAACGATGTTTTACCGCACACCAGAAGTGACGACATTCAAGATGGCTGCGCCCTTGTGGAAGAGGTGTATAGCGGGTAGCGGAGAGCGTTGTGGGACGGCGGAGAAACGATGTACGAGAGCTCCCTATCCACACCGTTCACTAAAATGAACACCGTTAGTCGTGAAAACATCATTGGACCAGACATCGTGGGAAAAACTGTACATTAGACTAGTAATTACATCGTTCGCTAATATCAAAACCATAAAAAAAAAGGACCAAGGTGGGCGGCACGAAACTCTCCCCGTGTTACCTTCAGGCTCCGTTGCTCCGTTTCACCGGCGGAGCAAAACGTAATTCAAGATAAGAAAAAAAATATGCGAAGGATACAAATGGCGGACCTGGCGATTCAGCTCACCTGAAAGACCCGGCTGACCTCGAAAGTCGATTAGGCACCGTTTGCGCCCGCGAGGAAAGGCAAATGGTCTCTCACGCTGACGAAACGCCTTTCGTCGCCTTCCTCTTGATGACGTGGCTCGCGCGAGTTCCTTGTTTGATTAACGACCCCAAAGTACCTGCACCCTTATTATTATTATTTTAACGACGTCTTTTTTTTTTTTTTTGCTCGATCATGTTTTTTGGGCAGTTGTATTTTTTTCTTGAGTTTAATTTGACAACATATCTAGAAAATAATCGATTTACAACACGCTTTCCAGCCTAATAACGCGAGCTCTTTTTTTTTGTCTTTTTTGTCTTTTTGTTTTTAGTTTTGCGATATTGCTGCATCGAGGGTGGATTTTGTAAATCCCACGTTCGCTCTTTTTTCGCTATTGATTTTGCGTTCGTCCAAAAAAGGCAGTAACTTTTGACGCTCGTTGAAGCTGGAGAGATAAGACGGACGAAATGATATAACTGAGGACGATTCGGCCGTTGCTAATGGATCTGTATTGCCTCGCGGGAAAACCTTGCGCCAGTAATCAGATTACGAGACACCAAATCTGTAAAAAAAAGTCTCCGTTTATGAATTTCCTTTTATATGAAGAGTCTGACTGAAGAGAAGCAATTTGGGCATCCGTCGGCTCAAAAATGCAGTACAAGTCTAATGCGAGATGGACATTTCTTTTTAAGCGATTTCATTAGCCTTACACTCTAAAAAAAAAAAAAAAAAATCGTGCGTCTACTTTCCCGCAAAACACTCGGTGAGCCAATCACCGCAACTTACGGAAGCAGCTCAGCGAATGACGATGCCGAAACATATGTATAGGCCAAAAAACGCAGTCTGAGTTGTGATAGTAAGCAATGCAAAACGTCACGCTTGCATTCCTTAATGTCACAACTCAGACTGCGTTTTTTGGTCTAAACTTATGTCTCGGCAGCGTCATTCGCTGAGCTGCCTCCGTAAGTTGCGGTGGTTGGCTCTCCGAGTGTCGTGCGGGAAAGTAGGCACACGGGATTCTTTTTTTAGAGTATACATGAATGAGTACCACAGGCAGGATGACGCCGCTGGTGGGAAATATCCTTGCATATATCATTGCACTTATTATTATTATTATTATTATTATTATTATTATTATTATTATTATTATTATTATTATTATTATTATTATTATTAAATAATGATCTTTTTTTAAACCGTTAAAAAACGAATAAGTTCATGACTTTTTCTCGTAAGACGCATAATACCTCTTGTTTCTATGATATCCACGGCGAAATCCTGTCTCGTGTCGATGAAATAAAAGATCTCAGTGTCATGTTTGACTCAAGCCTGAGGTTCGATGGCCATGTTACTAAGGTGGTCAACTCGTCCCTCCGCACTTCGGGTGCCGCATGTCGTGTAACGAAAGAGTTTACAAACCCGTCTGCATTTCTCCCTTTGTACTGTTCTCTAGCAAGGTCACAGCTGGAGTACGCCTCGGTTGTGTGGAATGGAATTTCCCAAACAAATTCTGGGGGGATTGAGCTAGTTCAAAAGAAGTTTATTTCTATTATGAAGCATCGCTATCTGAAGGAGGATGTACCTCGTAAGAATTACGAAGCTGCGCTATAACGTTTTAAATTTCTTAGCCTGCACCGGCGTCGGGAGAAATCAGATTTGTTGTTTTTGTTCAAGGTCATGCACGGCCTAATTGATTCACCATACCTCTTGTCTCAAGTGAGTCTTAAGAAGTTCCACGCGTAAGTACACGTCTTCAGTCAACTTTGTATATCTCTCGAGCTTTTAATCAACTAGTCGAAATCCTCAGGTTGGCTGAATGTTATAATCGTCACTCGGTAGTAATCGATTTATTTGACTCGTGCTATAGGGCTTTCAATCAATTTATTGTAAACCTGTTCATGCTGGAGCAGGACTGAAAAGTGCTGAATATCCGACTGTGTGAAATTTCTTGTTTTTACAATATGTGTGCGTTGCAGATGTCTCGCTGCTTCGCATTTACTTTGCACGCTCCAACTTTCCTTTGAACACATGATTCTCACCAGCAGAATTCCTATTTTGGTTACCCTTCTGCGTTTGTTGGGTCTTGTGTAAAATTGTGTTTTTTTGTGTGTGTTTTAATAGTTTGTAGTTTGAAGTGTGCCAGCACCAAAACCGCGAGGTTGTTCCTGGACACTCTAATAAACATTGATTGATTGATTGATTCATTGACTATTTAATCGTAATTTAATTGATATAAATATCTCTAAAACAAACCTCGTCTGCTGTCACAATCCTCTAAAAGTTATTTCTTTAAATATTCTTTTTTCTTACACACAGCAGAATGTATCACGTGCCACTGTGATAAAATTCCTTATTCAGACATCGTAAAATACCTTGGAATACTCTTAGATTCAGACCTATCATAGAACTCTCATCTCACAAAAATCTGTTCAAAACTAAGGAGTGTTTCCTGCTTACTTTCTCATATCAAAACATTTATGCCTCTTGGTGTTCGCAAGCGTATTGCCTATTTTTTAGCTTACAACAACTTACGCTATGGTAAAACTATTTTTGGCCAGTTCTCGAGCTTATGCAAACTAAGGTGAATAGCATCTTGAAGGGAATTCTAAGAAATGATGCTACAATCTTACGTCCTCCAATTTAATTTTTTTCCAAATGCTCTTAATGCCCGATTTTCAATCTTTGTTCTTGGAGACAGTGGTTCTCAATCACAATTGGAATGATGAACTTAAATCTCCTCGCGCGGTCTCACGGCAATTGCGCAAGGTTTCACGATACCTCGTTCCGAGTTGCTATACTCGGTATGGTAAGAACATGCGATCATTTCATGTTCCGCATATATTTAATTCTTTAATACCCCATTTTTCAGACATTACATCCTAAAAGAAGCCTAGAAAAGCTCTACGCCATGTATATTGGAATTACGAAGATACATATATAATTTTTTTGTCCATTGTAAAAAAGCGGGGAAGAGAGAGAGAGAGAGAGAGAGAGAGAGAGAGAGAGAGAGAGAGAGAAGAGGCAGAGGGAGAGAGTAGTTTCACCCTCACTTAATACCTTTTTTTTTTCTTCTCTGACCCATTTTATGATTACTTTCGATGCTAATTGATCTTTCGGAGCTGCTATAAATCTTGAAGATATTTCTTTTTTTTTTTTTTACAATTCGCGTGTTTTGCAAAAGCTTTGGGCTTGTGTGTGTGACTTTCGTGTGACATTCGTGTGACTTTCGTGTAACTTTAGTTTGACTTTTAATTTTCGTTATTTTTTTTTTTTTTTATCGTGACTACCGACGTCATTTTTGCTGAAGTCCTCCTCTGTTTGTTTTTTTTTTTTCTTCTTTTTTTTTTTTTTTTTTAGACTATTCTGTCACCAGTGCTACTTTCGTTCAGTCACACAAGCCCTTGCTGACTTTGACGAACCGGTCTTGCCTCATTGTTGCATTCAGTGTGTAAAAATAAAAATTATTATTATAATTATTATTATTATTATTTTGTTGTCAGCGATAGCTTATGAAACGCAGAGCGTGCTGAGTCTCTGGCACCTTCTCAAGGCTCCGCAGCAAATGAGAGTGAGACATTGACCGATATGATACGGTGTTATTAAAACTCCCGAAAAGTTGTGTGTAAAACAGCCGCAAATGTAGAGAGCTTAGCCACGAATCAAACGCGTTGGAATAATAGAAATTACATAGAATATGTGCTGGCAAACTGGTGAACTTACAGCATCTTGAAACTAAACGTTGCAGCTGGGTTAGAAAAGTATCGTGCTTTTGGTTTTTCTCGTGGTCTTGGCTTTTCAAAGATGTTGCAAACATGTAAATGTGATTTATATTTTTAAGAATATTTAGAGTTCCAGTTGGAATCGTAACCACATTTACGGGAAAGATTGACATCTTTGTTTGCAGTTTCTGTTAAATTCCAGCTCCTCGAAACGTTTCGCGACATTTAAATCTATTGAGCTTGGACTGTGGTTTGAAGTTGTGAAATAGTTTAAGGATGCAGATACGAACCTCTACAAACAGTTCTTATACTCCGGGTTATGTTATAGTAGCCTAATGCAAGGTTTAGCAACCGCAGAGCGCTATAAACGTATGCGTCATTCTTCTCAACGTTAGAGCCTGTATAGTTACTGAAAACTTAAGGAAGGCGTTCACGCTCCACGTGTCGGGATTCGTTTTTAGGCCTTTCTTATCGACGAATGCAGCAATCTCATTGGCTATGGAGCCTTATAATGAGATGCTTGGGATCGACACGCATCGCCCTGCGTTTCTGAACATGTCGGTGACTATGATGAATCTGAGCAACGGTAATGGCAGTTTACAACACTTGAGCATGCTTACTCCAACGAGCAATAACCTTGCGGGAGTTCGCAAAGTTCGATCCTTTCATACAAAAAATACAGCGCACGTTTCTTTTGGAAAGCAAATATTAAAGAAAAATAAACATTACTATATGTTTCTTCACGATCGCAATGTTAACGTCTTAATCACATAACGCTGTAAAAAAAGCAGAGGTTTTTTTATTTGTTACCGATACCTGTTAGGTTGGTGGAGAAAGAACCAGACACGACTATATAGCCAAGGTGCCACAGAGTCTGTGGCACAGAGGAACACGCTTTTTTATCTCGTCATTTTCTACCAGCCGGCAGCCAAGACTAGCCGGTAGCTGGCAGGATGCTTCATACCACATTGCCCCCTTTTAGGGACTGTACCGCTGAGGTGGTTGTAATTACAACCACCTCAGCGGTACAGTCCTTAAAAGGGGTAGATGTGGTAGCAGCGGCCACTCTTGCTGTGGGCATGAGAGGTATCTTGGTATCCTTGTGATGACGAGTCAGTCGCAGGGAGTTTTATTGGCGAATGGATCGAGATGAGTCATTTTTCTCTGAACGGTGCCTTCATCGGTATCCACGATGTAGGACCTCGATTCATGTGCTGGCTGGTGTACAGTCCCTCTCCTTTTGAGCTCTACAACTCAGAGATCTGTACCATCCACGATGTCCGCCAAGTCACGAGCTCCGTGGTGGCGATTGTAAGCCTTTTGTTGTTGTTCCCGACTTTGTTTCTCGAAGCTCTTCAGCCGGTCTAGGTCGGGGGTCACTGAAAGCAGTATCTTGCTTGCTGTAGATACGTTTGACCGGAGGCGTCTTCCCATGAGGAGTCCCGCAGGGCTGTGTCCGTTTTTTAAAGCTGTCGTACGGTACGAGAGAAGTGTCTCGTGGGGTTCTCCCGTGTTTGACATCGACGTTTTTATGACTTTTACGGCGGCCTTTGCAAACTTATTGCTCTGGGGATAACGAGGGCTGGATGTGACATCTGTAAGTCCGTACTCCTTAGCAAATGTAGCAAACGCGGACGTCACCACTCAAGAAAACTGAGGTTCGTTGTCGGAAACAACGATTTCTGGTATGCCGTGACGAGCAAAAATTGACTTGCAGTAGGTGACAACTGCTTGCATAGTCAGGCTTTGTAGTCGTGTGATATTTGGATACCGAGAAAATAATCGGTCACAATTAACCACCAGCGGCTTTCATGTTAAAATCGATCCATTGCCGCCTTCTGCGATGGTCTATCAGGAAATTCCGTTGGAAGCAGAGACATTTTTCTGTTTGTTTACTTCGCAGTGTAGGGATGATATCTTTTTACTTACTCTTCCACATCCTTTTGTAGTCCCGGCCGCCATATTGAGCCTGTAGCTCTGGCTTGAGTATTTACAATTCCGAAGTGACTATTGTGTAGAAGTTGCAGGAGTTCGGGTCGGCACTTGACTGGCACCACTACCCTTGCAGCGTAGAGAAGCAAGTCATCATCAACAATGAATTGATGCCGGAACTGATAATACGCTTCACGACGTTGTCGGGATCTCGTCGGCTGGGCTATGCTCGTTGCGAATACTTCCTCAAGGGTTGACAGACAGTGTCTTTTTTTTTTTGTCAATAATCCACTGAACACATGTATCTCTGAATGATAATGTAGACCTGATGTATTGGACGAAAGCTCCAACGTCTCTCTCCAGGTCTAGAGGAGAAGTCTGCTTGGGAGGTACCCTTGATAGCGTGTATGCGGCGAGTTCTTTCCCTGGCACGTATGTGATGCTGTAAGTGTACCTCATCATACGCATGCGCAACCGTTTCAGTCTCGGGGGGAGGTCGTCTAGAGTTTTGCTTGAGAAAGAGGCACCAGGGGCTCGTGGTCGGTCTCGAGGTTGAAGAACTAGTGCCGACTAGGTACTCACTGAACTTCTCACAAGCCCAGACGAGTGCTAGACCCTCTTTCTCGATTTGCGCGTACCGTTCTTCGGTGTCGCTCAGGCTCAGCTGCCTTGAAGCGTAAGCGATGACTTTATATTTGCTTCCATGTTGCTTTTATCTCAGAACGGCGCCGACTCCTTAAGAAGATGCATCCGCCGTTGCTGGTCTCTTTTTCAGGGTCGTAGACTCCAAGGACCAGTTGTGATGACAAAATCGGCTTCCACTTGTCAAACGCATCTTGTTAGGCTGGACACCAATCAAATCATTGCTTTGTACTAATAGAGCTGAGTGGATGAAGAATGGTTGCTAGGTCGGGAACAAATCGAGCCAGGTACGTTGCCATTCCCAGCACCCTTTGTAGCTCTGGTTTAGATGTAGGTGGGGACATGGCCTTGGCAGCTTCAACCTTGGTATCGTCCGGACGGATGCCGTGCTCGTTTATCCCGTGGCCCAGGAACGTGAGTTCTTGGACGTCGAAGGGGTGCTTGTCCTCATTGAGTGTCAGACAGGCCTTCGTGTGTCGTTGCAAGACGGCGCGGAGTCTGGTGTTGTGCCCTTCGGGAGTGGAGCATTAAAGGAGAACGTCGTTCATGTTGCAGACGTCACCACTTGCTCCTTGTAGGATGCTCAAGAGCCGGTTAAAGCAGAAACGCCCAAACGGCAATATGAAGGTTGTTAGCTGCTTGCTGTCTCCGCTTAGTGGTATCTGCCAAAAGCCGGAGTTTGCATCGAGCTTAGAAAAGTACCTTGCACACTGAAGGAGTCCCAAGGTATGCTCAACCGACGGTATAGGGTGCCACTCTCGGAGTATGTCGCGATTGAGTTCGGTGAAATCTACGCATATTCTCACTGCACCAGCTTGGCTTTGGAACGAACACCATCGGTGCACACCATGGCTCCTCGACGGGTGATATTACTCCCATCTTTTCATTCTCTGCAGCTCTTCTTTCGGGTAGAGCGGGACCGGCACTCGACGTGGAGAGCTCAGTGCAAATGGTTTTGCGTCGTTCTGTAGCTGCACGTGGTATGCCTCGGGGAGCTTGCCGAGCCCCTTAAAGAGCATAGGAAACTGCTTTTGGGTCGACTTTTGAAGAGCTGTCAAGAATGTGTGGGCTTGGACTAATCTTGTTGAACACTGATATATATTGCAAAGCTTGTATTGCAGGCTTACCAAACAATGGTGTACGGATGTCTTCTAAGATGTAGACGTTTTGCACCGCAGTGTGGTCTTTGCATGTGATTTTAAAGCGAGCTGTCCCTTGCGTTGCCAAAAGGTTTCCGCCCTGTCCGTGAAGCTGACGGGGTGGTGCGATCAGTACCGGCCGTGGGAACAGGTTCCGGAAGATGGAGGGCGAGATGACCGTGTCGTCGGCGCCTGTGTCCAGTTTGAACTTCACGGGTTCCCTTGAAGCGTCACCGCTATTTCCCACTTGTCATCTTGAGGACGTGTCACGCCACCGATAAATCCAAGTTCGCCGTCGTCGTCGTTAGATGGTCCAACGAAGTGGACTCGCTCAGAGAGGCAGACTGTGGAAAAGTGCCCCTTAAGTGTCCTCTCTTATGGCAACTCTTACAAGTCTCGTGTCGAGCTGGACAGTACTTTCTTGGATGGCGGGTTCGTCCACACCATGCAGTGGGTGACCATGGACGTTCGTTCTTGTCGCGTTGGCTGTTCGTCTTGGACGAAGCAGGCACTTTATATTCTGAACTGCCTGGTGATCGGGCGCTAGAGCAAGAGGAGTGGCTTGATGAAATTCTCCTTGTGTCAAGCTTGCTGAGGCTGTTGCCGGCTTTGACGTCTTGGTTCAACTGGGCTTGCTGCTGACGGACGTTTTCAACTTGCCTCGCTGGCTCCAGAGTCTTCTGAAGAGTTAAATGGGCGTCGAGCTGGAGTTCCGCGGAGAGCTTTTCGTCGCGGATGCCGACGACGAGCCGATCCCGTACGGATTGGCCGTGCATTGGGCCGTAGTCGCAATAATTGAATAAAGTATGCAGCGGCGTGGCGAACTCTTCTATGGTCTTGGCTTCTTGTTGGACCCGGGAGTTGAATCGAGCTCGCTCAAAAAATGACGTTTCTTCGTGGTATAAAATACACATCAAAGAGGCTCATGACGACGTCGAACTTCTTGGCCCCTGCTTCGGTCAGTTAGAAAGTGCAGAAGATGTCCTCAGCTTGGTTCCCCATCATATAGAGGAGAGCGTCGATCTGGCGTTCTTTAGACTTCGTGCTGAGTCCAGAATCAGTGTGAAAGCGTTGAAAACGCTTCTTCCAATTTGGGTGTTCGTTTGCAGACGAGAAATAAAATAGCTCCGGTGACTGTATCAGGAACGCCGTGGCGGTAGCCATTCCTTCCAGCGCAGTATCGCTTCTCCGGGTTTCTCAGAAATCAGTGCTTGTAGCGGTTATTCGATTCCGGCCGTGATCCCACTTCTGACACCATGTTAGGTCGGCGGAAAAAGAACCAGACACAACTGTAGGCCAGAGTGCCGCGTAGAAGAACACGCGTTTTTTTATCTGGTCATTTTGTACGAGCTGGCAGCTATAAGGCTAGCCGGTAGGTGGCGGGATGCTTCACACCACAATACCCCGAACCAAAAACGAAACATCGCAGTCGAAAGTGTGCCCCGCGAAAATTCCTGCGATGCGGATATTTGGGTGCCAAGTGTTTGACCATCGCTATATGCAATTAGCAACGTCCCCGTAGGGAAAAAGATGGCTACGAGTTAATTGCATCCGCGCGAGTCTCGAAGTCATTATTAATAGAGAGCGTCGGCCCGTCGTGTAAAGTTTCGTTCGCCTTTCCTGCCTCGCTCTCGTTTATCGAACAGCGCGGAACGGCGTCCTTGGACTCGCGGGCTGCTGCCGCTTTTCCCGTCGCCGCCTTTCTGGCGTGTTTGATTGTCGCCCTTCCCCTCAAATGCAAAGAACAACGCGGTGGAAGGTATTCGGGGAAAGGATGAGGAGGTCAGTTACGGATGTGTAGCGGTTGCTTAATTAAAACCCGTAACAGGTTTCGATTTAATTATTCTCGTCGAGAAACGAACATTGGACGAGACGTATACGAGTTTACGTCGTCTTGGGTAGGATATGCATGACAGAGTCCGCGGAATATTGCTGTCGATTGGCGTTCAAGAAAAAAAAAAAGTGCTATAGTTTTCAAAAATTTCGAAAAAAAAAAACTCGGGGCGTGGCTTTTATGTTTACGTTTCTTGCCTCGTGATTCAGCGTTTCTTAACGTGTCAGGAAGTACCGTTTCTTATTTATTTGTATGGTTACTGGACCTGAAATAAAACATTCAAATAAAGGCGACACACCCATCCGTAATCGTGTGAACACTTGTGAGAGGACTTAAGCCGGGGTCACACGGCTCATACATCACGCAAAAAGATAGTCTGCAAACACGAGTCACCAGAATATCCGTGGTTCGAATGCCGCGTGCCAAGTTTACTCCTTGAACTCATTGCCCTGCTGCATTCGAAGCACGGATCTCGTGGTGACTCGCGTTCGAATTTGTATGCAGACTGTCTTTTGTATGATGTCTAAGCACTGTGACCCCGGCTTTAGTCACTGAGGATAGCGAATTCACAGGGCGTGTGTTCGAATTAGGATTACCTTTATAAGGAACTCCCTCGGTGGATTTAGAGCTACCCAAAAGGGCAACACGCTCGCGCCTTTAGTGCGGTAGATGTCCAAGATGATACCAACGCGCCTTTAGTGCGGTAGATGCCCAAGATGATACCAACGAGAAAGCACTCCAAAACCGCTCCAAGAGTCCAAATTCACCGAGGGGATTCCCCGTTAAATCGTGCAATGTTAGCTGAACTCAGGAGCTCTGGACACTCGGCGATCTTGTCACAGATGATGGCACTGGAGTTACCTTCAGTGGGGTTATCTTCAGCAATATACGTGTGCTTCACAAAATTATGTGCGAAAGTTATACATTGCATGTATTGGTGGAAGGCAGAGGACATGCACGCTATTCTTCCAGGACAAGCTCCACTGACGTCAACACTCTGCTCTGCCTGACGTCACTAGTCTCAGAAATGCCTAGATATACAAAGTAGCTCGCGCTGCATTCGGAACACCATTAATTAATCTTCCATCGATCAGCTTATCCAATTAGTAGGGCGAGCTGTACTGTGTTTCGCGAGACAGACGCACGCAGACACTTCTGGAATTGTGTTTGGTTTGGTATCCATCTGTTTTTGTATATAGCTTTGTTTCGGTGCATATGCTGTGTTTGCGAAACCCACTTCTCTATCTTCGCGTGGTTCTGTGTGTCCGCTCGTTGCCGGAGGAGCGCACACGTTCCTTCGCTTTCGTGTAGATGCGTGTGTTCGTGCTTACAGCAAAATTTGGGGAGGAGCACGTAGTTCTAATTTACCTCTGTGCGTATTTGTAAGTGTGCATTCACGTGTCTGTGTCGGGTGTGCGCGAGCGAGCCTCGCTGTTATAATTGTTCGCGTTGGCGTTGTCAAATTATTTTTCTCTCTTTTTTATGTTTTTCTCTTTTGCTTGAAAATGCGTCTTTTACTGCTGAAAAAAAAAAAAAAGAAAGGATGGCAGAGGTCATTATTGGTGTGAATATGAGGCTTTCCATGGTATACCGTTCTTTGGGAGAGGGGAATCATATTTCTTAGTTTCATTATCAATTAAAGAGAAATGAGTCAAGTAAAACACGCACGGGCCAGATGCGCACAAATGTAAGACTTCCCAGATGTTTGATTAGACACCGGCAAGTTTGTCCGCGGTCAAAACTTCATCGGGGCTTTCTCTGTAGTCTGCTTTGTTAACTTTCACCCGTTCCTGTGTCGGCGCTGTTTCTCGTAGTTTGGACACTGCTTTCCGTAATCGTTGAACCAGAAACTCACCATTTGCACAGCGCGCTACATAGCGTGCAAAGCTAATTGTGTTGTGTGTACGTTTATACAGTCGGAAGTTAGTCAGCCCCAATGGATGTCTGGTGTCTCGGCTGTCGATGAGCAATTCAGCCAGTGCGGTACAAACCACTAGCCTGGGGTCTTTAACGTGCACCACGCAGTTGTGATACATGACCGCACGCCGGTACGATGCTCATCAAGATCGAAACGGGCAGGGGTGGAGATTGAACGTTGATTGAACCGAGGATTTTTGAGCCCTGCAGAACGAGCTTTACGCCCATTCTACTTCATTAGTCGTGTTGATGACAACCTTTCAGCGGTACGTTAAAAGCGCGGGAAGAAAACCGACTGTCGCGTGTTTGCACTAACCGTATCGCATTATTTTACCAAGCAGCACGCATGAACCATACATTTACGCAAGCATGATAGTCGGATATGTGCGGATGTATTAACCGCACTGATCCAGTCAAATAGAGATTGTGAAGCCGACAGGAAAAATATATTTTGGCGGGAACAGCGGGCGCTTTCGGCGTCTTTGTAAGCTCTTTTCCATTAGATGGGTACAGCCCTGCATATTGCGACGTTTTCCTCTTCAGAGACCCCAAATAATACGATGAAAATGACCCATGACACAATTATATAAGCATATGTACAGATTCTATATTGTGCTCACAATTTTGCAATTTGGCTGCGGAATTTTGAGAAAAGCAGCAGACCATTTCCGTCCTGCTCACTTTCTTCTCTTAAAGCAGCCAAGAAACAATTTTTCTGCTTTCGCTAAGTACTACTTAGAGTCATTCCTTAACGTTAATAACTTAATAAACTTGCTTTAGTTTTCCATTCTAGGCAATGGCAGTCGCCAAAATTATTCGAGAAATAGGAGCATCGTTCATTCCCTCCACTCGGAGCCAGAACAAGCGGCCACGTGGCCCGGTGCCTATCCTATGTCGCCAAGTTAATCATAGCCACGCGCTGGGGTTGACAAAGTAGAAAGCGCGTGCTGAGCTCCTGGTAGTGTTAGAGTTCGGCTATTCTCATCATCGCATTGGTTGGACTCGAGCCACTCCCTTACAAAAACTGTGGTGCTTTTCTGTTGAAAGAATGTTGAAAGAGGTCATCAGAGGATATAAAATATCAACATCTTCTCATCTAACTTTCTTTAGCTTTTTTGTTGACATCCATTTGAATATTAGCCCACGTTTTAATAACAAAAAAAAAACAGAACTTCTGTCGCCTCTATATGCTTTTCCTTTGTTTTGTTTTTCAAATGAAAAGCTAAAACGTTTCAGTTGAAAGACTACAGCCGTTAAAAAAAAAGGAATGCTCTCTACCGTATCTATTCATTCAACAAAGTTTTCTAGGCCTACTACGGCTTTCCACCCTGCTTCAAACTGGCTGTGCCGCAGAATAACGTTAAAAAAGACGCAATTTAGTTGGGAAATTGCGTTCCTGTGGTATTTGAACGCACTACATTCTTCCCAGAAATATACATTAAAAACGAAAACAAACACAAAGAACATGAAGCACTCAATTTGTACCGGAATCACAGTCGTGTTAAATGCTCCACAGCCTTATATATATATAGCCTACATTGGGAAGATAATCATTTGGCCGGTGACCACCTCAGCACTTATTAAGGGCTCAAGTATGCGATCTCCTTCTCGGAAGTCTCTTAAAGGAAAATCAGTGCTTCGAGGTTTGTGGACTCTATCTCTTACTAAAAAGCATTGGTAAAGCTAATATTAATTTGGCGCAGTCGCTGAAACAACATCCACAAAATTACATGTTAGAAGAAATATTATCGCTTCTCTGCATAGCACCACTCAGAACGAAGCGAGTCAAGGCAGTTGCTCCAACTAAAATAGCTCTTTTGCTTTTGTTGACTAGTTGATTAGTTCAATCAGGTCAATAAGTTCTTTATAGTCACAAAGTGAGAACAGCAGGGCGTGTCTTTCGAACACCTGGCCTCCAGCACACGCCCCATGCCTTCCGTCATGCTTTGACTGCGTGCACGTGTTCGAGACGCCGAAGCGTTGTCAAGGGTAGAAGGCTCGCGTGGAGGTGGGACAACTGAAGCTCCTCCCTACCGTTCTCACCTCGTCAGAGACTATAGAGAAACTTAGTGATTTTCCACATCTAGTCAAAATGTACCATCTTCAATAAAAAGTCAACAGAAGGTCTGTAGCGTTTCTATTCACACTGGCTGCAGAGAGTCAACTAAACATCTTAAACACGAAGTAAGCAGGACGGAAAGTTAAGAGAAAGTCAACAGCTTTTCTTTGGACTCGGGCTGAAGAAAATTATCAGAAAAGTTTCAACACAAAATCAACAATCTTTCTGTTGACCATATCAACAGGAAGTCAAAGTCAAAAGGAAGTAATCAGAGTCAACAAGAAGTCAAAACGTTTTCAATAAAATGTAAAAAAAAAAACATTTTTATAAAGGTTACTTGAGTGTCTGCCGAGGCATTGATTGTTACGAGCCCAAGTCGAGTGCTCACGCAGTTCTCGTGTTCAATCCATGAGCCGCGCTTGACTGCCGTCAGGCGAGCGGTTTCCATCCCACAATTACGTCATCAAGCTTTGCGAAGGAAAGACTGAAAGAAATAGTCCCCTTTTATCCTCGCAATTTCACCGCGACAGATAAGCTTATGAATTAGTGTGTGTGTGCGAGTATACTTGGGCCAGCCTGACCAGTACGCCCCTGCAAAATCATGAACATTCCAACCCCAGATCGTTTCATGACCCATTTAACTTAGCCTACCCTGTCGTGGGTGCTGCATTATACGACATTATTGGCCCTGCGTCCCGCGGAAATGTTTGCAATGGTAAAAAGGTCGTAACTTCACCGTAGACCGCGGGTTTAATCGTAACATCTATTTATTTTTTACAATTAATGATAATTTTTATAAATAATAATATTTAGCTACTCCGCTTATCGGAGGAATCCTGCAATTTTTGCTATTTACCAACGTCCCTTGAGAACTAATCGCCGCTCAACACAATTCCTCAGAGTTAGCGTATGAAAGCTGGAAACATACCCGGACGAAGACATACTATACGTGTTTGTCCATCTTTGTCGTTGTATATTCCACGCTTTCATTTCCCGAAGACTCGACTATCCTTTAAAACGGAATGCGGCATATGCGGTGTCTCGCTTGAACTTTAAATATAGAATATGAGCAGCCGTTTCATGTTTCTACATCCCTTCGCCGCCCGCATTTCGTCGCGCTTGCACAACGGGCAACTCGACGCGACACCCAAGGCTGGGCAACGCGTCGCACGCGCAGACGCCGCGGAATTCAGAATGCAATGTATTAAAGTTTGTCTCCGCGAACCCCCGGACTCTCGTGACGTTGCATATCTTGTCGTCTCGACTGGGCGACCTACGCGAAACGCGAGTCCTAATGCGAGTGTGCAAAGGGGGGGGGGGGGGGGGGGGGGGGGGGAAGAAGTCACCATCGCACCGCTAATTCATTGTGCAAAGAGTCTGCATGCAGTCACTAGAGAGTTTTAGGGAAGCGTTCTTGCACGTCCGATACGCTACGATGGGCCCTCCGGTACGAACTGCGCATGCGCTACCGCACAAGGCTCGCACATGCGCAGTTCCTACCCGAGGGCCCATCGTACCGTATCGGACGTGCACAAATGGTTCCCTAAAACTCCCTATTGTCTGAGGCGTGTTTCTTCCTCGTTTAACGGTACACTCAAATTGGTCATATATTAAAAAAAAAAACTATTTGCAGACAGGTGTTAAGCATGCACATATGTATTAAGCAAACATTCTCCAACCACGCGTGATGTGTGTCCGCAGATCATCATGTCATCATGTCCTCAGCAAACACCGTGTCTTTTGTCTCAAGAGGCTGGATAAAGTCATTTTCCACACCCGGACGTGGTGCCCGGTGTACCTAGAAAAAAAAAATGTACCCAGGAAACGAAGCATGGTGAAGTCGCCTACTAATCCTCGAGGTCCCATGCTTAGTGGTTCCAAAAAAGAAAAAAAAAAGAATTGACCGTTGCCCAGAGCTGTGTGACTCCAGTATATCTAACCCCTGCCCCCCTCCCCCCCCCCCCCCCCAAAAAAAAAAAGAGAAAAATTTTAATTTGTAATTTTGTAATCGATTACAGCAAAAAAGTAATTCAAATACAAGGATTGTTACTCCTTAAAGGAAGTAACTGAAGCGTTACAAAATTACAGTAAGGTGTAATCGATTACAAGTAATCCATTACTTGTAACGCGTTACGTACAAGTCTGCTTTTGTGTGATACGTATATATGAGCCGCGTGACCGTGGCTCAGGCTTGAAACGTAGTTCAACTACTCCACTCAAGTTACTCTAGTTTAACTACTTTTCTGAGCAGTTTAGTAACTTTCAATTACATTTTTATTTGGGTAATGAGTAGTTAACTTCAATTACTTTTTCCGAGTAACTTCTACTCAAATTACAGATTACTTTGGAATTTTAGCGATAGGTTTGCTTATCAACAAACATTCCTGCCCAAAAAGAGATAATATGTTGGAAGATCAGCTGATATTTGCAAAGAGGGTGAAGAATGTGGCGTAGGCAGGGAGGGGGAGTGGTTTCGAGGGTTCGGAACCCCCTAAAATTTTCATGAGCCCCCTGGGCCCCTACCATAACAACCCTGCTGCGAGGCGCGGGGAGCGGACATAGACGTCGCAAGCGAGGCCGAGTAAAGGCTCTGTTATACTCCGATGTAACGCGTGCGCGCGTGCGAGCGCGTCACAGCGACGTCACGTCGGCGAAAACCCGACGCTATATACTCCGGCGTCGTGACGTAACCGACGCGACAGGCGGCGTTTGACGCAGCCTGACCGCCTCGACGCCAAAATGGAGCATGCCCTATTCTGCGCCGGCCGCGCCAGCGACGCCGGAACAGGATGCATCACGCGCTGGCTCCCGGCAGCCCTCGCGCGGGAAGCGCGGCGAATACGAGCAATAGCAGACGACGGGAGCACCACTCCGTCTGGCGTCATGTTTGAAGAATCGGACTCGGTCGTCGAGAAGCTGATCGAGGAAATTCGTCCTCACCCGTGTGTCTACAACACGAGGAAGCTTGAGTACCGTAGACCGTGCGCTTGTCAAAGATGTACCGTATGTACATTGACCGCCTACGCTTGCGGCGCAGGCGGTGCACCAACAGAGCAAGCGCGAGTTTTCGTCGTGCAAGGTACGTCCACGCCATCGCTCGAACTTGCCGCTCAAGAAGCGCGAGAATTTTCGTCTGCTATTCGAAACGAAAAGGAACCGGAAGTGGCGCACTCTCGCAGGAAACGTGCCCTCGTAGTCGGATTCTGCGCATGCGCCGCGCTGGCGGCCCACCTACGCGCGCCGCGGGAGCCGCCAGGGACGCCGGAGTATACACCAACTCATGTTTACAAACAAACCGGAGCGCCCGGAGCGCCCCTAGCGGACGCCACCGGCGCCGCGCATGCGCGATGGGGGTGTGGGCAAGAAGTTCGCGGTCGCCCATAAACAAACCATTGAAATGCGATGTTGTCGGCGTTGGTGTGAGTCCCCCTGCCCTTTTTCGCGTTCGAATTGTTGGTTCTACGTTTTCCTGGCGATGTCTGACTATCTTGAGCGGCGTCAGCGAAATTACCGAGGCTCGTTACACCGCAAAACTTCGCGTGAATAATGTGACCTGTGGCGATTCATTCCGCGTGGACGCCGCAGATTGTACGCTAAAGCCTGATTCGCATGATAAGATTTCGCTCGGAATTTTCAGTCGCGACGCTGCTCGGGCTGCAAAAGCGTGAACCGTAGCTGAGATGGTCGACGACGATACTGAAAATCGCAAGCAGAATCGGACCAACTGAATTAGGCATAACAAGTCGGTGTTGGTCACTGGTAACAATGACCAACATCCCCTTGTATCTACTGTTTACATCGAGCCTGCTTACCAACCTTCAAATTTAAGTCTTTTGAGGCCTGCACTCACTTCTTATCGCAAGTACCGGGCCAACATTTGGTCTACGGACCGGCGTCGTCTAAGAGAGCAGACGACAAGCAGAAACGTTTGAAAGAGCAGACGACAATTCGAACAATCAGGCGGCCGTTTGAACTTGAAGACGCACTGAACGTAGTCCGCAGGTGGTCCGCACAACTTGACAGTTTTCTGGCGTTCATGTTGGAACAAAACAAATAAATCTCATGACCACAAGTATCCGTGAATTCAACCCAAAGTGCTTCCCGCCCAAGCAATCGTTGTCCGACGGCGTCTGCTTTTCCCTTTTCACGGCACATATCGAGATTCTCGGACGAACCGAGCACGTGAAAACTGACCTTCAAACCTTTCTCGACACTTTTGGTACGGCCCCAGTCGCGGCGTTTTGACGAGAAGGCAGGTTTTTGCCTGGTTCCTTTCAAAACAACGCAGGAATACACGTCTGGCATGGGGACTTCTGCCCACAGCCCCAGACCGGAAGTGCGACCGACGCGCCACCACCGCGCCGTGACGTCACAGAGATGAGTTCGTGTATAAAGAGGGCGAATTTTTCGACGCGCGCAGCGTGACTGACGTGACGTAGCCGACTTCGGCCAGCGTTCGCTTGCGCGCACGTTACGTCGGAGTATAACAGAGCCTTAACTGCCGTATTACCGCCGACGACTGACATTTCTTTGTGTCCCGGAGCTCAAGGAGGCGAGCGCTTGACGTATTTGAAGAAAGGGCTTGTCTCAGCTTTTCCCCCACGTAAGAACTCTCGCCCACTACAGATGTACACGCTGCATTCTCACTCAAAGGAGGCAACAAAAAAAGCACCCGCTCTGAAGCTCATCTGGTGCTCCCGTAGTTTGTGCTGTACTCGAAGAATCGCGTGCTAAAGGGCAACGCAAATGTGACCTCTCTGCGTTGCTTTTCCTTCAAGAACTCGGAATATGCAGGTCTTCCAAGATTTGAAGATCGTTCGAGAAACCTTAGTAATTCCCCTAACGTTTTTAGATAAAAAGAAAATAAAAAGGCAGTGTTGGGAAGTACTTTAAGTGCGTGGTACTTGAAGTAGTTCAAGTAGGTTTAGGAAACTTCTACTTTACTTTAAGTACGTTCTCCGAGCATGCACTCTCACTTTATAATGTATTTTTTTTCTGGAACTTTCTGCGGAAAGTGCGATTCCTGACTTTAAAATACATTCCCTAAACTTAAAAAAAAAAAAAAAATGGAGTGTCGTTCTGTGAAAAAACGCCATCGTCTTTCGAGACGTCATTTGGTCAATTCTCTGAGTGAAGTAATGGGGGCTATAAGACCGATACAGATGAGTGTCTTATGAGCTGATTGTGCTAAATGGTTCGTCAGCGAGAGTAAAACAACTACTATGGCGACTTGACTTCATTCAATATTTGCCGCCATTTCCGAAAAAAAGAAAAAACTGGTGCACCTCCGATTACCACTGGAGCAATGGCGCAATACCAGTTAAAAATAAAAGAACACCGTATCATGAAACAGGGCATCATGAAATATAGTGTTAAAAAGTACTCGTACTTTCATTTGAAAAGTACATTGTATTTATAATAGCTTACATCAAGTACATAGTGTTTATAGTACTTTACATCAAGTGCATTGTGTTTATAGTACCTTACATCTAGTACATTGCGTCCGGTGTACTTACTACTTTACTTGAAGTACATAACCTCTAATTCACTTTTACTTTACTTCAAGTATTTGTTAGATGTACTTTACGCAACACCGTAAACAAGCAAACACTGTCTACAAAATTAAGCTCAGGCAGTGCTATAAACCTCAAAGTAGAAATGATACATCCGCAGTGAATCATTGACCAAAAAAAAAAGTACAAAACAATTAGGCACGCACAAGCGGAACCAGCAATTAAAGCATTTCTGTGAAAACATAAGCCGCTTTATATTTGGCTAGCGTAATTTCGCTAACGGATCAAAACCTATGTACTTTTTTGTCGCTATAAAATAATATAACAGTAACTTCAGAAGTAATTCGCTACTTTATTACGGTTGTTAGTAATTCACTCAATTACTCTCCATTTGAGTAAGTTGTACTGTAATCAAATTACTTTTGGGGCCACTGCTCAGTAACTTAACCTAATTCCTTTTTTTAGTAACTTGTACATGTCTGCCGTGGCTTCAAACTAAAGTGAGCTAAAAAGACAACTAATGAACACTGAACGCATTCGTGCCTCTACTTTCACGCAGTGCACCCGGAGAGCGAACCTCTGCATGCCTTCACGGAGGGAAATCAGCGAGTAAACGTGAGTAGACCTAAAAATGAAGTCTACCATGTGACACCGAACGTGACGCATGCGTCCAAAAATGAGATGCTCACCTCTGTGTGTCTCACCGAAGACGTTATTTTGTTAGTATTTTAGACACTGTCATTCCCCGAGTATAGATTGCTGTGATTTTCTTTCCAAGTTGTAAGGGGGTAAAGTACAAGGTATCCCCTCAAAAAATTTATATTTTTTTTTTGTTTTTGTTTTTTACAGCAAAAATAGTGTATGCCTCGCCGAACGCTCATTCTCCGCCCAAGTGTAGCGCTATACACTCTGAGAAATAGGGGGTGTAGGGGGTACACCCCTTTGTCCCATATGTACCAACCCAAAACAACAATTCGACGTTCAGTTCACCGACGTCGAACCGACAGTACCAACTTTCACGAACGGCTTGATAGTCGAGTGATACAACTTATTAAAATAGCTAATGAACGCATTAAAGGCTACAGTAAGACAATCAACGTATTTTTGGCCCTGCTGCAAAACCCCAGTGTTTTCTTTTTTTTTTATGTAGTCTTTGATACGCAGATTAGCTATTTAGTACGTTATATCCAACGGCTATCAAACGGCGCGTAAGAGGTGCTATCGCCAGCTCGAAGTTAGTGGACTGAACGTCGAAATGTAGTTTTGGGGTGTAACACATGGGACAAGGGGTGTACCTCCCTACACCACCTCCACCTTCTTAGAGTGTAGGGGTCGGAATCATGATGCCAAAGTTTCAGCACTAACCGTTATTTCTTGTTCAAAAGTTATAAGTGATTTTCTAAAAGTTTCAATGGGAAAGTCGGGCTCACTTTTGCCCATTTTTCGTAGCTGTCGCCATAAAGCTCCATGTATTCAAGAGCCTTGTCGGCCGCCATTTTCCCATTGAAAATTTCAAAGAATCACTTGTAACTTTCGATTAAAATAACAGTTAGTGTTTAAACTTTGGCATCTGATTCGGACCTCTATAGGGCTACGTTTGGGCGGAGAATGGGCGTTCAGCCATACGTAGCTTATTTTTGCAATAAAAAAAAAAACCTTTTTTTTGAAGGGCACTTTGTAGACGGGCAGACGTACGTTTTGAGAGTGAAGCGAAGAGCGAGGTACAGCTTCATTCACTCTAAAATACACGTACTCTACTCGTCCACTTTCCCGCGCAGCACGCATCGGTGCACCAATCACAGAGTCCTGTACTTACACAGACAACCCGAGAGACGCAAGGCGTTATCTTAGCACCACTCTGCAACCCAAATGAAGATTGCTGCTTCAGGCGATAAGAGCGCCGTGAAACGAAGCCTTATGCGTGACCATAATAATTCCTCGACATCTCTTAAGATGTGAAAGACTACATAGCCGCTGACAGCTTGAGAAACAGAGGGGGGCGCGCCCTATTCACGCATCCTGCTTCGTGATTGGTTCCTCGGCGTTCTCGTCAGTTAATGCCGCCATCTGATTGGCTCCGGAGCGATAAAGAGTTGCACGGGACTCTCCACACCCTTGAGCTTCATAAAGCCCGATCTACAAAACGTTTTTCCGCGAGATAGAAAAATCCTCCTCGCCACCCCCGCCATTTTCCTCTCTCCCACTGCTATCTTGACGGAGGGGACTCCATTTGTTGCGGCTGGATGAGCCGAAATAAGCTCCCGGCTTATCCGGCCCCAAGATGCAGCAACAAAAGGAGTCCCCCCGCCGTCAACATAAGAGTGGGACAGGGGAAAATGGGAGGGGTGGCGAGGAGGATTTTCCTACCTTGCGGAAAAACGTTTTGTATGTCGGGCTTTAAGCTGAACATTAGGTGTAAATGCTAGTGGGGTGGTACGTAAACCACGGTTCTGTTTCTTGGGCACTGATATACCCTTTTCTCACGGTCACTAAAAAAAGCCTTAGAAGCCCTTCATGTTTTTTTTAATTCTAAAGATTTTTCTTTAAGGTTTTGAAAAGAGAGAAAAAAGGGGCGCGGGGGGGGGGGGGGGGGGGGGGGAGGGATTTGCGTGCTCAACAGAGTGTATAGTGTATGCTAAACGGGATTTCGAGACCTATAAATGCCGTTTTGAGCTTTTGTTGCGACCTTCCGGTATGATATGTCATAGTGTCAAACATGCAGATGTATATCCGTGCTCGCCTCCTTCCGTATATGAAGAGCGGAAGGTCAAAACGGGTATCCGTCTTGTAACACCTGCGCGCACACGTATTTATCTCGCCGCGTTGACGCACTCGTAACCTGCGCCTTAGCGTAATTTTCTCACAGAGGAAAGCACCGCGGACGCTTAGCTCTAGTCAAAACCAAACGCTGGCATCGTGCACATTTTTTTTAAAGTTTTGGTTAATTAGATGCGGCTACTTCCTCCCAGTATGGAATGAACGTGTTACGAGCAACGTACCTTAATGCTAAAGCGCTAAGCAGCTGTCACACTTTGCTAATACAAATCGTGCAAAAGACAGTCTGCAGACACTAGGGAGTTTTAGGGAAACATTTTTGCACGTCGGATACGGTATACGAGGGCCCTCCGGTATGAACTGCGCATGCGCTGTCACAGAAGACTCGCACATGCGCAGTTCGTACAAGAGGGCCCCATCGTATACCGTATCGGATGTGCAAAAACGGTTCCCTAAAAGTCCCTATTGTTTGGAGCGTGTTTCTGCCTCGCATGACGGTCCTGCCACATTGGCCATACAAAAACTGCCTAGTCATGCTCGAGGCATACGTAGGTATGTACGTATGTATGCGACAGAAAATTTTCCGTCGCGTAATTGATGCCTAACACCAGAAGACTTTTTTTTCTTCGGCAGTAAATGTAACAGAAAACAAAATGCGTTAGCTTCTTTTTTTTAATACGAATGTCTAGTTTATGCAATCAAAGGTTGGTGATCAATTCATATTTCTCTCGATACTACGCAGTTTTTTTTTTGTTTTTTTTTTTAGTGTGTTATAATATTCTCTGAAACATGGTATAAACTTCTGACTCAAATGACTTTTTTTTTTCACCTAATAACCAGCATTTTTTTTTTTTTAACGACGAAACGGGAGGAAATTTGGTGGCGGTGTATCGACGCTCGTTAATCAATCCCTGACTTGCATGTATTATTCCGGAGTTTACCGAACTCAATACGAGTCTTACGAATTATCGTCGCTACTCAGCGGAAACAGCGTTTTTAGTGCGCTATATCATCCTCCGTCTGGAAATGTGAGCAACTTTTTTTCTGCTCTTGATAACTTAGTTCGTTATATCAGTAACAATAACTTTATCCCCTTTTTAATATTGACTCGTTAAAAACGTCCACCGCGCGCTATCACCTCTTTAGAGTTATCGAATCAAGTGGTTACGAATGCATTGCTTCTGGAGCATAAACACATAAAGGCTCGACTTTACTCGATTACTTTGTTACAATATCTCTGCTTCAGGCGTAGTTGGCTGCAACATTAGTGACCACTTATCAATCTTTCTTCTGACAAATGCTCACCTTTCAACTCATTAACAAAAGCGATAAGGGTTTAGGTTGCGCACCATTACCCCACAGAGACTTCAGTCGTTTCGCAACTCTATCGAAACAACTAATTGGGACCGTGTTTACCAAAATGACTCCCCTGATGCGGCTTATAAACCATTTCTAGAGACATTCCAAGAGACCTACTACAACAATTTCCCCTATAGGTTCATTAGGCCTGAAAAGAAAAACCGAAAAAAAAAACCATCGTCTTCTTTGATTTGTTTAAAAAAACAAAAAATTGTCTATACCTAGGACTCGGAGTTTTCGGTTTCAACCGATAAAAACCGATAAAAGTACGCCGAATCCATTTTTCGGAAATTCAGTCTTACCCAAAAAAGGTCAGCTGGTAGGTTCGGCGTTTTCGGTTTAAACCAATCAAAACCGATCAAAGTAAGTCTAATCAGTTTTCTAAAATTCGGTTTTAACCGAAAAAGGTCAGTTTTGTAGGGCCGCGTCGGTTTAAGGAAGAGGGGGGAGAGAGAGAGAGAGAGAGGGAAGAGGGCTTTGCAAGGTTCGACATTTTGTGACGTCTTCGTGATTGCCCTCTTTCAAGGTTCAACATGCAACAAAAAAGGTCTTGGATTGGCCTTCGCGGGACATCGATCTGTGTCCATTCTGTGATCGGGCTTAGTGTGTCAAGTTCGCGGTCCTAAAAAGAAGTTCGGATGTGGACTAGTATAAGGTTTTTCACTTCATGCACTTCAGAGGACATCGAGGAAAGTCGTTAGTAGATTTCTTAACACCCTCTCTCAAACTTCCCTGTGGTTAAAAATATAAATGCAATAGATTTTTTTTTTTTGGGGGCCATTTCGCTGGTTCCTTTACGGTCATCACCTCAGACGGTCACGTCGTCAGAATGGGAAGAAAAAAAAAGCGCTCTGAAGATTATGCCCGCGAATTCCGCGATTTTGAAGTGTGTCCTGACGGAAGTTGTAGCGAAGACCACGTATTTATAAGTGCGGTTATTCTTTGAGTGATCACAAATATCACAGCTCCAAGGATCATCTGATCCGGTGTCCGATGGTGTTTCTTTCATATTCACCGAAAAAAACCGTCAAACTGTTTTGGGAATAAATATATACCGAAAAAAACGAAAATTGAATTTTAAAATAAACACCGAAAAAAAGTACGCCGAATTTTGAAAAAATAAAAACCGAAAACGCGGAACCCTATCTATACCATTGCCTCCTATATCTATACCATAAATTGGTTTATTCTAGAGACGCTGATGTCTTGGAAAAGTTTAGGGTATATAGAAACTGAGCTCTCTGATGAAAAAAGCTAAAATAGAATATAGTAGCAACATGTTCGGTGATATACAAAAAGCGAACCAGAGAAAATATGGAAAAATATTAACCGTGCCTTAAAACCATGTGGTCTGAAACCTCGTTTAAAAAAAATTGGGCAGCTTAGGCAGGCACGTAGCCAGGATTTTGTTTCGGGGAGGGGGGGGGGGGGGGGGGCCCGCCCATGACAAAATGCTGTATGAGGGGGAGGGCAGAGAGGAGGTCCCAGCAAAATGAAAGATTTCGGGGGGGGGGGGGGGGGGGCGGGCCCCATGGGCCTCCCCCCTGGATACGTGCCTGAGCTTCGGCAAGGGTTGTCTGGTACGGCTCTCGCAGACACTTTTAATGGCTATTTGGTATAGAGCACTGCACGGGCCCGTGCCAGCCCGAAAGCCCGGGCCGGGCTCCGGCTTGAACAACATTTTTTTCGGGCAGTGCCGGCCCGGGCCGGCCTGGGCCGAGGCTGGGCAGTCGTATGCCGCAAATTCTAAATTGTTGATAACAAAAAATGTGCTCATTGATCTTTTAGGTTCAATGAACGCAAACAAGCGAAATGCAAAATCACTAAGACGCCGTTAAAAAGAAATAAAAAAAATACGTCTTGCACTTTGAAAGCCTTTTGGGGAATAAAAGGAAACATGTGGATTCCACCAGCATAGCGCGAAAGTGCGGTCAAGGAAACGAGGACACTCCAGTCGCAGGGTACAACATGAGTGTCTTTTTCCTCTACTTTTCAAACTAAAAAAAACAAAAAACGTGAGTTTGATTTTGCACTTTGTGCAGGGAGCCTTACTATGCCACTGCCACCAAAGATAAGCTACCTATAGATAATACAGCCTTTTGAAGATGCACTAGCGTGGTTGTGATTGTTTCTTCACAAAAACATGTAGAGAGGAAAGTTCTCTGTGAAACGAATTGAACAACGAAAAGCCCAATATCTCTTCAAGAAATGCATACATGAAATATTCGTCACTTTTTTTTCTCTCTAAATCACTTACGAACTGCATATTTCGCCCTTATTCTCGAAAATAAGTCGGGATATTTATTATATATAAAAAAAGAAAACTTGGTTCAAGTTTAAAATAAATTTACATCAAATATGCTCGCTTTATGCTTAGATAGGTTTTAGGTTAAAACCTGCAAACTTTTTCGGGCTCATGTATATAATCTGTCAAACTCAAGCCGGGCTCAGGCTCACATTAAAAAAAAAAAAAAAAAAATTGTCAAGCTTGGGCCGGGCTTAAGTTTCTGTCTAAAAATTCTGCCGGGCCCGGGCCGGGCCCGGGCTGTGTCTCTTCCGGGCCGGGTCGCGCCGGGCCTAGAAATTAAATATTCTGTCGGGCCCGGGCCGGGCCCGGGCCGTTCCTCTACCGGGCCGGGTCGGGCCGGGCTTAAAAATTCCGGCCCCTGCAGTGCTCTAATTTGGTAAACCTAGTTGACACTACTCCAGCTGTGACAAACCGACAAGACCCTTTGAGAATATTAATAAACAGATTCATTCATTTTTTTTAAGCCCAACAGATGAGCGAGAAGTTACGTCAGCGTTTAAGTTGAACATTCAACCAATCAAATTTGGTTTTAATTTAGTAGCTGCACCGATAACGTATATTATATTTAATATTTCAAAGTTTTCTGGAATATTTCACAAACTTATGCAAGTTGCCAAGGTTGTGCTAATTTTTGAGGGTGGCGATCAAACTTTATTGGGGAACTATAGACCAATCTCTATGTTATCTCATTTTTCTAAGGGTTTTGAGAAAGTTCTTGACATTAAACTGTCAAGATATCTGGGCCGCTTTTCGCTATTAACCGACTCCCAGCGTGGTTTCAGAAAGTAGAAGTCTATAGAATCGGCTCTCTTCTCTCAGAGGGAAGCTATAGTTAATAATATCGAAGACAAACTACTTACTTTAGCGATATATATTGATTTTTCTAAAGCATTTGACTTATTTGACTTAGTTAATCACAATATTATTTTGCGAAAATTACAATGCTATGGTATTAGGGGCACTGCGGCTTAACTTAAATTGTATGTACCTGACTGCGCGCAAACAGTTTATCAAACTCAATGATTCATTATCCTGCTTGAAACCGGTAAAAACAGGAGTACCTCAAGGAACCGTATTAGGTCCACTAATATTTCTTATATATATTAACAATATCAAGTACCGTGTTTTTTATTGTAACGCAATATATTATGCTGATGACACTACATTATTTGTTACGGGTTACACATGTAATGAAATTTAACTTTCAGCAAACCGTATGCTTTCCTAACTATGCCTCCATGGACTGATGTACGCGTAAATAGGTTTAAAAATAACACAAACAAAACCAAATGCATGTTATTCCGCTCCAAAAACATGACAGTTCCATATATGTAACTTAAATATCACTTTGGCTGGCGACGTAATCGAAGTAGTGAAAACCTTCAAAATATTGGGTGTTATCTTTGCAGACACTTTATCGTGGAGTGAGCACATAGATTACAGCCATCAAAAAGCCAGAAAGTAGGCGCATTATCCGCCCAATATTACCAACATTTATCATGCTCATAATTTTTCATGGCCTCGTTCAGTCCCACTTTGTATACTGTCATCTATAGACGCGCAGGCTTTTCTTATAGTGGGGTGCCACCACCGTACAAAATATAAATAAACTTCTGATTCTGCATTAAAAAAAAAAAGCATTCCGTGTGGTCACTAATGTGCAATACTTTTCCCACACGGGCGCTCTATCTACACGATTTAGGTTGTAAGCTTACCAAACCTTCATAACTACCGCCTTCTAACGCACGCGTCAATGTGAAAAATGGTCTGTATGTATACCTACCCCTCGCACCGACTATGGCATTGCACCTGTCAGATATAGTCTTCCATCTCTATTAAACACATTGTATGAACGGCAAAATTCCAGTCATGATTTTTCATTTGATGGGCTGTTTACTCCGCCCTCTACATTAGGAGCATCATTTATTTATTTAATAGTTTCAATTGTGTGCTTCGTTAACCAATGTGTAAGTGATAAGATTATATGTGTGAGTGTGTGCGAAAGTACACCTATGTATGTGCGTGTTAAATACCGTGCATTACAAAAAGTTATTCCTGCCGCTGACCCTGAACTGCTGCCATCTTGAAGCTGGTGCCTCGTCAAGTTGTACTTTCCAACACCTTTATGCCCCAGCAACCATCTTTCGTTTTGAAAGAAAATATAGAATTGAATTGAATGTAGCAAACATTTTTCGTACATGACTGAAGTGTGTTACCAGAATATCCTGCGACCATGTCTCCAGCGAACACTGTGTCCTTTGAGTAATGTATGAACGATGTGACTTAGGCGTCTCAGTGACGTACCGACGTAGTCGTTAAGTTCCGCGAAATTTACTAACAAGTAATGTCGTTAGTATGTTACAAGATTATCTATTAAACTACATTACCTGTTACGTTTGGTTACGTTTTCGGTCTCTTTGAAGGGCTAAGGCGCCGTCGGCACCTGGCGTGTACTCTAAAAGATGATAAATAATTAATATATTGTGAAAACGCTCTCTGCCAGTTCAGTTGTTGTCAGAGTTTGTTTCCGCTTCTTTTCGATGCCAACTAATAATATTAAAACTCAAATTAACGCAAACTAACCCAAAAACAGCTTTCGCTAGTTTTAGGAAGCCACGGGAACGGTACTTCGTTACATTTTTACGACGGTAACAAATCTCAGTAACGCGTTAAGCCGCAGTCACGTACTGGGCATATATCGTAGAAAATACATGGTGCTCTTTGCAGACATGATGACAGAATTGCCTGCGGACTCGCCTTATACATGTTCGAAACAGACATGTACACGTTACCCCAAAAAACGTAACTAAATACCGTTCGTCGTTACTCGCTCAAAATGTAACTAAATATGTTACTCGTTACCGATTCTCAAAAAGGACGCGCTACTTTACCTCAAGGAACGAGTCACTTTACTCGTTACATTGACGGCCAAATAGACAACTGCCTTTGTTTCATGATTTATAGTTTTGTTTTCAGTAGTCGTTGCACATTAAAGCAGTAGCTGCCTCTCCAAGTTGTCATCGGTCATGTTTTCCCGCTTCCTTGAGAATACAACTCCGGCGACGCTGAGGAGTTTTCTACGGACGTTCTCGAAGGAACGGCAGGGTTGTGCTTCAGGAAGAGCTGGCGAATCTGGGATTCCCCTTTCTCTCTCTTTTGTTCTCTCTGCTTCTGAAGTTCAAAGTTAACAATGGGTTCTGTGCCTTCCCGTGTCGGCAACCTCCGGGTTTACATTTGGTCTGTACACGATTCTAGAAGGTTCAACCGACGAACCTTATTGTGTTCGCTGGGTGAAGGACATTCCCAGCTGTAGAGTTCGACCGACGAGTTCCGCGAAAAACGTTGCTATAGACCCTTTCTTCAAGGGCGCCGCCATCTTGAATCGTCGTCACTTCCAGTATGAGCGAAAACATTGTTTTGCCGTTGCCACGCCAGTAGAATACATTTAGGATATAAGCGTAGCCGTCACACATTATCGTTTTGCCTTTCCCTTATTTTTTGACTAGTTACAGGTTGAAACGTTTAGTATTTTTTCCTCGCCCATACCGAATGCGCCTATTAGGTGGCTGGGGACGAGAGTACACAGAAAAGGTCTATACTCAAACTGTTTAGTTGTTTTTCGAGTTGCCCATCTGCCTTTGCCGCAATAGACGCATATTCAGGTTGGAATTAAAACGAGGGGGGTATCGGTTGTCGAGTTGGCTAGCGCACACCAGCTCGGAGCACGTGGAGCGAAAGCTCGCGCTGCAGCCCAGGTATGTAGCTAAACTCGTGGAGCAAAACATTCTTTGCTTTTTGACGTAGCGGGGGGAGTGACCAAAAGAACGCCGCGAAGTTTCCTCCTCCCTGCGCGCGCTCAACTTCGCAACTTTTGACGAAAAATCCCCCGCGATCCCTAGGCGGTGCACGAGAGCACGAGACAGCGCGGGGAGGCGAGCGTTCACGCCGCTCGCTGTACGTTGTCTTTGAGCTCTCTAGCGCCGACAATCCCGTCATGCCTCGCCCAGGCGAGGAGCGAGAGCAGACGACGGGAGTTCGTCTGCTACGAGGCGGCATTCGCACAGCGGAGCTGAAAGAAAAAGTTGGTATTCTGCTCGAAATCGCGTCCCGCGGGCCACAAACTCAAACGCGAGCTTGAATTGTAAGCGTCTGATATTCCACGAAGGGAGGAATCGACGACTCGTGTTTTATTTGCAAAATTTGGGTCGCTTTGTTGCCGTACAGACGCTGAAACCTACCAGTGTGTAATGAAAGGCCCAGGACAAACACAGAGGCCGCGAGATCTCGCATCATCTGTGTGCAGGTGAAAACTGGAACATTTTTCGACAAAGCTCCCACAGCAGAAACCTGTGACGCATTCACTCATCGTCCGGGAAGGTATAGACATGGAGACGTTGCCCGAGGCTCAAGCACAGTCATATTTGAACGGCAGCTATCTTGCCCCGTCGTATTTTGTTTGAGAAAGCTCTCGTTCTCAATGCCCTCACCAGGGAAATAAAAAAAAGTCTTACGAAACGTATTGCTAGATGTTCCAAAGAACTAGATTTAAGCAGTATCCTTTCAGTGGTTCACTCATAATACTATGCTTAAAACGAAGCAAGCATTTGCGCGTACAGTGCCATAAATTTTCTCAAGTGTTTGCTGTTTTGTAGTCAGCTGGCTTCGGAAACTTACGCCGTCTGTAGATATCTCTGACAGCCGAGTTCCTTAATTCGAAATCATCGCAAATATAAGTGACACGTTGCAGCAACCAACGTTTATAGATAAACGATGTCAGCGACTGCGCTCCCGCATTCCCACCCATCACGTCGAACAAAAAGGCGCTAGTTTCGGTTTGAGGTCGGTACTTTTCTACATCTATGGCGACAGCATCAGTCTGCACTAGGTGCATTCGGCAAGTTCGTCCGGGGCCTGTTCTCCGTGCAGCACTCCGCGGGTGCAATGCATTAGAACTCTCACAGTGCAAGTCTGGATCGCGGATCGGGAGCCCGTCACTGGCCTCACCGGCGGCCATTGCTTGACAACAGGCAATACGCCGCGTCCTGTCTAGTTCTCCCTTCGTTTTCGTTATTGTTGTTATGGTGTATTACACCATGAGGCAATACACGAAAGTCTAAGGGAGAAACACGCAAAAATAGGAAGCTTGTACGCGGTGCTCAAGGGCGAGTATTTTATGACGTGCTGCGATGATTATATTGGGTGCTTGGAGATCAACTAGACATTCGTCAAACGTTCGAACATTAATTTAAAAAAAAAATAAATAAATGGGCCGGAGCACCACCGATTTCACTGACGTCGCTTGCTTCGATTGCTAAATAAACGGCACGTTCAGCGACTGAACGGCACGCTCCGAGTTTCAGTTTGTCACGGAAGCCCTCACAGCAGTTCAAAGAAAAAGCTTTCACCATGAAGTACTATGTACAAGCGGTTAAAACGATGCGAAATTCCCCAGTAAAGGCCTTCCAACTTATCGTTTGCTGAGCTCTGATGACTCCGAGATCACGGATGACACAACAATAACTCTCGGTAGCCCTTGTCTCATTAAACACATCACAGTTAACGCCCATCAAAGTCGCCCTCGACCCTCAACCACACAACGTTTATTTAAACAAGATTGGTATTCTAACGCGTTTAATATTCTTGCCCACAATATTAACTGTTATTTGTGGAAACACGATATAAGTTTCATGATCGAGAACAACCTACTAACGTAATAAAATTGAGTTTTCCTGTTTCTCCTATAGCATGCATTAGATCGTGTCAAGCGATGGCTGCCGGTGGTGCCGCTCGACCCCAGCAATACAGGCCTCTATCCGCGATCCAGCCTAATAAGAGATCAGTGGTGCCAGTGCTATTAGACATAAATCGTGTATTTGCATCGGTACACCCATACCTGCCGGATGTCGGGACGAGGCGCAAAACCGTACATCCGGCCAATATTGAAGCCGGTTTTCGGCCGAAGTTGCCTCGACACTCGCCAAGAAGCAACGTGTTGTTTCGGCGACTCGTTTGTGTAATTTAATTTTTCGGTCATTTTATTGGGTCCCGGGCCACTGTGTACACCCCAAAAAAGGAATGCACTGTGGTAATTACACCTTGACGAGAAGGAGGCACGTAGCCATGATTTTGTTTTAGTGCTCTATGAGGGGGAGGGGGAGAGGAGGCCCCAGCAAAATGGAAGATTCCGGGGGGGGGGGGGGCGGGCCTTATGCCCCCCCCCCCCCCTGGCTACGTGTCTGACGAGAAGGGGTATTGTAGTTTTACATCTTTATAAAAAGGTGTAGTGCATTATCACACGTTTTAAGAAACGTGTTTAAAAAAGCACACATTTTTAAAGGTGTGAGGTTTACATTTTTTTATAAGGTCTATTGCTACACTTATTAGGGGGTTAGTTATTGGACACCCCACCTACATGTATAAAGGTGTGAAAATGTTTAATTTGTATATACTTCTAACGGAAGAAAATCTCTTTCATGTGATTACATCGCGTGCCGATGAAACCATCTGTCGATGACACGTCGTTCGATGAACTGATTTGACCGCCAATGAGTGACGACTGCCAGTAAAATTTCGGGGAAATAATTCTGCCGGCTGCCGGGAGACTCGAACCTACCCAAGAATTATCCCGGTTCTTGTTTGTTTTCCAACATTCTGAATTGTATACCAGCTTATTTGTACCTCTTCGGATATTGCAGAAAAAAAAACAAAAAACGATGGCAGCCGCAAAAACTCTGAAAGCCCGGCTCACAGTCATGTGGGATACTGACAGGTGCTCGTCAGTCGCCACCATGCCTTGAAAGCTACCGGTTTCGAAGAACCGGAGCGCGCAAAGAACTTGTGGTTCCACGGTCATGGTAGACGCGATTGTCCGCCGCCTCGAAGTCCGGGCGCCGAACGAAGCTCGTCGCAGAGTCAACGCACAACGGCTTTCGATAGCCGGTACTGTCGCCGAAAGTCGTCGTCGGGGAGTTGAAAGGCGTCCCCGGTGGTCTCAGTAGCGACGCCGACGGTGGCGGAAGATAAGCTCGGCCGCAGCGTACGGCACCACCATGTTGACAAAGTTTAACTTCGCCTCGATACTAAGCGAAGATCTCGAGCTCAAACCACGGCTCTCGCAAAGTTCGGAAACGTCACTTTGACGTCAGCGACAACTTCGACAAACGAGGTTTCTTTTTTACACAAACTTTGGAGGGATTTTGAGCGTCAGCAGGTCGCCTAGGGACAATCTGTAAAGCATTAATTTTAGCTTGGCGTAGGGATGTAGGGACAAATGGGCGCTACGTCATCGGCGAAGCCGTTCAATCAGCGGGCTCCTCGCGCCCCTCACGCGCCGCACGCGCTCCTCGATGAACTTTGCTACATTCTGCCTCTCTCAAAGAAATGAGCGTTCGAATGATTGACACCTCGCTCGGCGCGACGTCAGCATCCCGAGAGTCCAATTAGCGCGTTCCGCAAACTTCGGGCACAAAGTTGTGCTTGACGAGTTTAGCGACCCAGGGATCCTGTTTTCAATCCCCACCAATGCCCGTTCCGATCTGGATGAGCATCGTACCGGCGTGCGGTCGTGTATCACTACTGCGTGGTGCACGTTAAAGACCCCAGGCTAGCGGTTGTACTGCACTGGCTAAATTACTCATGTTTACGGCTGGGAGACAAATCGCCCGTTGAGGCAGTCTACACGTTACTCTTCAAAACTAACGAAATACCGTTATTCGTTTCTTGTCCTTAAAAGGACCTAAGTGCGTTACTCGTCCTTTTTCTAGAAAAGTAACTAAAGAGCTTACTCATTACCGAAAAAAGTAACTAGGTAGAAGTGACTAACGCGTTACGTACATGCCTGGTTCGACGTATGTTTGCCCCGTGCATACGTATGCTTCGAACATATGTCTGCAGAAAGTTTTGTATGAACAAGATGGGAGACTGTCATGCAAGGAAGAAATATGCCTCAAACAGTGTCTGCTGTCTTCTGTATGGTGTATTGGCAGCGTGACCGCGGCTTTAGCTTTTGGCAAGTTAACGAGTAACGCTATTTCGTTAGTTATTTTCCGATAACGGACACAACACTGCTCTCTCCGAGGATTTGCAAGAAATTGACAGTATCAGCTCGAAGAGAGTCCGGGAGAAGCACTGAGGGAAAGCCGAGTGTCACTTCCCGGAACTCCGAGTCTGCTTCACAAGGCTATCGCTCATCTCTCTCCCTCTCTTTTTCTCTTTTGGTCTTCTTTCTTTTTTTCGTTTTTGCATGATAATTTTCTTTTTATCCAACGTGCGACCTCTTGCGTGCGCGCGTGTGTGTCCGTCGTCTGAATCCCGGAAACAGGATATCCGGAAGTGGTGCTCCGAAGACCCACTTCCGTGTGTGGAACGAAGCTCCTATACATATACTTGCGTGTTTTTGTCGTCTGCTGCCTGTCGCCGCGAATGGATTGGATTGGCTTTGGTTGGCTCAGCGGCTTCTGTGCGCGAGTATACGCAGCTTGCGCGCGTAATATCGGCTACCGGGAAGCGCATCGGGTGTGCCAACAAAGGGACTGTGTCGCGAGCGGGCCTCGTCGTCGGACATCGGTGACCAGAAGAACAGAAAAGCCTTTGATCGTCGAAGGAGCCCCGGCGTTAGACTACAAAAGGAATCTAGTACCGAATCGGAAACAGAATCCCCAGCGTGGCTTTTGTTGTCGTCCAATTAGGGACTGTCGTGGTCCAGCTTGCGACATGTAAACAAATGCTCTAATCTGGCAACATTGCATGGATCGATCGATGTGGCTTTCGAGAGAGTTGTAGGCTCCTGTCCCTCCTCGGATCGACCTGTGACCTTTCGATGGATTGTCTTGTCCTCGGAATTTGTAATGTTTGGTTTTCCGGTGTCTTCTATGTTCTGTATTACAGTCCCGGGTTCGGTATGCTAGAGTTCCTCAACCCAGAATAAATTTCGAAGCGACTAAAGACATTTGCGATGGATAGCTGGCTCCGTTAGATGAGCACGTCTTTCCAAAAATCATTAGGGACTCGAGCTTTTCGGGTTCGAACACAATTACTGATGCAGAGGCTGAACACTTTCTTTCGCTTTTGTAGTACCGTCATTTCTCAGTGTTTGACCGTATAATTAGATTATAAGTTACTCGTTGGCTATAATCACTGTCTCTGGAAAATCACGGCTGCGGTCCAGTAGCACTGCTTTCCCGTGGCCAACTTCGTAACTACTGTGCGCTGCCGCGCAACCTTCGCATGACGGAATTGAATTCAAGAATCAAATCTTATTCTTGCAGTGTCATTCAAAACAGCATAGCGTTTCATTTCATCGATCCGAGCCAAACTGCCTTCTCTCCTACAGTAGGCGTCACGTCGCGGTGGTTGCGGGTATTGGCCACGGGAAGCAGGACCGCTGGCGTGGTTATGCGCATCGTCTCTGATAGAAAATTGAAGCCTGAGAACGCGTCAAAATCGAGCGTTTTTTGAACCGCCGTAAAATGCTGCCTTATATTTTTGTGAAGTGCGCGTATTTCGTGGTTTTCGATGATGCCCAGAAAGTACCTAATTGAAACCATACCTCAACTTACTAATCTAAAAAAGTTAATTACTCAAAAGTAATGAAGAACTTAATGTATACCGGACATTACTTATTTTCCTAAATTGGCCCTTTGGCAAATACCAAAATCACCTCAACTTTTTCTTTTCTGCACGAGGCGTGCTTTTCGCAGCAGCGATCGGGCCCGCGTTTCGTGAAACACCCTGTGTATGCTGTATAAAAAAAACGAAAAGTCCTCTTACATTAGATGCAGCTTTAACTCGCCGACTATCCGCATGTGTCATCCTCAGAGTGAGACCATATGCTCCGGACAAGCGGCTGACTTCCATTGGATACAGAGAAATCTCGAAGATGCCGGCTATGAGTCTGCGGACGTTGCAGAAAAGCAGAATTTAAAAATGCGTCATTGCCGTTCAATACTGAAGACCAGTCACCAGAGTTAGGTGCTTGGCAAATCGTCTCCGAAACACCATTTGCTCCTGAGTCCTCCCTTAGTTCTCGTCCACCATTTCACTATACAAAACGACTTTATGGCATTGATTCCCAGCTCCAGTCCACTGTGCTGCGAGGATTGAACCGAAATGCTTAGACCGCGCTTCACCGGATGCTCAAAGTCAAAGTTATTTATTCTGACAACTGACGAGTATTACCGCGGTCCAGGTGTTTGTCACAAGAGGCGGTGACGTGTTTGACGAGTTGACAGCCCCCAGCGTATGTCTTCAAGAAGGGCCTTCATGTGATTGGCAAGAAACCACTCTTCCGGGCAGTAAATCTCTCCAGACAACCGCTGCCCATGCAGGGACTCCTCTGTATATGGGGAGCTTATCAGAAAGCCAAAACTACCACCACTGCACAAACCAGAGGTCAGATTCATGATAGCTTCTTAGACTACGACAACTTAGCTCAGAAGTTCGGAACTTACGAACAACGTAAGAAGAGGAGAAATCGGTATTCACAGACGCTTTCTAAAGCGAGAGAAGGGAAGCGACATTCTCGTACGGGAAAACCAGGACTTCCGGTGTCCCGCAAGCTCCCGATTCCCGCGAGAGCGGGCTGTTGCTATGGCGACAGCGTCTTCGGAAATACGAGCAACCAATCGGAGGGCTCGGCATGGTTCGAGCACGTGGATTTTGAATAACAAACGCAGGCGGCCTTTCCGCCAACTCTTGTCTGGGGATCGTGTCCGTGCAGTGAAATCTCGACGATACAACGATTTAAACGGGCCTTCGTCGACTGCTACGAACTCGATCGCTACGAAGTCAACACAATTGTCATCCTTGCTAGAAGTAGACGAAGGAAACGGCCCGCGCCGCTCGTTTGCCAAGCGGCGTACATGAAAACAAATCGCCGCGGCGTTTTTTGCGGCTTCGGAAATGCAAGAGCGCGCCGACGTCCAAGAAGATACGTTTGAACATACGAGCTCCAAGCAGCACAGATTTGGCCAATCATTGGCCGATGAATGGCCACTTTTTGGCCATTGGCCAAACGACCATCGCCAGCCATTGACCAATGCTTGGCCAAGTTCCGTGCTCCTTGGGAGAGCATCAGCAAGAGCCGCGTAAATACTTGTTCACACTCGGAGCGGGCGCGCGCGTTGGATCGAAGCGCTGGATTCGCGCTGTTGGACCGCGTTTTGGTTAGCGCCTCGGGACCGATCTTTTACGATTGCAACTCGATGCTGACGTGACTTTCAGCAGAGGAAGGTTAGACCGGCGTCACGTAGCTCCCACTAACTGTTCTAGCTCGACAGTGTTGACCATACCGTCGTGTCTGAATAAAAAGAACATACTAATAAACAAAGTGTACATTCCATGTGTTGCGAAGGTAATCCATACCGCGTGTATTTGAGCTGTAATCCCACAAAACTAGGAGATAGAATCGGAGGCAGTCCCTTTTCGACGAGCTGAGCATTTGCCACCGCTGCCCCAGAAAACAAGGGGATAACAAGATACTGGCCTCTTAATCGAAAATTGAAGTCAGCGATCAAACTATTAATACAGGAAGGGTCCACAAGAGTCTCCGGGTATATTCCATTCAGCAAGCCAGCCGGTCGTGGCAGACGGTCTTGGCCAGGGACCGTCGGAGCAACGCTGCGTCGGAGCAGGTCGAAGTGCCTTGCTAGGCCTATATTCTGCCGAGCTACTTGGCGGTCGCTTGATCGGTTAAATCGGTGCCGTACCTTTTTCCGGATGACTGTGGATCCAGCGTTCATCTCCGTCATGGTGCTAGTTTCAAATACTTCTTTTTTTCTTGCTGCTTGAAGTCGGGAGCGCGTGAAGAGCACGTAGAAAAATAAATCTCCGTTGGTCATCGCGACGAAGTAAATGAGTGTCGCTGTCGGCCATGTTGATTTGATCGTAAAAAAGTGCGTAAGACACCTTCGGAGCTGTCGTAGGATTCCATCGTAACCTGCGCAAGACTTGCGAAAAGCTCGTTTTGTGAATACGAATTTGTTCTTAAGTTTTGCCGTACGCACATTCTTGGCGTAAGACCGTTTCGTGAATCTGGCCTCAGATCTCTAATGCCCGTGTCCCACTAGAGTGACAGACAGAAACAAACGACAGCCTCAAACCAGAGTCTTTCGCGATTTGAGAGGCTTTGTAGAATATAGGAGGCTATGCTCAAACACGAGCATCATGCACGCGAGGGTATCTTTGGCAGACTTGCAATCGCTCGTGCTTACTTCACGAGCACCGAACGACTAAATGCCTGCCAAAGGTACCATCGAGAGCATGCTGCATGGGTTTGAGGCTTGTCGCTGTCGTTTGTTTCCGTCTGTCGCTCTAGTGGGACACGGGCATAAGACAAACGAGAAAAGACGAGTCAATGTTGCCAGAATGCTTTCTTTCGTCGTCTTCTATGGTCACACTTTATTTCATAGATTCTCGTTTTATATTATTATTACTTTATATTTGTTTGGCTTTCGTGTGTTGCTTTGAGCATTGTTTATTTGTTTATTGCATCCCTAATTGGGAATTCTCTTGGTGCTCTAAAGCCGCTTAAAGGGGCCATGAAACGAATTTTGGGCTGGGATAAATGATTTTAAATTAGGACTTTACTAATTGCATATCGTTTAGTTGGCCAAAGGAAAAAGGGTAGAAAGTAAAAATCCAGCTTTTCGCTACGAACATTTGAAAATACAGCGGACTATTTTGTACCTTCTTTCCTTCGAAAGCTCTCTGCCTTTTCACTATGATACATCTGCGGTTCCCAAAGCGCGTCAGCGGTTCCAAACTGACGTCAGCTGAGCCCAGCTCACGCATTGGACACGAGAACTGCGTCACTCAGACGTATGCGCTCGTCAACAATAAATCCACCGACGAATATTCGGATACGCGTTCGTGGCCAATGAGTGCCCTGACGGAACTTATCGTCACTGGGGAATGACAAGTTCGATGGTGTGCATAAAAAGCACGGTAGAAGCTAAGAGTCATCGCACCGGTGCTGAAGAATGTCACGACGACGTGATTTCACAATTCGCATTTGAGTTGAGGATTAAAGCTAAGGAGGAAGAAGTAGGAAAATCGTTTCATGACCCCTTTAAAAGCGGCTTTAGAGTTTTTTTTTTTTTTTTTTTTTTTGTCGTTGGTATATTATTGGGCGCGCAATCACGCGCTCGCATCTCCACTAAAGGCGCGAGCATGGAGCGCTTTTGTATCGCTCCAAATCCACCGTAGGAATCCCACATAAGTTTTCTTCCTCTTCTATTTCCCTTTCTTTTTTCTTTTTTTTTTTCTCCTCTGGCATGAAGTGCCAGACCTGCATTTCCCTTCGCACGCTCAATAAACCACTCTCTTCTTTCTCGATGACCGTTTGTTTGCGTGTGCGTAGGCGACGGCGGCGGCGACCAGGTCACGTGGTCCCACCTCCCCTTTCTCCTTCCTTTTATGCTGGGATGTTCGATTCAATCCCTTATATAGCGTCGTGTTCGTGTAACCACGGCCTATAAATAAGTGATGCTACTTCGTCTTCAAACTAGGTCCGATTCAGCTCTGTCCGTGCACGTCCCAGTTCCCGGAGACTTGAGGCGAAACTTCGACCTTCGAAATAGTAGGGAGGAGTTCCGACTACCGTAGGATTCGTGTACATTGTATTGTTTTCTTTTAAGGTCATGCGCATAGCAGAGGCACCCGAAATACGTCAAAAATAGAAAGTGATATTGAAAATATGAAGCAAACAGTAGCTAAGTTAGACTACGGTGCTGATATAATAAAAAAAAATAGCTAGAAGACGTGAGTTGCTAGAAGGGGATATCGATCACACGCACAAATACATTCGATTCCTTTCTTTAGAAGAGAGAGAGAGATCTACTAGAAAATAAGAAAACGTATAGAGAAGACCTGGTTAGAAAGCATCTATAAATCCGAAGACAAAGAAAATAAAATAACGAACAAACCGTTCTTTTTATTGTCTTGTCTCGTCTCAAGGCTACTTCAGACTTGCATTCGATTGCAACGGAATGCTTTGTGTAGGCTTGTGCAGCCTTGCGACGAGAGAATACACTGGCACCCTGGCGTCATCTATGAGATGGTTATAGGAACTGTGTTTAACAAGAGTGAAGATTTTGCAGTATTTGTGAAGTCAAATATACGCGCTATCTATGAGAAATGGCCGTTCACAACGTCGTCAAAAGTTTCATGGGTGAAACAATGAGGCACAAAAGAGAGAAATTATACGAAAGTAACGAGTAATCTAGCGCTACCTAATAGGTGTCGCCAGTGTCTTCTCTCGTCGTAAGCGAGCGCGAGGCTGCACAACGCACGCGGTCGCAACCAAACGCAAGTGTGAACCAGCCTTGCGGACTGGCTACAGCGTATATAGTGAAGAGTAAAGAACGGTCTACTAAAACTTCCTCTTAACGCAGCACTCGCGTCGCAGCGTGGGACACCGGACCCCGCACGGTTCCCGACGCTGCAGTACCTTACACTATATAATGGTGCCGTGGAGCGGATCTCCGAATGGTGTGTTTAGCGTCCCATCCCGCCCACAAATCAAACGTGGTCGTGGAGTGGCAACCAATGACGTCAGAAAAGCCGGAGCGTTACACTTCATTGACGTCACCGGGCGAAAATCGAGGGACCACCTTTTAGAACGCGGCGGGTAAACGCACGTAAACGGGTTGCGTTCAATTCTTTCGAATACCAGCGAGAGACGAATGCCTGTCGATTACTCGCCAGAGCGTCGCGGACTTCCGTGAGTGGGCAAATAAACAACTTCCTGCAACTGGTAATTGTTACAGTTGCCGTAACGACTCAACCCCGTGCGCGGTGACGATGCTTCGTTGACGGGTCGATGGAGATCTGCTAATCGGTAGGCCCGGTCGTCGGAGCAGTTCCTGGTCTCTTCGTTTGTTTTGCCGTCGTTGCCGCGGGCACTCCTGTAGTCGGTCACGCGACGTTCTAGATGCGGACGATTGGCCCAACTCGCGTTGCGGCTCATCTTTGGCCAATTATCGATGACGGGCCAGTTATCAGATTAAGTTGTGTTTCCTTTTACCATATAGGGCGGTTTCACCTGACATTCTAGCTCGAAATGTCGCTGGACGTCATGTGAATGAACTTTCGCCGCAGTCGCTCTATGAGCGAAAAGAGAAATTTCCAAATCGGGTTTTTTTTTTTTTTTATGATCAATTGCGTTTTTAGTTGATCATACCTCGGACGCGAGCGCTCGCGCGCTCGCGTGGACGACACAAATAGCATCATCTCTTACTTGATTTTATACATGCCGGTCTTTATTCTGACTTGACATGAACAGGCGATCGAGAAGTCGACCCGTTGGCGGCCATGAACGCCCCAGTATAGATGCCGCCGGGTTGACTCCGAAAGGTAATAAATCGAAATAAACTTGTATTTATTCATCCCAAATGCGGCCCCGATTGTATACTTAAAGAGTTTTGTCCTCGACGGAGCCAGTCGCCATGGTTCAGCGTTTCACCAGCACCAAAAGAAACGACGCCAATAACTTAAGTGTCTGCGTGTAAACATATGGTGAGAGTGGCGCGGGCGGTGTTCGTCAACGTGGCGGAACGCTGCTATACCGGAAAGGAAAATGGTTTTTCGTTCGTTGGAACGCGTCTTGTCAAGCCGTTGTCACGACGCCAATATACCACACAGAAGACAGTCTGAAGGCACTGTCTGGGGCGTGTTGCTTTCGTGCACGACGTCCCATTGGTTATTTAAAGACTGTCTGTATATACATGTTCGAGGCATACATGTATATGAATCTCACCTGCTTGAGACGTGTCCGCGGATAATTTTTGTCATCATGTCCGCAGTGAAACCCCGTGTTTTTTGTATGAAGCACGAGCAATCTGGCGTGTGGGTTTAGTGGAGAAAAAAAATTGCGGTGGCTTATCTCGGCTATGCCAGGATATACGTAGCGTGAGCTTATGCGCACAAAATGAGAGGCGCTATCAAGCAGCTCCGGTGCAGCGTCAGACTTGGCTACTGCGCAACGGAGGCACACAGCTGGGCACGCGGCGGCGACAGTGCGTCTGCCGCGGCTATGACGTCACTCCTCTGGAATGCGAAGACCGGCGAGGCGCGCGCGGTGGCAGCGGAGCCCGCGGCGGCGGCGGCTCCGGCCAACACCACCTAGAGGAGAAGACCAGAACACGCCTCGAGTGACGTCACGGCAGCAGGCTGACGTGCGCCGCGCTATAAGCTGAGCTGAAGGCTTCGCGCGTAGGTTTTACGTCGTAGAAACGCGGGTTTTCGCACAATTTATTTTTTATGAGATAATATGAGAGCTGTGAACGCCGAGTGATTTAAAGCACCAATTTTAGAACGCCGGAAACTTATTATAACCTACAATTATCGTAGTGAAATACTAGAAAGTGATATCTTGACACAGATGTGTTCTTTTTTTAAGCGATAAACTGGGTGGTGTAGTTGTCTCTGAACGACATGGGAGTTGTATAAAAGAAGAATCCATTTGAAATGGCAATAATCGAAGTAATGGGACCAGATAAAATGAACTACAGTAACAATCGGATAAATGATGCAGAGGCATCCATTTAATTTCATTTCATTTTATTCACCTCAAAGGCATCTGAAGACGCATTACATGAGGGAGGTTCAAAAATAACAGACATAAAAGACATAACATAAAAAATAGACACCAACAAAATAAATCACACACACACACACACACACACACACACACACACAAAAAAAAAACGCTTATTAGCAGCATGTTATTGTTATGATGCAGTTTTACAAATCAAAGTTCAGTTAAACAAATTAATGCACTTCTTTTTAAATGAAATGGGATATCTCTCAGTTACAATATGGTCAGGTAGTTTGTCCCAGTCAGTGGTGTAAAGTACTAAGGAGGAAAAGAGGAAAGTGTAAGTTTGGCACTGAAATGGTTCCATCTTGCAGGAATTATCTAATATGGATTATGTAAAATTGGCAGCCCAGCAAAAAGTAGATTGAAAATCGGAATCTGAGTAATATACAGCTTGAATAAAACACAATCGGGCTATTTTTTGTCTTCTTTCTATATTAGGAAGATTTATGCTAGCTTTTAAAGCGGAGACACTAGTTTCGGATGAATAATCACTGCATATAAATCTGGCTGCTTTGTTTCGAAGATTCGAGCCTCGAGATTAGGTAGCTTAGGTGTGGATTCCAAATTATGCTTGCATATTCTAATTTTGGGAGGATAAATGTTTTGTATGCGAGTAGTTTTGTTTCATTGAGAGCTAGATGTCTACTGAAAAATCTCAATGGCATGAACAATTTCTGTGTCCAATAAACACATATGAATCAAATGAGATATATTAGAACATATAAGATCTATATAAGATATATAAGAAACTTGTAAAAAGTTTCTTATACGGTTCTTGTATATCTTATATAGTTCTCAATAATTCTTATATATCTTGTATGATTCATGTGTTTGTTAGACAAGAAATTTCACACAAATGGCTTTTTCACAAACCAAGTGTTTTTAGTGCACTATTTGTTATTTGCTCAATCCATGATAATGAGTCTGTAAAATAAACGCCCAAACACTTGTACGACAATGAGTGTTCTAGTGGTTGTGAAAGTAACAAGTACTGGGTTAGTGTTTTAGTGGAGGACTTAATTATGGACAGTTGTTTGCATTTATGTGCGTTAATGTTAATCTGCAGTAGGGAACACCATGATGATATTGTATCTAAATCGTCTTGGACAATATTGTGAACATTATAAGTGTATTAATTTCCTGGTAAATAACTCAAGCATCAGCGAAAAGTCTAATTGTCGATTTAATTTATGATGGTAGGTCAATGACCTATATTAGAAACAATAGAGGCCCGAGTACACTACCCTTAGGGACACCTGATGCAACAGCAACGGGACCGAAATTGCCAGACAAGTATAAAAGTAATAACATTCTAAAATTGTGATGTGCTGGTTTGAAAATGTATTGCACATATTTTGACAAACTTTTCTTAGACCTGTGATAAATCTGTATAGGTTCAGCAATTCAATGAACTCTACCTGTTCAAATATAGTACTTGTTTTGCAGCAAGCAACCTATCCTATCTGGTTACTACATTAAAAAAACAAAAACACCTGTAACCTATTTCTTGGCATTTTCATAATGTGTATCTTTGCAAAAAAGTACAGTAATACCCGAGCGTTGCCCCATACGCTGATGTACTTCAGTACCGAGTCTGTGAAACGACACAGTTAGGGCGGCTAAAAACAAGTTTTGTACACAAAGAGAAGTGGGCATGGGAGCTTCATATTCAAAGTTGCTTGCATTTACAATACAGAAGAGAGTCGTAAATAAGAAATTGGTCACCTTTGAACACTGCGAAGCGAGCCTCCTGGTATCCATAAGTTCTGCAAATATCCGTCTTGAAAATAATTGATACACATCCATCTTAGATGCCGTAGATTTTGTGACACCAAGACACACAATATCTGTGCAGCATGTCGGCATTTACGCTGTAGCACCACAAGATACCTAAGACACTGCTACAAGGACACCGACTATCTGCACACACACAAACACACACACAGATTCACCGACTTCAGAGAGCAGTTGCCTTTGCATTAGGATGAAGCGCAAGCATGTTGATGGCCGGACAGGAACTAATTTGTTTAGCGTTGACCCCTTAGCTTTTTTTTTTTTGATTTTGCACTGGCACTTTTCGTATTGTTGTCCTTGCAACAAAGGTTTCTCAGTTGAATGTTTTCACTGCAGTCCAACACATGCTTCAGCTCAAACTCACAATGGGTTCACCATCACAGGCATCAGACATACTCTTCCTTCGTCTGAGTTCGCTTCTTGACATCCGTGACGGTTGGCAGCGAGTGTCTTTGATTGCAGAGTTTCAGCTTTCCATTTCTTTTGTTTGGCATTCTTGGCATTAATGCGAGCATTCATCTTGCTGCAAAGATGTCACAAGAAAATGCTTGTGCATTTTCTTGTGACAACAGCACGTGTTTTAAGATGAGCTCACTCGTATGTTAATTTTCACAGTAGTCGAAGTCGGAAGTCTCCTTTTCGGCGAGTAGTTCCATTATGAGATATGCAACAAGTCGGCACTGGCTAGGCATCACCAATTGGTGAACACCATAGTTGTGTTCTACAGCATTTACACCAGGAAAAACAAGCCCTTCTATCACCAGTTTCATTGCGAGAGCACAGTCTTCCTGTGCGAGCAAACTGTAGCCAACTTGTTTCGTGCTGTTGATGCGGCCTTGCATTTTTCGCCCCTTAGGTTTTTCAATGTGGTGTAGACTGCATGGCTGGCCACATAGCCCAGGGCCGGGAGGGTCTGTCTTATTTTTTACAGCCCAGGGCCACATTACAGGTATATCACGTTGCAGGTAGGGCGTCAAGTATCCGCTCGCTTGGGAAGATCTTCCTAGTTTCCATCCTTGCTAGCTGTACTGATCGTTGACAGAGTGCTCCTCAGCAGTTTTTTGTTTTCATCTTCGTAAATGTGCCTTGTAGACACGTGATATTAGAAGCAAGCCAGTTGACTATACATTCCGAAGCACTCTTCTAAGCTGTCAGTTTTCAGCTTGTCCCATGGAGGCTGTACAGTAGCCCGAGTTCATCAAAGCAGTTTCCGGGATGTGTATTTGACCGCTTCTGCAAGAAATAGAACGAAAAAGGAGGAAATCATATTAATCCAAAGAAAGGTAATGTAATCAAAAATGGTTACAGAAATACAAAAAACAAGAAGAAAAAATGCTATTTTTTTAAAGTGTAGCTGAAGTGGTTCCGTATTTGAGAGAAAACCCTGGCAGTGTTTCGATCTGGTATTTCGGATCACAAACATTAAAATTATTCTTGAATTTGATGTGCCGAATGCGCTATAATAATAATAATAATAATAATTAATAATAATAATGCCTATTGCACGAGCACGTAGAACCAGGTACAGAAAATAATAATAATTAATAATAATAATTAATAATATGCTCCATTGAGCTTCCTGGCGTGTGTTTGGATTCCTTGGGGAGCCTGAAGGGGCGCCAGCTAAATTGTTAGTATATGGCTCTGGTGTATGGATAAGTAAACTGGTCAATGAACCATATTCCGGCTTGCGTGCACTCCTAACTACAGCTCAAAGACCCGCTAATTATAGGTCTTACTAGTTAGTTTCGGCGGATCATTTCCGCGCTCTGATGAGGATACACAGGAGCGACACGATGTACTCCTTTTTTATTTAATTTTTACATTGATATGCTGGTTGCAACCGCGATAACCTATCACTTGCATACCTTGCGAAAATCATTCCAATCTGAACTCATAAATCAAGTCGTTGTTATTTAGGTCTGCACCTACAAGTAGCGCGAGCATTTGAATATGTTGCTTCCAGCCCACAACCAAATCACTCCCATGTACGCATTCAGCGAAAAGTAAAAACAAGAAACGAAACCACGATCATAAAAAGGGAAAAGTTCTCACCCCGCCATGCCGTCAAGGAGCGAGATCTTCCCGTCGATTCGCTGTATAGTCCACGCTTTCGTAGTCATCCTTGCAGAAACTCAAATATGGACACTTTCACATCCAGTTTTCAGCCAAAGCGCGGATAAACAACATCTGTACGGAATGACAGCACCAGTGGACAGCACCGACAATCGAAAAACAAAGTTCACGTTCACGTTCACACACGAAGTCGCGGTTGTGTTGTATTCCAAAATGTGCTCGATCTCACTCGAGAGTTGAACTTCTGACCCTCGGCGTCCAAAAACCTACTCGCTTTTAGAGTTGTTCTATAGTAGGTTACAAGTCAAGAAGGTAGCGGCACATGCCCCTCAAAGGGAATCATATATCCCTCCGCCACCTCCGCATCCAATAGCGTCCCATCGTTTCCGTGACGTTGTGGCCAACGCGCGAGGAGGGCCGTGCCTTTCTGTACATATTTGCTTTATCTCTCGACTTTGACTTAGCCTTGTGGAAGCCACGAGAGGGAGATTAAGTTTTCCCCCTCCGATGGAAACAAAGACGACTTTCGGGGATTAGCTTCCCCCTCCGATTGATACAAAGGCTGCTTTAAGGGGCTCGGTTCCTTCTCCGATGAATACAAAGGTCGCTTTCTTAAAAAGTGGGGGTCGGAGACAAGTTGGCATTATCTATCCATTGAAGCGGAACAAGGAGCGTTTCCAGTGAACTCTTCTTTCGATTGCGGAGGGATTTGAAACCGGCGCACCACGCTTGTGGGAGGAGCTTCTCCTACCTTCTTAAAGGGACCATGAAATGACCTTTTTTACTTTTGCCAGGTAACTTTTACATTAAACCTTCAACGTTCACTGAATGCCGAACAGGCACCCGTTTTCGTCTCAGTTTATTAACTTCTACACAAAAAATTAATGAAATATCGACTTTTTCTTTCTCTCCAACTGACAGCAAAACAAGCTGCGGCGTAATTTTGACGGTCGTGACGTACCCTGTTTCCGGAACCGGAAGTTCTCTCGGCTGTAGAATGGGAGCGTCAGCGGCGGCGAGTTGGGGGTGCGCCGGTAGGTTTTACTGCGCTGATGGCGCTGATGTCACCGACGTATTTTCTGAATCGGCGCCCCTCATCGCCGCGATCACAAGAGTTGGTCGTGGCCGCGATAGCCATGGACACATCGCAGCTGAGCGAAATTCAATGAGATATGTTGCGCTACAGCGACAGCATGGGACTAGTCCCGTACGCCGGTATGCCTGCGGGGAAGTGCGGCGAGTCTTCCGGTGAAGACTCCAGAAGTCAACCCAACTGTCATTGTTGGTAAAAGGCGGCCCGTGTCAGTCGTTTGCAAAGCGACGTAGATAGAGACAAATGTCCGCGGCGTTTTTCGCGGCCTAGGAGATGCAGGAGCAAGCCGACGTTAAAAAAAGATAGTTTGAACTACGACAGTATCAGCAAGAGCCACGTAAATACCTGTTCACACTCGGAGCGGACGCGCGCGTTTGATGGAAGTGCTGTATTCGCGCAGTTGGTAAGCGCTTCGGGTCCGATCTTTTACGATTGCAACTCGATACTGACGTGACACTCGGCAAAGGAAGGTTGGACCGGCATTGCACGTAGCTCCCACGAACTGTTATAGCTCGACAGTGACGTGCAGTCATGTCAGAATAAAAATGGCATACTAATAACAAAGTGTACATACCGTGTTACGAAGGTAATCCATACGGCGTTTATTTGAGCTCTATATCACACAAAACAAGAAGATAGAATCGACGAGAGTCCCTTTTCGACGACAGTGTTCGTCAACACTGCCTCGGAAAACAAGGGGAAGAGATTGACCTCACCTCTTAATCTAAAATTGAGGTCAGCGATCAAACTATAATACGGGAAGGGTCCACAAGGGTCGCGCGGGCATATTCCATTCAGCACGCCAACCGGTCGTGGGCAGACGGTCTTGGCCAAGGACCGTTGAAGCAACGCAGCACCGAGTCGGGAGTGGAGTGCCTGCTAGGCCTACCTGCCGAGCTCGGTGGATTCGTAGCCGTTGTAGATTCTCTCGGGTATTTCTGGATCCAGCGTTCTTGTTCGTCGTGGTCTGTTTCAAGTACTTTTTTCTTCCTCCTTGAAGTCGGGACGCGCGAGAAGAACACGTAGAAAAATAAACGTTCGTTCGTCGTCGCGACTACACCGTGGTCTCGGCCAACGACGCGTCGGCCCTTTTGCGCAGGCGCAGTAGGGTCTTTTTCTTGCTTTGTTTACCACACGATAGATGGCGCTTGGCTCTCATCATTATCAAATTTGGCAATTTTCGTCACATCTCTAATTATGCTACAAAATGTGGATCTGAATATTATTTAACAAAACTTTTAGGAAACATTCACCGGCTATTTATTGTTTACGATCGCGGTGCTGGTGAGGTAGGCTCTTACCCAATAGGCGACGTGGATTCGGCTGACGCGCCCGTTTCCGCGGATGCATCGTAGTGAAAAGGCAGAGAGCTTTCGAAGGAAAGAAGGTGCAAAAGAGTCCAGTTTTCTTTTAAAAGTTCTATAGCGAAGAATTTTTTTTGGCTCCCTATTTTTGTGTTTTTATGTTGCTTTTCACACCTCTTACCACGATCGGTGGATGAAATTCGATTTCAGAATCGTTTCATGGTCCCTTTAACTTGTAACCGACTATAGTTGAGTCCTCCAGCCTCATTGTCACGTGACCCAACCCGCAGGAGTAACTAAAAAAGCCGTCGAAGAAAGGAACGCGACGGACGACCGTTGGGGGAGAAAAAGTAAAAAAGAAAAACAAAACGCGACGCCGTGGCGCCTTTTTCTTTTTCTTTTTTGTTTGCACCGCGTCAAGCGTAGAGAGAAAGGAAAAGTAAAAGAGAACGTGCATTACAAAGAAGCCAACTGTCAAGGGGAGCCTTGCGGAGAAGCGCACTACCAGTTCAGCCTACTCATGCCGACGCTCCTTGAAGGGAGAGAGGAAAGCGCTACGGCCTTAGCTCTAGGTGGTGTTGCTCCGGCACACCAGCTGTGCGCCATGTGACGTCACTGCTCCTCGCGCTTGCGCAGACCGGCGAGGCGCGCGCGGTGGTGGCGGAGCCCGCGGCGACGGCGGCTCCGCCCCGCCAGCTGTGCGCCGTGTGACGTCACTGCTCCTCGCGCTTGCGCAGCACGGAGCACGGCTCATTATGCGAGCCACGCGAAACTGCTCAACCTCGGCCAGTGTAGCTCACGCTACAAAAAAAAAAAAAATCTTTTCTCGAAGTCTAAGTTCTTGCTCGTAAAGAACGGGTGGATTCCCAAAAGCAGTAGAAGAGGTAAGAAAGCCTCATTAATAGGAGTATAGCAGACGACGCCAACCTTCTGCGTCCGAACGCCTGAGATCCACGCCGCTGCTCCCTTTGCGCGAGGGGCAGACGACTATCTTTCTCGCTCTCACCCGAAGACAGTGGGTACGAGACGCAAAGGCTAGCTGCTTTTGTCTCTACCCAGTGTCTCCCCCCAATCGGAGCGCGCAAACAACATGCTCGCTCGATCTCTCTTCCGTCGTGCCCTATACCACGTCGCACTAAATAAACTCGCGACAAATGAGTGCGCAGTCCGTGCACTCGCGCAACCCACGGTGCCGGACACGCCATCCGTGCTTGCCGCCGTTGCTCCCTCCCACAGATACACGTGTCCTTTTTCACCTTATCCTAGTACGAGTTCATCTGCTCGCCGGTAATAAATGGTACCGGAGTTCATCGTCCCCAGTGTAGTCATCTCGATACACACGTCCCTGCACTGAGCCGACCGACCGTCGGCCGGGCTGATTAATCGTGCACTGGGGCAACGATCGGCCAGTGCGGTATGATCGGCTCGCGCGCTCGCGTTGCACAGGCCGTCGATCATGTTGGTACAACACGGCCGATATAATCATCTCGGGGGGCGGTATGACGCGGTCTTTGCATACTTTGGGTGTGGGGTCGCGTGGTTAGGCAGGGATATCTCGGTAATATGGACATGTGCCTCCGTTGTCGTCACAAAAGCGTTTATAAGCTGAATTGTCCATAATATAGAGACACAAATGTACGTATTATTGACCAAGTTGGTCGCAGAAAATATTGTATATAAGGTATCCATATTAACCGAATCATCGTTAACGAAACATGACTGTACCATCCATTCAGCCCTAAACTGGCCGTGCGGGGGGAACTATACGCGCTCGCCCGACCAATTAACCTTATTCATTGAATCACCTGATGCCGATCTCTCTCTGCGGGATAGGGGGGAAGAGAGCGATATCCCGTGGCGGAAGACAAGCGTATGACGGGTCCAACCAGCTTGTAGTTTCCACATCACTGTTAGCATAGAGAGGAAAGGAGTATCATTTGGCGCCATAATTTATTGACTGGCGCGATGAGCGCGTCTTGTTGTGCTCCCCCGAGATATAAGCAATGCGCGTCTGGTGCCTGAATAAGCCGCAGCAGGGCATGATGAAGCATCGAAGGAATCGTATACTGCGATGATCGATGCTCTTTGAATGCCCTGGAGCTTTGGCAGGCTCGTCGCCCTTCCGGTTTTAGAGTCTGTCGGTTACGGTTACGAAACTCGCTCCCTAACAACGGCGACGGTATAGATTGATGCATTCCTGACCAGACGAACGTAGCCGGGGTATTTAATAATAAAAGAGGGTCGTGTCGTTTCACGTGGTGCGCGAAAAAAAAAAATAGCGGTGGAGACACATGTATTATTATCGTCATCATTGACGTGGAATGATGAAGCTCAATAGAGACTCGTCTCACGTTCGTTTCCTCCAAACATTCGCACAAGTTATGATACGACGGTTCGTGTTGCCATGCTGGCTAGATTTACTGCACCGGTTGCCGTTGCTTAGACTGATCCGCCTGCGAAGGATTAGTCTAAGCAACTGCCTATATATAAAGCGGCTTTGCACCTGCAGCCCGTTTGCTGGTGAGTGCGGGTCTCTACGGTTCGATAGCTCCAAGAGGGATTTTGAAGTCACGTGACTGGTTCCGGAAAAAAAGGGAAATGTACTCTAGGAATTGGGTGTTTCTACAAATATTGTTGCGGATGGCAAAGAATCGACAAGCGGAAAACCGAATGAAAGGTTTAATCGGCGAACTTGTGCCAAAAAAAAAAAAAAAGAATAAGCGTCGAGAAAGCAGTTGCGAGCGTCGCAGTGTCGGTGTGACAGCTGGCTAGGGCGAGAGTAAGTCGGCAAGGCCACGCTGGGCTCCTTATCTACTACAGTCGCGGTATCTCGAACATTCGGCGTAGAATGTTCGAGCGTCCAACATTTGGGGTAAGAGCAAACCCAAATATTCTAGAAGTATGGAGTAGCGTTCCCTCTCGGCCACGCACGCGGAAATATATAATTTAATAAACTGATTAATGCGTCGTGAATTTAGCTGCTAAGGAATTTCGCGTCCGTTCCAGCCGCTGGTCCCAGGTCGTCTTTCTCGCTCTTCAGTGGGGCCACCCGGGGAGAGCTGCGACGTTTATGCTGCTGCACAGCCGAGGCTGTCAGATTGTGTCGGATATGTCCGGCGCGCGGCAGAGACTCCTCGGGTCAGAAGTCCGGCTTGCGTGTCGTCGTAGAAAGGAGCAAGCCACCACTGTACCTAACGTTCCGAGAAAATTACTTCCGTAAGTTTGTCCTCGCCTTGATCATTCAACTCCTATTCTGCACATACAGAGAGAAGTGAAATGAATAGCATTTCTGTACTTGAAGGTGTGAAGTCATTTTGGGGGGAGGTCGTGTTACGCGAGAATAAAAGAAAACGACAACCAAGGCTAAACTTATAAAACCCCTAGACAAAAGGGAAGAAAAAGCACAAAGAAAAATAAACACAACAGCGTCTCAAAACACAGCTGCCTGCCTGTTTTGAGACGTCGAATTGTGTTGTCCCTTTTCATTTTTATTTATTTTTTATTCCCTTGACTCGGGGTTTTTATAAGTATGACCGTTCACCAGCTAGCCTTGTCTGGGAATTTTATATATGATACTGTTCATTGTCTAGCCTGCGCCGCCATTACCTTTAGTTAGGCAAGGCTCACGTCTGCTGAGCGGAATAGGCTAAAACGCTAAATACCTCCTCCCCCCCCCCCCCCCTTTTTTTTTCCGAGGAGCCGACCACATGATCTCTAAATCCCACTTACTGCTATTTTAACTGCCGGGAGAAATACCGAGATACCCGCAATCACTACCGAACCGAAACAGGCATCCTTTAGCAAGGTGGGTACGATTCGGCGAGTCGGTGCAGGATGAGAATAAATGAAATAGCGCAAAAAGAACGCAGGGACAAATGGCGGACTCGCAGAAACGTAGCGCTGTGCTTGTGTGTGTTTTGCGCTTGTCCTTTTATTTATTACGAGCTCAGGCGTCCTTTTGTACCGGAACAAATCTAAATAATATGTTTGTATTGAGCATTCATCATCACTCGAGAGAAAAGAAAAACAATCAGTAACCTATCGTTAACTGATGAACGTCGTTACTTTTAGCTACACGTACACCACCGATTTGTAAACTGTCTGGGATCTGCCTGGAATCGTTCGAGTTAGCTTCACTTCTTTTTCCAACTGTTGACCATCTAATAACCGGGGGCTCGATTGAGAAAATAAAAACACGGTTTTTCGTATCGCATAAATAAGCTACGCGTCGCAGAAAGCTAAAACTCCGTGAGATTGTGCCGCTATAGCGGTAAGGATCAAATGCGACACTTTGAGCACGTGGCGTTGCCTGGATCAAAAATATACTTAAAGAAAAACTAAATTTCTCTATGAGTCGACGTCCACCTAAGCCTGATGTTCATTACATCTTAAATTTGAGATTGTAGGCGTCTGTAGCATTTATTTTAGTGAAGAACCTTGTCAGAATAAGAATGACGGCATTGTTTTCTTTCTTACTAACAGGTTTGTTGACTGGAAGTACACGCGTTACAGACGCCCACGATCTCAAACTTCGATTTAATTACTATTAGGTTTAGGTGGACGTCACTCTCCGTGAATCCATCTCATCGAGTGTATGATCGGGATTCGAAAAGCTTCGCGTTTCTCAATATGCCTGTGACAATAGCTGCGAAATACTATACCCCAGAAATGTATTACGTTGCACTTGTATTTAGTGTTTTATGGGCACGATAATGTGCAAATTGACCTTTATTCATCGCGACGTATACCCATTATTTCGTACCCTCTTCTCGCGTGCAAACCTTCGTCCACCACTTACCACTGACTGTATTCGCTTTGGATCTTTATTGCATACAGTTCAATTCCCAGCCGTGCTCGTTTCGGTCTGAACGAGCATCGTACCGACGTGCGCTCGTGTATCACTACTGTGTGCACGTTAAAGACCCCCGAGGCTGGCAGTCGTATACTGCAATGGCTAAATTTCTCGCCCGCAGCGTAAACCAGTGTCGCCGCACCTCAAAGGCAGACCGACCTTACGCTGCATAAACACGAACGGGAAATGTTGTTGGTTGGATTGCGTACATCTCCGGCAAGTCATCGAGAAATATATAGAATGAGGTTAGAGGCACTCTTTCATAGCAACATATGCGGTCGGCAAACTTCTTTTTTTTTTTTCTTCCGGTCTGAGATTTCTTTGCGCTGCGGCATATTAGATTAGAGATTAGTTTATTAGATTAGGCCTGCCCAGGTCAGGTTGGTGAAGCACAAGGCCAGACTGCGTGGGAGTGCGAATTCTTCTCCCGTCATTTATTATGCAGTCTCAAAGCTGTCAGCGCCCGTGCGCAACAACTTCCTTATGCCGTCTTTTTTTTTTTTTTTTTGTTTTTTTTCTCGAGCGCGAAAGAAAACGAGCGCGTACCCGGGGCATGAATGGGGCTACAATTGGATTACATCGTGGGCAGAACTATAGCACCGGAAGTGCTCCTACGTGCCTTCTAGTCTCCATCGACCGGCCCGGTGAATCGAAATTAACATCCATCGTCGATTTATATGAGCGCGTAGAAGTGCTAACGTTATTCATCAACCCAACTCTCTGCCGTCACGCCACTGTGGTGGCGCTGCATGCTGTCGGCGTGCAGCGCCACCACAGACGCTTTACCCCAAGCGAATCTCGCTTCTACGCACGGCGGCCCGGTGTAGGAAAACGCGGGCTTGTTTGTAAACAGCGTGTTGCTGTGTACTGTGGTAGAGCTTGATTTGGGCAGCCTCCAACGAGATTGGAACCCCCCCAGCTTGCCCCCAACGTCCGTCGCCGGTTGATCGAGGCGCCACCCCTTTCGCACGTTGCGTCGTGCCTTCGCAAACAAGCAGTTTGGAGCAGCCGCAACGTGCGTTACGGGTGGTGCTTCGATCGACTGGTGACGAACGTTGGAAGGAAAAGGGTCGGGGCTCAGCTTCTGTACCAATCAACGTCAAAAGTAGCATTTCCGGTCTACCGGAAAGATGCTGTCACTTTGGGGAGTTGTAGTAGACCGTTTCCGCAGCCCGCTAAGCACCCGGATAGCGCTCCGTAATCCGCCACGAGACCTTGAACTATGCAGACAAGGCTAGCGGCGCGCATGCGCAGCTGCTGCGTTTTCTTCACGGATACCGCAGCGGAGAAGAAAAACGGTCTACTACAATTCCCTTTTGTCAGTACGTTCTTGTCGCAAGTGCTGGCAAGGAGTTGCAATGCGTATCGCTCGCGTTCAAACGCAAATCTATGAACGATCGAGGTTCTGTTTTCTCCGGTGATCAGATTGGCAGTGACAATATCTATGTCTATTGTTTATATTTTTTTGTGTGTACAATGTTCTGACTCTGACAACGTCATCTGAAAGCGCAACAATCATGTAGATGTAGCGTCCGTGGCCGACAGGGAGAGCTGCCGCAAGATCCGCGCCATGGAGGCTCGTCTGACCGGCTCAAGCCAGCGAAACGAGAATGTCCCAAGTGAAGCCGGAAGTAGAGGTCGCGGTCGGTGGGAACGCCCCCAAGGGCGCCCAAAACTGCTGTCGGTGTCCAAATCTGCTGTCCTTTCCGTCCGTTTGCGTATTTTCGTTGTGGTCATCGATGGGGGCGTGTCGTTGCAAACCGGAAGCCATCCCCGACTTCACCTCTGGTAGCGTCATGTCACCTCCAGAAGCTTCCTGCCTCCGTGGTTCGCGGCTCCTTGTTTCGTCAGTCGATATCTGGCGTTCTTGTCTGCCAATGCCGCAATGTCGTTGGTTGCAGGGCAGTAATAAGCTGCTTGGAACTCGCCACACCCTGCCGTTCTTAATGGGGTGGTGCAACGATAATCGGTTATAATGTTCACACAACCTTACTGACACTATGGGACCCAAGAATATTCACAGGCAACCCCACGGACCAAGAAACTCTTTTGTTGCGATGTAATTTCAAAAATAAAAGCCAGCCTTTTCTTGTTCGCTTTTAGAGCCCAGCTTTTAGGCGCCTGTTCCCGCGTATAGCGGCATCGCCACTGGTCTCTATTTTAGTATGCTGGATCGCGGACCGCGGCCTCGGCAGCTGGGTCCGAGTGTCGCCACCGGCGGCCATTGATTGACACCAGCCAATGCATGGGACTCTATGGGAAGAACGAGAAAAAGTGCCGTTTCACCCGTTTCTAAGCTGTCGTCGGCACTGAAACTTTTTAGATGCTTTTCGATAAGCCCGTCAAATAGCTTGCGAATAAACATTAAAACTGACAGCCCTCACAGTTCTTATAAATATAATTATTTTGCTGTCGAGAGTGACTCCGCTGTAGTGCAGCTCAATGAGGCGAGAGTTACCTAGAGTTACCGCGGAGTCGGTGGCGGTTTTGTTGAGTTGGGTTTAGCAGACGACAAGCTCGAAGGCTTTGCTGCGCGGTATTCGCTCTCTCCCGGAAAGCCGCTATCGAGATGGAACTTCTTTTTTATTCATCAACTTTTGGGCTTCCCCGAGGAGGGTCTCATTGACGGCAAGTTCCTTTGTTAACTCCACTACGAGAGCAAGCAATTGCCAGCTCAGCCGTGGGTGCTCCGGTGTGTTTGATTTTTTTAATCGGCGTTCGAACGTTTGACAAATACCAATTCGATCTCCCAACACCCGACATAAGGATCGCAGCACACAATAAAAGTCTCGCCTCCGAGCACAGCGTACATGCTTCAATATTCTTACTTTTGTGCGTTTCTCCCATAGACTGCCGTGTATTGCCTGGTGTCAAGCAATGGCCGCCGGTGGCGACACCGACGGGCTCCCGATCCGCGATCCAGCCTACTACTATAGAGATCAGTGGGCATCGCCGTCGCTGTCGCCGTCGGCGTAACCACGCGCGTTGGATTATGGGACGTCACAGACCTGTGCACCAATTCAATTCCCCGCTAAATTTAGCGAAGAAACTGAATTGGTGTGTAGGTCTGTGTAGGAGGAGGAGGATGAGACGAGAGGAGGGGGAGGAGGAGGAAGGAAGAGAAAATTAGGAAGGAGGAGGAAGAGGGGAGGGAAGGGTACAGAGGAGGAGGAGGGGCGTATTCTCCCCTCCGTACCCTCTCCTCCTCCTCAAGAGCTGCGCTATAATTTCGCATTACAAAAATTTATAAACGTATTTCATTTTTTTTTTTCAATCTTTCTTTTGCAAAATTTTAAGACAGAGCTTGGAGTTCGCAGTTTTGGCATAGACCACGAGTGACGATATTTGAATGCGGCTCATAGATTTGACCAGCAAGCATTGCGTGAGCACTCGATTTCGGCTCGCAATAATCAATAGCTCGACAAGCATTCGGGTAGTGGCACTTGCCAAATCGTTGCAATGACGACAATACTCGAACCCTAACAATTTCTGAAACTCAGCGCGTGTCCTTGCCCTATACACTCCCGGTCGTATATGGCTAGATTTTTCGGCATCTTCAAAAGACTGCCGAACTTTTTGAGACCACCTTTTGCGGTCTGCCGTTTTTCTCTACTGGGCTGCGAGACGCGTTCTGAGAGTGCGCAGAAGCATTCTTCCGCGAAATTGCAGACGTCGTGCATGCGTCCATAGCCCATGGGGACTCAGCATTTTTTTTTTTTTTTTTTTTTGACAGGGTGGTAAGCATTGGAAATGTGTATATAAACGGCTCTGATCCGCGGGACTGCGCAACATAATTGAAGCAAATCGTGAATGCTGTTTCATTTCCTGTGGAATTGCGACACATGCCCCACTTTTATTTTATTTTATTTTATTTTTGCGGGGCTGTTCATTCGCGTCTCTGGTGCATTGAATCTACGAACCATTTGTTGGGTATGGTTGAATCCACAAGTGCGGGATATATGCCGTAACATAAAATTTAACTTGTTCTTGTTTGTTTTTCAATGTGTAGGTGAAACTGAAACGTCAGTGTAGGAAACCTCTGCTCTAGATACAGAAGGGGAGGATGTAAAGAGCCGATCTCATCGTAGCCCGCTTCGCGACATCTGTCGCGCTGAACACATGACACGGCAGTGCGGAGGGAAGCGTGCAACAAAAACAGCTGCACGATATTTCGCAACTGCACGTGGCGAGGAAGGTCACGTGATTTGTTAACTGTTCGCCGACTGCTCGCTTTTTTAGAGCGCAGCTCTTAAGCGGGTTTCACATGCAGCGATTTTGGCCCTAGAGCGGCGCGATTTCTGCCGTCGCGGCGCTCGTGCCGCTGAACCGCTGGTGCTGGCCAGAGCGCCGCGACGGCAGAAATCGCGCCGCTCTAGGGCCAAAATCGCTGCATGTGAACCAGGCTTTAGGCGCCCGTTTTCAGCTTGAGCGGCGTCGCCGTCGGCGTCGCCATCGCCGTCGGCGTAACCGCGCGGTGCATTATGGGAAATGTCCCATGATGCACCGCGCGGGGAGGAGGACGAGGGGGAGGGTAGGAGGAGGAGGGGGAGGAGGAGGTGGAAGAGGGGGAGGAGAGAGGAGGAGAAAGAGGAGGAGGAGGAAGAGGGGGAGGAGGAGGGGGAAAAGGAGGGGCGGAGGGGCAGCAAGAGGAGAGGTATGATGGGGGGGGAGGGAGGAGGACAAGGGGGAGGAGGAGGGAGAAAAGGAAGAAGGGAAGGAGGACGAAGAAGGGGAGGAGGACGAGGAGGAGGGGAGGAGGAGGTTGAGGGGGAGGAGGAAGGAGGGGAGGAGGACGAGGGGGAGGAGGGAGGAATGGGAGGAGGAGGAAGGAGGGGAGGAGGACGAGGGGGAGGAGGGAGGAATGGGAGGAGGAAGAAGGGGAGGAGGACGAGGGGGAGGGGAGGAGGAGGGGGAGGAGGAGGGGGAAGAGGAGAAGGGAAGACGGGAGAAGGAGGGATTAGGAGGAGGAGGAGAGGAGAGGACGAGCTTGAAGGAGGAGGGAGGAGGAGTCTCAGGTAGGATGAGGAGGTGAGGAGGAGGCAGGAGGGGTATACCCTCCCCTCAGCACGCTTCCCTCCTCCTCCTCAAGAGCTGCGCTCTAATTCGGCGTTACAGGGAGTTGTAAACGGCTTTCATTTTTTTCCTTTTTTAGGTTGTGTTATGCGCATGCACTTCGCTTCGGTCAGGACAAGCTCGTGATGGCTGTCAACACACATCTCAATCTGACGGCTCAGCTCATGTCACGTGTGAGATTGATTGGCCGCCGGAGGGTGATCGCGTCATGGGATGTTGAGCGCCTGTTTCATTTTTGCGCGACACTTTTACGAAAATTATGGTGACTTTTTTTTTTTTTTAACAGCGCTCGCTTGCACATCGCGTTTCCAAACGTGTGCGTTTAATACTCGTTTCCTCTGTTGCTAGTTTTCTTCCGCCGGGCGGCGGCAATTTTCGCTGCACATTGTATACAAGCGCGAGCGCCCCTCTTTCTAAAGGCCCAACCACATGGGACATTTTTCACGCGCTTCGTCCGCGTCAGCGTAACCTCGCGTCAGCGCGCGGCGCTCCATGCCGATATCTGGCCGGGGCAGATATCGGCACGGAGCGCCGCGCGCTGACGCGAGGTTACGCTGACGGCGACGAAGCGCGAGAAAAACGTCCCATGTGCTTGGGCCATTAGAGTCATGACTTGACCACCAAGTGACCACTTAGAGGTCGCTAGGTATGTCCACCTTTTCGAGATACTTCCTTTGGAGCCGAATGCACTTCCACTACCGGTGTGGCAGCCTTTCTATGCTTTACTGAGATCACTTCTTGGAAGCGAATCGCACCCACGCCTGGACAGCTGCTTCCAGCTATTCAGTAAGCGCAAAATGGCATCCCTGCAGGTTTTTTTTTTTTTTTGTGCGACTTTGATTAGTTGATAACCACTGATGGCCAAATCAGGAAGTACACATGCACGAGCAAACGCCCGACAGGTCGCATCGGAAAGACGACCGAGGCCGACCGGCTGCTGGTGAATCACGGCGTCGCGAGCATTCACACGAGGCCTTGTGATCAAACCGCGCCTGGTCTGGTTCGACCATCATCAGTGATGGGATTGCTGCGCCATTTGTGCCAAACTGCGTCAGAGCGCTTAGCCTGCTACATCCTGCTACATTTGACCAAAATATGATGAATTTGCGTCAACGTTGCGCCAAAACTTAGTTTCACTTTAATAATACTGAAAAGTTAACAAATGAAGCCCCGCTACACATCCGGTTCGTTACGGTAGGCTTGTGCGAATTTCCAAAACTCGATTATCGCCTCAAATAACAATATATTCGATTTGATTTCTGTATCAAACATCGACAGTACTCGGAAGTTTTCGCAGTATCTCTCGTGCTCGTTGTCTGTTCTGGTTGGGCAGTTAGCATCGTTGAGTGCGCTTGTCACTGCGCACTGGTGTAGAGCAGTGAAGCGACAATCACGTAGTAGACGTCGCAATTTTAAATTTGTTTTGTTTCGCTGAAGCGCACACGCGTGCTAAAGGGAAAGTACTCCTCCAGAGTGGGACGTTACACACGGTTTCTGAATAAATCTACAGCTAGTAAATGTGACAGACTGCGATATTCTGACGATATATTTTTCACATTGGAGATTCATGGAGGATACATGACTATTGCGATAAAACTTTTATAGACTAATCATTTTTTATGTCAGTTTGGTTATCACCATTATGTAGGTTATATCCGTTCGATGGAACAGTGAGTACAGTAAATTAAAACGAAATTAGGTCGAGCAGTAAAGCATGCTTGAGAATAACCTAAACAGGCTCGGCGGGATTTTTTTTTTTTTTTGTATTTTTAAGAAAGCAAAAATAGTATTTTACATTCTCATTTTTGATATCCTGAAGTTCTGCTCATAAACTTTAGTTGATGTTCTTAATCAAACGACAAAAGCTTTGTTTTATATATAAATTAAGAACTCCAGTTGAATTACAACCTTCAAAACTTGAAGGGGAAAAAGAAAAAAAAACTTTTTTGGTTGTTCAAAATTAATATATTCTAACATTATTTCAGTGGAATATGCTGTCATAGTTTAAACCCTGAGACAAGGAGAAATAAAATAACGGACAAGGCCTTTAAACCCTTGTCTCAGGATTGAAATTATTATGTTCCCTAACTAGCACACCTGCATACTTTCGCTCCTGTTCCCTAACTCTGCATACTTTCGCTCCTTGGAATGTACTATCGTGGTCCAAGTTTGATTTCGCACCTAACATAATTATGAATTGTAGTTCGCACTGCCCTTCATTTATCAACGTCTTGTTGCATTGCCTCGTGCCTCTAACTGCAATTAAACTCCTAGCTAGGAAATTAAACCTGCCATGCTGTTGCACAGAAGAAGGAAGGCAAAGTAGACAGAAACACATAAATCTTAAACATGATATTCGAACTAGTATGAATGAAAATGGCATGTGTGCTTATGCTCCAAGAGTACTTTTTACTGCTCCAAAATGGGCTTCGAAATGGCTCAGAGCAATCACATAATGCCATCTTTCTTACGCGTCGTATGACTTGTCGGGCGTTTGGTCGTGCTTGTTTACGAACCGATTTGGCCCTCAGTTGTTATCACCTATTCGGGGAAAACTAAAATACCTGCGAGGACGCCATTTCGCGGTCACTGATAAACTGGAAGCAGCTGTCCAGGCGTGGGTGCGATGCGCTTCCAGAATCTGGTTTCGTTAGAGCATAGACAGACTACCACACATGTGGTAGAAGTCTATTCGACTCCAAGGGAAGTAACTCCAGAAAGTGGGCATATCTACCGACCTCCAAGTCTGGAGCAATACCTGCAGGAATAAAATAAAATAAAAATAAAGTGCATATCAATATGGTACGCAACCACTAAGAAAAAGTGGGCCATGCACTGGGACATGCATGATGTCGGGCAACAACAGGGCTCTACCGGAGACCATCCCCGTTCACTTTATCCCGAGACAGTTTATCCAGGGCACCTCACGCCAGATATGTTTATTCCGATACTTTTGTTTGTTTGTTTTTACCCCAAGACCTTTTAGCTAGAGATAATTTATACCAGCATTGCTGTGCGGTGTGTCGAGTTTGTAGAAGGTACCAAATATCCGTGTATGGAATTTCCCTGGGGCGAAGAGTCTTGGGATGAAACATCTAGGGCAATAGATATATTCGGTATAAAGTGTCCAGGAGGAAGTGTCTTGACATGAAGTGAGTGGACCCCCGCGCACAGAATCCCAGTGCGGATTACAACACGTGATCTGCTTGTCAATGGCGGCTGGTCTCCTGTAATTAAGTCGCGATGATTGGCTCTCCACTTGCTGTGCTGGAGAGTATCTCGAAACAGGCATAACGGAGTCGGATGTTGTTTTTTTCTGCGAGCTAGGCCGCACGCTATATTTACGTTCGATGCGCGTGGTCTAATAATGGCGCGCGTATAAATATACCTGCTTTTCCTACGAGGAAAAGTTGTAACGCGGTAGGATTCCACGGAATGGTTATCTCTATAACTACTGGCCCGCAGCAGCCTATCCGAGTTTCTATGCACGTACAAATACACGCACACTTACGCGCCAGGTACATGCAGACGTATGCTTAAGAACAAAACAAAGGTAATGGTTTTCAGGTATGACGGCAGTCATTGAGTTTGTTCTGAAACGGCCATTACCCAGGTTGGTTTGCGTTTGCACGCGCGTCATAAGGCCCTATATTTTACCGCTTACGTGAATTGATTAATGTACTTGCCTGCTTCGTTCGACTGCGTTTATCATAAGCTTCTGTTCGTTCGCGTTTGATCATCATCCATGACCAACGATTGATTCCCCGCTGTTTTGTTTTTGTTTTGTTTTTTTGTTTTTTGTTTTATTTGTGGTGTGGGTCTTTTTAAGCTGCATCCCACTATTTTTTTTTTGTCTTTTTACTGACGTTTTCCTTTGCAATTGCCATTTTGCGTTGGCCGTTCTTGGTTTTACCGAAGCAAGCAGCCGGCTAGATCCTTCCGTTTGATACTTCGAGCGCCCGTCTTATAACAACCGGTACCGCTTTCTGCCGCGCGTACCGAAAGAAAATAATCAAAATGTGTCGAAACCACTTTCTCTCGTTCTCTTACTCTCTCGCTCTCTCTCTCTCTCTCTCTCTCTATCGCGTAAAGAACGGGGTTTTGCTCCATCGTTGTCCAAATTAGAGGTTGCCTTTCCTTTCCATTTTTTTTGGTCCCCTTCTAAACTTTTTGTTTCCTTTCTTTCCTCCTCATTTTCGAACGGAGTGCGACGCCAGTTATATCAACACCAGAGCCGTGCTTCTTTCTCAGGACGGAGGTGTTTATTAGTGCTTCGAGTGTCGTCTGCAAATATGCGTGTAAAGTTCGAGCGATAAAAAAGAAGGTTATCAAAGCATTTGTTAAGCCTTCGTGACGCCAGGGCACATGTATTGTGCAAACAATTATAAAACTAAACATTATCGGTGACCGTTATCTTCAATGTAATATAATGCGTGGAATACAGTACTTAAGGGGCGATAGTTTAAGTTTCTTTGGAAGACATTAAGCAGTCAATTCGGGGAGTGTCGAACGTATTGTTTGTTCATTTCGTGTGTTCAAACCAAACAGTGCGTGAAGGGGCCGGCGTAGTATATCGGATATTGTTATCGGAATGCAAAAGCGATCCACTAAAAACTCCACATCATCCTCATCCCCCCTCCCCCCCACCCCCCCCCCCCCCCCCAAAAAAAAAAAAAAAAAAAGAAAACACGCTTGTGTCTGAATGCTCCAAAAACGGGACAACAGATGGAGGACGCCATCTTTTACGGGTCCTCCTTCTCTCCTCCCGTGTCAGCAAAACAGGGTCATCAGTGAAAACCGAATCAAAACAGGCACGTGTGACGCAGCTGCGCATCGCCTGTACATGTTCGTTTACTGCGCGGCTGTTTTGCTTCTTTTATTCGCTTTTCTTTTCTTTCTTTTTTTTCTTTCTAGCACTTCTACAAAACGAGAACGAACAGTTCCAAGCGAGCTACGCACAATGCTCTTTTCGATTGAGATTTACTCTTGCTGCAAGCTTGCTCGTCTCTCTTGCGTCTCTTTCTTTGTTATTTAGATTGCCTACCTTCCCTTTTATAGACTTTTCGGTATCATGAAATGCAGAAATAACATTCTTGGAGTGACTTTTTTTTCTCTTTTTCTCTCTTTTTTACTTGTCATAACCTTCCCGTCAAGTAACGTAATACAGTTTAGAAAAAAAAAAAAAATATATATATATATGTGTGTGTGTTGTTTGTTCGTTGTTGTTGTTGTTGTTCTTTTGAAGAAAATACAGTTGACGTTGTTGCATCGTATTTCGTTTGCCTCGAGGTTTGATCAAATGTTGAGCGGAAACGTAGTCAACAAAGAACCAGGTGTTTCAGTATTTAGAGGGGTCTATACAACTTACAGAATCCCGTATATGAGCCGGTGAACCTAATAGACCAGGTGTCTCCAAACCCCGGCCCGGAGCCACATCCGGCCCCCGCGGAGGTCTTCCGACTGGCCATAGCCTCCTCTATACTCACAAAGCCTGGCAGTTCGACGATGGAGACATAGAGTGCCAGGTCACAGATTTGGAGCGCGAGGATCGATCTGGTAGCACAGAGCATCAAAGAGTCATTTCTCGGGGAGCCTGGGCGTCAGCGCGCAGCTTTTGCAGCGGCGAGGACCCGAAACACACTTGTTCGCTCGGGAGAAGTGTGTTTCGGTGTCTTGCCGAAGCGAGGCGCCAGTCACGTGGCTCTCCTCTCATCCGTTGTCTGCCGCTCCATTGTTTTTTCCATTTCGGTGGCCACTTCTCGGGGCTATCTGCCAGGCTTTGTCGGTGTATAGGAAACTATGAACCGGCCCGCGGCTGGCCGCAATCCTTTCAGTGACGCCCTGCCCGCGGCCCGCTTCCAGTCATCCCCCTGTTACCAACGTAAAAATAAACGTGCATAAAAAAAAAATTAAAAAACGACGCCGCGACGCGCACCATACGCGCTCATGAAGAAAGCAGAATAAACAAAAACATTTTCTTTTTACTTTTTTTATATTCATATTCCGGCCCTCGGGACTGCGACCGACCCCCAATTCGGCCCCTTTGCTAAAAAAGCTCGGAGACCCCTGTAATAGACCGATCTCGCTAAGCGTTCCACGCATGCGCGACGCCGCCATAACTGTAGTTCACAGGGGACAGGCTAAAGTACACCCTAGACAGGCGCCAGTGCACGAAATGGCTAGCGCAGAGCTCTAGCGGATTTGTATCGGCACCACCGGCAGCTATCGCTTGACGCCAGCTAATGCATGGGACTCTACGGGAGAAACGAGAAAAACTAATTTTTTACCTTAGTAAGTTGTTCTCGATTAAAAAAAAAAAAAAAACTTTTATCGTTTTTTTTTGTTTTTTTGTTTTTTTGTTTTTGGAACGACAGTTAATATTCGGGCGAAAATGTCAGAAGCGTAACGTGAGAGCGCAAGCGCTTGTACCGAGCACTTCTGGTGCGAGCTTTTACTTGGAACTGCAGTGAGTGCTTCTGTAACGTGCTGCTGAGACTCTTTTCCCTTCTCCTGTCGTTTTTCCGTCATCACCGCAGTCTCGGGTAATTCGAAAAATTAGAATACCATACCTTTTTTAAATAAATGTGTTGTGGTTAAGAGTCCAGGGTTGCGACTTTGTTGGGCGTAAACTGTGATGCGGTTCAATGAGACGAGGGTTTCCGATAGTCAATGTGGAGTCGTTCGTGATCTCGAAGTCATCGGAGCTTAGCAGACGATAAGTTAGAAGGCCTTCACATCGTTTCAAGCGCTTGTACAGAGCACTTCTGGTGAGAGCTTATGCTTCGAACTGCAGTGAGGGTTTCTGTAACGAACTAAAACTCGAAGCGTGTCGTTCATTGGTTGAACGCGTCATTTATTTAGCAACTGAAGCAGGCGACGCCGGCACAGTCGGTGGTGATTCGGCCCGTTTGATTTTGTTTTAAACCGCGGCGTTCGAAGGCTTGACAAATACCGATTCGATATCCAAACATCCGAGATAATGATCGCAGCACATCCACAAAGATACTCGCCTTCGAGCACCGCGTACAAGCTCCAATATTCCTATATTTGTGGGGTTTTTTTTTCCCCACACTCGCGTGTATTGCCTGTGGTGTCAAGCAATGGCCGCCGGCAGTGCTACCGACGGGCTCCCGATCCGCGATCCAGCACTGTATACAATAGAGATCAGTGGTGCAGAAGGGCTATAGCCTTTGTGCACCACTGATCTCTATTGTATAGTATCATGGGAACTGTATACAGTTTTCATGATCCATGCCGGCAGCGCGGCAGCGTAACGAAAACAACTGTAGAGATCAGCTTCGATAGTCACCGCGTGGTGAGTCGCGGCCATCTTAGCGTTTCACAGCCAATCACGTTGCGGCACCCGCTGACAAGAACGCCGAATCACGAGTAACTGTATATATACTATTAATATATTTCGTAATTATACTATTTACGTTATTCGTGAAGATGCTACCCAGAGGCGTGAATTTCTATACGGCTTGTGATCGGAGTCGAGAAGAAGCCATGGCTGCTTCGCGGAGCCGTGGGTTTTAGTAGAACGTTCCGATAACTCCGATAACGATACCCAATGACGAAACGACGCATGCGCAGAGGTGCCGGCGGAGCATCGGGTATCGTTATCGGAACGATTTCCTAAACCTTCCTATTACTTCGTTATCGCTTAAGTCCAGACGCAGCCGACTCTACGAGCGAATGGGACCATATATATCAAGCAGCGTCAAAAGCGCAAGTGACTGGGCCTTTTCTGTTTATGATTGGTTCAGCGGTGACAGAACACGTACAGAAACACGGCAAACGTCACGATGGTACGCTTCTGAGGCTGTCTGGTTGGTCCCATCAGCTCGTGATGTAGGCTGCGTCTGGACATAAGGTGAAACCAAGTGCCTGCAGAACCCCATTTGGACCATTTGTATACCACTAAAGAAAGAACGGTTGTGTTTGAGTTCGGACTAAACCATGTGTTGCGACGCCTGGTATCGAAACACCTGCTTATAACTTGACGTTTCCCCCCTGAGCACTGGGAAGCCATTGAAGAGGACCTTGAGATCTTTCTCATTTCGTCTCGTATATTACGCTTCCTTTTGTTTGCGATCTGAAGAGCTTTCTACTATACTCTACTCCTGCGTCCTGCCACACTACGTTGTTCCTGTTCCCAAACTGCAACAACACATATATACCCTTAAAACCTTTGTGTGTAGCTTTAAATGTCCGATTTGCAGTCGCAGTGACCGCTCTGACGGACGGCATGGATACAGCCTGATACTAGAGAGTTTTAGTAGATCGTGTTTTCAGGCCACGCTATTTGTAGCGGGAGCTCGCGCTGCCACTTCGATGCATGCTCTGAAGCGCGCGCCCGTAGCGGTAGCGGGCCTTTCAAAACGATCTACTAAAACTCCCTACTATCGTAGCTTTTCCTCTGGCCCTGCGTGCTGCCTGGGGTCCACGAGCCTGGACGCAATTATCTGCTGCGACACGTAATGATACGAAGGAAAAAATAATAATTATTACACTATCTCGATGATGCTGACAAAGACCGGGGAGCACGTGTGTTGCGCACGAGCTGGGCATCTGCTATGTGTGAGTATGACATCACGTGACGTCACGAAATCATATGACTGTGACGTCGTGGTACCTCGTGACAATTCTTCATGACAGCTTTCTCGTAAAATTCGGCCGAAAAAAAAAAACATTCTCCGTTAATAATTCGGAGACGAGGGACAGTCAGTGACTTCAACCACAACACTGCTTCAAACACAGTTAGTTGCCCGTGGACTTCGAGCCCGTGTGCCGTCGCACCCTCCCTCGTCCGGCGTGGGCCTGCGTTGTCTCCTGCAAAGGTCTCGCACGCCGTGCTTGTGCTCGTTCAGCAGCCGCAACGGGAGGACAACGCGATGCCCTGCCCTGCGTTGCTCGCGTTTTGTAACGGCTCGGCGATGAGCAACATCCTGCTTCCCTTCCCTCGCTCCTGCTTTTATCTTTCGGAATTGTCCCGAGCCGCGTTCTGGCGTAGGTGTTCCGCCGGCGCGCTCTTTCTCCTTTCGTCGTCCCTGGTGCCGCTGCTCAGCGTCGGCGCTCATTTGTTGGCCTGGGAACGGATCGCGGCATCGGCCGGTCGAGGAACAAGGGCCGTGCTGGCCGGTCGCCATGCGCGGCTTCGCTTCCTTCCGCTCTGTGGGCCAATCAAGGGCCAATATCCTGCGACTTTCCCTCCCTCGTCTCCTTCGTTTTGTTGGACGCTCCCCGTTTCACGTGGGGTATCTCTGTTACAAGCTACAGAGTTCGAGCACGCCGAGAACGCAGACAAAACAATGCGCCTCTGCAGGCCTCTCGGCGATGTGTCACGCCTCGTGAAAAGGAAGGGCAGTGTTTCTCCGTGATTTGGCGCCAAATCGGGACGGGAGACGTGCGGATACCGCTACGTGTCTGCCCTTCCTTATTTTTGGGAATATAGCCCCGCTCCATATCGTACGATATGCACTTATTGAGAAAGAGTCATTTAGCGTGCCGTAGTTGTATGAACTAGTCGGCGATGGAGTAGTACATGAACTAGTTGGTTCACGTAGTTAATAACATTTTCAATTCACACTTTCATCTTGATATATTTAGAATTAGAGTACTACTTTGTGTCTGGTGGTGCAAGATTTATATTTTGTGTTGTGCGCTTTAAACTTTGATATCTGCCCGTTCATGCGGGTGTGTGTACCTGCGCGCGTACACGCGTCTTATCATATCTCTCTGTGCTGGAACCTGAACACAAACACAACGATGGGGATAACTCAATGGAGCGCTGATTGGCTGCCATTTCCTGTCACGTGATGTGACTTGGCGAGAATTTTTTTTGTGAAGTTTAAGCTAGGTTTGTTAGGTCGTGGAGTTTCTTTGTTGTGTTTTTCCATTGACGTCATAATGTCGTCACTGGTCTCATTCACTTTTGTTCTTGTGCATGTGTGCTTCCTCCAAGAATTCATTATATAGATGTTCCGCCTCAAACGAGAGCCTTTTGTCTTTCGCAGCACTCGCTATATCACTCTAAACAAAGCCCGTGCGTCTATTTTCCCGCACAACACTCGGAGAGCCAATCACCGCAACTTACGGGGGCAAGCGTGACATTTTGCGTTGCTTAATGTCACAACTCAGACTGCGTTTTTTGGTTTTTGACATCGTGATTTGCTGAGCTGCCCCCGTAAGTTGCGGTGATTGGCTCTCCGAGTATTGTGGGGGGAAGTAGACGCGCGGGCTTTTTTTAGAGTGTACTGAAAACCAGCGATTGGGCACCAGAAGTGGTGCGTCAGCATTCTGTTGGAATTCGCGTTCAATCAGTGCGAAACGCGCCGAACGCTTCTGACACAGCGCGTCCAACGTGTGGCCCGCGTTAGCCCTCAGTAGGGGACGTACAAAATTCAGCACTACGGCTTTCTATCTATAGTGACTGACAGAATGAGAACGGCAGGGCGCGTCTCTCGAACGCCCGGCCTCCAGCACGCGTTCCGCACCTTCCGCTCTGCTTTGGCTGATACCGCACACTTTAGGTGCACCTGGCGCCGAAGCGTTGTCGAAGGTATGTGGATCGCACGTTCGTCTGCTTCTTTTGCAGGGGTTGTGGTGACGTCAGAACGACACCGAGCTCTGATTGGCTTTGATTGAAAGAATAGTGAGTAGACCTCAATGCTAGATGCCTTGAGCTCTACCCCCCCCCCCTTTTTTTTTTTTTTTGAATCAGCCAATAAGAGCTGGACGGTCTGACGTCACCACAACCCCTGCAAAAGAAGCAGACGAACTTCGCGCTGGAGGTGGGACAGCTCCTCCCTGCCGTCCTCAACTTGTCGGTGCCTCATGCGTGGTGCTGCTGCTGCTGCTGCAGTCTGTACGTGTTATGGCGCCTCTCTGCGCTCCTTATCGGGCAGCGGATGAGCGGACTTTCCAATGTCTAGAGACCGTCATTTGAAAGGTCGGTTATATAGCCCCGCAGCGCTATCAGCGGAGAAGTGTCTCTGCAACTGAAATGCCACGGAGCTTTCGGAGAGGCTCGAAGCGGCAGTGTTTGCTCGGGCCACTAACGGCGGAAGCTGGGTGGGTGAAAGCGGCACTTCTGTCTGTTTGTCTTTTGGACTCGGGAGAGACGGGAAAGGAAATGACGGCTCTTCGAATCCCACGGACCGTATACATTCGATTGCTGGGTAATATACCGCACACATAAATACTAGAGCACCAGTGCGCTGCTTGAATTTTGAAGCAGCCTATATAATGGAGGGCGTGAATAATTACGTTCGCGTTGTCTAAATGCGTGGTCCTTATCTAGAGAGAGGTACGTAAATAAAAGAAAACTTTTCAAGCGTTTTCGAAGCTTTCACTGAAGGAATAAAATTCCTTCCAGCCCGCAAATACTTCAATAATAATAATAATAATAAGAATAATAATAATAATAATAGTAATAATAGTAATAATAAGTTTATTTCCATGTTTAATGGCGGAGCAAAGGGTAAAAGCCTCAATGGAGGCTTAACTAGCCCTTAGCACCATACATTGGCTTAGCAGCGTACACGTACACTGTTATTTCAACCAAGTCAGAAAAAACATGGGCCGAATACACGTTATCTAACGAACAGCACTAGCATACCCAAAGCATACACAAAAAGTTGATCATGAGTTGCCGAAGTCGCTAGTACAGAAAAAACAAAAACGCAGGGCCTTGTAGGAGATAGTGTCTAAGCAAAGTTATTTTAATATAAGAAAGTTTAACAGTTTAGGTGTAGTATCATGTAGCATTTTAGTACCATATTCAGTACGACAAGGTACGGCTACCCAGTATTCCATGTGTCTAGTAAAGTAGACGGGTTGATTTGGTGTCAATACTGCAAGGTTTTAGGATGATTTAGAGTCTTTTCTTCTTACTTCTAGTTTAAAACTCAGGCATAATATGTGTTCGTAGAGGTTATGTATTTTAGCACTTTAAGTTCCTCACACTATCTGTGTGAAAATTATAAGACACATTAGATATTGTTCTTATCATTTCTTTCTGCAATAAAAATACTTTTTGCGGGTTCGTAAGCGTTGTTTTACCCCAGAAGAGGTTGGAGTAGTTGAGGTGGGAAAAAAAATAAAGAATTGTAAATTAATAGCTTCGTATTGACTGCGAGCGTTTTACCGTTACGAAAAATCAGTCCTATATATATATATATATATATATATATATATATATATATATATATATATATATATATATATATATATATATATATATATATATATATATATAACGCTTGACAATTTTATAAGTAGGGGATTAATATGGCTGTCCTACGATATTTCTTCGAAAGAAATTACTCCGAGGCTTTTAAAATTATTAACGATTTCAGTTGGGGTAGGGTCAAGCATGATACTTGTGTTGAAAGTAACACACTTGTTTTTTGGCCGAAAAATAGTAGCTTTAGTTTTATCAGTATTACTTTTTAAGCGATTGTATCTTGCCCATGTTCCTAGTTTGGTCAGAGTAGCATTGGCAATTGTGACAATATCACTATTTTTAGACGAAAGAAATAAGCTAGCTGTCATCAACATATATAACGAATTTTGCAGTGCCGATGTTTACAATATCATTTATGTTCATATTAAAAGGGTAGGGACCATGAATACTCCCCCTGAGGAACACCTGAGTGAATAGATCTGGCTTTAGAACAATATTGGCCGGTAGAAACATATTGGCTACGATTTCGCAAGTAGGATTTTAAAAGCTCTAAAGGTAACCCACGGATGCCCAGATCAAATCAAAAGCTTTCGTCAAAATCAGCGAATACTCCTAACACCAACTTCTTTTTCCTCGAAGTTTTTTTTTTCAGATGTATTATTTTTGCTCCTATAGTGCTAACTCAGTCGACTGGCAACCTAACCTAGGTAAAAGAATAGCGTTTGTTGAGGTGAGAAAGGCCCGTCGCTATTGGAGCACTCTTGAAACTGTTGATTAATGTAACTTTATGAACCAAGCCCCTTGCGTCTTATCACCACTGGTGACGTGAGTGAGTGAGTCAGAAGACGTTTTATTGATCTACAAGCGACGTTTGTGCTGTGAATCAGAATCAACGACCACTGGCGCTAGCCCGTGGGGATGGGATGGGTGGGGAAAGGGTAATCGGGTGACGTTGGTGATAAATTAATATAATGTTTTGTCGTGTTTCTTTTTTTTTTTACTTAAAAAATGTTTGTTGTAAAAAAAAATATAGGACGCGCTAAGAAGCTGCAATTAAACCACAAACCAGCCGTAGCTCGCAACCGAAAATTAGGCTAGCCTGCTACTCACCGGAGTCTGCCCAAACTCTGACGTTATTCGGCTTCTTCGGGACGTGGGGCTGTTATTTCGTGAGCGACCGAGAAAGATCTCTGCTGAGTTTCGGATAGAAATAAAAGAAAGAGCGGCATCGGCCACCCCTAAATCTTCTTCTTTAATACATTTGTATTTTCTTGGAGATGTTGGTACTTTCTGTCCAGTGCCGGCTACTCCATTGCTCTTCATTAAATATAAACACATACACATAAAGAAAAGTACATGCGTTGTTCAATAGCTAGTAGTGTTCTGCACAAGTTCCTACAAATGTACATATGTACGTAGAGAGAAATGTACGCGCATTGCAGCCGCGCCCAGAGACAGACGAGTCTCCGCACCACATACTCAAACAGATCACGCGAGTCACCCAGTACAGTCTCGCGTACAGAGTCTTTCGATGAATTGCCGGAGTGGGCCATGGTCCTTATACCTTGGAGAAAATAAATGGTCCCTTGTCGATGATTTGTAATCGCCGCTCGAGTCTATCGCGTTCTCTCGAAAATACTTCACGGTGAATGATTAAGTGTTTTGTGCCCTCTTCTCTTTGCACACGGAGCAATCAGCGGATGATGTGCGGGATATTCTTGAGAGCAACTTTTTGGCAAATGCAACGTTTAGGCGCAATCTATGAATTAATCTGTCCAGATATTGCGTGGTAAGTCGGTATCCGTCGGAAAATGTAGGTTGGGGTCAATAGTATAAAAGTGGGAGTCTTTTGCGTGTTCATAAATCGCCATCACACTCTAAAAAAAGCCCGTGCGTCTACTTTCCCGCACAGCACTCGGAGAGCCAATCACCGCAACTTACGGAGGCAGCTGCTCAGCGAATGACGATGCCGAAACATTTGTTTAGACAAAAAAAAAAACACAGTCTGAGTTGCAGTGGCGTCACAAGTCTGATTAAAGTGCCCAAATGCAGCGAGTAACAAGACCGCGACGAGGAAAGTACGCACATGCAGCGGTAAAAAAGTCCCGTTTACACACTTGCAACCGAGTAGGACCGACTGAGACAAGACCGGGTTTTAAGCCTTTTTCGACGGCGTAAGACCGGATGCGTTGCTGCGGAGCAGGTCCCAAGCCCTCATGAGAGGCTTAAAAAGCGGTCTTGTCTCAGCCGGTCCTTTAAGACTGCGATAGCCTTGCTGTGTCAACTCAACGTTTGCAGAAGTTGCACTGTGTTTCAACTACCTTTATTTCCTGCAAAAACGTAACAAATGTGATAAACTTACATGGTCTAGCTCTGAAGTCTAGGCCTTGTTGTCGTCGACCCATTCACAGGCGGTGGCTGGCAAAACGCAGTGCGCAGCCCTATACGTAAGACAGCAGTAGGAAAGTAGAGGTCGGCAACGGCGGACGGGTCACATGATGTCAAGTTGGCTGGGGACGCTTACTCGCGTCCCCAACCACCTGGTAAGCATATCTGGTATGGGCGAGAAAAAAAAATAGTAAAACATTTTAACCTGCAAATAGTAAAAAAGAAAAAATAGATAGCGGAGAGACAAAAAGGAAAATGGGAAACGGTTACTCTCATATCATAAATGAACTCTATTGGCGTGGCGACGTCAACACAGCGTTTGGGCCCATACTGGAAGTAACAATATTTCAAGATGGCGGCGCCCTTGTGAATAAGGTTTATAGGTGGTTCGTGTTTACCATGCTGGTGGTCGTTGCGCGCTGTTTACAAACTAGTCCAAAACCGGATTCGCGAGATTCGAAGCATCTGCGCATGCGCCGTGTCGTCAGCAGGGCCACCGCAGAGAGGGGCACATGACGTGAGAGTCGCGAGTAACTGAGGGATAGGAGGAGACCAGAGCGCACGGGGACGTCAGAGCGCCGAGCTCCGGTTTGAATGATTAGGAGGGAGACGCACAGCTAGTGGCGGGTAGAGATTAAGCTGGAGACAAGGGCAGCTGGCCTTTGAGTCTACCCCTCTTTCCCAGTTTGTCACCGTATTTGCGCTTGCCTATGAGAACAAATTCGGTGGTACAAAATGGATGCTGCACAAGCAAGGAACTCGCTCAGCAGCCTCACAACAACAATGACGGCCAATGTGACGTCAATGAAACCTTTTTTTTTTCTTTTTTTTCCTTTTGTCATTGTGTTTAGCGCGTTTAGATGTTTTATATATATATATAAAAAAAAAATCTTTTTTTCTTTTTTTTTACAACGAATTTGAAATATGTGTCCCATGTTTTCCTAGTTTCGGTGAGAGGAGTCGCACTTTGTACATTTGTTTTCGCGTTTTTTGTGTGTGTGTGTGATTATGAGGTTTTGTTTTGAAACGGCCCACAAAGTGGATAATAATGCCGCAAGCGGTTGCTGTGGAACCGCAGCCTTAAAACCCTGGCCGTACTTCTTCCACTCCTAAGCTGACAGTGGGGTGGAAGCTACGCGCTCCCTGGACCAATCAACCATTCCCAACTTTATCCCCCGACTCCCGCTCTCTGCACGTGCGTGAGGGCGGGAACGCGATCACGTGGCAAAAAACAGAAGCACGACTGGTCCAAGGCTTACTTCCACCGCACTGTCAGCTTCGAGGTGAACGACTGCGCACCGATCCACAACACGGGCGGGGCTTCGCGGTGAATTGCTGCGCTGTGCAGTTCTGGAAGACGGCAAAGGGGACAACGGAAGAGAAAAAAGGGCAAACGTCTACGTCCCACATGGGACGGCGCTTTGGGATATACAACTGTGAATTCATTTGTTTTGTGTGTGTTTTTTTCTCGACTGGACAGGCTTAAAAGTGGCAGTAGCGAGCATCCGGCAGAAAGCAGCAAATCCCAAATCCAAACATGTCTCGAGAACACATATATAAAAAACGTACATAAGGACACAAAAAAAAAGAAGCAGAAAGTAAACATTTGGGGAGGGGTATCGGAAAATGTGCAGATCGGCAAAAGCTTAGCGACGTAGTTGTTCTGTTAACAATGTTGCTGTTTTTCTTTTATTATTATTTATATTTTGTACACTTGTAGCGTCTGACCCTCTGCGCGGGGAGAAAAATGGGATGTTTGGACCGGTCGAAGGAGAATCACTGCCGTTGTTCAAAAGGGAGCAAGAAAATTCGCTTTGACGTCGTACACAGCCCCTCGTTGTCCACCTATCTTTTTTTTTTTTTTTAATTACCCTTGTTGATATTTTTTTAACCTCTGTTCTCGGTGGTTTCTATATATGGTTCATCCAAATTATATGGCAACGTTGGACCGTCTCTCGGTCAATTAAAATTTTAAATAAATCAGACGTATAGTTTTAAGTACACCGCATGCCGCTCTCGAACGCCAAAAAGTCTAGCTGCATTAAAATATACATTCGAAAGAAAGCAAACTAGTTCGGTGTTTATTAACCCGGCGAGCCTAAACGATGTGTCCACATGTTTACGCGTGGGGCTGTATTGTACTGTCCCAGGCGCTGGAAATCATTTCACTTTTTTCTCCTTTTTTTAATATTTTTGCGAAATATCTACAGCAGTGTTTATAAACTGGGATAATAAGAGGAACCGCGAGCAGAGATTATGCAAAAGCCGCCTCTGCCACCGCTTATTTCTGTAGTTCTCATTGCATATTCAGTTCACCTTTGTTCTCAAGATAATTAATACGGTGGGCGTATTCTAATCAGCCCTACAAAACCATGTTTGTTTGTTGTTGTTGTTTTTGCTGTTCGTGAGTTTTATGGCAAAGTTGGTCAAGGTAGCCCGTCACCGGAAGGATGTCTAAGTTGCAAATTCGGAAAAGCAAGACATGCTTCTGCTTTTCCGAATCGTTGTGTAAGGATGTAAGGATGTATCATTATTACTCTGAACTAGAGCACTGCACGAGCCGCCTTTTTAAGCCCAGGCCCGAGCCGGGCCCGGCGTCATGGTAAGTTGCCCGCCCGAGCCCGGCCCAGGTGTCTGAAACCAGGCCCAGGCCCGACCCAAGCCCGAGAATTTTCTGTGTTACCCGGCCCGGCCCCGCCCGCCACCTTTTGGAACAGGCCCGGGCCCGGCCCCGCGGCCCGAATTCGATCTTATGTTGTCTAAACTTCGCCGCGTGAAGTACGAAAGTATTGGGCAACGTAATTTTATGGAGGGGAATTGCTGGTACACAACGTCGTTTCGTGTATGTCAGTACCCAACGGATCTACGAGTAACGAGTGTTAATTTAACTAGGCTTGTCGAGTAGACATCTTGCAAAATCGAAGTGATCCTAGCGACATAGTGCCGCGCAACGCACCTTGGGAACCTAATGGTCACGGTTTTGGTTTTGATTTGCCAACCCTAATTCATGACATCCCGTCACGATCAAATACAGTGCGTGCATTTTCGAATAGGTCACTTTCCTTAAATGTAATACTGTGGGGGTGTTGCCTACCAATACGAATAAGATGCTGGAGCACGTTTTGGGGGCTCCCGGCGTAGCGGAGTTTGCGCACAGGTAATCACATGAAAAAGAAGAGGTGTACTGTGCCGATCATCCTATTCCATCGTCTCAATGTCCTAGGACTAAATGATTTGTGACCCGGGAAAGGCACACTCAGTGATGTGATTGCTGCGCCAATTGCGCCAAACTGCGCCAAGGGGCTAACCCTGCTACATCCTGCTACATTTTGCCAAAATATGGGTAATCTGCGCCAAGCCTGCTCCAAGAAACCAATTTCGGTCGCCTTTCAAAACCGAAACTAAACTGAGTTCCGTAATTGAGCATGCATGTGTTATGTGGCGCAAGCGGCCGCCCGACACAAAGTCTCCTGCATCAATTGTCCATCCCGTCTTGCATGGTTTTCCCGGCGTCCCGCGTTTCGCGCTTTCGTCGTCTTGCGGGTCTCGTCTCGCGTCTTTTTTAAAAATATTTTCAACGATAGACGCGGGTTTGTGCGGTGGCTCCGACGCTAGCGTGCCGGGTACCAGCCACGCGGTCATGCTGTGAAAGGAGACCACGTTCTTGCGCGGCGGGAGTTACTTTGTGAGCTGAAGCACTCACTCCTGAACGCAACGGCGTGGGAAAACTATATTTGGTCCCTGCCTTCCAGTCACCATGGTCGTGCGACGTCGGGTGTTGCCGTCCCAACGTCGCTGCAGATATGGCGCTTTCTAAAATGAAACTAAATACCGCCGCATGTTCATCAACATTCCTGTTCTTGTTTAAATCATACGTTACTACAAAAATCCCTCCTTAACTCAGACTGCTGTCGAAGTATAGAGGGACGCCGGTACATGAAAAATCTACCGCGAAAGAAAGTTGGTGAAGAGAAGTGAGCTAAAGCAAAGAAGGCAATGTCTGCACGCTGAGCCCGCACAGCGCGCTCGTTTGTCTCGACTTCAGTCGTTGGAGAAAGCGCTCCAAGAACTTTTTCACCTTGGCTTGCGATGTCTTGCGACGATGCGCTGAGGTTCTCTTTTTCTTGTTTTGTGTGTGCGTGTGTTTGTACCTTGTTCGCCGGCCTGGCAAGCCCGCGCCGCTGGACTGTTTTTTGTCGTATGCTCGACAGTTACATTTTGCATACAATTTTGGGAATCAGTTGGCGACGGCGCGGAGTGGCATGGTTTTGGTTTCGATCCAACAGCCGTTGTCTCAGCTCGCGCGACGAAGCACGCGCAATTGCAAGCCTGCCGAAGTTTCTCTCAACTGCATGCGAACATGATTGAATGGCAGAGGCACCAGTCGGGACGCTTGCAATCTATTGTTTTACGTTTGCTTACCTTTAACGAAAATCTGGCATGTCGGGAACCAGTAAAACGGTGGCAAGCGGTTTTTCGGAATTGCTCGGCAATGCCTACAGCACGGTACACTCGTGGGATGTCTCAGCAGTAAAAACACTAGCAGCAGGTTCCGTCACAACACGTCACATCAGAACGCAACACAGCACAAAGTTCCCTTCGTTTGTACAGCACTTATAACGAATATTTTTAATTTTCTAAGAATATATGCTCCAAAAGCCACCTTTGCTGCTCCGAAAAACTGTCTTAGCTGCTCCAAAACACCGTTTTGGTTGCTCCAAAGGCCACATTTGCTGCTCCAAAACACTGTTTTGGCTGCTCCGAAAGGTGCTCCAAAATGGCTTAGGCCAATCACATCACTGCACACTGCACTCTGGAGTTGAAGCCAAGCTGCCAGAAAGCTATGAGACGCGACTGGTCTTAAGTCTCGGCAGGTTCTCCTTTGAAACACGGCTGGGGGTCCGTGTTTCAACGGAGGCCCTCACGAAGATGAATGGGTGCAATGCAAGGGAACGCTGACTTTATTTTCATGGTGTGCTGAGATGCACTACTTCGTCAACGGGACAATCGAAACCTGAAACCATGCATTTCATTCCTCTCCATGGCCAAACAGGTCCCATAATGCAACACGCGCACTGTTGCATGCACGGATTCTTGGAAGTAATCTATTGAGACACCAAAAAGTAATATTAGCTTAACAAAAAAAAATGGTATAGATGATTTCTTGGGCTTATAGACCAACATGCGGCCCTGACGTCACGCATCTGCGGTGGCGCTGTCGACGGCACTGCGCATGCGCAGACACTTTCCTTCGCGCGAGTTCGGTTTCTGAGCACGCGCAGTGCCCACACCTTGTGTGGGCAAACGCGCACTTCTTTGTAAACAGTGTGTTGGTCTATAGACCTAAGCAACAACGAAAACTCCGACCTCGATTTGTTTTATCCCCAAGACGAGTTGAACGGCATTCACAAAAATCAGATGAACTATTTCCCCTCTTAATTTGTTTACATGCAGCTTTCTACAAATGTACAGTATTTCTTCCGGGGCCACACACTTAAAATTATTGTTTTTACTTATTCTGCACAATTGCCAGGGAAATTATTGCGGAAGCCGACACGCTGTACTTGGGGAGCAAGGCGAGATCTCCGATATGTGTCAGTTTGCGACGCAGCCGAAAGTCATATCGTGCTTATCATATCATCGTGCTATGCTTGCCGTGTATTAATCCATCGATCGAGGGAGTGCTGTGATTTCTCCAAAAATAAATTACGACTGCGTACATAATCGCGTTTCATTTCTCTCCCCACCCAGACGAAGTTTTACGTTAATATATGCAGCGTAATAAAGCTATGCGCGTGTTTTTCGTGTTTCCTTTGTCGCCAAGAAAAGTTTAACGAATTTAACAAAGGTGAGATGAACCAGTTACAGACTGAAGTTCCACACTGAAACCAGACCTACTATTTACACTCGTTGGCGGGCCTGGATCGGGCTCGGGCAGCACCCCCGACTATGATCCAGGTCCCCTAAGGTGCTGGCTCGAACCCGGCCCGAGCCCGCAGTCGAAAACGCAGATAAAAGAACGGGCCCGGCCCATGCCGACCAAAAAAAAAAAAAAAAAAAAACGCCTTTCCCGGCCTGGTCTGGCCCACCGGCCGAGCCTGGCCCAGGCTTTCGAAGTTCGTGCAGTGCTCTATTGTGAACTCTATCAGCCACCAACTAGAGAGGATCACTGTCACATCGTGGTACCACCATCGTTGAAAGTGGCTAATAACTCATATAATCGAGTTAAATCACGTAATGCCCTTCTTTCTTTGGCAGACAGCGGCCCTAGACATAGTACCAAGCGATACAAAACGATTTCCTTCTTTTTACGAGACTGTTGGCTGGACGGATGTTGTTCGCCGAATGGTGCTTCTTCGAAGAACAAAAGAAAACGTTCAAGGTACTTCTCACGCATCAACGGTATACAGAGCAGCGACCCCAGAAACTCGTCCTGCACCTCCATTCCACACTCCCCATTTCCCGTCGACGTGCGCCGCCGACTCACGCCAAGATTTATCCCGTCATTTCCGTTCGGTTTCAACGCCTCCAAGGAGAGGACACGTTCTTTCTCGAGCCACGCGAAGGCGCGAAGCCTCCGACCCCCCAGCGCTTAGCGGTGGCGACCCGAAAAGCGTGACGCCGCGGCATACACGCACGTCCACGCGTCAGACAATCTCCGGTATCATTCTGCGCGCATCTTCTCTCTGCCTTCCTTTTTGAGTCGTCATGGGGGGACGGAAGTCTGGAAAAACAACGGAGCCCTGAACGGGGGTCGTCCGGGCCCTGACGGCTCTGAGCCCTGCTCCGTTGACAGATCATTTTCCGAGACAGCGCGTACGGGACGGGAGGGCGAAGAGGCGTAGCAAGAGCTCGTCGTCGTCGTCGGGTGGTACTTTGTCCCCGAGACAGCTCCGGCCGGTCGGCTGGCTGGCTGGCGTCGCCGCCGTCACACACGTCGAGAGAAGTTTCGTTTGTGCAGGACGCCCAGGCAGGCGCTTGAGTGCGGTGGGAGAAGAGGCGAGCGAGAAACTGAGATCGATGCCAGCTCGCCTCGAGACTGCAGTGACTTTGAAGTTCGCCACTGTCTTCGTCCTCCGCGTCTGTCATCTTGTATCGCTGTGTGTTTTCTTTTTTTTTTTTTTCTTTTACTCGTAATTGTAGTTTCTTGCGAGTGGATAAGTGTTCGCGCGTGGAAAATCGCACGCGCGGGAACAGGGCTGTCTTTTAGCCGCGTTTCTGGAGTTATATATGGAGTGTTCTTTGTCTTTTACCGATCTAAGCCTCCTTTCGCTGTTTGTTTGTTTTTGGTTTGTATTTTTTTACTCGTTTGGGTTTGTTAAAAGGCCAAGGAGTTAAACTGTAATTTGCAAGTGGGCGCTGCTCCGGTGTTCACGCAACTTTTTTTTTTTTTTCTCATTGTTGTGAAGCACGGATACGAACGCGTGGCTTTAGAAAGCGCTTTCCTTCGCGCGAGTAGCTCGTGCTTACACAGAAATGAGTTTAAAAGATTAGGCTCTCGCGAATGTTGGGGTAGCTCTTAGGAATGGGTACATATAATCCATTACCGTAGCCATGTGTAAGAATCTGGTTGCCTTTGAAAAGCTCGAAGAGAAGGATTTTTACCTGGGGGTCCTTCCGACGTCGTCGCTGTGAGATAGTAGTAGTTAAGCGCTCTTACTCTCGTGGGCTGCTGAATTCTCGTCGCCATGTTTAAGAACAGTTAGATGTAAAATTCTGAGTAACGTTTGCAGCATAAGATTGAGCTGAAGAAACGTTACTGCGGTACATATCTGGCGTTACTGCAGGGTCCACGATCAGATGTCCAGAACAACCCGACGCGCGGGAATGACGTGTAGCAACGCCATGCGGGCTTAGGTACATTACGATGAACATAACGCATGGCGTGTTCGATGGCTAACATTGTAAAGAAACAAAAAATAACTTGCCCCAATATGTTAGAAGAGTATAACTATAAGCATATATATGCCAATGTCGAATTACTCTTTTCGTTTCTCCAAAACAAATTCGCCGCAGGTGACAAATCACTGCGGAACAGTCCCACGTCTCAAACGTGGCACAACTTTCTGGGCGAATTTCGTTTATGACCGAAAGATTATGCGACCTGAGAAATACGGCGAGCGCCAACACGGTATTTATATAGCGTCCCCGGGACGACCTCCTTTTGTATAGCACGCATGCAGCTCATGGGACTGTCCAACAGCTCCTCGCAGCAGTACGTCAGCGTTGCACGAACACCACGAAACGCCGGCATCTAATCATCGCCGCTTCTTTTTCCTTGCAGGAGCAACATCGCAGCACCGTGCGTTCAAGCAGCGACGGACTTGTGGGCTCGTTGCCCCAAAAGTTCTGGCCTGCTGTCAGGCGCCAGCCTGTACCCAAAGATAGCCTTTTCGATATACCGGATGTGCTGACGGCGTGAGACTACCTTCATGATGCGGTCGAGTCGAGCAAGCCGCTGCTGCTAAGCCACGCAGCGAGAGATCCCCAGCCGCGGACGGCCTGCGCTTTTTCTTCGATGCCTGATCTATGGCAGGTGAGTTCCTCTTGCACGCGGCGCTAACGTCGGTGTGGCCCCCGAAAGGGCGCGGCCTGGGAGAGGGCCGATTACGGGCTGCTTCGCAGCCGCAGCGCTTGGATCGCTTTTTAGTGTAGGTTCTGTGTTGGTGTTGCTGATTATGTTGCCCCGATTTTGTCGTTTGTTGTTGCGGGGCGTTTGGCTGGGTGTATGGGCTCCTCGTGAGTATTTGTGAGGGACTCGATAGGGTGCCCCGTACATGGTAGCGCGGCCTCTGCGCCGGTTGTCTCATCGAGGCACCTTAGAGCTACCTTACGATGGACCCACAGAGGACGCCGCGAGCCTTCGTAGTCAATGCAAGGCCGCGTTAGTGCCACGTTGACTTTGGGAGGAGGGGTGCGTAGTCACGTGACACGTTCACAACGCTGGATTGGCTGCGATGGCTTGTAGCGTCCGCTGCAGTCCATCGTAATGTGACGCGGAGTACAGAGGGTGTGTGCGGTCATCTGGCGGCCGTGTTTCGCAGCTGGAGCTTGATGAGGTTGGTCGGAGGACGTCCCGTCGACTTTTTGTATGGTACGGGTTTGGGATGCGCTCGTATGCAATTGATGGCGAGGGACGGGGGCTTGTAGCTTGTCAGTATGTGGCTTTCGGCATCATCTGGTTTTAATAAAAGTTTATCTTTGGTACGGGAGGCTATATCGAATGAACAGATTGACCATGACCGGTTTCATAAGCAGTGTATCAGATGAGCCTAAACATGACCGTTCAGTATCACTGCAGCAGCAGGTCTGATCTTATTGGTGCCACGTCACTGGGCCTGGCCAATGCCCAAGGTATGCAGACTTCTGTATGTTACGTCTTCCCTTCTTTAAACAAAGCGATATACATGCACGAGCAAATATAATTAATGAAAACAAAAACACTGACACGCAAAGCAAACACACACACACAAAAAAAAAAAACGAGACTTAGATTATCTGGTTGAAATTTTCGTCATACGTCAGCACGGCTCGAGGTCTGCACTGCCTCGTTGATCTTCTTAACTGGGTCCCCTGCTGACTAGATGTACTGGGTGTACTCCCAGCTGTTCCTCCTGGAGCTCTTGCTACGTCGAGGTGGTTTCCTGACGTTGCGCTTGGAACTCTCGCTGCTTCGAGGTGTTTTTCACGCGCTGCTTTGGGAGCCCTTGCGGTGTCGAGCTGGCACAATAATGGTTGTTCTTCGCCGTCGTTCGCTTCCGAAAATTCGTCCGATTCACTATCAGTACCATCGGCCCCCTGAAACTTTTCCTGAGTCTTTAGTAGGCGTTGCCTGTTCCTGCGTAATGTACGGTTGTCTTCCGTCAGTACCTCAAATGAACGTGGTGCAACCTTGCGAACTACTTTCGCTTTTGGTTCTCATGACCCAGCAGTCTTGATTCGTACAATATCGCCAGGGTGAAGTTCACCTAGGTGAGGTCCTCTGTACTGCTGTTGGTGTGTCTTTACATCTTTTTTTTTTCTATACTTGTGAAATTGGGCAACCTACACTTTAAATTCCTGTTCATAAGTAACTCGCTTGGTGAGCGTCCACCTTCAAGAGGTGTTGATCTATAATTTAGGAGTCCTAACCACTTGTCTTCACCAGCCGAATTGGTCTTCTTAAAGATTCGTTTTACAATTTGAACTCCCTTCTCCGCTAGTCCATTAGAGCGTGGGAATCTGGGACTTGAGGTTATGTGTTCGAAGTCATAGGAGATCTAAAACGCTTTGAATTCGTAGGACGCAAACTGTGGGCCATTGTCCGAAGTGACTACCATTGGTATACCATGCCTGGCGAATATAGCTTTAAGTTTGTCAATCAGCGTCCTAGCTGACAGGTCTTCTAGTTTTTCAACTTCCAGGTAATTGGAGAATGCATCAAAGACAACTAAATACGATTTCCCGGCGAACTCGAATACATCCGTTCCCACATGATTCCGGGGAAGGTTCGGTGTTTCTCTCATTATGAAAGCTTCAGGTGTTAGTGCGCAGGCATAGCGCTTGTAGGCGGAGCAACTGTTGATCATTGGAGTTATTTCTTCGTTTAAACCTGGTCAAAAAATAAGTCTTCGCGCTTTAGCCTTACACTTTGTCATCCCTTGATGTCCGTCATGCAGATGCAACAACATTTCTTTACACATACTTTGAGGCACTACAACTTTGCTTCCTTTAAGTAGACTTCCTTCGATTACTGTTAAATCCGATTCAAAAGATTTGAAGACCCCTTCTACGGGCAAGTTATTCGTAATTGCGTTGATTACCTGTTTCAGTACCGAATCTTTTGCGGTTTCTGTTGTCAACCGTGACAATGTAGCTGCAGACACCAAGTCCCAGAGAACACCGGTTGCGTAAATCTCGACGTCGGTAGTGACCTCTTGCGACGGCCATCATTGACTGGTGCCCTTGAGGGCATATCGGCTACTAGCAGCTTTTTTCCTGGAACGAACTGCATAATGCAATCGTATTTTAGCAAGCGTATAAAAAACCTCTGAAGACGCGGTGGCATGTTACCTATGAATTTCTTACAGATTGATATAAGTGGCTGATGATCCGTTTCAATTGTTATTTGCAGCCCGTAGACAAACTGGTGAAATTTTTCACAGCCCACTACTATTCCTAATGTCTTGTCTCCTTCTCTATTTGGGAATAACGCGATTCAACATCTCTTAGTACCCTAGACGCATAGGCCACGGGACGCCAGTTATTCTGATCGTGCTGCAAAAGTACCGCTCCCAGTCTTTTAGAGGATGCGTCCGACGAGATTTGTGTGGGTTTGTTTGGGGGTTCAAAGATTGCTAGGAGTGGAGGCCCTGCCAGCAGAGTCTTCAAATTTTCGAACTCTTTTTGATGGGTTGGTAGCCATTCGAAAATTACATCATGCCTTAGTGGACTTCTCAGAGCCATTGTTTTTTTGCGCTAGGTTAGGCACATATTTGCCGAAGTAGTTAGTTACCCCTAGCAGACGCTGTAGTGCTTTTTTTTTTTTTTTTCTGGTGCAGTCATAGATGACAGACCGCTGATCAGACTCGGATTGGGCTTAATACCATTGCTGCCAATAATGTCTCCAAGAAATGCAACTTCTTGCAGAGAAAATTTACACTTCTCTAAGTTGAATGTTAGGCCCGCTTTTTGAGCTCTCTGTAAAGTCAGTCGTAGGCGCTCATCGTGCTCTTGTCTCGTACGTCCCCAGATGAGAATATCGTCTATATAGATTCGTACACCCGGCACTCCTTCGAAGATTTCATTTAGAGTCGTCTGGAAAACCTCTTGCGCGGATGCAATGTCAAAGGGAAGTTTTAGAACTTTGTACCGTCCAAACGGTGTTCCAAAGGTACATATTCTTGATGTATCATCATCCAAAGGAATCTGGTGAAAGCCAGCTTTCGCATCCAGCGTTGTAAAAAATTGAGCTCCTGTAAGCTCGGCTTCAATATTATCACGTCGAGGCAACTGATAATGCTCTCTTTTTAACTGTGAATTAATGCGTCTAGGGTCTAGGCATACCCTCAGCGTCCCGTCTTTCTTTTTTACATTACCAACGGACTTACCCAGTCTGTGGGTGCGTCGACTTTCTCGATGATACCGTGTTTCACCATTCGGTGAAGCTCGGTTTTCAAAGGTTCGCGCAAGGCTAGAGGCACAGGCCGGGCCGGCTGAACACTTGGTTGAGCGTTGTCTTGAAGAACCATGTGGTAACGACGGCTCACGCAACCCGTTCCAGAAAAAACGCTTGCAAATTCTTGAGGCACGCAGTTCTCCGTGTCTAGAGATCCAACCCTAGTGACAAGTCCGAAAGCCTGTGATGCTTGTAGCCCTAAGATTGCCTGGCGTCCATTCTTCACAACAAAGAAATCTTCCGATCTTTCCATGCCATTGAGCTTTAGTCGCAACGCTGAAATGCCCAAGTGTTTTATCACACCTCCGTCGTAGTTCCCGAGTGTTGCGCCCCTGTGGCGAAGCTTGGATGTTTGGCCCACCTTTCGGAATAGCAAAAACGGGATCAGGTTTGCCTGCGAGCCGGTGTCCACCTTGAGCTCGACTATGGATCGAGGACCGGCGCCTTGCACCACGGATGCGGTGATAATCCAGTCTCGGCGGGTGTTTGTGGAACGGGCACTTGTATCCAGAATGTCGAAGTCGTCTGAGGGAGTCGCTGTCAATGTTCTGCTGGGCGGCGATTTGCTGTTGTCCATCAGTTTGAAGAGCTCGCGGCTCTACCGTTCCTAGCTGTTTCCTGCACTGGCGCATGTAATCCATGTCTTGATCTTCACTTCTTTCTTGTCGCTGGCGGATACAACAATTTCGTTAAGTCTGCGAAGCTGGTTTCAAAGGGCAGCGAACGGCAAAGTGGTGCTTTTTCCGCACCTCAGGCATACCTTGCCAAAAGCAGGACAGGATCGGATCGCGTGCATCAAATTGCAGCGCGTACATTTGGATGACAATGACGACTCTCGCAACTTCGTTTTTTCCGCTGAGTCCACGGTCGGCGTTTTCTGGTCCCCTTCCCAAGTCCTGTCTTGGTGCTTGGCCACTTCTGCTGCCTTCTGCTTTCTCTAATGACAAGTCGACTTCCCGTAGAAGTCTTGCACGAAGCTTCTTGTCCAGAATTCCGTAGACGATTTGATCTCTTATCATTGAATCATTTAGCGCTCCGAAATTGCATGATTGCGCTTTAGTTTTCACGTCCCGCAGAAATTGCTCAAACGGCTCACCTTGGTTTTGTTGTCTTGTCCGTAAGACAGACCTCTCGAAAGTCTCATTCTTTCTTGGGATGCAGTAATCCTCGAATTTTCTCACTAGCGCTTCGTACGCTTCTCTTTCTTCGTCTTTGGCAAAGACGAAGGTGTTATAGATATCCACTGCCTCCTCTCCCGCGACGTGCAGGAACAGTGCTGCTTTTACGTCATCGGGCTTAAAGGCATATCCGGTGGCCCTCAACTAAATGTCCAGCCTCTGTTTAAATCTTCGCCAGTTCTCTTCAAGGTTCCCTGTAAGACGTAGCTCCGCTGGCGACTTCAGTCTGTCCATCCTCCATCCGGGGCGAGAATCGGTTCTGCTGGTGTCGGTTCCGCTGAAGTCGGGTCCGCGTGAACCCTAGGCATTCGAAGTCGGCTGCGCCATGTATCAGATGAGCCTAAACATGACCGTTCAGTATCACTGCAGCGGCAGGTCTGATTTTATTGGTGCCACGTCACTGGGCCTGGCCAATGCCCAAGGTATGCAGACTTCTGTATGTTACAAGCAGAGCAACTTTTTTTTTTTTTTAAATGCGATTGATGAAGGCTGCTGAGCATATGGTTTTCGTTAATTGCGTTTCATTTAAACTAGAATGAGTTCAGCTGATTTTGATTAAAATTTAATCCTTTGTTTTCAAATAGTATTTCACTTTCATAAAAAAAAGGTAAAGCTTCGGTATAATCCAACAACTTCATCCACTCAACGTCGACCAATATGTCATAGAACTTCACTAAAAGCTTCGAAGTATGTTTACTCTCTTATATAAAGGAAGTCCAATAACATTACATTCTGTACGTACGTATTCAGGAGTTACGGAACTTGCAAATGGCCCATACCGAATGCGTGTCGCATATAGTTAGTTCTTCTCTGAGTTACCGAGTAGTGCAATAGTATATATGACCAGTTTGGCTCCTCTGAAGTTAGCGTTAGAGATGTTCGAGTGCTAATTTGCAACATTACATTTGGTATATTTATGTTATGCTTCGTGTCAACTTTTCTGTGGACTCTAAAATATCTGGAGCGCCGACTTTCCCGCAAGACAGTTTGGAAGACACGGTGGAATATTTGCGAATGACGAAACTTAAAATATGTCTAGACATAAAGAAAAAAACAGTGCATTGTGTTCCTTAGCATGGTGAACGTCATGCCACAACGCAGACTGTTTTCGTTATTTTTTTTTTTTTTAGGTTTAAACATAAAATTAGCTTTGTCACTCGCCGATATCACACCGTGGATTGCAGCGATTGGCTGTGCCAACTGCTTTGCGGGAATGTAGGCGCTCCAGATTTCTTAGAGTGTTGTCAAGGCTAGCTTAGTTCCCACAGGGCTCGGACGCCGTCAAAAGTACTTGCGCAGGCGCGCATGTTCGTTGGTCGGCTCCTTAGCACGAAAGCGCGTGCGAATGATGCGCGAAACGCGCTCGCGCAGCGCGCTTTAAAATATAAATTTAAAGCGACTTAAAAATTCGCCGAAAAATGCATCATTATGTAGGATTTACTCAAGAAGCCAAGGGTTGCAGCACGCCCGAAAGCATTGCTGTGGTCGGCCTTCCACGATTCGCAAAACGCTCCCTACGATCCGAGATAACGGGAATCTCAGACTGTCCATTCTTCGACGATGCGGTTTTAAAAAAATACCGTAACTTTGAGCTTCCAACGTGCTTTCTACGCACCATCGAACTTGCCGATCGCAACTGATCATCCCGTCCTTGACGTCTCGTGTAGCCATACGCGGACTCCACTGGCCGCCTCGGTGTCTCCGAGGCAAAGCGTCGGCCTTCGGATCCCCAGTTGGCGGTTTCGAATCCCGGCCGAGGTGCCCGCAAACTGACGGAGGCTTATTGCGCAAAAAGGAGCCGTGTAACCGAGCTTTCGGTTGCACGTCAAAAGATCCCCGGGTGGTCTACATTAAACCTCAGTGACTCCGCTGAGGCGTGCCACATGCCTTTCGTTGGTTTGGCACGTAAAACCCCAATATTAACGGGGACGCCACCGAAAACATCTCGTCGCCAGGTCTTATGGTCTGCGGTAGCAGCTTGGCCTCCAGTACGAACTTTCTACGTTTGGTAACACTTTGGCGTCTTGTGAGCGCGCGTGGCCGAAGCAGGGCGGAAACAATTCACTCTCAGAAATAGGGGTGTAATTCTTAAACCCCTTGTCCCATATATAACGCCCCAAAGAAACTAAAATTCGGCGTTTAATTCACGGACGTCAAAACCGACCATACTGACTTTCACGAGCGGCTTGATAGTCGAGCGATACAATTTATTAAAATTTATAATGTATGCGTTAAGCACTACAAGAAAGCACTAAAGATTTTGTTGGCCTTGCTGCAAAACCTCAGTGTTTTTTGTTCGTTTTCTGTTGATACGTACATTAGCTATGTAATAAATTATATAATAGAGCTATCAAGCCGCTCGTAAAAGTCGGTATCGTCAGTTCGACGTCAGTGGACTGAACGCCGAATTTTAGTTCTGGGGTATGGAATACGTGGTGTAAGTACTACACCCCTTAGTTCTGAGAGTGAACGATTGCACTCGCCAAAATCGTCACCCCCGCAGAGAGCGCGAGAAAAATTTGGAATGTTGGTTTTTGGCACAACCTTCGTTTGCCGTTTTCTCAATAGCTATTTTGAATTTATAGACGCTTTAAACACGTGCCAGATCGAGCCGCCACTGCCGACCTTCTCTTGTCCCACAGAGATGCCTTGCCACTGAAGCGGGCGTTGACGAGCCTCCACAAAGGCCTATGCTGGGGAGAAGGACACAGTAGTACCTAAAGTGACAATAACCTGTCCTGCTGTGGCAAAAATGAAGTGAAGCGAACGGAATAAGAGGAAACCAAAACTGAAGGTCGGTTATGGCGACACGCATGCACAGCTGTCTAGAAGCGTCTATACTGTTGGAAGGAGTGAAGCTTGTGTACTTCGAAAATGCGTTTTGTTTGAGTAGCTAAAAAGAGCCCTTTTAATGGGTCTGACAGGGTGACTACATGGCGGATGGTATCCAGTTACTCTTAATGGGAATAGAGTAACTACAGTTGCTCTAAATGAGAAGGACAACATATACAAAATGGCGGCTCCCTTAGCAGTTTGCGCCGTTGAGGAGCAGCGAGCCGAGCTGTCAAATCAGGTTTTTGGGGTCGGATGGCGTGGAACCGGACAAAATTCGCGCAAGAGCGCTACAACAACAATACGTGGATGCCTAAGCGGCGGGAGAAGAGTGTACACGAGTGGGTCTACGCGTTCAGAAATGGACGAACATCAATTAATAAGCAGATCGTGTGAACTCGCTCCCACCGCCTCTTCGCAGCATGCTTCGAGTCGAAGGAGCACCGTCCATATTGGATCGACAAACATCTAGTTAAATAATCCATAATCCTCGTGGATTTAAAGGGAACCCTGACGAGGCATTTATGCGTGCCTAAATTCTTTCAATTGGAAACAGAAACCATAAGGGTACAACAATTTTGAAAAAAACTTGCGACTCGAAATTCTTCGGCTTTTTATTTTCCCTCGAGAGAATGCCGCTCGAGAACCTTTCGCTCGGGTATTTGGGAACAGTTTCTTTCCCACACTTCCCTTTTCTTATAGTCACGTGCGATGTCGACACAAAACTGGGAATATTTGAGAGAAGTGAATAGCCCGCTGTAGCACTTTTCCTTAAATAAAAAAAAAAGTATTTAAGTAGCGATCGCGTAATTTGCTTACATGACATTACACGTCACGTGACGCGATGGTGTTAAGTCGTGGCGTCACGTGACATCACGACATCAAGTAACAGCACGCGACGTGACGTCACGCTACTCCACGACTTCACACTAGTGATGCAAAACTTTCGAAAAATTTACTATTGTTGCTATCGATGTTTTTTTTTTTTCCAGAACTATCGATGATATCGAAGGCTATCGAAAGTGGACTATGGATAGTACCATCGATAGTAGTATCGATAGTTGACTATTGATAGTGCTATCGATAGTCGACTATCGATAGTTAGCTCTCGGTTGACTCGTTGATTTTCGATAGTGTCTATCGAAAGTGAACTTTCAGGAAACTATAGTATCGAGTGCCACGAAAATGAAGGCACAGCCCACAGAGAGAATGACGACGGATATGTACGGGTCGACAATCCGGAGTTTTGGGAAAATGAGGAAATCCGAAGGAAAGTAAACACAAAGCTGCATTCTCATACAATGAATTTAGAAAAACAAAAAAAAAAGAAATGGCGTTTCGCTGCTTTTCCTGCGCAGATATATTCCTGGGGTTCAGATATCGGGCATCGCACTTTAGTATGCCCGCATTTGTAAAAAAAAAAAAAATACAATCAGTTTTTTTTTTTATTTATTTAGCACATTTAGCATCAGGGTTTTTCACAGGTTTGTTTCACGCTTGTGTATGTTTTTGTTTTTACAATTATTACTATTCAACTGTCACATAAGTATTACCTTTCATAGTGTTGACCACTGACAGGTGAAAATAGGTACTCTGCTGGGGATCATGCTTTTTTCTTCTTTTTTTTTTCCTGATAATGACCATTTGTAGCGAATTCCCAAAAATCGGAAATTAGTGGTTGACAAAAGCAGTTAGGCTTGTTTGCCGTGATCTGTTGCCACTTTTCGGTCGGTTCTATTTTTCCAGACTTTAATAGCGTGGCTGGTAAATGATTCACCTGTTGGTATAAAATACGACTTTAAAAAATACGGGAGCTGCCACGTAATGAATACCTACATTTTTTTAGCGAATAAACGTAACGGCGATTTCGTTGTGGACACTTCAAATTGAACATTGCCAGATAAAAAGCTTATACCAACCTATCATGGTTAGATACTAAGGCTTTTTTTTTTTTTTTTCATCAAACACAATAAATTTGGGAACTTAACTGAATCAAACAAAAAATGATAAAAACAAACATTTCAGTGGAATACGCTCGTGAACACAAAAAAGAATATCGTTTCTTTTCATTCTCGCAATCTAGCTGTTTGGTCGAAAAATAAAAAGCAGAAAAAGCTACGCTTATTGTTTTATTCTAGTAAAGACAAGTCGCCATACTTTCGCATTCGATTACCATCGCTATCGTCATAGTCAAGCAGGGTTTCGGATTTCTGCGACGCGTCGTTTACTTATCAGGGGCGACAAAGGAATTTTCATTTGCATGATTGAACAGCAAAAAACATTTCAACAACCCATCGAGAAAAATATTAATATTTCACTATCGATATATTTTATTTTTTCTAGTTCATTGTCAGTGGTTTTAAGGGGGATCTCTACCGTTTTCCGATTGTTTTCCACTAGGTTTTAGACCCCTGTCAGACTGGCATTTAGATGTCAGTTCTATCGGATGGCATTTGAGCGACCGGCCAATCAGCGCACGACACTCCGGGTATCACCGTGCTCCGGGCTCATTCCACGCGCGACAGATTGCGAGCTGATTCGCCGATCACAAAAATGTGATTCGATGGAACTGGTGTTTCATCTAGAAGCTCCTCGTTAAACTATCCGGAAATCCCTGATTGCAGTTGCGTTTTGTTTTCCTCCGAGCTTCACTATATTTCCTGGATGAACTCTTGGCGTTCTTCGTCACCTAATCAAGTACTATCCATAGTTTTACGATAGCCGGCTATCGATAGTATACTATCCATACTCATTGTTTCACGATAGTTGACTATCGATAGTCCTATCGATAGTTTTACAATAATTGACTATCGATAGTTTTTTGGGTCTTTTTTCCATTATCCATAGTTGGATTTGGCTTCCACTATCAATAGTATAGAATTCTAGAGATAGTACTATCGATAGTTTTGCACTGCTACTTCATCACACCCAACGACAAAAACAAACCGATTCTGCTTTGCACGGACAGCCGGACGGACAGACGTGCGGATAAATCTCTGGAAGTTATAGCGTTCCATTTAAAGCATTCCATGCCTTCAGAAAACAGAATCCACGAAACTTTTTTTTTTTGTAACTTTTGAACATTGTGAAGGCCGGAAAAGCGTTGAACTTTCAACGTGTTGTCGCGGGGTGTAACCAGTACCAGCTAGAAGGCAAGGCCTCCGCGTGACGTCATCTGTGGTGTACCCTCGACACGCCGCCTAGCTTCCGTCAGCATCGCCGCCAGTGTATTGTTATAACCCCCGCGACTCGCAGGGTCTCTGACGTCATAGTGATTTTTTTTTTTTAGCAAATGCGCAATTTTTTAGCAAAAAAGAAAAGCAGAAAAAAAGCGTTGTGATGACGTTTAATTTTATCACTTCCCACAAAAAACAAGTAACTTTCTTCTGGTTTTCTTTTTTCTTCTTTGTTTGTCGAAAGAAACCCATTTGAAGGTGTGGGTGTAATTCCTCTCTCTTTCTATCTTTCTCTCTTTCTGAGTTTATTGCTCTTAATTTTTTTTTTTTAAGTTTTCACAGTATTTGAGGAAAATACGTGTTTGTTTCTTATACTTTTTTATGTCAAGATCATGTCGCCATGCTTCACCTTAGCTGAAGTACTGCGTTTTGATCCACATGAATGACATTTTCGCATGCCTGCAAAAACAAATCATTTTAGCCATTTTGTGAGTTTGATCCCATCGCAATTTCTCCAACGTTGCGAGTTATTTATGACTACTTTTATCCATTATTATTACGAAGGGTAACAAGGCATCTTTCAATAATTAAGATCCCATTCTTCTAGGAGCTCTATCTAGCGCAGTAATCATCATTTCATTTTCAAGTGACTTGTATGTGGGCGATTTCACCTCCAATTGAGCAGGCTAAAATGGTCCAACTTATTATTTTGAGGAACGAAATATATGTTTTAGGGGCACTTCTGAAGTGAAGGGTGCAAACAACAAGTTCGGTTGATTATTTGTTTTCAAGTTATTGACCATTGAGGCGGGCCAGGCTGAAAAAGAGTATATTTAATGTTTCCCCGCAATCGCGTGCTTGACCTCTTTTTTTTTTTTTTCTTACTGAAACTATAGAGTTGGGGTCACACTGCTTATACATCATACAGCACACAGTCTGCAAACAGGTTCGAATACGAGTCACCGCGGGATCCGTGCTTGGAATGCCGCATAATAGTGAGTTCAAGAAGAAACTTGGGCACCCGGCATTTGAACCAGGGATATTGCGGTGACTCGTGAATCGTGATGGCAGACTGTTTTTGTATGATGTATGAACAGGGCTTATTCAACTTGTAAATAGATATGAAAAAACAAAAATGTCAAGAGGTTTTCCTTTGATGATGCTTGCCAAGATTTGGTGAAAAAGCTGAGTTAGCTCTTTTTATTTATTATAAATTGAATAATTTATATTTAGAAAGAGAAACAGAGGGGGAGAGGGAGAGAGAGAGAGAGAATGTGTAACATGTATTTAAGGAAAGGATTGTTTTGAAAATGATTCCAATTTAAAAATGATTTGCCTAAAATAAATAAACTAAACAATTGGAAGAAAATTTGCCCTAACAATTTTTAGAAAAAAATAGACCCTTTTAGCCCGCCCGATTTGAAATCAAGTGACCTATATACATATGGGAGATCTGGTCTAGCTATAGGCTGTCAGTAGCTGCTCCAAACCAGCATTTTGCCTCCTATATTATATACCACAAAAGGTCAAATCTAGCCTTCATCACTGATGTCGTGCTTTTATTCAACTGAAGAGGCAAAACTTACTGTCGTTGCAGCAGCATAAGTTGTAAAATGGGATGGGGGAATTTCTACCAAGTTTTGTAAAATATGTGATGTATATTGACTTAAAACGAAAGAAACACACAAGAGGACGAAACAGACGACACACGAAAGCTGTGTCGTCTGTTTCGTCCTCTTGTGTGTTTCTTTTGTTTTAAGCCAATTTAGATCACCAACACGCTCAAATCTTTAATTGTGATGTATGTTTGTTTATATTTCTTTGCCACATGACATCCTGATGAGTACATACAAGTTTTTCAGATCCCAACTTCAAGCGTACCGTAATTGACCAATTATTTTCGCATACCTGTATATCTTGAATTTTGTCTGCTTTCTTTGTCCTTATCGTACATTTTTGAGGCAGCTTCTTGGGACGAACGTTCAGGCTAACCTCATCAATACCAGGTCATCAACCTTGTCTTGGCAGTTTCAGCCGCATGTACCTTTTTGTTGGTGACAGACACGTGCACACGAATGCTTTCTTTGAAATGCCTCGTAACCTTTCAAACGTTGCACAAAACCTCGAAATATATGCGTACGGTCTTTGTTCACCTATGACGTCAGCCTTCTACCATTCGTGTAGTTTCCTCGGCTACGCAGAATGCTAATATGGCCATTGCGACTTTTCAGACAGGCAAAAGGTGAACCAAAATGCGCTTGTCCGTTACCCTGTTTAGGTTCGGTAGGGAACAATTGTTGCAAAGACAATTGCCAGAAGCTGTCCTTTCATGAGTGATGTCGGCGATGATGTCATGCGGCAGGTGGCTTTGACGAACGTCTTGAGAGCTAGATACTCCTTTGTCCAAGGTTGTGGGAAGGCAGCTGCACCATGGTCACCCCGAAAGTATGCAAAGAGGCATGTCGTTCATTTCGTCAACCCAGTTGTGTTGTTTGGTTCTTGGTCCTCTAGATCGTTAGGCTGCCCGGGTGCCTGCGACGGACTGAACAAATCATCTGGGAATGATAATCGTATTTGTTTATCTTTGATCTGAGGACAGGTCCTTCACTTTTTTATGTTTTCAGACACAATGGCACGGTCGCTAGAAGACGATAGCCCTCGGAAGAGGTCTGTCGAAGAGGACGCTGGAAAGGTAAGATTTTAGTGTCCGACGTCTTCAGCAACTACTAACCTATATTTTTCTTCTTTGTGTTTTAGGTATACTGGAAAACACTTTATTTTCGCGGCCCTGAGTTTTCGCGAATTGGGCAGCGAGTCATTTTCACGACCATTAAATTTTGCGGTTTCCAAAGGCTGGAATCCACTTCTATAAACAATAGAAATATTCGCGCCCATTAAAGTTCGCGAATTTTACAATTCGCGAAAGTCGCGAAAATGAGGGGCTCGCAAACATTAAGGGTTTCACAGTATTAAATTATACACGGTGTCATTTTTTAGTCTTTACAGATTTGTTTAAAAAAAAAAAAAACCGGGATAAAAAGCCGCCAAAGTTGCGATAACCTGGCCGCGCGGTTTTTCCGTCTCTTATCATCCGCGTCTTCTCCCCACCGGCCTTGTGCCTGCTGCACGAGTTCTAACTTTGGCGCACTATTTCTCGCACGCTCAAAGTTTTTCTAAAAATTGCTGATTTAGTGGTTTTCGATGACGCTTAACGCGTTTCTAATTTGAACCGCATGTTTATTTTCACTCATTAAAACTAATTAACAAAGTTTAGTTGTTCGACTTATCATGACGATTAGCCACTGCCATATTATGTCTCCTTGCCGTATAATTCACCTGCACAGACCGCATTTGTGTAACTTTCAAGACTTTTTTTTTAATCTGTAAAGCTTATGATGAGTAAGTGATGTAAGTAAGTGATGAGTATATCACTCATCACTTATGTAGCTTTTTTTACAATATGTACCTTGGCATGTATGTATTAAGGTCACTGGATCCTGGGAAAGTAGCGCCATTGTCATTTCTGCCTGCAAGCTGAGCACAACGAAATAGTAACATACAGATGACCAAAACCTCGCTAGGCGATTGCCTAATGTGGTCCCCGTTGTTATAGAAATCGCCATTTCGGGCCCTTCAAATCTTCGAAGCTTCGAGAGGGTCGGTCATTCTAATCCAGTCGCACCAAGATCACCATGGAGGATCATCGTACTGAAGGCGTTCCTCGCCAATATAAGCGTCTTTGGCACTGTGTAGGCAATCAACTTATTAATCATGCCCACCTTCACGGATCTCTTACACTTGAATTGTTCTTCTTGCGTATTTCAAAACAGGAAAATTATTTTTCAATGCTTCCAAGCACCGACAACGCACATGGTGGTGGCACGAAGATGTACGCTTGTTTCGCCGGGATGCGGATTGCTAAATTTCGGTCTACAAGAAACGTGTCTCTATAATGGCCTTGTTACACATACAGCGAAGCGCTATAAGCACAGCGCTGACTTTCCGCTAAGCACGTTCTGACGGGAGCGTTCACCAGCTTTGTATCGCACCGTCAAAACTTTTGCTCATGGCAGACGATACGTAGCTGACGACACGTGAACAGCGCTGCATCAGTGCTTCGCTGCATGTGAGAACCGCTTATACTCGTCACCAGCCAATTTAGATCGGCTCATCAAGAATGGAGAGGTCAAGGAGAAATTGGTCATTTCATGAACCGGAATGGCGACCCTACGAGGAGCTTGGCACTATACTTTCCAACGATCCAGTTACTTTAGTATCAATATTAACATCATAATTTCTACACGCTCAAGCTACAAGCTCAAGCTGGCCCGCGCTCCTGACTTTGCGATCTGCCTTTTTATCGCGTGCACTCGTTCTGCGGAGGAACGTTTAAAGGTCACGATCTCGTGCTCTCGTGCTTGCGGCATTAGGGACTTGTAGGAGGGGGAGGGGGGGGGGGGAAGGAGGGGAGGGGACGGACACAATGTTTGACGGCCCCTAAGAAATTAGAAGAACGAGCGCAGCGTTATACGCGCTGCCGGCTTTAGCTTGACATGCTTGCATTTCTCGATTACAGCACCAAAGCGGCCAACGAGCAAATTGAAAAAAGTGAAAAATATTAAAAAAGTTACAATACAGTATTTGCGCTTGCCAAACACTCTGTGTTGCTTGTGTCACAAATATTGGGAAAGTAAAGCCCAAATACCCGTTTCTGTTTTTGTTTCTTCTTTTTTTTTTCTTTTTTAACAAATCAATAAGTTGGGTTTAGATCAATACGACTCAATCATATATATGCGCCTTCGCTCTACTAAAGTGTAAGGAGGTGTGAAGAGCTTCCACTTCACTCTTAACCTGTCGCCGACCACAAAGTATCGAAATCCACGAGCTGTCAATATTAGAATTTCTTACCATTGTCGGCGCACTTGCCAAGACAGGTGTTTTTACAACCGATGTCTGCAGGACATTAGTTTAGAATATCTTTGTGACCTTGACGTAGTAGTTGCAGGCGCATCAGTGGTTGTATGGAGTAGCTTACACTGTATTAGAAAGGCGGAATGGGTCTAGCTAAACTCTTTCTCACGAGCTGTCCTGCACTTTACCACGCCCTACCACAGTCCGGTGATCTGTTTGAGCTGCTCAACAAGCTTCAAAACAGCCGCTTGGATGACCAGCGCTGTGAACTTCCCCTGGGCTCTGCGAGGAAGGCCACTACTGCGGTCGTCAGTAAGGCTGAGGTATGTCTGCTAAGTTCCGCAGTCACTGCCAGAATGAGAACGACAGGGTGAGCCTTTCAAACACCCGGCCTCCAGAACACACTCCATGCCTTCCGCCGTGCTTTGGCGGCGCGCGTGCGTTCGAGGTGCACGAGAGGCGCCGAAGCGTTGTCGAAGGTGAGAAGCTCTCGCTGGAGGCGGGAACACTGAAGCTCCTCCCTGCCGTTCTCACCCTGTCATTGACAGTATAGAAAGTGATGCGAAACAACTTCTGCATGTACAAGGCACAGTTCTATAAATCGATGCACTAAATATTTGGATATGGTGACGCAGAACTGTTTTATGTTTGTGATACTGGTAGAGGTATTTGAGGTGCTCAGGGGAGACGCCGAAATTTTCATCTCTCGTAGAGTTGGTCTACGCATATATGCAGTGGCCACGCGTAGTGTGGGAAAACATGCACATTGGTGTGGACACAATATTTTTTTTCCTGAAACGAAAGAAAAAAAGTGAGCGCCAGCCGAACACTGATCTCCTCGCTGATTGGACACGAGTGCCAACGGAACGTCTTGTTCGAGTACGTCCGAGTTACTTACGCGGTTCACATGACTTGATCAAATATAGAGTGACGACAGCGACATGCGCTAAACGAGTGAGCTCCGGGTTTTCAACCTTCTTGCCAAGCACGCGCTCTTTTATTTTTTATTTATTTATTTATTTATTTTTTTTTTTTTCATTTTGGCGCACCTAGATAAGGGTGCGGCGCCACTCTTTCATCTTATCCGTTCTGGATAGTCGGTGCCGGAGCTGCCGCGGCACCAGAAACGGCGGCGCTGCGATCGCATCTAGCTCGTCGCTGCATCGCATTTTTTGTTACCATTGCCTTTGCCGCGATTGTGGGGGAAAGGGGCGACTTTCTTTCATTATCTTTCATCGCACTGTTTAGACTATCGATCACCTCATGTTTCTTTCATATTGTTATAAATTGTGTGTGTGTGTGTGTGTGTGTGTGTGCGTGGGGGGGGGGGGGGCACATGGAGATCCAGTTATGGATCTCCATGTGCCCCCCCCCCCCCCACGCAAACATTGCTGTTCCATGTTTATAGCTTCCCTCACTCAAATTTAAACTGTCATTTTGCTCATAGATGTCATTGTGTGTTGGCATTTGCATATTCACATGGTGTTCCATTGTAAATTTGCATTTTTGGTGGAAGGTGGAAGGGCTTATCAATGCTTTAATTGTTTTTTTGTTTTTTTTTGTAATTTCGATTTCAATTTTTTTTTTCGTTCAGATGATGGGAAACATGCTGCCAAGCTGGTGTGCACTGGAGTTGAATTAGACAATTTCGAGAAAAACTGAGACATTTGCTTTCTCAGGTCTGATGTTCAGTTTATGTTCAGGCATATTTAAATCATTATTTATTCGAGATGAGCCTCGCAAAAATTTGAATGTATATTTGTCATTCTGTCTCGTGTTGCTGGCTGGCTCATATAATTTTTCAATTTATCTTTTGTTTTGATCGTGCATCTGACTAGCCTGCTAGAGTTAGCTTTAGCTCAGCTAAGTTGCTGTTTGTCTTTCATTCCGACAGAGGCAGACTCGGGACCAGGAAAAATTGGAAGAGGTGAGCGTACATTGTTTGCAATATTTCCGCTGACACCTTAACTTTATCGTGTGTTGTTACCTTAATTTTGATCGATCGAGACTCTGTTCAGTCAACCTATCAGCTGTTGTATTGGTCTAAACTACGCGACACTGTTGACACTTTGGCACATCGGCACTTTTTTAATTTGTTTTTTAAATTTTACTTTGAGATGGTATTGGTGGGCATTAAATATTATCGCTTAGGTTAATGCCCTAAGTGAGCTCTTTACACACCACTAGTAGTTTTGATGATAACAGCCCTTCAATTATAAGAAAGAAACAAAAATAAAACTACGATTGCTCGTTTGCTCTAGCAGTGTTTAGCGCTAACAGTTTTTGAGCTGCCTTCTTACTGCGGTAATACAATCTATGTGCTTTAAAGATCCTAAAAGAAACCAAAATTACGAACCTGCGCGCGAACTCGTGGGAAACACGGGGGCGCACCAAAGTTACCACTCGTGAAGCAGGCGCAAAGCTGGCAGTGGCGGAACGCGATGATTATATCTAATCATCCGCGTTTTGCCACTGCCAGCTTTGCGCCTGCTTCACGAGTGGTAACTTTGGCACACCCCCGAGTTTCCCTCTAGCTTCAAGTCGTTCTAAAAATCGTTGATTTAGTGGTTTTCAACGACGCTCAGTGGGGTTCTAACTGGAATCATATGTCTATTTTCACTAATTATAAAGTTAATTAGCGAATTTTAATTAATTACCCGACTTATCGCAAGAATTAGCCACCCAGATAATGTCTTCCTGGCCGTATAACTCACCTGCAATAACCACATAAGTGTAACGTTCACGGCTTTTTTCAAACAAACCTGTAAAGCTTAAAAAACACCCTATATATATATATATATATACCTATCTATGTGAGTGGTGTAGAGGTTAGCACACCCGACCGGACATTGGGAGGCCCAGAGTTCAAATCCTGGCTCCGCCAATTTTTGGCTTTCGGCGGGTTCCTGAAAACTTTGATTCTTTGATTCATTGGATTAAGTACGGTTCATTCATCTGCATATGTTTGTTTATATCCCCCTCGGAGACCACGTACGATGACGTGAAAGTGCCCGTGTTGTATATATATATATATATATATATATGTATTACTTCAAATTGAATAGATTATTTTCGAACACGAATCTTTTACCGTACATTTAATGTGAGCTGAACATTGGTACTTAAATAGCTCCGCATGGAATTATTTTCGAGCAAACATATACCTAATAATATGAACCGGCTCTGCTCAGGACCCCGTCAATCTTGGGACGACGACAACGACCATTTAAGTTTTCCCGAGTTCTGGTCATGGACGCCTCCGAACTATGGTTCTAACGAACAGAATCCATTTTCCGAAGGCACCAGAATTACGTCGTCTCAGACGAAGTTTGATTACGTAGTTTCGGACTCTTCCGCAAGCAACCGCTGGCCCATGGTACGGGACATACTGCGCCCTACCTCCAGACGGACCAATCCTTACGAGAAACTACGAGAGGAGCTTGATTCGCCGCACAACGGAATCCGAACCGCGCCGAACTGGCAACAGCTTTTTGACTTTCCGAGGAGTTGGGCGACCGAAAGCCTACCGAATTTCTTCGACGAATAGAACAGCTCCTCGGAGACAAGGCAACAACAATTGACACAGCAATTCTGAGGGAGCTGTTCCTTCAACGCCTTCCAGCCCAAGTGCGCATGATCTTGAGCGCAACAACGACAGACTCGATTGCCACTCTGGCTCGTACGGCGGACCAGATTATGGAGGTAGGTGGTTCTAGCATTTCCGCACTGGAACAAAGCACATCAGCACCACCACCTACGCCATCTGAGGTTGGAGCTCAACTCACTCAAATCATGGACTTCAACAAGCGCATGGAGGTCAGGGTAGACCAGCTGAGTCAAGAGCTCCACAGGCTATGCGTACGACCGTCGCCTTCTCCGACCGCGAAAGAGAATGTCCGTCGCCACCAGAACTACGCACGCTACGAGCCCACCGACTCCGAGTCAGAGGTATGCTGGTACCACCGACGCTATGGACAACACGCAAGACAATGTCGCTCGCCGTGTACTTACTCGGGAAACGGCATGGGCACGCGCTGAAGACCGCCAGCGTCGAGAGCCCCAACTCAGGTCGACTATTCTACGTCACCGAACGCCGAACGAAGGTTCGTTTCCTGATAGACACTGGTGCAGAGGTAAGCGTTGTGCCCCCTACGATGGAGGAACGTCGGCAGCGCCAAGAATCTCCGCCACTCCAAACAGTAAACGGGTCTTCAATCAAGGCGTACGGAGAAAAGTCGCTGACACTGGACATCGGGCTCCGCAGGACGTTTCGCTGGCTTTTCATCATCGCCGACGTCCAACAAGCAATAATTGGAGCAGACTTCTTGCGAAGGTTCGCCCTCACAGTTGACATGAGAAGGAACATGCTCTTCGACACCGACACGCAGCTTAGCGTCCAAGTTCTCATATCAAAGGTGACGCCTCTCAGTCCGTCTCTCCCACGAGCGGAAGTGGACACTCCATGGAAGAACGTTGTCAACGAGTTTCCTCAAGTCTTCCGCCCACCGATCCCTGATGAAAGCGTGAAGCACAACGTCACCCATCACATTGAGACCAAGGGTCCCCCGGTTTTCGCAAGACCACGACGTTTAACAACCGACCGTTTTCGGATTGCTAAGGATGAGTTTGACCACATGCTCGAACTTGGTTATATACGGCCTTCTTCGAGTCCGTGGTCTTCCCCACTCCACATGGTACCAAAAAAAGACGGAGACTGGCGACCCTGTGGGGACTATCGAGCACTAAATAAGGCTACAGTGCCAGATCGCTACCCGATACCACATATTCAAGACCTCGGCGGCATGGTAGAAGGGGCCACTATTTTCAGCAAAGTGGATTTGGTTAAAGCCTACCACCAAATTCCCATCGAACCTACAGACATTGCCAAGACTGCGATCGTCACACCGTTTGGTTTGTTTGAGTTCTTGAGAATGCCGTTTGGACTTCGGAACGCCGCGCAAACCTTCCAACGTTTTGTTGATCAAGTTCTTCGCGGCTTGACCTTCACATTCGCTTACATCGATGATATCTTGGTGTTCAGTCGCACACCTGAAGAACATGCCAACCATCTTCGACAGCTCTTTTCTCGGTTGCAAGAATACGGGCTCGTCGTCAATGCGACAAAATGTGAGTTCGGTGTCAAAGAAATACGTTTTCTTGGACACCACGTAGATAGCCACGGGATCCGAACACTGCCTGAGACGGTCGATATCATCAAAAACTTTCCAACACCGACGACGACAACGAAGCTCCGTGAGTTCTTGGGGCTTTCTAATTTTTATCGTCGATTCATCCCACATTGCGCTCATATAAGTCAACCACTTTTCGCAATGCTGCAAGGAAACAAGACGAAAACAGTGGAATGAAACCGCCCATCATGCCTTCGAGACAGTTAAAAATGCCATTGCCAACGCCACGCTCCTAATACACCCGAAGCGCCACGCACCCATCTCCATTATGGTTGACGCCTCTGATGGTGCTGTGGGAGCTGTTCTACAACAGCAGGTAGAAGATAACTGGCATCCACTGGCATTCTTCTCAAGAAAACTTTCACCAACAGAAGTTCGCTACAGCACCTTTGGGAGGGAGCTGCTGGCTATATACCTCGCAATCAAGCACTTCCGGCATTTTGTTGAAGGCCAAACTTTTTTTGTCCTGACCGACCATAAACCGCTGACATTTGCACTAACATCCAACAGCACAGCACACACTCCGCGAGAGGTGCGGCAGATGGCTTTCATCTCAGAGTTCACGACCGACATCCGCTTCGTCAAGGGCACAGAGAACGCTGCGGCTGATGCGCTCTCCAGGATCGGTGTGAATCGATGCTCCTTCGAACCTCATCTGGTTTCCTATGCGGAGCTTGCAGCAGCCCAACGCGCTGATGCCGAACTCCAAAAGCTCCGAACGACTTCAGCAACACTTATCTTCGAAGATGTGCGGATGCATGGCTCTGACGACACGATAGCATGCGACATGTCGACAGGACAACCGCGACCTTTTATCCCCGCCCATTTACGCCGGACAATCTTTGATTCCCTCCATGGCCTATCCCACCCAGGAATAAGAGCCACGCAACGTCTTATTGTGCCAAGATTCATCTGGCCGCGCATCAACGCTGATGTGCGGGCATGGACCAAGACATGTGTGCAATGTCAGCGTGCAAAGATACACCGGCATATCATCACACCATTGGGCGCGTTCAACCCACCAGATGCCCGCTTCGCCCAAATTCATGTTGACATTGTAGGACCGCTTCCCCCATCGCATGAATACCGCTACATCTTGACCGCCATAGATCGTTTTACGCGGTGGCCCGAGGTCGCTCCGATGAGAGACATCACAACACAAACAGTGGCGCAAACGCTAATTGAAATGTGGGTAAGCCGATTTGGCGTTCCCCAAACCATCACCACCGACCAAGGACGACAGTTCGAATCATCACTGTTTCGAAGCCTTTCCCATTTTCTCGGAGTCAAGCACATCCACACCACAGCGTATCATCCGATATCCTATGGCATGATAGAACGATTCCATCGTCAGCTCAAGGCAGCAATCAAGGCTCAGCCAAACAGCATTGCATGGACGGAAGCTCTACCATTAGTTATGCTCGGCATACGAACAGCTTTCAAAACGGATATTTATTGTTGCACGGCCGAGTTGGTATACGGTACGTTACTCCGTCTGCCAGGAGAATTCTTCAACCAATCAAATGACACCGAAATTGAGAGTGCCGAAAACTATGTAAAACGACTCCGTATCCTCATGCAGGACCTCCGACCTACCTACACAAGGGTACCGTCGACACGTTACACGTCCGTTCCGGCTGATATTCTGCTCTGTACACACGTTTTTCTCAGAAATGACTGAGTCATGAAACCCCTACAGCCCACATACGATGGACCGTATCAGGTTCTGAGACGCAGTGACAAAACGGTGACACTACTGGTAAAGGGCAACGAGAAAGTCGTCTCGTTAGACAGAGTTAAGGCTGCCCACCTTGACTCAGATTTTTGTGTACAAGATGCAACACCGTTTCGAAGACCTCGATAGGCTAAGTTCCAGACAGGCAATGCATGGAACTTAAGTCGGGACAAGACCGGTGAAACCTCACGACAATGGCTTCCTCAGGAACGTAAACGCTCGTCACCTCCGCCTCCTCACTAGGGGGGGAGTACTTGTAGTGACCGCTTACGAAGAGAAGAGGAGAAAGAGGCGCGATCACGAGACCCGGCAACGACGATCGCGAGCAGCGGAGACGAGACTATCAGAATGACTTAAGCCAGACTGTAAATACTGTAAATAAAATACGTGATGTAGAGGAACACACCTCTACAGAACCATATGTCTATTTTCACTAATTAAAAAGTTAATTAACGAATTTTAATTAATTACCTGACTTATCGCAAGGATTAGCCACCCAGATAATCTCTTCCTGGCCGTATAACTCACCTGCAATAACCACATAAGTGTAACGTTCACGGCTTTTTTTAAACCTGTAAAGCTTAAAAAACGCCCTATATATGTATATATATATATATATATATATACAAGTACAATAAAATAAAAAAAAAAAATATATATATATATATATATATATATATATATATATATATATATATATATTACTGCAAATTGAATGGATTATTTTTGAACACGAATCTTTTACATTTAATGTGAGCTGAACAGTGGTACTTAAATAGCTCCGTTTAATAAAATAGAAAAGAGTCCCTGAGAAGAAGAGTCTGGTAAAACTTAATTAAGGTTCCGTGTTTTCGGCAAACACCGATAAACCCTCAAAATGAACCCTTGAGCTGGTTTCATCAAACAATTTGGGAAAACGAAAAATTTCCGAAATGAGCTGACCTTAAATAAGAAAAACAAGAAAAGCACCCCAGGAAGAAAAATTTTGTGCACAGCTTTATTTTGTGTTCACTAGAAACAAGACCCCTGTGCTACCTGCGGGTCTGCTTCGTTCAAACCTCCCCCCCCCCCTCCTTTCTCGTTTCCTTCTCTTACCGGTACCGTTTCAATCTCCGGCTCAGGCACGTAGCCAGGGGGGCACCCATGCCCCCCCCCCCCCCCCGATATCTCATTTTGCTGGGGCCCCCCTCCCCCTCACCCTCATTCAGCATTTTTTTCATTGGCGGACCCCCCTCCCACCCCCCCCCCCCCCCAAAAAAAAAAAAAAAAAAATCCTGGCTACATGCCTGCTCCAGGTATTTGGGTTGTGAGCACTATGTATTTATCAGGCTCGGCGTACATTAGATAAGGGTATAACCCTCACGGTAAGTTGGATAACTAACTGAAATATGTTCATTAACATTTTAATTGTCGTTATTATGTGTCTGACTGCAGTTACGATTAGAAGCTAGACCATTTTAAAAAAATTCCGAAAAGGCATTTCTTTTTTAGAAATTGTGTGTGTGTGTGTGTGTCTTCAACCCGATTTGAAAATAAACCGCAAAAAGTGTACCGCCGCAAGCCCTGCCTACAACGACGCTTGGAAGAGTGACACATCGTTTCACCCACATCGTGACTATCTAGGTAGCGCGGCCCTCGGTGGGTGCGCTGACGACACACTGCCGGGGTAGCGACGACATGATTGAAACCCCTACGTCACCCTTCCAAGCGTCATTGTGAGCAGGGCTTGCGGCGCTCTTTTTTTTTTTTGTGCAGAAATTCTAAATCGGTCAAAAAAAAATGGAAGCGAAAACTGATGGTGGATGTTTTAAAGACAGTTAATTAGCCAACTTACTGCACCATTTATTCTCTCATCTAATGTCCACCGAGCCTGATAAATAATACGTGGTGAAGACGGCACCCGCGCAACTCTCACCCATTTCCATGTATTCGATATAGGTTGACATTATTTTTTCCAATGGTGGTTGGCGTACGATAGTGAGCAAAATATCCGCGCTTGACGACCCAACTGAGATGCTCCTCCGTGTCAGCCGTTTCTCCGAGCGCGCCGGTGTAAAGCAGTGAAGCTTGACGCGCGCGCGGTGGTGCATAGCGGTGAAACATGACGCAAGAGCGCTGGCGCGATGCACTGGAACTTGACTCAAAAAATTGGGGGATTAAAAGAAAAAATTATAATAATTTGAACAGTAACAGTGGGTTGCAAATCGGATTGAATAGCAAACGCTATTCGCGTTGTTCGAAGTTTCGAATGTTCGCACACCCCTAGCATTCGTGCAGTAGTGACTCCGACTATGCGAATTACAAGACCACAACAGGACCATTGACAACACTCGTGCGAAGCAACATTGTTACACATTGAGTGCTTTGGCAGTTAATACTTTCTGTTACACGTCTCTTATGTGCGGATTTTCCCGACGGGAACAGATCTTGAAAAAGCAGGCTGCATACCCCATGGTCGTGCTCCCGGTGGCGGGAGGCTACTGGGTGGACGGCGTCGAGTGCTCTTCCCCGTCGGACGTCTTCGACAGTGTCTTTGTCCCGGGACATTTCACGCCCACCAAGATCAACAGCGAAGAGATCGCCCTCACCTACCGGAGGCATTTCTTGGGCAGGGTTGGTATTGACCCACACTTTTAATGGTAAAAGATTAACAGTGATGAATTTTTCCTCGCGCGTTTTCTTGGATACTGTTTCACGTTTGCTTGTATGCATTAACTTGAGCCGATTTCTTTCGTTTGTAAGACTGGAAAAAAATCTGCCCTTAATATTCTTAGCATTTTATTTGCCATCGGCACTTTTATGCTGTCAACTACATGCGTATCTGTACTTTCAATACTTACCTACTCTGAAATACTGAACAAGTAAGTACTCCCAATACTGTGTGCCTGCATCATATTTTTTTTTTATTGTCTATCTTACCATCGAAATTTTGTTTTGGGATAAAGCAAAGGTCAGCCTAAAGACATATATTATCCTTTTTTTTTCTTTCTCCTGAAGATTAGTGGAAATTTATGAAAATGATAAATAATGTTTTTTTTTTAATTGGAGAGGGGATGTATTATTTTAGTCAAATTTGAAGCATGGCAGGTATAATTTTAGAAACATTAACAAATTATCTTATAATATATTTTGTTGAAATAAAACTTTACATTAGTAGAAGGTGAGCATGTTGGTTGCAGTTAGACATTACTGAAAGGATGACCACAAGGAAAGACAAAACATTTTGTCCAGCCTTGTGTTTATTCTTTCAGTAATGTATCACTTTACATTATGATCTATATATTTGGATGTACCAACTAACAGCAAAATACCCAACAAACTTTAGATAGTTCCTACTAAGACCCTCTCTAAGTGTTTCTAGCTTGCAATTTTAGTCATTGTTTGTGACGAGCATTTTTTTTTATTTGATTATTTTTAAATTTATATTCACTTAGTGTGCCATCTATTTTTGTAGGTTCACAGCTATTTCTACTTCAAAGCATTCGGCTACATATTTCCTGGTATTGGAATGTGACATAGGTAGGCATATTTAAAGGGGCAGTACTGACACCCCCCAGAAATGTTGTTTTTTTTTTTCTTGCCAGGCGATTTAGTATGGTGTCAAAAGACGACCCAATCAATATTTTGCTACAGCATCACATGTATTGTAAATAAAGTAAAAAAACGCAACTGCTTGAAACTGGAACTGGACTGGGGAGGAAGAAGAAATATAGAGGAGGAGAGATTTGCCTAAAGTCAAGTGTCTATGCAACTTTTTTTTTTTTTCAATCAATGTATTTGCAGCATTTTAAAAGCTACAAAAAAATGTGTATCATATATATATATATTTTTTTTTTTAATATTTAATGCGTGTTTTTGATGACCCACGACTTTGATTGTACTTGGTGCTTCTGTCCAAACCATGGAGAAAGGCACGTGACCACAGAGAAGAGAGGGAGCACAATTCAAACCGGCCAGTTCTCAATCAGCGATTTTCGGGTGAAAAGAAAACAAATTTTGAGCCGCAAATCGTGTTCTGTGTAGTTGGGCTCTCAATGTCATGTACAAATAAAAGCCTTGGCAAGCATAAATACCTTGTCAGTGTCCCCTTAAGTTGCATGGTGCATCCCCTTTCAGGAACACCTCAACTTCCTCGGTCGGGACGACGCATCAAATCCGTTTGTCCTTTCGCTCAAATTGGAGTCCCTGGCTGAGAAGGACGATCACTACAGGGTCATCCTCAGGTGAACAGCTCTCACACTCCAGTTAGTAATATCTGCTTCGGCGATGAGAATGAATTTTGTAATGCAGTGCACAAGGTTCAGATTCTCTATATGGCAATATGGTGCTGGAAGATGTAGAAGCTAGCATAAATGTATATGTAAGTACTACCCTAAAATACCGAGCAAGCACTCACACAAACGTTGGAGATAATAAACAGAAAGTGTGTTTGGTCGCTTGTTAGGTTTGAGAGCAGAAAAGCAGAAGGGACGAAAGGTAGGACAAAAGGAAGGTACAAAAGGTTTTTTAATCTGGCGGAATGTTTTAGAAGCAGTATAGGGGTCTCGAAGAACCCCTAATTTCTGAAGTAGCCGCACTGCTCTCGTCAAGCCCGCTTTGTGGCAGCACTTTTGCATTGAGCCTCGCCGCTTTGCAGCAACTGCTGGGAGAAGCGGGTAGCATGGAAGAGCCCCTTGATTACCTCGGTGGGTTCAGAATTTTGTTGGGGTATGCACTTGATATGTCCTTTACCTCAATTTCAAATGTTGCAAAAGTGGAAAGTGAGCACTTATTGCGACATGGGCGCATGCTTGGTATTTTACGGTAAACACTCCACCATGTCCTCAAGTGTAAGGTGCGTGACGAATTTAGTCTAACTGAGTCACAAATCCCAAAATGAACGCTTATTGGAAGGCAAGAATAGTCCACCAGTAATTTCCACTTTATTGCGTACCATATAGGGCCTTAAATCATGCATACAAATGACATGTACTTAAGCGTAGTGATGGGACGAATCACCGGAGATTTGGATTCGACCAGATTCGGAAATTTCCGAACTCCCCGCGACGAATATTCGGCAGATTCGTCGGATTCGTCGCTGGTTACAGATGGCAGCGTGAGCCTTGTTGTAAACCTTGCGAGTGCGGTCATTTCTGTCTTTTCTAGGTACTGTTACTGCATATAATCAGATTTCGTCTTGTTTATATCAGTGTATGGTATGTACTGTACTGTTAATCTAAACCCTGGCACGCGCCCAGGTCCAGCTGAGCTGATCGGTGTGGTTGACGTAGGCCTAACCAATGCACGGTCTCGGTTGCTGTGCGGTTTCGCGGTGATCGGTGAAATTTAGCGAAATGCTATGTAGTATACATAATGTGGCGCAACGCGCAATAAATATATTCAGGCAAGGAAATGATTCGTCTCCTTCTCTAGAGCTGCGTATGTCTGTACCTTTAAGGCGCGAGAGCGAGATGAATGTTGCTCGTCACAACTTCGACCACGTACCGGCACCGGTGGCGAAGAAAAACGTCGCACTGTCGTTTCTCCGTCTCGGCAGTAAGTTTTGTGTACGTGAACTTTACTTGATGAAAAAGAAACCCAACACAGGGGTGTCCAATGCAACTTTATTGTTCGGAAACAAACATTACCTCAATCGGATATCATTAACCAGAAAGACTGTAATACTACGGCGCAAGGAGTTTCAGATTCCCGTGTTTCGATAGCAATACCTCAGTAGACACGCGTTGAAGATAATCGAATCGAACATACTCACTTGTGTGGTGTGTGCCACTATGACCGTAATTATGAGCACGAAATGAGCCTGTGCCGAACAGCACGTAAAGCATCGATCTCTTGCGGCGATGAAAACATGCGCCTGTATTTCCACGTGCACCAAGCATGCCGATTTTTGTCGTAATCCGGAACCGAAACCAATATTTCTGCGATGTCTGGCTACCGTTCTCGACAAACATCCAAAATAATATAAACAAAAGCGAAACATTTTATTTATTACTATGATATTATATTACCTTATTATTTTGTGCAGTTTGTAAAATCTAGTGAATTTAATATCACGAAAAGTTTCAACACTCATCAACGTGATCTGGCAACCATGGCAACGCTCCGAATCTTTACGAACTTTTCTGAATTGCTTGAGATTCGGCTACTCTTCCGAATCTTTCCGAATCTTCAGATTCGGCTCCGAATCTTGATTCAGATAAAGATTCGTTCCATCACTACTTAAGTGCGACACTTTAGATATGCCTAATTTAGTCTTGCACATGCATTACACAGATAATGCGAGTGAGAGGATCTTTAATGATCTGTGGTAGAACCTAATTCCAGCACTATTGTTAAAAGTACAATTAGCAGCATCATTCTCTTTGACCCCTTTCAAGAAAACATCACAGTCTGTGTTTTCAAAAGTCCCCTTGCATCGTTTGTTTCTTTTCGCAGAACAAATGACGGGGTTGTGAGTGATGTAATACCAAACGACCCAAAAGCAGACGTCTGGACTGCTGCTCGGTTGGTCAAGGTAGTTATAAAAAAAAGCTTCTTTTGCCATTTCAGCACACATTTACTGCAGTAGTCTTTTGTACATGATAGTACAATATCATGTTTTGCTTCATTTACAGTCTCTTCGTGATAGCGTCTCCAGCTTATTTTTGCAACCAGTCTCATTTCCAAAGGTAATTACGGCACTTCCCATGACATGTACACCATTTCCATTATGGTCTGCCATTTTCCTGTAATCTTTTGCCTATTAATTGGGAGGACAAAAACTTGTTGTGTGCAAACATTGAATCTCGTGTTTTGGACTTGACTGCACTACACCTGAAATCTGTTCCAGGCATCTGAACTTCTGCTTGCCTTTGACGAACAAGTTCTAGTCCACGAGTACAAATTTGGAGTCATCTATCAGCGAGCAGGGCAGGTAAGGGATACCAGCTCCTAGCACACAACTTTTTCGGAGATTCAGCACCAGTTGATGAGAAGGCCTCGATTTGAGAGGTACAGAGAGAGGAACTCAAACTGTGAGAGTGTTTGAAATTCAATGGCGGTCACATCCTGTGCAAGTTTTTTGCACGTGTGCATGCGTGAATTGTCGCGTGGTGGCGAGGATAGTTGGCGGAGAGACCAAACAAGGTTGAGACTCTTGAAGACAATCTATCTTTTTGCCTCCTCCTTGCAGACATGTGCGAGTTACTAAAAAAAGTTATTAAGTTAAGTTACTGAGTATAGGCCTCAAAAGTAATTTGAGTAGAGTAGAAATTAATCAAATAAAAAGGAATTGAGCAAAATATTAACTACCATAAAATGGTAGTGAATTACTTTTGAAGTTACTTTTATATTTTGTTTTATCGTAATAAGAAAGTACATAGGTTTTGATCCATTAGCGAACGTCTGCCAGCCAAATATAAAGCTGCTTGTATACGTGTTTTCACAGAAATGTTTTAATTAATAGCTGGTTCTGCTTCTGTGTGCCTAATTGTTTTGTACTTTTTGTTTGTTTTTGATCACTGATGTGCTGCAGATATATCATATCTACTTTGAGGTTTAGCACTGCCTGAGCTTGATTTTGCAGACAGTGTTTGCTTGTTTACAGTGCTGCATAATGTACATTTAAAAAAGTACTTGAAGTAAAGTACAAAGTAAATGAGAGGTTATGGACTTTAAGTAAAGTAGTCAGTACACCGGGTGCAATGCACTTGAAGGAAAGTACTATAAATACAATATACCGTAAAGTACAAGTACTTTTTAACACAATCTTTGATGATGCCCTTACGTTCCCTATACAGTTTTTTTTTTTTCTTTTAACTGGTGTGCATTAATTGCTCCAGGGGGAATCGGAGGTGCATCAGTTTTTTTTTGGAAATTGTGGCAAATATTGGAGAAAGTCAAGTAGCCACAGAGCAGTTGCTTTTGCTCTCGCTAAGGAACTACCGTATTTACTCGCAGAATGAACGCACTTTTTTTCCCGAAAAATCGATGCAAAGTTAGGGGGGGGCGTTCATTACGCGAAGTAAAATTTTTGCGTCCGTATTTACTCGCATAATCAACGGACCTCTAAATCCGGAAAAATCCACGTAACTTCTTATTCTTTGCGCGCAGCGCGCGACTCCAAAACCAAACTGCAATGCGCAAAAAAAAATGCTCCTGTTTTTTTTTTTTTTGCTTCCGTGTTTGTTTGTTTTTTCCCCCGCCTTTCGCAAGTTGTTTTGTTTGCCTACGCTTCTCCGCTTTTCTTATCTCCTTGCGCGCGACGCGCGACCTCCAGACCAAACTGCGCTGTGCAAAAAAAAAAGGAAAAAAAAAAGCTCCTCTTCATGTTTTTTTCTTTTCTCTTGGTTCCGTGGGTTTTATTTTTTTTTTTTTTGTTTCTCTTTGCCGCTTTTCGCGAGCTCTTTCGTTTGCCCACGCCTAGAGTTCCTGTATATAGCTACCTACGGTAGCAGAGTTGCGCATTCAGCCTCGGCGGGTGGCCGTAGCGCCGGCTTTCCTGCACACCCTGGATGCTTTGCTCCTCACGTGACTAAATTTGGCGAATAGCGGCGCCGCGCGCGCCGCCGCGCATGGAAAACAGGAGAGGAGGAGAAGGAGGCGAAAGCAGGGGAACATACGCCGGGGCGCGAGCAACGTCGGCGGAGCGACCGTAAAGGTGGCTTTCTTGCACGGCGCCGGATGCTTTGCTCCTCACGTGATGGATCTCGGCGAATAGCGGCGTGGCGGCGCGGGGAAAACAAATGCGCAACTCTGGCTCCCGTAGGGAGCCTATACAGGAACTCTACCCACGCCCATGCATTCGCGACCTCGCTCACCAGGATAGAAAAGTGCATTCACTTCGAGGGCTTCTCGCTTCTCTTTCCAAAGTGCGAGGAGGGGGCGAGGGCAGGATGCCTTCATTATGCGCGCTTTGCTTAAGCGAGGGCTTCTTTTTCTCTTTCTTATCTCCTTGCGTGCGGCGCGCGACCCAAAGTCCAAACTGCGCTGTGCAAAAAGAAAAAAAAAAGCTCCTCTCCATGTTTTTTTCTCTTGCTTCCGTTGGATCTTTTTTTTTTTATTTTTTAGCGCCTTTTGCGAGGCGCTTTGTTCGCCCGTGCCTTCGCGACCTCGCTGCTCCAGGATAGAAAAGTGCCTTCATTTCGCGCGCATGGGGGGAGGGGGTCAAAATTTTGACGTCCGAGTTGGGGGTGCGTTTATTACGCGAGTAAAAAAAAGTCAAAATTTTGAGGGCCGACTTGGGGGGTGCGTTTATTACGCGAGTGCGTTCATTGTGCGAGTAAATACGGTATTTACACAATCAACTTTTGAGGCACTTATTTGTATTGGTCTTATAGCCGCCATTACTTAACTCAGAGAAATGACCACATGACGTCTCGAAAGATGATAGCACGTTTTCGCAAGATGATACACTATTTTTTGTTTTCAAATTTGGGGAATGTAATTTGAAGTCGGGAGTTGTACTTTCCTTTGAAAGTACCAGAAAAAATACTTCAGTAAAGTACAAGTGCATGCTCAGAGAATGTACTTCAATTTAAGTACAAGTTTTCTAAACCCATTTATAGTTGTACTTTAAGTACCATGTACTTAAAGTACTTCTCAACACTGCTGCTTTATTTTTATTTTTTTTTATGTAAGAACATTAGGGGAATTACTAAGGTTTCTCGAACGATCTTCGAATCTTGGAAGACATCCGTATTCTGAGTTTTGGAAGGAAAGGCAACGCAAAAAGCTCACCTTTGCGTTGCTTTTTAGCGCACGATTCTTCAAGCACATGCACAAACTATGGGAGCACCAGATGAGCTTTAGAGCGGGTGCTGCATTTTGTTGCCTTCTTTGAGTGGGGATATGCAGTGTGTACACCTCCTGTAGTGGGTGAGAGTTCCTACGTTGGGAGAAGCAGGGACAAGCCCTTTCTTCAAATGCATCGAGTCTCCTTGAGGTTCGGGACACAAAGAAACACCAGTCTCCGGTGCTATTCCCGCAGCTAATCTGCCTCACCTGCGAGGTGTCTGTCGGCTCTCTGCGCCTTGTATAGCAGGGTCGTTCCAGTGGGGGAACGGGGGGGGGGGGGGGGGGGCTCGTGAAAATTTTAGGGTGTTTCGGACCTTCCAAATCACCCCCCCCTCCACTGCCTACGCCACATGCTTCCCCCTCTTTGCAAATATCAGTGCTGATCTTCCAACGTCTTATGTTTTTTTGTGCTGTAATGTTTGTTGATAAGCAAACTTACCGCTAAAATTCGAAAGTGATTTGTAATTCAAGTAGAGGCTACTCTGAAAAAGTAATTAAATTTAGCTGCTCATTACCAAAATAAATATGTAATTGAAAGTTACTAAACTACTCAGAAAAGTAGTTAAATTACTGTAACTTGAGTGGAGTAGTCGAACTGCATACAAGTGTTCGGCTCCTCGCACCTTGTATTGAAAACGTGGCCCGTGAACCACACGGCCCCAATCAAGCAGTCGAAAACGCTTTCAAATCTGGGCACACTGTGGTTGAGGAGTGCAACTTCCGCCATCTGTTGGCTGTTGTATACTAATCAGGTGGGTGTCGTTTGTAGACGACTGCCATAGATAGAGAAAGAGCATTCTTATTTTTTTACCTTTTTACTCGAGTCCTTGAAACTTACCCTCACAAAATGCACCACCTTCGGACACCCTCATACTATAATGCAGCGCGACGCACTGAGAAACCGATTTTCGCCATTCGTTTAAAATTAAGGTGAGTTCGATTTGTCTGGCCAATGCGGTGTATTTATTCGAAGATAGGTCGACCTTTCTATGAACATAGCCAGTGGGTATACCTTCCTGTAATGCGCCCGAAAAATCGTTCATTGGTGAATTTGCTTTTCTCAAGCGTGACCTTACTCCTGTGCTGTGCGGCATGTAAGGCAACCAGTCTCTTGATGAGTTCGGATTGTTTCAACTTCCTTTTATCCTCTTTTTATGTGCGGCAACATCAAAACCTCATGCTGGTACTGAGTGGTACTGAGTCACTAAAAAAATAAAGAATTATTAGTTTTATGATTGTTACAACAATGAGGCCCTGTTAGCAATGGGGCTCGGAAATAGGATGTGTGCTAAGATTCCAAGCGTGTGATTGTTGTGGCATCTCCGTACCGTTCCATTTTTAAATATGACTGTTATCTCTTTCTCGTCGATTGCTAGGGTCTTTTTTGTAAGCCTCAATTAATGATCTTCGTAGGCCCTGCAGAAAAGTATTGTGGGGGCTGGCCCTTTTTTTGCATAAAAATAATTAATATGTTAAACAAAAAATTAAAAAAAAAGACAGGGACTAGATACATGCAGTTTGTGTTTGTAAAATGCTTGCATTAGGTTGTAGCAAATAAGAAAATTTTTGGCAGTGTGCAGAAAACTTTGAGAGTGGTCTCATTGTTTGTCTACTTTTTACGCACGAGTGTAAAATCGTAATTGGAACCGGTGAAATTTATGAAGTTGTCTGAAAGGTCCAGCTGTCTGGTTTGGTTGTGTAAGACATTTTTGTTACTGAATGGGTGATAAGAATACCACACACTTGGTAATAGGAGTAACACAAAAACAGGTCACAAAATAGTCCGAGAAAATAAAATCATGGCATATCCCATCTTTATGTTGCAGACGAAAGAGGAAGAACTGTTTGGAAACCGCTGTCACAGCCAAGCCATGGAAGAGTTCCTTCACATGCTCGCTGAGAAAGTCACCCTGAAAGACTTCTTGGGGTAAGCTGACCCAGTTGCTTCGCCTTTTATGGAAGCTGTAATTTCAATAACGACTATATTTAACTTATGGGCATCCAACTCTAAAAATACTTTATTCTCATACGGCTGTAATCTTCATTAAATTTTGTTCATGTTTTAGCATTTAGTATCATAAAAGAAGGCGTTTTTCTTTTCTGGCCACTTTTATTTCTTGTTTAGTTCCAGAATGCTATTCGGTCGCAAAGAAAACTTTATATATAAGCCAACGAAGGCAGTGCATTGAAAATTTGCACAAAGGTGTCTTAGTATATGGTGCATTTATCGTACTCAAGTTTCTTGAGCGCTGTAGGTTTCTAGGAAAAAAGGCAAGAGAAAGAGAAACTTGTCATTTCCTATGTGTTGGAGGAAAACAGAAGCAAACCGTCGGGTTGACGCTGCTACTGCCATAAGGCACCGCATATGGTGCAAGCACTCGAAAGCTTGTTAGAGATGGAACACCCAAAGCAGATCCAGCTGGTCGGAGCATGTCTGGCACCATAAGTTAGCCGCGTCAACCAGATGGTTTGCTTCTGTTTTCCTTCCGCGTGCTAGGAAACAACAAGCTTTTCTTTTCTTGAAATTTTTCTCACCAACTTACACTCACGAAATTCGAGTAGAATTAATGCTCCACCTAGAGACACCTCTGCGTAAAGTTTTACTGCACTGCATTCGTTGGTTTATTTATATGGCTTTTTTTACGACCAAATAGTGCCCTGGAAGCCCCTGTACTATACCTATATACATGCGTATTGTCACAAATTTTCTGGCAGAAACAAGTTTCGATCACAACTAATTTCTCAACTAGAAAGTATGATTGCAGTGTGCTCTTCAGTGCAGCATTGCACCTACACAAACGAGAGAAATTCGAGAGTGCACAATGCTAGCAATATATTCGGCATGAGTTTGAAGGAGCTGGAAAATTAAGATGAGCAGCAGCTGTGTTCGATGAAATTTTAAGGTTGCATATAGTGCTAATACTCACGAAGGCCCCATAGTTGCAGGATCAGTTCCTTCAAGTGCTGCTTTGAAGTGTAGCCTCCTGCTCGCCACTTATTATTTGATTAGACCTTAAAGGCTATCAACCAGAACAATTTGCTTCCAGTTTCAGGGGCGGCCTTGACACGCAGCACGGACAGACTGGGCAGGAATCATTTTACACGACTTTCAAGGGCTGCGAGATCATGTTCCATGTTTCCACCTTGCTCCCCTACACCGAAGGGGATGTACAGCAGGTGAGTAAATGGGAGACTGTGCAGTGTCGTGCAGGCATCACGTGCAATCACTGTCAAATTGTACATTGACTCGTCGATGTCCTGCCACAATTTTGCTTAGTGGTTAGGTATTTTAGTATAAGAACTCGCAGGTTGTCTAATATGTATGACTGGGCCACCATGTGTTTGGTCAAGCATTCAGCATTGCACTGTAAAGGACTCCTGTGGTGCCATCCACTTGAAACTAGCAGTGCTTCCTAGTGCCAGTATGCTGATCCTTTTGCATCACTTCTTGGGAGCAGTTATATAGCTAATGGAGGGCTAGACCAGTGCTTATTCCAGTGTTTTAGGCTGAGCGAGCCTGACTTCGCAACTAGTGAATCTTTTAGCACTCACATTACATCATATTGGTAGTCTTGAGTCCAGGGTGGAGAATAAAATTTAAGATGATTTAAACCATGTTTTAAATCATGACTTAAATCAGATCAGTTTTACTTTGATGATTTAAATAAAATCTTTCCCGCGAAAAAATAATTCCCAAATAGTTTTTCATTTACTGTTTGTCTATCATTTGATGCTTTCTATGCACATTTGTTTTGTTTTGTACTAAAATCCAAGATTCATCAAGCAAGAAAGATTTAGATCAGGCTGAACTTGAGCAGAAAGCAGTTCTCTTCTGAGCAAATCTGAGCATTGAGCTTTCTTTCTACCTTCCACTTTGTTTGTCAGTTACATAACAAATCAGAACGCAAAAGAAAGAAACAAAAACTAGAAAAGTAATGTCTTATGCTAGCAAATTAGAATGTGAAAGAAAAAGTTGGGGCTCCAGTCCACACTGTGAAGGTGGTTGGACAGCGAAACTGTGGTATCACTTGCAACAATTCCCCACTGCACTATAGACCCTTTTTATGACAAATGATACCATATGGTGCTCCAGTCTTTCACGTCCTAGAGAACTTCCGGTTTATAAAAGGAATGTACAAAGGCCAGCTTAACACTGCTGCTTGAAATGTAGATGAAACGTTTAACCACCAATTCTCCAGGTGAACGCCAAAAAAACGAAGGAGTGTGAGATCTGCTAAAATGTTCCGATCATTCTTGTAAACCAACTTGCCTCCTCCAAGATGTAATATTTTACAGACGAAGGCCCTCATTAAATCTCTTACTTTGTTGTCCGTGTAGCATTTATGCTTTTTAGCATTGGTGACATAAGCAAGCTCAGCAGGCTTTCAAAGACCGTGTGACCGGAAGTCGCTTGGGATGCAAGCGGCAGTTTGTGTTTGTGAACAACAAAAAGGTCTTGTTATACTAAATGATTGACGAAAGAAAAGTAAAGGCACTATACCAAAACTTTTTTATATGTGAAAGACCTCGTACACTGCCGTTGCCGCGGCAGCCTATGCAATTGCAATCTTTACCGAGAAACGCATGCGCGCATTGTTTGTGCGTGCCTTATCATCCATCATGTGATTTTGACACGTGTTTCGTGGTTTTCTCATTTAAACAAGTGTCAAAACCACATGGTAGAGGAGGCGAAACAAGTCCACTTCCAGCTGGATTATGGAACTGGAAATGAGGCGGTCCAGCTGGATTCAAGCTGGACCCAGCTGGAATCCAGCTGGACTGCCTCATTTCCAGTTCCATAATCCAGCTGGAAGTGAACTGATTTTCGCCTGGAAGGCACATGCGAACGATTATAAGGCATACGCGGTGGTTTTCTGTCAACTACTGTTCTGTCGATGGACACGGAAAAACCCGACCAACGAATCATATACAGCTTCGCTGTAAAACAAAGGAAGTGTTTAGCTAAGTAAAAAAATCAAGCTGTTTTTGTTCTAGTATGGCAGGTTTACACAAAAAAAGTTGTATTAAACTGTACCTTAAAGGGATACTTCCTTCAACGAAATTTGAAATATACCCGTCGTGTTCAAAAATAGGTTGAATATGATCCACAATATCCGCAAATGACAATCGCACGTTTGTATTTTGAGCCTGGTGGCTGTATTTTTCGTTATAAACGGCCCACTCTGGCAAGCGCTTGGAGAACAGCCAGCGGAGAGCACGTGATATCCAACGCAATCGTGACGTAGTTCGTCTCGGGACAAGCAAAGCTACGGCGAGGCTGACGTCGAGAGGATGACCTAGTCGTTCCAGCCACCGAAGCGGCTGCTTTTGTAAGAATTTTGAGTGACGGGTTAAGCTTCTATAATCTTGTAGGGGGACAATAGCGACTTCTGGGACACACAAAAGGGATTCTCGAGAAGAGGGGAGTTCCTCCTTCCCCTCTTCTTTCGTCATGGCCGGAGGTTCCTAGATGGGCATTACAAAGAAGGCGTTAGCGACATCCACCAGGTGTTCTTTGCTAATCGTTTAATTTGTCTTAAAATTCCTTTTTGTGTCTTTTTTAACAAGATATTGGTGTGTCTGATGTGATACTGCTCCTTTGAACACATATAGACCAAAAAACAAGCTCAGAAATTTCGTTGTAGTATCCCTTTAAATTTACAGTAATTCTTTCTTCCATGTTGTTATGAGTGATCAGACGGATTGATCAATTAATTTGCCATGTTTAGAAATACTTGTAATGATAAGGAATCACTATATCATAGCTATAGTGATTTAAATCAAATTAATCTTAATTGTACTTTTTTAAATCATGCTTTTTTTTGTTTTGGTTTTGACTAGTAGTACCAGTGATGTGGCAGCTGTACTATCGTGCACGAATTAAACACGAACGGCAGAGCATGTAGCCTATGATACATGCTGCACTACGTGGAAGCCTCTGGGAGCTGACAGAACTACAAAGTGAAAAAACAAAGGTTGCAATAGGGTGCGCGCGTCGGACTAGGTGCACACCCTCGCAGCCTCGCTCTCCATTCCACAGCATTATCAGTTCCCGGGGCCCCCAGCTAGCGCAGCACATATCGAAGGCCCCACGCTCCGCCGTTCACGTTTCACTCGTGCCCGGTAGTGACCAAAGTTTTGAAAGCGGGTCGGAGAGATTAGTGGAAAAACAGGGCGGCTTGCCGTATGTGTGTGTGGTTGGTAGGGTGAAGTATGAGGTCGCCGAGCAGGGCTCTTGAGCCTCGCCCTTGGGTGCTTTGATCCCTATGCAGCTCCAGCGGAAGCGGCACATTGGCAACGACATTGTGGCCATAGTGTTCCAAGAGGAGAACACGCCCTTCATGCCCACCATGATCGCCTCTCACTTCCTCCACTCATTCCTGGTGGTGCAGCCCGTGCGCTCCAAGCGCCTGCACTCGGGACGACACAGGTGGGACGGCGCCTGTCTTGGCCACGCTGGTCTCGGTGCTCCTCGCTGGGACCCAGACCTGTCAATTCACAAAGAAAAAGAAGACTATATATCAGTATTAGCACCTCAAATGTCTGTTCCAGCATTGCATGCATGTTGATGACAATTCGTTTTTACCAGAAAGATAAAAAGCTTGGAGTGCTGGCACAGGCATTTGGGGTGCTGACACATAGCTTTCGTTACTAAAATAATTTTTTTTGTCAACTTTGCAACATCATTGTTTTTGCGATATTAGTGTGGGACGCCTATATCAAGCATGCTTCCCAGGCGAAAATCAGTTCACTTCCAGCTAAATTATGGAACTGGAAATATGCTATAGGCTGGAACTAGCTGGACCCAGCTGGAACCAGCTGGAATGCAGCTGGACTGCCTTATTTCCAGTTCCATAATCCAGCTGGAAGTGGACTGATTTTCGCCTGGGCAACTTTGCTTTACCGTGTCCTTAAATGTAATATATGTTATTCACTTTTATGAAGCAATGTTTTACTGTAGTAAAATATTCTGATGTGTAAAGATTCCTTTAAATTATCTACACGAAAAAACAGGGGTCTACTGTATAAGGAGGGAAAGCTATGTAGTATGGTTTCAAAACTATTAATCTGTCCTGGAAGCAGTCATGGGCACGTTACCAGTAAAAAGTAACAGTGTTACAGTTACAATTACCTAGAGAGAAAAAGTAACTCTGTTACAGTTACAGTTACCGGTTTCAAAAAGTAACGTGTTACAGTTACAGTTACTGCAAAAACAGTAACGCCGTTACTTTCTCGTTACATTTTTTTTTTGCGTCATTCGCCGTTTCAGCATTTTGATGTGCATAATTTATATGCAATAATTGTTATAACTTAAAATCAACCATTTTTAAAAAAATTGTCATTGGCCCGCGTCAGTGAACGTTTTGGTTTATTTTTCACTCCGAAACGAATGAGGACAGAGATGGTCACATAATTAGATTCTGCTATTTACTCGGAAGCTGGCCTAAACATAGCATGTCAAGCAGCTTCCAAATAATATAGGCGGAAAGGGGACAATTAGCTTCAGGTGCTTTACGAGTGTGCGACGACCACCGCGGCGTCTATGTCCGAAATGCCAACTGTGGAAGTCGTGTTCACTAGAGTGGCTTCGAAGAGAAATAATAAATTAAACAAGTGCCGGCTTTCTGCACGATTCGGGGACGGCTTTCTTGAAATATATTAGGGATGAGGAAACGGCAAACGACTGGTAGTAAAAACGACAGCACGGACATATCCCAGACATAGCCCAGACGGAATACTCGGAGAAATTGCACGACCACCAACACACACAGATGGTACGCACGAGAGAAGAGTGAACCACAGTCGGTGGAACAGACATTGTTTGCCGCCCCTACCACCGCGGGCGACGCTTCCTTTATCTCCCGGTTTCGTGCTGACTCGAATGTCGTACATCCTCGGTCGTGGGCTGAACCAGGCTGTTTTTTGTTTGTTTATAGCGTCGCCACGCTTTTTTTTTTTTTTGTTTGGTCAGCGAGAAGTTTGGAGAAAAATACTTCAAGATGCCAATTTCTCCATGTCCGCAGCAGTGGGTTCAATTTATATAGTAAAAAAAAAGTAACTGTAACGGCCTGAACAGTTACAGTTACCCAATAAAAAAGTAACAGTGCTACAGTTACAAGTTACCAGTATTAAAGAGTAACGCGTTACAGGTAAAAGTTACCGGAAAAAGTAACTAGTTACCGGTAACGCGTTAGTAGTAACTAGTTACTGCCCAAGACTGCCTGGAAGAAGTTGTATGAGCTAGATAAGATTTCGATTCACCCTTTTTTTTTTGGCAACAAACTCAGTGGCATCACCTATTGGGTAGTCCGAGCACTTCCGGCTCACATATATTTCACAATTTTGTACTCGTCATTCTTTTATCATAAGGATGAACTAAGTCTGACAATGCTATAGGCAGCCATTTCTAGAAGATAGCATGTATTTTTGATTTTGCAAATCTGCGAAACCCGTTGTCTAGTTCAGAACTGGAAGTAGTTGGGGGCTATTTGCACAGTGGTGCCGCCATGTTTCAACTCACTCGGGAAAGAGCGAATACACCTACTTTAAACAACCTAGTTTTCACAGGCTCGTTCGAATTTTCGTGAATCGGGCCAAAGTTGAAAATGTGGAATTATTCGCGGGTTCTAATTTTTGCTAATTGAAAGAACCAGAAGGTCTAAAATAAACTTCTTGAGGTGACCTTGATTTCGGGCTTATTGCATTATTTTCTTTAAAATAACTCGCATATTTGTGTTATTAATAGAATGTATGTAACAATCCCGTTAGAACCTTTGCGCGCTGTTCGAGGCGGGGCTTAGGCCGCACGTCCGGGAGCTTCCTGGCTCGTGACGACGACCATTCCCCGAAGTGAAAAATCCAGGGGTCCAGTGGAGGTGGGAGAATTGGTAACGTAACGAACGGTTTAATTACATGGTAGCGATACAGTCGTCAAATCCGAGAGAACAAATGGAGCCCTCACGCCCCGCCTTATATAGGGGTCCGTTTTCTCCCTCTCTCTCCGCCAGGGCAGCAGGTGCGACAGCCACGTGCTTTGCAGCTGGGTCCGTCGCAACGTAGTCAGAAATGAGTCATAGCCAAGGTTCTCCGCAGTTAGGCCAGGCCTCTCTCCCCTTCCGGAGCGCACGAACCCACACGCACACACACACACGTCCCGTTGACGTCACGGACGCGTTGAGACACGTTTTGGGCAGCCTTCGACAGGTGGGCGTCAGTCCTGAACACGTCGGGACCCGTTCCGGGACTCGCCTCCGCAGCGTTGAAACTCGGAAGAAGGTTGCCGAAGGTTCCATTCTTAACAGCCCCTCCGGGGCCAGGGAAACCTCGAATGGCCGGTGGTACAATCGCTGGCCTGAAGAGGTGGGCTTGGAGTAGGCCTTGAGAAGACGCTGCAAGCACCAAACAAACTCCCAAACCTCTCACAACGGAGGCATCAGCGGAAACGTCCCCCACAACACCACGCCACACCGCAGTCAAACGCACGGAATTCGCCAAAGACCCGCCAGACTGGATTACGGATTACCAAAATTTGGTACAATTCCGGGTATCGAGACCCCCTGTCGCCAAAAAAAAACTCATTTTTCCAACGAGGTCACTAAGAACAAAAGACAAAAGACAAAAACTTTTCGCAATTTGTGAGGTCATTTTGGGGTTTCAACGAAGTGCCCCCACTTAGATCCTCATTCCCGTGGATGACGAAGACCTCTGAGATCAACCCTACTAATTTTCGTGATGTCAGAAAAATCTGCTCAACCCATCGGCATTGCCGTTAAATTTGCCTTTCCTTTTTCTTACGCTGAAGTCATAGTGATCGATTTTCACGTGATTTCTAGACGTGAAAATGCGGTCCTTATAGCGCCGATAAAACAATCCGCCTTTTTCATGCCCCGTCACATTGGTCCTAGCAATCTCCTGAGCTGTACAGCGAAACCCTGACACACTAGGGTCGCTCTTCTGCTCGACTGTCAAAGACACTCTGTCTACTCGTAGCAGAGGACCAAAGTTACCGTATTTACTCGAGTATAACCCGCACTATTTATGAACAAGGCCCTTGTGTCTACTTTCCCGCAAAGCACATATACAGCCAATCATCGCGTTGCGTATAAATAACATCGCGAATAACTAGATCAAGAACATGACTCTCTATATAAATGCAACCTTCACAGATGGTATCTTTGCGCGAAGACGTTATCTCTATCCTGTAAACAGCTGGTATCATGCTGTCGATCGCGGTGATTGGCAATCTGCGTGCACCGCGGAAAAGCGAACCCTCAGGTTTTCTTCATAAATAGTGCGGGTTATACTCGAGTAAATACGGTACGCGACGCCGGAGCTACGAGAGATCTTTCACTGATCCCGTCTTCCTCCGCCTTTTCCGCCGGCGCGTTGGGACGGCGTACCCTTTCTAGCGCTGCGAGGTCAGGCTGTTCTACAACCTGGTCCCTCTCATCCCGGTTTTCTACCTCCAACTCTGGGAGTGCTTGCTCCCCGTCAGCTGCCTCTGGCTCTGGATCCCTCGTCAACAAAGGGGCGACCTGACGCGATTTGGACCTCGTACACGACTGTACTAGCCCTTTTCCCAGTTGTTGACCCCTTTCGCGCAGCAGGAAATCTGACCGGTTAGAAAACAAATAAGGATATTCCAACGGGACTGTCTGCGAGACAGCCGCCTCTGTCACTAGCTCTCCGAACGGGCCAGTTATCCTTACTCTCGCCATAGGCAGACAGACACTGTGCTTTTCGAGCAGCTGCTTGATCCAAACTACCTTTCCCGTAAAATCAGATGGCGTTACATACGACGGATGGACAACGTCCATCGTCGCTGCACTGTCCCGAAGCACCCTGCACGGCTTTCCGTTTACCTGGAGCTCGTGAAGCTAGGGACGAAGGAGCTTCAGGTCCTCGTCACTACCGTTCACGTACGAGAACACAACCCGCGGTTTCTTACATCTGGCCGCTGTGTGTCCCGGCTCCTGACAGTTGTAGCACAGGAACGGCTTCCTTGCCTCGAACTGCCCTGTTGGGCTTTTCCGCGCCTCGTCTCCGTTCGAGTGTTCTGCGCTCTTTTCTGGGACCTTTTGTCCTGCTTCGGGCTTCTCGGGCCCGTTTTCTCGCGAGCCGTTACCCTGTCGGAAGGTCTTGCGCTGATCGCTTCGGCCGGATTCGCTTTCCTCTCCGCTCAGCTTTCTACGCGTTGCGTACTCTTCGGCTAGCTCAGCGGCCCTTTCGACAGAGTCGACTCCCACCCTGTCCTGCACCCAGAGCTTGACTGACTGCGGAATGCTACGAAAGAACTGTTCGAGGCACACACACTCGACTACCTTGTCTCGGCTTTCGTATACTTCCTCGCTCTTCAACCATTCTATCAGGTTGGTTTTAAGCCCGTACGCGAATTCCGAGTAGCCCTCGCTGCTCTTTTTGGATGCGTTTCTAAACCTTTGACGGAACGCCTCGGCAGAAAGGCGGTACCGCTTCAAAAGGCTGGACTTCACCTTGTCGTAGTCGTCCGCGTCTCCAGCACTAAGGCGCGCGACAACCTCTGCAGCCTCACAGGGCAACAGAGTCAAAAGCCGTTGCGGCCACGTTTCTGGGGCGAAGCTCAACTTCTCACATGTCCTCTCAAAGTTAACTAAGAATAGGCCCACGTCTTCCCCAACTTTAAACGGCTGCATGAGCTTCTTCATTTGATACGACTCGGTCTCACTTGCTCGTACCGGAGCCCCAACTCTACTGTTCTGCGAGTTTAATCGCTGTTGTTCAATTTCGAGCTCTAGCCTTTTCAGCGCTCGCTCCTCTGTCGCCGCAGCCTGCGCTCGTTCCTCTCTCGCTGCAGCCAGTTCCCGCTCTCGTTCCTCTCTTGCTGCAGCCTGTTCCTCTTTCGCTGCAGCCTGTTCTCGCTCCTCTCTTGCTGCAGCTTCACTCTTAGCGTTCTGAAGCAGTTCCCACGTATTTTTAATTTCCTCTGCTTCCGCGCTCTCTGAAATCGCTTTACTGATCTCAGATTTCTTCATCTTTTGCTCCACCTCCACACCCAATTCTTCACATAAACAGAGTAAATCTGTTCTCAGTAACCTCATCAGATCCATGATCGCTGCTTTTTAGCTTTGGCTTTGTTCTAAAACTTGTCGCGAGGTTGTACACAAACCTAGCGCACGAGTCAAACACTAAGGATTCCCAGCAGTTCAAAATTAATTACCCATAATCTGAAGCCTGGCGAATCTCAAAGCAAAGTCCAAACGCTCACCCGCAGATGTAGCACGATGTCGCATGGTCCGATCCCAACCGCTGCCAACCAGTTGTTCGAGGCGGGGCTTAGGCCGCACGTCCGGGAGCTTCCTGGCTCGTGACGACGACCATTCCCCGAAGTGAAAAATCCAGGGGTCCAGTGGAGGTGGGAGAATTGGTAACGTAACGAACGGTTTAATTACATGGTAGCGATACAGTCGTCAAATCCGAGAGAACAAATGGAGCCCTCACGCCCCGCCTTATATAGGGGTCCGTTTTCTCCCTCTCTCTCCGCCAGGGCAGCAGGTGCGACAGCCACGTGCTTTGCAGCTGGGTCCGTCGCAACGTAGTCAGAAATGAGTCATAGCCAAGGTTCTCCGCAGTTAGGCCAGGCCTCTCTCCCCTTCCGGAGCGCACGAACCCACACGCACACACACACATGTCCCGTTGACGTCACGGACGCGTTGAGACACGTTTTGGGCAGCCTTCGACAGGTGGGCGTCAGTCCTGAACACGTCGGGACCCGTTCCGGGACTCGCCTCCGCAGCGTTGAAACTCGGAAGAAGGTTGCCGAAGGTTCCATTCTTAACAGCGCATAATTTTCCATTGTTAGATTGTTGCTCAAGGAAGCGCACCTCAATGCAGCTTCCGAAGTGTTGATATTTTGCCCGAATTGTTCGCGGGACCTATTTTTCGCAGATCGTAGGCGATTTGCGAAACTCGCAAAAATTAGGTCTTTGTCAAAATTATGTTGTTTACAGTATGTCTGCATAACCATATTAATTTCTTCTTGCACAATATTAAATGTACTGGCAGCTGTCCTTAAATATATCTCCAAAACATTTCCAGGTTGGGATAAAAAAAGTGAGGGAAATTAGATGCTGCCTGTTTAGACGGCGAGTGTTCGATCTGCCTTAGAGGTATGGTGACACTGATTCATGCCGTGAATGAAACTTTTAGTCAGTATATTACGACTGCTGATCTAAGGTTTTTGGCTTACAGTCTATGTCAAAAACCTCCGCTGTGCCATACGAGTTACCACAGCGGTGCGCCGACTGGAGCCGGCAAATTTCTACATGGGGCGCTTTGAGCGTTGCTGCGTCTTGGAAATTAGGCTCTTGGAAGCTACCCATCTCAACATCAAGGGGGTGGACGAAAGTTTTTATCCGCATTTCTAATTTTGAAACGTGACCATACAGCTAGGCCAGTGACAATTGCGCATGTGCTTGTCAGCATTGTGCGCATAATGCTGATGTCAACTGTTTTTTGTCTTTATTTTTCGTACGCTTTATTATCTGTATTTCATTTTGTTTCGTATAAACTGTTCAAGTAGCGTTTCTTTTTTCTTTCTTGAAAAAATGTATTAATCCCAATTTTCTGAAAAAAAAAACAACATATCTTTCATCAGCTGTTTTTAAGTCACTCTACACTTTATGCAAACACCTTAAAGGGACACTGACACCCCCGAAAAAATGCTTTATATTTTTTGCCAGACAATTAATTATGGTGTCAGAAGACTACCGCATCAATATTTTGCTACAGCACTCTACGTATATTTTTAATAAAGTCAGAAAACTCAACTGCTCGAAACCGAAACCGAAACTGGACTGGGGAGGAAGGAGGAATATAGAGGAGGAGAAAGTTACCAAAAGTCATGTGGCTGTGCAACTTTGATTTTTTTCAGTCAACGTATTTGTACTTTTGTAAAAGCCACAAAAATGAGTATCATATTTTTTGTGTATTTTTACTATTGAGTCTGTGCCTGCAATGACACACGACCTTGATTATCTTTGGTGGTTGTGTCTAAACCATAGAGAACGGCACGTAACCACAGAGAAGAAAGTGAGCGCGACTCAAAACGGCCAGTGCTCGATCAGCGGTTTTCTGGCAGAAAGAAAACGAATTTTGAGCTGCAAATTGTGTTCTGGTTAGTTGGGCTCTCATATGTCATGTACAAATAAAATCCTTGGCAAGCATAAATACCCGGTCAGTGTCCCTTTAAGCTGTCAATTCTAAATGGCCATGCTGCAGATTCGCTTTAAAAAGGGGGAATGCAGATAATCTTCCTGCATCCACCCTTCGAATAACAAAGTGAGATCGACTGTTCCATTACCCCGTCCCCCAAGGCGCAGCAACACTTGAAGTGCCCCATGGAGGATTTTTCCTGCTCCGGTTGGCACTTTGCTGTGGTAGCTCATATGTCAGCAGAGTATATATAAACATCACGGAGTAGTGATTACACGAGCGTACATTGCTATGATATGCTCATCCAGATCGGGCAGGGGGAATGCAGATTCTTTCTAACCTAGGAAGGACCCCTGGGCTCTGTAGTGCAAGATTTCGCTTCATACACTTCTAGCCATTGTGCATCACACGCTCGGGCACTGATCCTCCCCCACCCCGGTTTTGTGCAAGACTGCTCGTTCTGCAGCATTTGCACCATTGAATACATATGTCATCTTTCCTTTAAGAAAAGGCAGTCCTGGCTACCATAGAAGTTTTATAAAAGTGGTTCAAAAAAGCTGTGTGAACAATTAGACAAAACTTAGATCGGTAAGTGGCCAAATATAGGTGGCACGAGCAAGTTTGTTGACAAGCAAAACAAGCTGAATTAGAAGTATGAAGTGGGTGGCAAAAAACTGCACCTGTATCTATTAACGCCAGATGGCAGTGCTTCTCTTCAACAGTTCACCTTTCTGCCACTATGCTTTTCAGCAGTACATTACTGCAGTGCAATTAAGCACACTCAATACCTGAGACATTGTGCACCATGAGCCACAAGAATTGCAGTGAAACCATGAGACTCGATTTTATCATTAACTGAAAAAAACATTTCATTTGATTTTTCTAATAGTGTGCTGAAATGAGTCGAAGCTTTTGAAATGCTCCGAATTATTACCCGCCCATAAAATTGCTTAATGGAGGATGTTCCGCCCCTCGTAAACAGGTACAGGGTTGCCGTCACAGCTCGTCTCGACGTTCCATTCTTCGAGCCCAAGCTCCCGGTTCCCGCGGAGTTTGAGGCCGGTCCCGAGTTTCGGGACTTCATCCTGAGGAAACTGATCAATGCAGAGAATGCGTCCTACAGGGCAGAACAGTTCGCAAAGTTGGAGGTTAGTTCTGTGGTTTCCTTCAGCGTTTTATGGTCTCACTCATTCTCTCAAAACTTATCAGGATGTGTCGCTACACTGACTTTGATGGTAAGTCGCACAAACGTCGAAGCACTTACTTCCATTTAGAAGCCTACCTGGAAAATATTTTTAGCAATTCTGAAAGCCTTTTTATTTATTTTTACTCGTCAATGGCAAAGGGAGGAATCCTGCGTATGAACGTTGATACAAAAAAGAACTCACAAGGGGAAAAAAAGTGCATTTGGGAGAACTCAATAACCCTTTGGTTATGATCACACTTTTTTTTTTAAATGTACATTCTTACAAAGGATAATTCACTCACCCTGTTACTCATTTAGTTGTGAAAACATGAATGCTCACAATTGATGTTCGTAGGGAGGAAGAACAAAGTTGGGTTTTTCAAACTGGATTCAAAGAACCCTAGGCCATCCTGAAAGGTGGCTGAGGAACCCCTTCCTAGCATTTCCTAGCAGTTCCTAGAAATATTTTTAACAGCTCTTTACACCCTAGGAAATATTTCTGAATGCATGACTGAAGCATTTGAACTCTTTAACTGGTGAAAGCACTTTGGGATATGGACAGTTTAGGGAATTTGACTGCTTGAGGAACCTGCGAGGTTTACACCAGGGAACTCTGGACTCCATGAAACTTAGTGTGAGAACCCACGCAACAAGCGAATTTGTTTGCTTTATAAAAGTGAAGAGACAACAAGGATCACGCATGATGGTAAATGCTTAGAGATAAAAAAGAGATAAAAACAATATGTGAGACAGAAAAAAAGAGCGATGTTGACTGTCCCACATTTTTGAAAACCGGAGACGACGGACGAAAAAAGGGGACAAACACAAACGTCTCAATTGAGACGTTTGTGTTTGTCCCCTTTTTTCGTCCGTCGTCTCCGGTTTTCAAAAATGTGTAACATCAACCAGCTCGCCTGCCTACTTACATTATCTTGACTGTCCCCTTTTGTTTTTGTCTGCTTTTTACACCCTAGTCTCAGGGTTCAGCATCAAGTTGAATATGCGACAGCTTGCCTGCACTCTAAGAATTTTTTTTCGTTTAAGAAAGAACCTCATCGCTGTCGCAGGCACGCACGCGATGCTCCCTGCTCCAAACGCTGCACGACCAGCTCCAAGCCAAGACGCAGGAGTTCTCCGGTGCGGTGAACTTTGTGACGGACGACGGCCTGATGGTCGGGCTCGACGCCACCTGCGGGGTGGGGGAGCAGCAGAATGGCTCGGCGTCTGCCACAGCAACGGCAGCGGGGGCGAGTTTCTTGGATGGCTTCTTTCGCAAGGCACTGAGCGTCAAGATCCGCAGCCAATCCGTTGAGTCTAACCTGGCCAAGCGGTCCTCGTCGAGCGCCAGCAGCAGCAGCCTCACCAACACTGTCATCGGGGAGAACACACCACTGGCCACTGCGGTGCGTATCATGCATAGGATTCGCCTCTTTTTGTGTGGAGTTTAGAAAAACAATCTGCAGATTCCTATTGTAGTTCATTTATTTCTTGAAGGACTGGAGTTTTTGTGGACTGACTGTCACTACTACTTGCAGTTAGTTGTAACACGGAAAGCTTTCTTTCACTGCAACCTCAGCTCGTCCTTGGCACACAGCTTATGGGAACAGATGTCGGACGTATGTTGCTGTAATGGCTGCTCTCTTAATTGCGCATATGTGTAGCAGAAGAGATACAGCACATGAAATGCAGTCACTAGTGTGGAGATGGGAACTATTACTTTATTATACCTGTGTTAAAAAAATGGGGTTTTCGGTCAAGACGTTTCGTTTCTAATTGTGCTTTTAATTTTTTTTTTTGTAGCCTGCTGGTATGGTTCTTATACTTGCGGATATTTTTTGTCTTCTTATGCTGAGAATGCCACATGAAACCGAGTGCTTAAAGCTAATTTTTTATTTGTTTGCGATCTTATCAGACACCCAAGGCACAGAGCACCCGAAATGTCAACCAAGGATCTCCATCGCAAGCATCTACTCGCAGGTGCGTACGTCAAATGAGGTTTTCCTCCATTTTCTCTCTCTCTCTCTCTCTCCCTCATCCAAGATTGACAGCATCTGTCGAATGAAAGTTGACAGTGTTAACACCAATCCAGTTTTCATACTAAGATTTAGAGCATCAATTAATTCAATGTCAAAGATAAAAGCTCCATAAACTTAGACTTTTTATTGCATTTTACTTTGAAAGGGTAGCGGGAGCATAAAAATTTTCCACTTAGGTTAGTATCCCAACTGAGCACTTTTCATCAATATAGTACTTTAGATGACAGTCCTTCAATATTAAGAGAAAAAGAGTAAACCGGCAATAGCTTGCTTGCTTACAGTGTTGTGGAGTGTACATAGTATCAGTCAGTGCCTAGCAAAGCGATGGCCAATGGTGGTGCCGCTCGTCTCAAACCAAGCAGGAATCAGTCCACAACCCGACCTTTAGAGCAGTTATCACTGTGGGCCACAACTAGGGTGTTTAGTCAGAGTAATTAACTACCTATAGACTGACTTCAGAAAAGGGTGAACTGCAACTCAAGGTTCGGACTAAAATACTTGTTTTCAAAATCTCTGCAACACATCAAGCAACACTGGGGGTCGCTATACGTTTTGGGCATCGCTTCCAGGGCAAAGCATGTGATTAGACCTGAAGCCAAACGCCCGACAATGCCATGATTGGGGCAGAACCCAAGCCGCATGCTGACACAGCACTTAAATGCATCCTTTGTAAAGAATTTGTAAAAGCAGTGTATTTGTATTAAAAAACTTAACCTGAATGCCCCCGAAAAAATTTACAGTGTTTTTCTCACCACAAAAAAAAAAATGAAAGCCGTTTACAACTCCCTGTAACGCCGAATTAGAGTGCAGCTCTTGAGGAGGAGGAGGGGAGGGTATACCCCTCCTCCCACCTCCTCACCTCCTCATCTTGCCTGCTACTCCTCCCTCCAAGCGGCGTCGCCGTCGGCACAACCGTGAGGTCACGTGACTCTCGTGACGTCGCGTGACCCTCATGATCTCACGGCGGTCACGTAACCTCATGGGGATCACGTGACCTCACGGGGGTCACGTGATGTCACGGGGGTCACGTGGCCCCCCTGAGGTCACGTGACCCCCCTCGTGGCCCCCGCCAGAGGGTCCTCGACTATGTGACCCCCCTGAGGTCACGTTACCCCCTCAGGGGGGTCACGAGGACGTTTCGACACGGGGCCGAAACGGCGCCGCAATTACGCTGACGGCGACGCCGCTCAAGCTGGAAACGGGCGCCCAAGAGCTGCGCTTTAAAATAAACTATGCATTGCCGAATGCTCATTCTCTGCCCAAAGGTAGCACTAGAGCTCCAAACCAGATACCAGTTTCAGCAAGAACCAATATTTTATAAAAAGGTTATGTGATTTGCCAAAAAGTTTAATGAGAAGATGGTGGCTGACGGAGCTCTTGGATACATGGAGCTCTATAACGCCAGAAACCGAAAACGGGTGAAAATGGGCCCCATTTTTCCATTGAAACTCGCAGAAAATCACTTATAACTTTTCAATAAAATATTGCAAGGTTTGTGCTGAAACTTTGGTGTCTGGTTCGGACCTTTAGCGCTACCTTTCGGCAAACAATGAGCGTTTGGGGATGTAAATTTTTTTTGGGGTAGAAGATAACTCTTTTTATATGGGGTAGAAGATAACTCTTGGTATTCAAAATATAGCTGGGGGATGCAAGCTGCTGCTTAATTGAAAGGCTTCAGCCTTGAATTTCATCTATTCATCCAATCTAATGGGACTGATGACAGCAACGTTGCTAGGCTTGACCTATTATGGGTAGAAGTTAACTGTCCATACTAAGGCTGTTGGGTAGATGGCACAGTCTACCCCCCCCCATTTAACGGGTTTATCCATCCATTTGTCCATTTGATCCATTGGGAAAGAAGGCAGCAACCTCATTCCCGCACCCATCCACGCAGGCTGGACTTCCCGACGGTGACCTCGCTGCTGGGCATGAGCCGCCGGCGCCCCAACAGCAGCCCCACCACGCCGGTGTCGAGCCCCGAGACCCCGCCCCCGCTGTCCAAGGGCCAGCCACACCAGCATCAGTCCGGCACCGCCGAGTCCGACACCTCTAGTCTCAACAGCGTGGAGTCCGACCTGGGCCTCAGCGCCGCCCCTGCGGCCGAGGTCCCTCCCTGCCGGACCTCCAGGACGCTGCTGCTGCCCTGCACCTCTGCCCCGGCCACGGCTGCCCTGGCACAGGCGGCGGCTCTTGCGGAGGGTGCTTATCCGACACCTTCCCCACGGTGGTTGGTCATGCTGCACGTTGCATGGGGGGATCCACATATAGAAAGAATCCCAAATATGAAGAAAGAGATGCATATTGCTTGAGACAAACAAATGTAAAGAGGAGGAGCAGCTGCTCAGTAGCTTTTGATTACCCAAATTCAAATTCAAATTCCTTATTTATTTCTCTCCATATGGAGAAGTGAGCTTGCCCGAGTACCGTGCTTCATTACATCCATTGGGGCTTTTGAATTGGTTGGTTGCTGATAGGCTAAAAATCGAGCAGAAGCTGCGCCTCCAGCATCCGCTCGTTCACTTTTCCTTGGCTTTGGCTGCATGTGAGACAAAGTGTTATCTGAGGCAGAAAGCTCTCGCTCGAAACGAAGCACCTACTGGGTTTTAAGCTGTCATCGACTATAGAAGCCTCAATATATATTCTTCCGCACATTAGCTAAATCTCAGCTATTTTGAGTGACAACCGGAGAACACGTCCCCCTCTGCACATTTTTTAGTTTTTGAGAGAGCTTTGCAGAAAGCTACAGTTGCACTCCACTTAATTCTCTTGGTATTTAGTAGCCGTTTCATGATAGCTAGCTGCTGCTACCCAACTAAGCTATCACAAAACAAATACCATATTCACTCGCAAAATGAATGCACTTTTTTTCCCGAAAAATTAACACATATTTTGGGGGGGGGGGGGGGGGGGGTTCATTACGCGGGGTAAAATTTTTGCATTTACATGCTTTGTGCAAATGTCATATTAGGTGCCAATATGTTTTGGCAAGGTACTGTGGCACGTCTCCACTGATGGAGGCGCACCCACGGCTGGTGGGGGGCACGCCACAGTAACCATGCTTTAGAAATTGCTAACCTTTTTAGGGCGCTTTCCGCGTGCCTTCTGCGGAAGGAAAAGCACCTTACGAAGCTCACTCAGCACGGAAAGCAACGCGTCCTTAGGTGATATACATTGATAGTATCCGGCTGCGCTCAAGTATATACCGCGACTATGCGTATAAGAGCAACTACGCGTATAAGAACTCGAACTCGTAGGAAGTCCATCCGAGCCGAGCCAAGGCCCGCTCGCACGGATCAAGTTTCGTTCAGAGACGGCTGTTACCAGGGGCTACCAGACACTCACGACTACTCGTATAGGAACTCTTACAAAGTCCAACCCAGCCGAGGCCCGCTTGCACGGATTAAGTTTCGTTCAGGGAGGATTAAGTTGGATCAAGTTTCGTTCACGGAGACGGCAGTTACCAGGGGCTACCAGACACTCTCAACCTACTGACGCAGCGTGCATCTCGCTGCGGGGATTAAATAAACACATTTACTTGGAATATGTGAAATTAGGCCTAACCACTTTCGCGATTTCACTCTCTGGAAGCGGACCACAGACGACGGCGTGTTTGTTGACATCAATGCGTCCGATAGGCGAAGAATGTCTGGGGCTGGGCAATTCCTCGACCCAAGCTTCGTCCAGTGTGCGCGCCGCTCGGTTTCACGCTTGATCACTTCCGCAACTACCGCAACTACGCACTTGCGGCCATTACGAGAGCGGCTTGGCTTGGCTTGACTTGGTCTGACCGCTTGGTGGCTAGCTAAATTGGACGCAATTCGAGACTCGCGGAGCCGAAAATTGGAGGTGCGTTGATTATGCAAGGGAAAAAAAAAGTCAAGATATTGGTACTCGTTGGGGGGGGTTGTGTTCGTTATGCGAGTGCATTCATTATGCGAGTAGATACGGTAGTACTGCATTGGGAGAGTTGCTTGATCCTACACACAGTGCAAAGCAGTCTGCCACTTCAACGTGATAGAAAAGCATGCGAAAGGCACTTTTCCATTCCTGTCCAGTCTAGGCCACTCCTTCTCATGGTCGTGGTGTCACTGCCCTTTAAATTAAATTAAAGGCAATGAATAGATGAACACGGCCGAACCCCTTAAATTAGACGATGTCTGGCGCCATCTAGCCAGTGTGGTGGAAGTTACCGTGCCTATAGTGACCTTTTCTCACTAGCAGCTGCTACCAATTAGTCAGGACTGCATGCTCATTCTAGCCTTTCCAAGTTTGCCGTAAGTATGGTACCTTGAAGGCTTCTCTGACTGGTGTGTTTAGCTTCCTCAAATGTTGTCCCCTGATTTCCGCCCGATGACATCACAAAAGTGTCATGGTGTTGCTTTCCGCAATCCTGGCAGTGGCCCAGCAGTGGAGCTGGATGCGGCAGATTCTAGTTCTGCTGCAGGTCGCTCTACGGCTTGACAGTTCACGTGAGCTTTGGCAGTCGGGAGTTGGGACACCGTGACGACAGCGACTCTCGCGTTCGCTTATACTTTTTGCCGAAACGTCTATGACCAACCAACAGGGTTGCGACATCTGACAGCATGACACACCAGCTCCTGTGATATATACTAATTTGTTTCCACATCAGGACTACTTTTGATGCATGGGCGGTGTGGGTTCTAAACACAGCGGTTGGAGATGCCTTCGAGGCACCTTAGCAGTACTATGCACAGACCGGAAGACCGGGGCTCACGTCTGGCAGCCAGCTGTGGCTGACAGCGTCTGCACCTTTTCTGCTGCGCAGGTGCCGATACTATTCAAGGCTACCGGGACCAGATCGAGACAATGGCCCAGGAGCTGGCTCATATGAAGAGGGAGAGGTTTGACTGGCTCAAGGACAAAGCGGCATGTGGAGTCCCTTGGACCCTCTTTATTTGCTTGAACGTAGGCTGACAAGCTTGTAATGGCACGAGTCTGCGTGTCCAGTACCTCTCTGCTGTACCACTCATGGAGAATGTTTTTTTCTACGGAAGAAGTCCAGCGAATGTCAGGGAAGCGATTCTGCTTTAATCTAAAAAGCAGCTTCGTCTGTAATGCTGAAGATGCTCATAAGGCACAGAATTAGAGAACTACTGTTCAGCTTACATTATTGGGAAAGTCTGAAAATGAGACTCTTGAGGTTCCTTGGCACTTCCATGCAAGGATGTTGGTCATTTGTGTATGTAACTTTTTTATGTGCTTTGCACGTCAACCTCACTTAAAGCCAAGAGATCAGCAGTCTTATATACAGTCAAACCCGACAATATCGAACCCGTTTACATCGAATTATCTCTTATTTCGAACAATTTTTGTGCACAGTAATGTTACAGTGATAATATATAGCAAAAACTATGGTTTCATCGAACAAAAATAGCAGCTGCTACCGATATATAGGGGTGTGCGAATACTCGAATATATGAATGCGAATTGAATAGCAAGTTCCCGAATAATTCGGTTTGCGAATCGAATTCCTAGTATTCGGTCACTCGAATATTCGATATACAGTCTAAGCTCATTACAACAGACCTGGTTACAGCAGATATTTGGATATAAAATATCGATTTGTGAAGTTCGGTTGGTTTTCCTCTATGCGCCATTGATTCATTTTCATACCTGCATACAACATACTCCTTTTACAACAGACCAAAATCTTGGTCAAAATCAAGGTCTGTTATAACGAGCTTAGACTGTATTTGGCCAAAGATGCGCAGTCGACGCGGAGCTGACAAAAGAGCTGTTTTTTCTCCCGATGTTAGCACCGTGATGTTACACAGACCATGCGAGAAACACCTCTTGGTCCTACCATTCCACAAAAATCTAACGCACAGGTTAGAAAAAGAAAAGTAACGAACGGCACAAACTTTATAGCACGCAGATTTACTCCTGATCGGGATGCAATCTAACCTTGAATCACAACCGAAACAACCCATTTGTGCCGCTTCCAGAGAGGAATTGGGAGGCCGGAATTCAGCGCCATGCCTAATTCTTTAGGCATGGTGCTGAAGGAAGAAAAAAATTTCTGTTGCGGAGGGAGCGGGGGAGGGAGCACGGAGCACCCTCTCCCCGCTCCCTCCGCAAAAGAGAATATTATTAATGCGAAAGCATTAATTGTGCCATGGAGCGAGCTGACGTCATCAGTTTGAAGCGCAAAAACAGCGCCTAGTTTCCGCGATCGCCTTCGGTTCTATTGGCTGGCGCGCATCGACGGGGCTCCCATTGGCCGCTGCGCTCGTTAGTTTCCGCGACCGCTCACCCCATGGCACTGCGTGTCTATCAGCGCGCCGTTAACATGGAGCGTCCAAGGTCACCAGGGGAGCATGCGCGCCGACCGACGACAAAAAGTATGCAGCAGACGAAAAAGGGAGCGGACGAGCGGCTTGCATGCTTTCACATTCACAACTCATAAGAAGTGCTTAGGTGTACCTCGAGCTTTTCTTTTTCTTCAAGGCAGTTGACGCAGCCGCCCGGAAGAAAAAAAACAGCTTGCTTTGTTACCTGGCTTTCCCCCAATGCAGCCAAGTTTCTTAGGGGAAAGCCAACTTGTAGAGCAAAACGGCACACTGCAGGAGAAGGTGCTCCTGCTCGGACATGCTCCGTGCTCTCGGCATAGTTCGAGCTAATGCGCGAATATAGAAGGCAGCGGTCTCAGCATTTTCGAGTCTGTCGATAGCATAGAAAAATATCATTATCGTGGATGCAATAAAGAAAAAGCAACAGAGGATGCAAGACTATTTCATTGTGTAATATGTCAGCAGAAAGTGGATTTTTGAGAGTCAAATTCATTAAAACATTTATATCGAATTACCCGCTATATCGAACTGGTAGACGTTTTTTTGCGAGTTCGACATGAACGGGTTTGACTGTATAACATCTTAGTTCAAAGCGGTATAGAGAAAAAACTCCTATAACTTGTTGTCGAGTCTTATCACACAGTCTTCTAAGCCTTATCTCGCTTACGTGTTGTGGCGTCACTCAGAAAAACACTGGTAAGGGTTTTTTATACAGCTGTAAATGCCTAAATTCTTCAACAGAAGCTCCTAAAGTTTTATTGCAAGTGGCACTGTAGTGTTTAAAAGTATATGCTATTGTTTTGGTCAAAACCTTATGAATCTCTTGGTTAAAATCACTTGACAGTTTTGTAGTGTTGTGTGAATATTTGAATTTTCAAATAGTGATTTTGAATAATATGCTATTCGACATTCGCTTCGAGGTGAACTACGCTATTCATACTCTTCGAAGTGTTGATCGCGGCAGGCTAGAATTGTTGAGCGCGCTCCTCACTGAGCACCTGTGCACTGCGGAGAAGCAATGCCCGTGAGCTCCGCGGGTATTGCTTCCCCGCAGTGCACAAGTGCTCGGTGAGAAGCGCACTTAACTGGGCTAACCCATCGCGATTATGCAAGAGCAGTGGCGCAGCTAGGACATCTGGCACCGACACCTAATACCCGAGGCCCAGGCCCGCTGCTACACCACTGTGCAAGAGTATATGTTAGGCGGCGATGTCTTGACAGCCCACATTCATCACTCGTGCTTGCTTGTTTTTGTCAAATTTTAAATTGAAGAAGGAGTATTTGCATATAGCAAGCAGATTTATAAATCCCCTTGATTAGCATAACTGCAAAACATTTGTCGTTACATGCCACAGTTCATAAATATAGTTATATTAATATTAACTGAGCTTAGAAGTGGACTAGTGGAAGGTTAGGAACAACTTTCTTGAGTCCAGCTGAATTTTTGTTGCATGGTGCACGGTAATGAAAGACTGAGAAACTATTCAATATTAGATTTGAAAATATTTGTAAATAGTCCTCAGAGAACGTTCCCTGAATGTAGCGATATACCCACGCCACGTTCCGAGGAGATTGAAAGGATGTCTCTGCGGAAATTTGCAACAATTTAAGAAAATTGCAGAAGTTCTTTGGATGCTCTGAGAACGTTCTTAGAACCTTGTTAGGATATATGAATGTTGATTAAATGTCCTGGTAATGTTCTATATCGTTCTCAGAACGTTCTAAGAATGTCCCTTAGAAAACATTCCCCAAATGTGGCAAAAAGTGCCTGCACCACATTCTGACAACGTTCATAGAATGTTCTTACGTAAATTTGCAACATTCCAAGAATGTTACCTATGTTCTTTTGAACATTCCCGGAATGTTTTTAGAACATTCTCGTGCTACGTGGGAGCTAGCTGATACACTGACCATCAAAAAGGCCGGTTCCTCTAGCGTCGTGAAAGGAGAAGTGGTTTTGCTCAAAGCCTCAGCAGCAACTTACAATCCTTTCTTTACTGAGAAACTTTGCATTGCTAGAGGAAGTCAGTATCCTGCTTACATGTCCCACTGTCGCCGGTTGCGTTTCGTTTGCCCGCACCTGCGAAGCGGCGAGGGATGCCGACCATAAAGTATTTTCATTTTTTTCTTTCGTGCAGTTGATGCAGGCGGAGATGCAGAAACTGACGGACAAGGAAGTTCGACTCACGACAGAACTGTCCCTCGCCAAGCGCGAAGTGGCGCGGCTCTCGAGACCCGTTTGATTCTCTGGTCACCGCTCATCCTAGTCAGCAGCCGGTTGAGTGTCGCGCCGGTCTTGCCAACCACCCCCGTGAACCGCGTTTTCCCGAGCGGTCCGGAGCGTGAGTCATCTAGTATGTGAAACCAGCATTTGCGTCTTCATTCCGACCTTCATTCTTTCGAAAGTTTTAACACCCTCGGAACTCGCACACCTGGTGGAGTGTCAGCGTTGCGAAACAATTCGGTGGAAAGCTCATTGTCGGCATTATGTCAACTGCTGTCGGCTTTTCTTGTAGAGCCCACAAAGGCCGACCTCGTTTCTGTTGTAGTGGCATTTTGTGATGCAACGTGCGTCACCTGTGGTTTTCTTTTTATCTCACTTACCTAACTTAAAGTCTCGCACATTTTATCGGTCAAGGTCGCCGAGCTTAGTAACAGTGCTTGTATGATCGAAGAAAAATCTAGGGGTCCTTTTATACATTGATTGCATGTTGCTTTTAGACGCATGGTTTTGACTTGTTGGGCTGCAGCAGGTCAATACTTGCTCGGGGAACGTTCCTATCTTCCTTTTCTTTTTTTGAAGATTTTGCAATTTCAATGTTCGACCTCAAAGTGTATGCCAGAAAACAAATTATTGTGCATTATTAGTAAGTAGTATATTCGGCACGGCCGAAACCAATGAAGGACCGTAGTAAGAGAATGTAAATAAGTTCTTCCTGGCTGTTCCACCTTTAATGATTGTGCACTAACATTGTTAAGAAAGTCTGTCTATTGTAACAATTGTGTAAAAAGAGATTTCTTTTTTTTTTTTTTTACCAGGGGAAGCTGCCTTGTGATTTATATAATGCTTTGCACTTTCGTTTTACGTCTTTACATTCCTTCAAAGTAACTTCACGAGCCACGCGGAAATTTTACCTACACACTGTGTGTCTGCAGGCTTGTTTTTAGAAACTGCTGTGTTCAGAATTTGCATACAAGGATCCCATGTTGTGATGTGCTCTATGCTACATCTGTTGTGTTTTATCCCTGCAATGTGCTTGACACTACATTCTTTCTACTGGTCAAAGTTGTGTACTTTTAGCTTTTGGATGCTAGTGATTTATTTTACTGACACATTTTTTTCTTGCTATAACTGGCTATTAGCGTAATGTCCTCAAATATTCTAGGCCCTTCATGATAGCTGCCTTGAGACTTCATGAAACTTTCGTTGCGCCTGAACTCGTACAGTAAAAATACAGTGGTACCTGGCTCAACCTCGCAGCTCAATTTGCATGTGTGCCATCCACTGAGCCAGCTTAAACAAATATTTACATGTTGCAGTCCTAATTTTTTTGTACAAGCAGTCTTATGCAGTCGAGAAGTTGTTGTCCTCGAGGCTTCTCACAGACTGTCAGCTTCTGCACACTGTTTTTGATGTCTTTTGCAAATTGGAGACTATGTAGTCTAAGGCACAAATTGGACTCAAGGAACTATAGTTTGGTAAGAGGTGCAACCTTTTCGCCAGAGCCGGCTGTCTTTCTCCAACCAGACAGTGCACCAAAGTACAAGCCTGACAGGGTTGAATTTTTTGCCAACTCTACCAGCTGCTCAGCCAAAATCTGAATGCCAGTCAAAATCAAACACCAAGTATCAGCTATTAAAACAAGCATAGAATGTGCTACTCCGCATATGTGTGGTTATTGTAGATGTTATCGGGTATTTCAAACAGCAATCGAGCAGTAAAATAATTTTCATCTGTTATAACCATGCACATTCATAAGATAGCTATCCTGTTTCTGTGACCAGTTCTTCCAAGATCCTATTTGGCCGGTTACTATATAGATTTAGGAGCATTGATGGCCCACTCAACACAACAGTTTCTTATTTCAAAAAGATAAAATATGACTCCTGGAGTTCTAGAGCTATTGGAGATATGTGTATATATGTCACATGCACCACACCGCCGCCATAATTTTCAAAGTGCCGTCTTGCCGAATCACCCTACAGTCCCAAAGCTGAGCTGAGCGACACTTGACGAGCTTGGTCCCCAGAGAAGTGTGCTTCTGCCAGTGCGCGCTCACAGTTACTTGTTTGGGGAATTTTGACGGGCTTCTGCGATTACTCCTTTCGAGACTTTCCGCTACCGTAAGTCGTGAGTCAATTAGTGGATATATATGGTGGTGCATCATGTTCACTAGAGCCGCTAAATACTGATATACACTTTAGAGTGCTGGCACTCCATTTCCCCGCTTATCTTATGGGCACCCCCATTTTGGTGCCTCGTGCTGGGCAGGTGCAATTGGCGGTAGGTACTACCATTTGAAACTGCGACGTCTTAAGCTTGAGATAGCCAGCGTTTTACATTTCTTGAGTGTTTTTACATTTCTGGAGAACAGGAAAGTGTTTCCTGCAATTTCATATAGTGCTTCAGATAACTGGCAACCATGATTTGAAGCACAAACGTGGCCAAACTGTCGCCACTTTGAAGTATGGCTTATTTCGTGAATCTAACTTCCGTTTGTCAAAAGTCTCTAAAGAATTGTTTTGAGTAAGGTCCTTTTTGGTACAGTATGACACAGGCTCATCTATGTGTGCGTAGCTTTTGTCTGTTTGCCAACATAGCATGGTTGTTACCCGGAAGTAGGAAAAACTTGCGTGCTTATTCTCAAACTGCAGGTATTTTTCGGCAGGAGGCTCCTACCAGAAGGGGGAGTATGGGAGAAAAATAAAAAAAACAAATGGCACGGTTTCTTTTTTTTTTCAATTCTTGATAAATGCAGTTATGTCACTAAACCTAGCCCTGACTCAGCTTCTTTTTTTTTTTTCCTTGCTGAAGTTAACCTAGAGCTGTGCTTGATATGAAATCCAATGCTTTTTCTTTTTTGTTTCGGTGAGCAGAATTTCTAGATGCAAATCAGAATGACTAGCTTATAATTCTGGTTTTTATGGGGGCTTAAATTTACTAAAGAAGCTTCACAACGTGCATTTCTTTTCCACTTAGTAGGCTAAAAATCTGGGGAAGCACAAATACTTTAATAAAGAGCATTTCTGGTAATTAATTAGGCAAAGTTGGGTTTGACCCGTAAAACACTGACCCCTACGTAATAATTTTAGAGTATCTCATACATAATATATGTGCGAGGTGGCATAATTGGCACAGTCGGCACCACTTGCACTTGCAGAGTTAAGGCCCTACTTGATATCCCATTGGAAGTTTGCTGGTAACAGCACTGGCATTAATGTTAATGCCCGTTCACGCACTTGCAACCAAGTATAACCGACTAAGACAAGACCTGTTTTTAAATCTCTTGCAACGGCCTAGGACTGGCTCCGCAGCAGCGCATCCAGTCCTAAGCCGTTACAAGAGGCTTAAAAACCAGTCTTATCTCAGCAGGTCCTACACGGTTGCAAAAGTGTGTGAATGGGCCTTTACTATGTACTATATAGTTAGTAACATGCTATGTATTTTTTGGCATTCGTTTGTCAAAATTAGGATGACACTTCTTAGTTTGGAGATAGTCGAAAGCACTGACTGTAGCTATTAAGCCGAGGCTTAATATTGGTATGGAGAAGACGAGTGTCATGTACGAAAAAACAGTGGGTGTGCAGGGGAGCTCGTGATGGTTAATCATAATGTAACACCTGAGACTGTGGTGCGGTTAAGAAACTTTGAAGTCGAAGGAAAAGACAACAGTAGGAGAGCATCACCTGCTGTTGTCTTTTCTTTTGACTTGAAAGTTTCTTAATTTTTCTGCCCCACAGTTCCTATAGTGTCATATTATGATTAACTGTTATGTAAAAGTTAATTCATGAATAATACAAAACACTAACAAAACGTTGTTATAAGATGTTGCTTACCTTTAATTGGATTTCATAAGCAATGTGCGACTTTCTGAGTACAGCATATATCTTAATTTACACTACTTATTTCAAGACTTAGTAGATTTATGGTAAGATATAGGCTCAGTGGTGTAATCAATGTTGGGAAATGCTGCACTTACTGTGATCCATATTAAATGTACATTATCACAAAATGATAATGTATGTTTTTTACTTTATGATTCTTGATGGACATTTGACTATTTTATAGAGATTTACTAATATATAACTGCCTGTAAACAACTCCGCCTTAATCAACAAGCACTCAACTTTGAACTTGTGTTTTCAAAGTTTTGCCACTGCACATGGCCAACAGACTTTTATTCCAATTTTGCGAGTTTCTTAACACAGCAACTGGGAGCTTTACGTTTTGGCAATTTAAATTCTTAAATAATTCCTGCCATTGAAAGTGGTGCTGACTGTCTCCTAGAAGGAACTAGATAGGCATTTTGGTATACTGATGAGTCTGTAGCCTTGTTCCCCCATCGCTCCTTTTAAAGGGTTCTTCCTCGGTGAAAAGTCCTTATAAAGAGTGTGTAGAAATAATGATATGGCTACGTGCAACTGGTTTTAATAATAGTTGTGTCTTCAGATGCTTTATTATATGACTTGGCACGAAAAACTTAGCAGGCTAGGATAGATGGTACAGGTCGAGACCGCTGAATTGTAAGAACATCCTTCTCGCACTCAAATGCATTTTGAGAAAGATTTATAACCTTTATGTGCATGCCCCTTGCTGGTCATCTAGTGATGTTCAGTGGCAATAGTTTAGAACAGGGTTAGTTATTCTCGTAACTGGCATAGTACAAAGAAACGCGCCTCCACTAGCCTGTCAGCTCGTATTCAAGACTCACCAAGTAAAGCTCATGCTTAGTGGCTTAGTTTCCTCAAAGTATGCTACCATTGATCTGTGCGTGAGCTCTTCACATTGCCTGTGTCTGGACTTCTGCTGCCTAAGGACATGCTAAACTTCTTGTTCTTGTTTCTTTGTGTGTCTGAGGGAAATTTAACTTTTCCTGGAATAAGAGCCTGGCAGGGACATTAGTGTCAACCATACTTCTCAGGTTAAGGTAGATGCCGTGGCTCTGCAAATCTTTTTGACGTTACGATTCTAGCTCTTTGACCACCTTCAGAGCACTTTTAGGACTGCGTAACCGGAGAGCTCAAACTGCAACTAAAAGTTGTCTAAAACTTTTTTTTTTCATTGTATAATTTACATTTTTGCAGAAAAAGTGACCTTGCTGATATAGAAATAATAACATTTTTAATATTTCTTCACATATACTATTTCACGTTAAGGATCAAGAAATATTAAGCTTTATGTGCCCCACTCTATCAAAGTCTCTATTAATATATTTTGGGGTAAGAAATGCTGATATCCATTAAGTCATAATTGGAAAGTAAAAAACGAACACAAGTGTCCAACTTCACTTATCTTGAATGAAATTCCAGTGAGCATCATAACGGATCTGAACTAAATATTATCTCAATCTTTTTTGTACATTTTGTACGTGGCTTTTTAAAATATATTTTTGTCATTCAACATGAGCAGAGGTGGTTAAATAGACCCACCATGAATGATTTGCTTACTCCTACCAAGCATTTCTCATCCAAGGATTTTAACCCTCTCATTTCCAGACCAGCTCAGGTGCATACTACTTTAACGTTACTCATCTCTGGCATGCGTTTACAGATGTGCTTATGTACGGTATTATTTCTTGGGCTAAATATCTAACACTTTCCTTCGCATAAACGCAACACGCTGTTGCACTGGCGCTTCTGCCGGTACTGCTGTTAATGGCTAATGCCAAGTTGTCGGCGTGACGCCAGCCAATCGGAGAGTGGGGGAGGTCTGTGCGTGCGCTCGTGTTTCCTATGCAAGTGCATCCGTGTTTGGGATTCCACTGTGATGACCCAGTGAGCACCATTTCTATTGACACTGGTTCGAAGTAAAATGTAGCAGCAAGTTTTTGTTCACCTTGCTATGCTGCAAAAAGTGAAATGTATTTGAATTGCCGTACTAGTTAGAATTGAGAACGGTTGCCAACAATTTTGTGTGTGTATTGCCAGTTAGCGTGCAGACTTTAATATATATATATATGTGTTGTGGTCGATGTACAAACTTTTGCCCTCTTCAAGAGCAGAGATACTCTTGCCAGTGTGACCTACTATTTATAAATAGCAATATATATTTTTGTGTGAGAAGCAAACTGTTGTTGAGCAATTATATATAATAAAAAAGCTTGATGTGTTTCATTGCATCCGATTCTTTTCGGGGAGACGACGACAATCAAGTAAGTGGGTTTCGGCGAGGCTTTGCGTGCCTCTCAATAAACTGAACTTTTTTTATAAACTAATGTTGTCTTTATAATTCTACCTATTTGTTGCTAAAGCTTCTCCTGTCTAACTTTCCTGGATAGAACCTTAAAGACCTTTTCTCTGGAAGCTTTGTAGACCTAAATGTCCCAATACGAAGCAATCAGGTGGCAGGCTGGTGTCGGTGGGGAGAGTGGTATGAAATCTGTTCAGTGAATTACTGAGGACAGCTAAACATGGTGCTGCCAATACATGATACATATATATTGGTCATATTCCACACAAAGCTCGATGAAAAAAAAAAGGGGGGGAGGGGGGGGTTCAAATAGTGCTCTTTTTACTTTTTTTCCAGAGCTTCAGTTCAAATGACCCCTTTCTGCAGAACCCATGATATGTAATAGTGTTAGACGTATGCCAATGCTATTTCAATTTCCGCTCGAATCGAATGGTGACCAAGAGCCTAATGTAGGATCGAATATTGAATACCAATACTAAGATCTCGAATGCACATAAACTAAAAATAATGTGTCGATTAAAAAAGTCGACACGGTCGCGCACCAGTCACCTAGCTGTGTTTGGAGATTTGTGCGTGTCCTTTGTCTCTCTTGTTCCCCTCCTCCAGGGATTATTTTCGTCATTCTTGTCCAGCTCGCTTGCACCTTTGCATTTAATTGCATTATAATCTTAAGAATTCCTCCATGTTTATTTTTTCCGCAGGGCACGCAGAACAGTGAATAAAGACGGCAATAATGGCCACATATGACAATGATAAACATGAGGTGCAGCTCAAAAATGTGTCCAATCACAAAAAGGTTTTTTTTTTTTACTTGCGTTAGTGTTTGTTGTTGTGGGGTGGGGGGAGGAGACTGGGACCTTCATCAAGCTGTTTTTAGCGTCTTTTTGTACCAGTCGCCTGTTTTTCATGTAAGACTATGTGACAGCAAATAAATTTGATATGATTTGATTTGATCCTTTCACACATGAATATGCAGTGTGCTGTATGGACAGACCATGCACTGACCTTCAGCTACCTAGCTTGATGCCTCGGGGCTTAGCCGACTGTACCTTGGGGTTAGTGGACATGGCAGGTTAAATTATGCTGTTTAACGCACTCTGTCACTTATTTGTTGTATAGTGAAAGCTGGCAGAGGGTACGAGAAATATAAGAAACAAACTACTTTCTATAAAAATAGTAGACAGTCGAAGCTTGTGAACATCGGCTTGACTTACACCCCGCACAGTACCTGGGAGCTGTCACGATATGGACAGCGTTCTTGAATAAACTTGGACTCAATGTGCTGACTTATTCAATAGCTAAGTACCAGGAGTCCGAAAGTTGAGTCGAGTTACTATGTCAATCACTATTTGATTAGAGCAGGATCGAGTCTCCAAACATTTTCGCTAGGTGTCTGGATTGAGGGCCTACTGCAGTCTCAAGGGCCGGAAACTAGATAAGACATTATAAACCAGGAAATACTAAATAAATAAACCTAAATAAACATTTAAATAAATAAAAAAATTAAAGATAGATCAAAAGTTAAGAAAAACGTTCAGCCTTTCCACTGAGGTGAAGAAGGAAGACCAGCGAAGCTGTACATATGGTGGGAATGAAGTAAGGGCCGGCCGCAAGTCAGCTAGCCAGAGTGGAAAGGCTCGAGAGGTTGCCGCCATCTATGAGCGACGGCGGCAACAAGCCAACTGGCAAGCCGGTTGAGTGGTTGCCGCCATCGCTCATAGATGGCGGTAGCTCTCCAGAGTTTAGTGTCATCATTTGTTTGCTGACGGACACTATGCTGGGGTAACTAGCCCTTAACAGTTCCGCTGTAAAAAAAAACAATAAATGGGAAAATACATATCTACTTTATATTTAAGTGCAATATTTTACTATTTATGAGATTACAAAATAACTGAGACCCCGAGGTCTCACCAGACATAAGTCAAAGTGCATAAGCACTTTGGCATATTCACATAGGGTAGAGAACTAATGAAAATGGTAGATCAGATCAGCTCACTATGCATGATATACGCGAGAACACAAAGGAACTTTTTCTAGATACACAGACATGAAGCAGGGAATTACGAAAAGTAATTTTGATTAAGACAATGTACAAGAGACAATACGGGGAGAGAACCGGCATTTTGATAGTTTTATAAACGTGCGAATACTAAATAGTGGTTTCTCAGTTCGAAGCGAATGGTTTTGGTCGAATATTTTCTAATTGAATATTGAATAGTTTCTCCAAGCTTTTCGCTACTGTACCATGCCTGAACGAAAATCCATATGAACTCGTAAAGATTGTTCCCAAGCTCCCGTCTTAGCCGCATCTAAGCTGTTATTTTTAATCTAGCTATATTTATGGACTGTGACCTCAGAAAGTCTATTGCCTGCATAGGAATGGCAAGTAATTTATGCATTTATCATGAAATTAAACCTATAGACATGCCCAGCTATACCTAATTGAGGGGATTTATAAATATTCGAATTACTAGTATGCAAAAAAGTAATTAAGTTTTGCATTACTTTAATAATAATAATAATAATAACTTTATTCATCACCACAGATGCATGGGGTGATTGGGAGGCCAGAGAAAAAGCTGCATGAACGCCATATGCAAATATGCTTTATTAAATCTAGATTTCGAGAAAATAAAAGAAAGGCAATCGGGTTTGATGAATGTAGGTTGTCAGGAATCCACAGTTTTGAGAATTTTACTGTACCATTCACAAAGTTTCTGTTCTTTTTTACACACCACGCGCGCGCGTGCACCATCCCGCTTTGAAAGTGGGACGAGACTGCAAAAGTTTTACTTTTCGTTAATGTTAATTGCGGCGGGCTAGTCCCGTTGAGCGCGCTTCATACCGAGCACCGGTGCACTGCGGAGAAACAATACCCGCAGAAGCGACCTCCGCGAGTGTTGCTTCTCCTCAGTGCACCAGTGCTCGGCATGAAGCGCGCTCAACGGGGCCAACCCGCCGCGGTCTACAACTTCGAAAAATACGAATATCAGAGTTCATCTGGAAGCGAACATCGAATAGTGTATTATTCGAAACTACCGTATTTTCCGTGCTATAGTCCGCGGACTATGCACGTTTAAAAGTTGAAATGTTAGGCTGTGCGGACTATACAGGAATTTTGTTTCTCAAGATCGTTCACTATGTCGAGACGTGACCGATTTTGGCAATGAGAGAATATATTAATGATGATTTATGTATAATGCACGCTTCTGTCAAGGTGTGCCGTATGAGAAGATTTTCGTGTCGACTAATTAAGCACCAGGTGCGGACTATGCACGGCGTGCGGATTATGCACTGGGTGCGGACTATCTAAGCAAAAACTTTTATTTTTGACCCCAAATTTGCACAGCTGCGTACTATACACCGGGAATATTCGCACAACACTAGCTTTCTCTCATTCTTTCTGATATCTTCGTTGACACTTTTGCTGCGTGTCGCGCTCGCGCCGCCGATTTTTGTTTTTACGAGCGCTTATCTTTTGTGTTGGTAGCAGCGGGCCGCGGGCCGGGCATCACTAGAAAGAAAGCGCTCCCATCCGCGGGCCGGAGTTTGGAGACCCCTAGATTAGAGTATAAATTCCTTTCGAAATCTGTGTGCCCTCTGTTGAAATTTGTGAAATATCTGCACAACGGCGGACATCAAGGACACCGTCAAAGTTGGATGCCTAAAAAAATGCGCTACTAATTTTAGTTCATGTTGCACGTTCGCGGCGTTAGTTGTTCCGTCATTGTGCAGTGGCCCAGACTTAACAAACGACATATGATTTTTGAAAGTGGTCTATTCGCACACCCCTCTTTATCCTTCATCTATGGAGGCCTAGAGGGGCGAGAGTAATCCCGCTCTCACTGAACCGGCGGGATCACCATTATGATCCCGCCGAGCTGAATCACGGGCCCGTGGCTGCTCTGGCCGCGATTCAGCTTGAAAGTCTGGAAGGGCTAAGGTGCTTCACTCTAGGAGGGGACTTTACCGCACTTTACTTGTGCGCACAAGTTCTTGTCCTTGTCCTTTGTCGTTTGTCCTTGTCTCTTTGTGCGCGAATTTTAACCATGTCCCACATACTCTCACGCGCTCAATGAAAGTGCAGAGACTGCAGGTAACCGAGGTTACAATGCAGGGCGGCGCATACTTGAACCAGTACTTGAACCTCAAGAACCACTCGAGAACGAACCTGACGTCGCATCATGTTCCTGTTTCACCAGTACCGCGCAATGTGCTTTGTTGAACGCCTTGAACGTTCGGTTTCGGTATCCGCCAATAATGATGCAAATGTAATTTTAATTGCTGCTATTAAAAAAAATAACTAGCGTGTTATTTAAGTTTATAAAATATTCATGCATAAAAAAGAGTTTGTATTATTAAACATATAAAGAATTTGCAAAGGCAATATTTAGAACATTAGAAGCGTTTGGAGTTTGGAGCGAATCGGGCGGACGGTCGTCAACACTGTGCCACATTCATAACCATGGAAGCAACCAGTGACGCCAGTGAGGTGCAGTGCATGTGACAAATGTTCCTTCAAATCGTTTCATCGGCCTCGCGGTGTCCCCGACAGACGTTGTAGACCGGCGAGGCACCGCGATGAAGTTGCTCAAGCCGAACTGGGTGACCCATGATGGTAAGGCAGCGGCGGTCGAGCCTTGTTAGGCTTACATTTGTGTTTATTGGTACCGCTCGCCGGCTGATTGGCACGACACAAAGAAACTGCTAATCGCCAATTCTCCGTCGTGTTTGGGGCGAATAATTTCCTCCAACGTTGCACCGCACCTTCGTAATGTCGGTTAATGAGGCCCGTCTGAAACGCTGGGAAACGCCGCATGGCCATGGGCATCGCGCCACTTCGACTGTTTACAGTTTGACATGTTATTATTGGCACCCAATACCGAACGAGTACCTAACGCGGCGATTGATTGCTAGCCATACCGAGGCATATCGAGAAATATATTAAGCGCCAACCCTCAAAATGAGCGAGGTCAAAATGCCTAGCCGGTTGCTCGTTGCCGTAATTCGTTTCATGAAGCCATTCAGCTGAGGAACGATGTCTCCGAAATGACTGGTCCGCGATTATGCTTATTGATCACGCTGATTATGCAGGGTCAATCTATCTTGCTACGACCTAAATGCCCGCGTAATCCTTTTGGAGTGATGCATTTTTGTTTCCACGATGGCTTTGAAGCGAGGAACGGATACCGCAGTGCGCTGACAGCTTGTCTTCATTGTAGTCACGTGGGGAGGGGTTTTACCGGAACACGATCCGCGCGATCTGCACTGGCTCTTAACTTTGTAAGTAAATTTCCTAGTTAAGCCATTGTGCGTGTGTTTCTGTTCGTTGAAGCAGCATATCCTCTACCTGTTTGTTTCTTTGTCTTGCTCGGCGACAGTAAAGTCGCTTGTTTCATTTGACCTCAGTTCAATTTGACAAGTGCCAATGATTGCTTGACCCACTTTGGTTTCTTCAAATAAATCTCAAAAGCTTTGACGCCATGTATCGTATTGGATGTCCAAAGCAGCACAAGGTTAACCAATCATTAACGAGCAGTTGAGCATGAAAGGGGGCAAATTTAGACAAAAATATACCAAGAAATGCCTTGTGGAACTTTCTGGCATTTAAACATGTTGCTATACAAAGTCTTCAGATCAGACATTTTTAATGATGAAAGTTTACATCAATCATCTAGTGCTTGTCCGCGACATTCAGCTTGCCATGCTGAGATTTTCCTCTGACTAAAACATTCTTTACATGCTTTTTTTTTTATGAGGGAGGGAGGGGGCAATACAGTGCGCCCCAAACTTAACGCCGCCACTCGAATGCCCGACTTTCGCGGAGCCGCGCTATCCTAGCGGCAGCTGTTTCAACTGCTCGGTCACGTGAAGGCCATTCCCAATCTCCGGACCAGGGGAAGGGGAGGCACCGCTAAGGGCACCTGACTCTGCGAATCACAAACTCATACCGTCACAATCCCTTTTTTTTTTTTTCGTTTTGTTCGCACCTTTAAGATTCATAACAAAGAAATTTTGATAATGCATCGTAGAGGAGAAAGCTTGAAGGCGCTGCTAAAGTGCAGACAAAGCGCACAAAAAAAAAACAACGAAAAAATGTGATTTTGACGATATGAATTTGTTATTCGCACAGTCAGAGGCCCTTAGCGGCGGCCCTGCTACCTCCCCTTCCCCTGGTCCGGAGATTGGGAATCGCCTTCCCGTGACCGACTAGTTGAAACGGCTGCCGCCAGGATAGCGCCGCTCCGCGAAAGTCGGGTGTTCGAGTGGCGGCGTTAAGTTTGGGGCGCACTGTACATGCATGAATAAAGCTTTAAAGACGCCTGAACTGTATAAGTGCTGTGGCCGATGGAATACCTTTCAACAATATAAGGCGCATAGTTGCCTCCTGTACTGCTATTTCACGCCATTCATAACAAAACCCACCATCTTCCTTTAGAAATCAATGTGCATGTCAGTAGTAGAGCTCCGCAACTCCTACGGGTCAGGTGCCTGGGTAACATCTGTTCTTGTTAGTCAATATATGTCATTAACGCCCTTGCAGGGCACCCAATATTCTCGGTGGACATTCATCCGGATGGGTCAAGGTTTGCAACCGGTGGGCAAGGTAAGCACCCCAAACCGATTAGTCCCATCGTTGGTGTGGCACATTGTGCCGAGGGGGCGGCATCTCGGTTAGGCTGCTCGTTAAAGTGTTTAAGAGACGTTGCACCATATACGGCTACTTTTCTAACCCAGTCCTGCATGCGGGCACTTACTGTTGTAGTCACTGACAGGATTAGAGTGGCAGGAATTGTCCTTGCCTCCAGTGCAAGCTTCCTACCATCTATGATACTTTGGTGTCTTGCGAGCTTCAAGTGGGCACGCATGGCGGAAGGGGGGGGGGGGGGGGGCGATGGGCCTATGCTGGGGATCGGGCATCCGAAAAAGATGCCCTGTGGTTCTCACTCTGTCAGTGACTATTCGCAACTCCAACGTCCTTTAGGTGGCGGGGCGGTAGTTCCAAGCTGGCGGAAGAGACGGGGATAGATCTTCCATGCGCTTGCTCGCTGACTGCTGGTTCATGTGGTTAAATTAATTTATTTGACTACAAATGCAAAACGGTCAGGGGCCGGAGCGTATCACGGATAACAAACATGACATGCGCTAGAAAAACGAGCATGTTTTTTTTTTTTTTTTTTTTGTTAAGTTCCCGAAACAACACGGAGCTTGTGAGGCTTTCCGGAGTGCGAGCGCGTTTTGGGCGCCAATCACGTCATTGGATGTGGCAAAATATTTTTGTTAGTGGTGAAAATATTCTGGTGTTTGCACTGTGCCTGGCCACCAGTGCTTTAAAAAATGAGCCATGCGGGGTGAACGTCAAGCTCCGGTAGAGCAGCGTTCACAGTATTGTTGTTGCGATGTGAACTGCTCACAGCTCACTACATACCTCGCGGTTTTATTGCATTGCAACGCGTGATAAAGCTGCCGCATGGTTACTAATAGACAGTTTTAGCATAGCGTAACCGCAGGTAAAGCATTGCGACCAGAAGTATGCGCTGCACCTTTGAAACATGATTTTCAGCGCGCACCAGGAGTGTTGGCATGCCTACAATACCCTGTGGTTAATGCTATATAAAAAAAAATGCATGATAACGCCGTTGGCGTGTTTAGGGGTTTTATTTATTGCTTTGACAAAAGAAGTTTCCAAATATACAGCATACTACACATGTGTACGTGTTATTAGCATCGACGCTACCCGCCTCGAAAAAACTGCCCATTTTAACCACTCCTCACAATCGGTGCACAAACGCGCTTAAAGATACTGTGAGTATTTCTTTATTTGCCTTAGTAGCTAACTGACAGCAGGAACGCATAGCTCGTCTTTTGGAAGTGTGCGGAGCAAACTGTCATGATCCTTGTCACGGCCTTTCAGCGTATAAAATGCGAAGCCACACCCGGTGTCTATCGCTCGATGCACCGTTGAGCGAGCAGTCCTCTGCTATACTCTCTGGGTAGAATAGGCTTTTCGTAGATCGTACGCAAGAACTTTGCACTACTCGTGCAAGCTTTAGCCGTCACGTTGAGCAAAAAATCGTGATTGCGAGCACAGGACCGGAAATCCGCAGCGTATGCAATCTACTTAAAGCCCCTAATAAAATTGGACATCCCGGGCCCTTCGCGCAATACTGTTTCAAGGAGGTCCACAAGGATTCCTGTTTTAAAGCACTCGCTTTTTCTTGAAAACTTTATGATGCGCGAACATGCCGGCCAGAACAGCAGCACAAAAACTGACAGTCCCTGCCACCGTCTCCGCCGCCGTCCCCGCCCCTCTGGTTCTTCGCTCGTCTGCAAAAGGGCGAGCTTCCGGCTGGAGTTGCGAATTGTGGCCAAAATAGAAGCATTTACGACGGCTTTGTTGCTTTTTAATGAGAGGAGCACAAAGCCATCATGAGAGCATTCTTTTTACAGTGCTTGTCATACAGGGACAGATATAGCCTTTTAGTTTGTACCTCTTACGTGAACTGGAATCAGTTTTACTTCCTTCCTCATACCAGTTGTTGCAAAAACAAAAGAGGGCATAGATGGGATTTAAATATTCCGTTTCTCCTCAACTATGTTATTTCCCGGGGATGCACACTTGTGTATACGTAGCACATTCAGTGCCATTGATAAAGCTGCAAATCTAGAGATCTGTTGGTGATTTGAAGAAAAAGAGGGAGAGGTCGGGATCGGGCCAGAGGCACCGATCGGACAGGCAGGGAGGGTAGGGCAGGCATTATTCTGAGGAGCCCCCAGTGCTCTTTGGGAAAGCCCTGGACTAATAAAAATCGAGTCTAGAAATCCACGATGTTGGACAAATATTCATAGATTGTATAAAGATCCTAGGACACTTTTCATAACCTAGAAAAAATGTCCCTAGATTATGTAAAGACCCAGGGAACCTAGAAAAGAAAAAATGTCCCTAGATTTTGTAAGGACCCAGGGACACTTTTCATGATTGAGAGAAAATGTCCTTAGCTTATGTAAAAATCAAAAAACAAAATATGGCCTAGGGAGAATGTCCCTAGATGGTGCAAATGTTTAGACATCTTTCACTATCTAAGGAAAACGTCCCTTGTTGTGTAAAGAGCTAGGGGCATTTTTCATGGTATAGGGAAACCGTCCAGATGGTGTAAAGGTCCAAAGACACATTTTACGATCTAGGGGAAATGTCCCTCGATTGTATAAACCCTTTTATTTAAAGCGCTGGAAGGAGGCGTTGTTGGCTATTTATGTTACCGCACACTTTCGGTCAAATGAGAGGACAAACAACCCCCACCATTGCACTGCTTCTTGCAACGGTCATGAAATATTTTATGATCAGTTCTCCACGTGATCACCCAAAGGCTTTGTTAGTGAAAGATTTGATGGAAATTTTTAATACTCCTGTGAGACGACCAACCATCACTTATCTGTTTTATAGCACAACAGAAGGACCGTCCTAGGTCCCAAACTTCATGATTTCTGTAGAACTTCATCGTTCCAGAAATTTGGACATCAACAGGTTCGGAAACGCTGCCAAAACGGAGCGACCGGAAATCGGGTCAAGAGACGGCTTGTGTTTGTAAGCATTGTAAAAGGGTCTATAAAAATCAGGAACTTTCCATTACCTAAAAAAAATGTCCCCTGATAGTGTACAGATTCAGGGAAACTTTCCATAGTGTAGAACAGGGGTTGCACAAAAGCTGCAACAAAATACCTAGTCATTTTCCATAGAGCTGCTCCGAGTGTATGTGTGTGTGCATGTACTCACTGGACGCGACAGTTCTTCAGTCTATCATCTGCTCGCAGCTCGCGTGTTTTCTGCATTGTCATTCTGGGCATCATGCCGAACTATAGGATCAAGCTTTACTGGAATATAATTGGTATGGTTTTTCACAGTAGGGCAATTGTTTCATTAACCTCATCAGAACTTTTATTAACTTTAGCCACTTTGTAGTTTGATGCATACAGAGATGGGGTCAGCGCTTTATTAAAGGGGCAGTGCAACGATTTTCAGACTTTGGCCAATTAACTGCGGAAATTAATCTGCGTCACCTATGGAACGAAAAACCGAAAACCGCATTTTCTTGCGAGCGCTAGTTCTTATTTAAAAAAATGAAACAAATCGAAGGTCGAAGTGCCTCAACTCTCCACGCCGACTTTCGAGTGACGTACTCTGGGGGTTCACGTGGTTTCCCCTTGGGCCCTCTCTTCAGAGACCCCAGCCGCTTCCTCCGCGATTGTCGGCTTTCAAAGGATTAGCCTCGTCGAAGGTCGCGGCGCGCGATGGACACAAAGGACGGATCGCCACGGGGCTGACTGCGAGTGTAGCAGCGAAGGGGGACAGGGTTTGTTGACTTCCGCGTACCTCCAGAGACGCTGTCATTTTAGTTCCCGTAGCCACCACAGGCGGCTGCAGATCGGCAAATAATTCGTTTTTGCCTTGCGATTACGCAGCAGAATGGCAGTTTTTCGGGGAAAGGTTACGCGTTTTTCGTCACTTGGGCTTGGATAAACAATATAAAAAATGCAAACTGGCAATTCTTTCAACATCGAAACCGTTGCACCGCCCCTTTAAGTTGTCACAGAGAATTGTTCCAGTAAGCAAGGTCAACAAGCAAACATAAATAAGCGACATACCTTGGGTTGACCATTTTATGCAAACATGCAAAACTGACACCCATGGTTCTCCGAGAGCATGCTGAGAGGCACGCTTCCGGATTAATACAGCACTTGAATGCGACTTGTTTTGTTTTTTTGTGGTAAGTTTTTTCTATTTTCACAGGCTTGTTGGCAGCTTTGAAGTCGTGGTTTCGGATCAATAATTATATGAATATTTTTTCAGCTGATTACTCACTGTGTAGTTTTAAATGTTACAGCGTTTCTAGGGCTGCCACACCATGAAGATTGTCTGTGTCCATCCATAAGTGCCTCGATAGCTAAATCTAGGAGGAAGCGTTTACCCGGAAAAGCCTGAATCGGTGCATAATCGATGCAGTGTCACATCCTGTGACACTGCGTCACATAACACTGTGATGTTGCATGGCACTGTGACATCACAGTCATGTGAGGTCACATGTCACAGTGGGTCAGATGTAGGGCTCGGCAATTGATTGATTAACCTACCGATTAATCAATTAATGCTTTAATTACGATTAATTTTTTTTTACCAGTTAATCGGCAAAATTGTCACAAACCAAAAGAAAGTAAAAATTACACGCTTTCACCACGCAGACGTGGACGAGTACACCTTTACGAAGGGAAAAGTTTAGGCCAAAATTCTGTCTAAAGTAAACTGTACAAGCAAGATTTGTAACTCCTCACAAGCGCAGAAGGTTACACGTGTCCCAGCCACTTCAACGCCGTTCGAGTGTTTGTTTAGCGCAGCAGAGACTATAACAATTAAAGGAGGTCGCTCATGCCAGGGAATATTAGCGAACCTCTTTGCCTCATGCAGCAGAAGTAATAATCTGTGAGTGCAAATGCCTTTGAACATGTTCTTAAATACACATCGAGGTTGATTCATAGTCAAAATTGTATATTGCACCCTTATCACATATTCAGTAAAAGCAAAAAAAGAAAAATTATTAATTTTCACGTTTTTTAATTTTTTATGCAAGGAAATGAATAAGACCGATTAATTGATTAAAGAATGGCAATTAATCGTGGTAAAACTTTTAATCGACGCCCAGCCCTAGTCACATGACATGATGTGATGCTGTGAGATCACGTGATTGATGTTACATGATGCTGTGATGTCATGTCACGTGATGCGGTATCTCATCATCACAGTGCGTCACATAAAAGCGTCATGTCACTGATGCCTTGATGTCACACTGATGTCATGTGACGCTGCATCACATGACGTGATCTCAGTTGACGCTGTGATGTTATGTGTAGGGTGACCATACTCCTCTGGACATCAAGGGAGAGGGGAGTAAGCCTGTTTTTCTTCTCTTCCCCTCGCTTAGTACTGATTTTGCAAGCAAGTTTTGCATGAAACCTGTACATTTGACTTTGCTGAGACAAAATGATGAGACGGCCGGTTTGATCCTTTAAATGGGGACTGTTATGCGAGAATGGGACATCTGGTCACCTTAGTTATGTTGCACTGGAGACCACAGGTGATGAAGGAAGGGCTGCTTCGGTGGACGGCTGAGGTGCAGCAAGCAAGGGATCCTAAGTGCCATCGCATTACATCTCCTAGCAGCTAGAGGAGCTTTTTGTTTTCTTTATTAAAAAGCGTGATTTTTTGGCTTAAACTATAGATATTGTTTTCAAGTCACAAGAGCCACACTTTCGGCCATAAAGAGCTGCGATTTGGCTGCCTCTGATCCGGGAAAAAGAGGTGGTCTCCATCCTTCCTTAAGGGGGGGCACTACCCAGAAAAAACAATTTCTGCAAAAAGAACGTTCATTTTGAAAAATGTCATATTTACATCCACCAACATCTAGAGGGTATTTCAGAAAGTTTCATTAGATGGTGCTGCATAGTTAATTTCTTATAAATAATTTTCGGTCCACCAACGCTAAAGAAAAGGTAGAGGTTGGAGCACTTTGAACACAATTTTCTCCATTTCACTTTTTGGCATAAATTTCACTTTAGGAAAACTATTGTTTTGTTATTACATAACTTAGATTCATTTTTATGAGTTTTTCTGGGGTGAAATTTTAAGGGGAAGATAACTATGAGCTTGTATTTATTACTTTTGTCATTTTTTATGCTCAAAAACAAAAAGTTTGGACAAAGGATGGAAATCTAAAAAACTGTATTTGTGTTTATGTGGCTTTTTTGTCATGAAAGATGGTATAACATAGAAATATAGCTCCATAGTTATCTGCTCTGAACTGTCCTAATGCAATATAACACATGAAAACGACAAATTTATAAGTAATTTCAAAACGATAGTTTTCCTACGCACGCACGCCCACTTTCATTTTTGAACGTTTGCAGTTTTTTTTGTACTTCACCCAGGTTAACAAAATTTGGCAGAAATGTTCTTAACATCAACAGAAACAAGCCCTGTAAATATAATTTAAATCAGACAAGTGGCTCAAAAATTTACTTTTTTGGGTATTTTTTTGGGTAATGTCCCCCCTTAACCCTTTAACGCCAAATTTATTTTTCAGTCGACTAAAAAAATATATTTTTGTGGGAATGTGGTGCTTAAGGTGCTCCTAAAAAGATACAAGCATTGTGAATTGTGACGGGTATCGTATTTGGCTAAAAGAGGTATGTCACGAATTCGCGACAACAGGCCAAGAAATTTTTTTTATCAACGCCATCTGAATAAAATTATTTTTTTCACCAATAATGTTAGCGTAGTAAAAAAAGTCTCGAAAGGAGTGAAACACAATTTGCTTATTGTGTTCCCATAACAAACAAGCACAGCGCAGAAAGCATCTGGCTTCTACTTTATGGCTGATGGAAATCAAAGAAGCGGTTGGTGTTCTTGTTGAGGCAAAGATGTGCGTTGCATTTGCTGCACATTACGTTGGTATGCCCCTTGCAACCAGGTTTCTTGCACCGCTGCCTCGTGTCTTTGACAACCGGCCAATGTCCTGTGCTGTCCGTGCGGACGTCCTCGTCTGGAATGTGGCTCGTGGGTCCTCGTCGCTTCTTCATTTCGAGTTAAGCTTAAAGAGAGCCGGAGGGTCGTCCCCGTTTCTTTGAGGAGAGGTCCTTTCCTTGCTTGCACAGGGCTTCCGCAATTCCAAGCCGGAATTTCAGCAGGTCTCTCTGCTTATTCTTTGGTACGCCCAGTGACTGACAGTCTCGTCGGTAGAGGAGCCAGCTCACAACAATCACCATGTCCAAAAAGTGAGAAAAAAAAAAGCTTGAGGTAAACTTTTTTTTACCTCAACTGGATCCGATAGTATGCTATCAGTGCATCAAGGAGATCAACACCTCCCATGTACTTACTGTACGTAACAACTGCGCTAGGACACTCACCCTGGACAGTCTTCTTTTCACGCCTATCCCACCTCATGACAGTGGAGACGGGTTGTGCACCGGCAAATGTACTTGCGGTGGTCACCGATCGGTTGTCATACCACTTGACAACGATCACCTTCTGGTTATCGACCACTGCCTCATACTCTTCTGCACTTCCTCGTCCTCTCTTGCGGAGTTCTGTGTCCGAGGCCATATTGCAACCCTGCAGGCGATTCGCACGCACAGTACCAAGGGCACATATGCCTCTTTGTGCCAAAGTCACGAGTAGCTTCAGTGACATGAATCAGTTGTCAAAGTACAGAAGGTGGCCCAGTTGAGGCTGCACGCACTGAGCCAGCTTTATGACGATGTTACCACTGGCCCCGATGTCAGGAAACCTCGGCACTTGATCGATGTGGCCTGTGTACACGTCAACAGAGTGTACAACACCTCTGGAGTCACAAAGTATGAATATTTTGTAACCCTACTTGTGAGGCTTCTTGGGGAGGGAGGTATTGCTTGATGCTGGAGTGCCCTTTGAATGGAGCCATCTGTTCGTCCACACAGAGGCATTGTTCCTGAGGAATCTCCTCCAATTTTGGGAGCAGCATCTCGAGAAGTGGGCGAATCTTGGAACAGTCTATCCTTCGGGGAGCTGTCGGCTGGTGGCATGCTGAGGTTGTCGTTGAAGTGCAGTGAGGATTTGATCTCCTCCCACCTGTCGTGTGTCATAATATCGGCCACAACTGGTAGTCTGCATCCAGCTGACCAGTACAAACGAGATTGCGGTAGCTGGAAGACCGACATGTAGACTGTGAAGCCTAAAAACTGCTCAAGTTCCACCCGGGACAAGGCGAGAGGCTTATTCGGGTTTTGCTGTACTGCGTAGAGATTGCTCTGCTGCAGGATTAGATTGAACACGTTGTCGAAGAATCCCTGAAAGTACTCGATTGTGGACCTGACGGCCTCGCTCTCATGCGCAGGGCCTTTCCACTGAGGAATGTCATTACTCAGAGATGAAGATGTTTTTGACCAGTGCACTGGCCGATTCACTCTTTTCGAGGGAGCTGGCACCGATTCTCCTTCTTTTTTACTTTCTTTGCTTGTGTCATTATCGAGGGGCGCGTTGAACTGTTGGGGAGGGTTGTAGTCCGCATCCTCATTGTCAGTGTCACTTGGGCAGCTGTCGTCGCTTCCGTCTTTGGGTGGTAAACGCGTCCTACACCGAATTGTCTTCTTTCCATAGAAGGAGCGAGCTTCCATGACCTACAAAATATAAAGTATGGCTCATTAAAACTAAGTGGCAAGCCAGAAATATTTTTTTTTTAGATTAGCCAAACTGCGACTTGCAAATCACTGAATGCCGAGTGTCGCGAATTTGAGACAAACATCTTATTTTCTCAAAGACCTCCGTATTAAAAGGAAGTGTGGTTTGTACAGTTAGTTGGGACCACATATAAGCTAGACACAATTTTAAAACGACAACTTACCTCTCGATTACGCTAGAAGGAATTACGCTGGGAATTCGAAGACCACGGGCTCTGAAATCTTGTCCACCGGCAAAAGTTGTTTACGGCGCAAAGTACACCGGGCAGCCGACAGATGGCGCAAGCATACCTTGGCGCTTCAGAAGGTATGTCGCGATTTCGCGACAGTCGGCGCGGGGTCCATAGATGACAGGAAGATTTTATAAAGTGGACATAAGTGGTATGTCGCGAATTCGCGACATACGTCCTTAAAGGGTTAACCACCCCCCCCCCCCGTTGGTACTTTCCCCAGGGCCGGATACGGGCCAGATCTGCGTGTGGAACATGGCCCCCGTGGCGCGGGAGGAAGACGAGCTGAGCGAGAAAGTGCCCAAACTCCTGTGCCAGATGGACAACCACCTGGCGTGTGTCAACTGTGTGCGGTGGTCCTCGGACGGACGACATCTGGCCTCCGGAGGGGACGACAGGGTCATCATGATCTGGCAAATCGGCAGGTTGGTCCCATCTGCCATTCACTCAGAATGTTGTGTTCGGTCAGAATGTGGAGTTAGCCGGTAATGTAAGGTTTGTCCGGGCTCTCCAAACCAGTGTTGCCGAATCGTGGGAAATTTCCCATATTGTGGGAAAAAGCATGACAGCTAGGGAAAAAGGGAAACCAGAATTTAAACATATGTAAAACGTGGAAAATATTTTTTAATACAAAACTAAACCAAAATTTCGTAATTTTCTTATCTACATCGAACAAGAGAAAGGAAGTGCCACTAGCTACTCAAGCAGTTTGCTGTTTTGAAGAGCCAACCTGATTCATCACGACTTACATCATGTGCGCGCTGCAAGCCTGCCGGTACAGTACTGCTGGTTCGCTAGCTATGCACACTCGTCATCTGTCAATGCGATAGATCATGGATTGCACAGTGGGGGGGGGCGGGCGGGTCCCTTTCACATCACGAAAACAAGCAGGCGATTTTAGTTTAGTTTAGTTAATGGCCCGCTTGCCTCCATTCAGTTCCCCTGGTTCATTCAACCAATGTATAGTGCGGAAAAGAAGAGGAGGGGAGACCAGTTTTCCGAATGTCAACTACATTTCATAATTTATGCGATGCAAACTTCTACAAAACAAAAACATACGGGAGGTGTTGGTGCATTTAAATATACTTGGCGTCATGCATGTCTTTAAAACGACTTCTGTCACTAAAATGGTGTTGTGGGAAAAAAAGGGAATTTTCGCCGCTCGATGAGGGAAAAACCGATGTGGCAGTGCGGCAACACTGCTCCAAACTGATCAGAATTGGGTAGCTGGAGAAGTCTGGAAAGCTCACATCAGCCTTCATTCAAACTTTCGTACCCTTTCTCATTGCAAAGGAGAGAAAGGGTATGACTATTTTTTTCTATGTAGAAATGAGTCTGTACGCAAAAAGTTGGGGAATTAGACTTTGTTAAGTAAGGAGATCATGTTAGAGCCCTAAAAAGACAAAGTAATAGGCCGCTTTAAGTGCACCTTTAACTAAACATGGGTATGTTGTCCTCCTTTCTTATTTCCCCCCTTGTCTTTAGGTATGGTGGCAGCTCAAGCATGTTTGGGAGCAGTAAGAACATGGTCAATGTGGAACACTGGAAGTGTGTGAGCACTCTCAGGGGTCACAACGGAGGTAAGCAGTTGCGGGCCTTTGCTTGCCATGTACATAAATAATCTCTCTATTCAACTACCGTGTTCATGACAAGACCAGCTTGCAATGACTACTATAATCAGGATTTTGCAGGCCTTTGATTAACTTAAAATGATTGTAAATGTAAAATGTGACCTGCAACACAATAATATTTGCCCTATTAACATTTTTTTTAGAGCACAGCTCTTAGGCGCCCGTTTCCGGCTTGAGCGGCTCCGCCATCAGTGCAACCGCGCGTTGCATTATGGGAAACGTCCCATAATGCAACATGCGCGTCTCACTTGTGACCCGCGCGTTGCATTATGGAACGTTTCCCATAATGATGTCGCACGTAACATCACGAGGGTATTGCGCGTTGCATTATGGGAAACATCATGATGCAACGCGCGGGTCTTATTCGTGACTTGCGCATTGCATTATGGGACGTTTCTCATAATGACGTCACACGTGGCGTCACGAAAGTTTCGCGTGTTGCATTATGGGACATTTTCCATAATAGCGTCACGCATGACGTCACAAGTGACGTCACGAGGGTCCCACATGTTGCATTATGGGTAGCGTCCCATGATGTAACGCGCAGGTCTCACTTGTGACCTGTGTGTTGCATTATGGGACGTTTTTCATAATAACATCACACGTGACGTCACAAGCGTCCCCCGCATTGCATCATGGGAAACATCCCATGATGCACCACACGGGTCACATGGGTCACTTGCACATGGCATCATGGGATGTTTCTCATAATGCCGTCGCACGTGACGTCACGGTCACTTGTGAAGGTCATGATGAAGGTCACGACCTTCACGTGACCTTCACTTCATGAGGCCTTCACTAGTGACGTCACGAGTGAGGTCACGAGGGGGAGGCAGGGAGGGGAAGGAGGAGGGGAGAGAGTGAGAGGAGGAGGATGGAGGAGGAGTGGGTACGAAGGAGGAGGAGGGGCATACCCACCTCTCGGTACCCTCCCCTCCTCCTCCTTAAGAGCTGTGCTCTAGTTCAGCATTACAGGGAGTTGTAAACATCTTTCATTTTTTTCATCTTTTTTTTTTTTACATTTTGAGAATTGACTTTGCTGTTGCTTGGTACATATAATCAACAATATGGAAATATTGTGTTTATGATTTTGGATAGATTAAAGCATCACTTGGTGACCACTGATGAATGTCTTGGAGATTTTATCATCTCATCTAAGCAATGACAGCAAATAAAACGTTAGTTCTTCATGACACCCACTTCGGAAGGGGACATCTTTGAGCATTATTTCTGCACCACACATGCTGCATGTTTTTTTTTCTAATTGAACGCAGTATTTTTTTTGAAGTAGAACGAAAATTACTTTTGTGTTCCAGATGTGTTAGACTTGGCGTGGTCTCCTCACGATGCTTGGTTGGCGTCCTGCAGTGTTGACAACAACGTAGTGATCTGGAACACGAAAAAGTGGCAAGGTGAGTCGTTAGGAGTCTTGACTCGACGATTGTTCCTCAGCTGGCAGGCTGAAGAGCAAGGTCTACCTCTCCTGTTCTAACGTGGACTTCTACGAGAAGAGCGATACATTGCACTTGCTCGACCGACACAGAGGCCAAAGTGTCACATAACGACCTCATGACATCAAATGACAACATCATGTCATGCACACACCATGTGCCCAGCTCATTCGCAACATTTTTGTGCGTCTCCGAGTTCATTTGATGTGACCAAGACGTGGCTAAATTCTTGATTGCAGAGATACTGGCAGTGCTGAAAGGCCACACGGGACTTGTCAAAGGCGTGTCCTGGGACCCCGTGGGCAAATACGTTGCTTCTCAGGTGGGTCATTGTCCGCTTCTTGCAGAGCAATTCATTCTAAAGTATGTTGAAGCATCAGAATGGCACGAGAGGCTTAACCCCTCAATTCCCCGAGGGAAATGGCATTGACAATCTGTATGGACATGTCATCTTTTTTGTGTTGCTGAAGAAGAGAACATCTGTCGGCACCTTTTTTTTTTTCGAGGTTAGCACCCACAGCACAGTAATCTTTCGTTATAACGAAATCGCTTTTTTCAAATTATCGCTTTTATCGAAGTTCAACGTGGTCCCGACCGAAATGCACACATTTTTTAGCCGGATTTTTATAGGTGTATCTGCGGCTGACCATGCTTATTACGAAGGCCGAGGTGCTGAAAGCATGCAAGCCTACACGGAGACGGACGGAGACCCTCGAGTTTCCTCCCCCTTCTCCACCGAGGCAAACGACAATCTGGGAAAACGGAGTAAACTGGGACAGGGGGCAGAGCGCCGCTTCTGACGCCGATGCGCCGACGCAGGCAGGGAGCGGCGTCAACATTTCAACGCTACTCGCGGTGCCCGCAGCCGACGCTGCTTGACTCCTGTCAAAATCGGGTCAAGGGAGCGATGGAGTCCGGAGGAGACCATCCCATCGGGAGCCCTCGATGCGCATGCCTGCACGGGCGCACCTGCAGCGTACTACTACACACACACATGCGTCGTATGGGAGGTTGGGAGTGTTTACCGCAAGTAGCTTAGATCTGCGAGGTTGAGAAAAGTGGCCGGCCCAAGTCCGAAATCGCAAAAGAATTCGACATTCCGGCATCGGCTGTTCAACACTGTTCATCATTCTGCAGAACAAGCAAGGCATATTGGACGGGTTGGAGAAGTTTCTCATGCCGGAGAAAGCGCGCCTGCGACCCGAAGATGAACGATCGCCAACTGCTTTGCGCACATTCAAATTTCTCTCACGAGCATGCTTGCCGAGCCGGCGCACGATTTTCATAGCTGCAACGATCTCTACAGGATTGTGTGAAAACATATGGGCAAAGCCACCGAGGATAACTTTGATTCGTTCGCTCTTGTCGTTGCTCCTGCCACGGATGCTGCGATCGTATACCTTGCATGCAGTCAGGGTAAACGCCAAGCTACGTCGGAGAGGCACCTCGGGAAACACCGACAACTGCGGAGACGTGAAACATCCTACGGCTGCTTCGAAACAAAGCGGAGTGCAGCGGCGGTGACTCTGTACTTGCGATGCCTAGAGCAGTTCGAGGATAACTTTCTGGATGAAATTATCAGCAAACTCCACTTAATTATTTTTTTACTTGGTAAAGCTGCCACAAGATGCTCATAACCAAGGTTTGTTTGACTGAATATATGGTCAGAGTGTTCCGTAGTGTTCCCGTCCACCTTTAAGGCTGCTGGCACTGTTTTTTTGGCTTTATCACTTTTATCAAATTACCGCTTATATCGAATTTTTTTGCCGTCCCGTTGACTTCGTTATGACAAGGGATCACTGTATGTTCTTTAGGGAGAGTCGAATAGCTTGCAAAAGCTATGAAGGAATGGTCTCACCTTCTCTTAAGCTTTTCGGGCTAGAAATCTAAGTCTCTTGCAGTTTGACAATGAGTGTCTAATTTTGGAATTAATTTTTTAAAGCAAGCTATCAGTTTCATCTGAAAGATACTGTTAAAGAAATTAGGATTCTAACAGTTACAAAAAAGATTGCTAGGCTTTACTAGTGAAAGGCTTTTTCACACACTTTTATTTTCTTATTATATTTCTGTCCAACTGTTTTCATATCTTTTGCTCATGCATGTAAGCTAAAAGTAACCCTTTTATTTTATTTTAGAAGACTAGGTTTTTTTTTGTGCATTATTTAGCAAGCATTAAAAATAGTAAGTTCTTTACAAAGTGTTGTAGTACAAAAATACAAGGGAACCCGTAATTTCATACATACACAAACATTAATGTCCTCTCAATTCATCAGTCTTATATAATGCAGTTGACTTGTTAAAGGGGTACGGAAACAGAAATTGAAATATTCAAGTTTCTTCGGAAATGAGTCAAGCACGACGGATAATAACCGTAAATGATAATCGCGCGTTTGTATTTTGAACGACTGGCTATATTTTTCGTTCCGAACGGTGCACTCGAGCAAGCGCTCGAAGAGAAGCGAACGGAGAGCGCAATGTGTCATGGATATCCGGCGCAAACAAAAATAGAAAGAAAAGATTCCCTGCATTCGTGACGTAGAAAGGGTGGCGTGGTTATGAGCTTTGCCCTTGGTGGCGTTGTCAGCGTTGTGATGGTGTCAATAGCGTCAGCGCGTTACAACCGAGCCGTTCGAAGTACCCATGGGGTGACGAGCGTGTGGCTGGCCCAAGGAGCACGTAGCCGTAGCTTCCAGAACACTGTCAGCTTAGGGCTGAACGGGGTGGGGAAAGCAACTTTTGTTCGTGTTTTGAGCGACGGGCTAATCTTCTAGGGGGACAATGGCTGTGTCCGGTTGCACTGAACGAGGGTCGGAGAAAGAGGGGAGTCCTTCCTTTCCGTCTTCTTGGACCGTTTGGTACTATGCGCGATTTGTGAGTTGAGGAGGAAAGCTAAGAAGGAAAATGTTGAAATTCCAAAGAGCGGCGCTGCTCTGAAGGAATCTGCTACGTCACGACTACGCAGCAAGCTCCCCAACGTTGCTAGATTACCTCACTAATAGGCTTCGCATGCATTCACCAGGTGCACATTGAAAGATTGTTTATTTAGCTTTAAATATAGTTTTCTTGTGCCTTTCAACGGAAGACTGGTGTTTTTGAGGTTAGGGTGCAACATGCAACAGATTAAAGCTAGAAAATGAGCGCTGGAATTTCGTTTCCCTACCCCTTTAAGTAAAACAAAAGAGTAAAGTAGCTTCAATTACAACCTCCTATTTATGGAAAGTGTGTTGTTAGGGCATGTGGATCATGATTACAAAAACACTGCATTAGGGTTTTTGCTAGAATTTAGCTGATATCTCTCTATTTATAGCACTTCTGTGAGTGAAGTATTCCTTGTTTTATTCCCCAGTCCGACGACAAGAGCTTGAGGGTGTGGCGTACCCATGACTGGCAACAAGAGTGCATGATCACAGATCCCTTCCTTGAGGTGAGTTGGCTTGTGTCGCATCTGAAATTTTACACTTATCAAAGGAGTTAGAGCTAGTGTGACTTGTATGTTTTGTTGTCTTTCTGTTTTTGTAATCTTTGTTGATTGAGTCGTAGCCAGCATCACACTTAGAAAGGCAGTTTTGCCCTTGGGACCTGTGTAGCAATGGCTTCATTGCCTATTGTCATGTAATGACATCAGCGAGTTTTTTTTGAAGGGGGGACACTACCCAAGAGGGTCAACTTTTGAATCCTCTGGCCAGCCGTTGCAGCAGATTACCAGCCGTTGCAAGGCAGAATGCAGTGCAAAGTTTCATCTGTGTACATGAATTGTAAAATAAATTATAGTCATTTTTATCCGGAACACACCGACTTTGTTTAGGAAAACTATTGTTAGGAAACTAATGTAATACCCAACATTTTTCTACTCTAGATCTGCAGCAGAATGCCTGGAGTGCAACTGTGAAAACAAAATTTCGAAAAAGTAATTTCTTTTATGCTAACATTGCAGTAAAAATTCAGATAAATTTTTTGCCTTTTTTGACGTCGACAAAATCTTAGCATCTTTTATAAAAGACATTCACAAAGTCAAAAAAGAATTCCACAGTTACATTGCCCATGAAATTCCAGTTAGGAAAACAATGAGAGAGTCTTTCCTCTTGTCCCATTAACAAACAATAGTTTTCATAAAGTGAAATTTATGCCAAAAAGTGTAATGGAGAAAAATGCATTCAAAGTGTTCCAACCCCTATTTTTTTTTTTAGTATCGGTGGACCAAAAATAATGTATAGAAAATTAACTGTAAACTAATGAAACTTTCTGGTAATACTGTCTAGATGTTGGTAAATGTAAATATGGCATTTTTCAAAATCAACTTTTTTTGCAGAAATTTTTTTTTCTGGGACGTGTCCCCTCTGAAAGCCAATACATTGTGGTCTTACTGCAGGACTATAATCTGATTTTATTCTTGAAATTGCACAGCGGAATCAAATTTTCTGTCTGATAAGGACGTTACATTTTGATACATCTGCCTGACAGATGCATAAACTCTGGGTTATATTTAGGGTGCACCTTGATTACCGAGGCACTTTGCTTTCTGTGTGTCCTAATGTTATGCATGCTGGGAAGTCATTGTTTCATAAAATAGGAAATGTAGCACATGGTCAGAAAAAGCTATCTTTTTTTGCTTTCTGTTGTCGTACATATCCATTCACATAGTTCTTGTGACCTCTATTGTCTCTGTTGAACTTTTCATTTGTTGGTTGAAAACATTTGGTACCTATCTCGCTACCTTTTTATGCTTTGCCACCGAAGGGACTGCAATGACAGCAGCGTGTGTCACTCTGCATGCTATTGACTATTGCAATTGCCGGGTTGGGAGGTGGAAACAAGCTTCCCAAATAAACAAGCTTGTTTACTTGGGGTGCTCGTGGAACCCTCACTGGGGTTTTGGGAACTCCTGGATTCTCTCGAATTTGAGAAGGCTCAGGGCGATTGATGGCCGAGCGATTTAACGCGATGCAGCTCCGAGCACACGGAGCGAAAGCTCGCGCCACAGAACCCAGGACTTCTGGGCTCGATCGTCACCCCTGCCCGTTTCGATCAGGATGAGCATCGCACCAGCGTGCGGTCGTGTATTGCTACACCGGGATGCATGTCGAAGGCCCCGGACTAGTGGCACTAGCTTTCCACCATCAAAACAAACTCGCACCACAATTACTTGAGAAGTCTCAGCATTCATGGTCAGACCGACGGGAAGCGTTTCACCGGGGGGCATTTGACACGCAGTGTGGCGGCACGACTCACATCCTGCGGCTGAGCTGGTCTCCTGACGGACAGTTTCTTGTGTCCGCTCACGCCATGAACAATGCCGGCCCCACGGCCCAGATTGTGGAGAGGGACGGCTGGAGGACCAAGAAGGACTTTGTGGGACACCGGAAGGCCATCACTTGCGTGGTGAGGCTTTGCCGAGGCTGCGAGGTGCACGGGCCACCCGTTGTGACACGCCCCGTGCCGCTTGCTTCATTTGTCGCGCGTGTGAGAACAGAGGCGCTACTGTATTTTCTGTTGTACAAGTGGAATTCTTTTTCTTCAAGGTTTCTGTCTGTGCGTGTCTTACGAGGGTATGGCTTGTATTCATTTTGTTTTACAAGTATGGACCTTAACGGTGAAATATTGCCGCAGAAGTTGCATATTTCTTGTCCGATTTGCTGAAAAGAAAATTGCAACCTGCTCTCACTTGCACGTATATTACAATCATAATGCACGAATGCGGGCTTTTCAATGCAGTTTTGCTACGCTGATCGTACAAATATATAAACGCAACTTGTATATCAACATCTTTTTTTTTAAACAGTTGTTATAGGAGGGGGTGTGACTTATAGACAGGAAATATTATACTTTTTCGAAATGTACACTCACGAACCCGCCTGAAGAAGTGCTCTTCCTTTGTGCACGATCGTAATGCGGGAAAGCGGCACCCGTGACACCCCTTCCTGGGATGTTGCTTTACTGCAGTGCATCCACGTTATGGGGAAAAACACTTAACGGAGTTAAATTAGAAACTGCTCTGAATTATTCCAATGATATCCGTAATTTCCAAGTTTGGATTGAATACACCAATATTCTAATCAAGGATTGAAAGTTAAAAAATACAATTTCCTTATGCCTATCAAAAAGCATAGAACCCAGCTTATTACTCATTGTGGTCTGTCGCTCGTACATCTTACTGTAGGTTGCTTGTTGTGGCCTAGGTCAATGGCCCCGAAATGTTTCGGACAAAAGTGAGAACAGTAGAAGATGCTTTACTTGACCAGTGTTTTGGCTTTAGGAAAGGTTCTTTCTGAAAAAATGATCAATGAAGCCTCTGCTGCTGTTTTATCTTTTTTCTGTTTTCAATTTTCTTGGTAAATTTTTTTTATAAAACATAAAACAAAATCACATAGAAAAAAACGGGTATTTTTTTGGCCCAGTTGTATTTTATGTGATTGTGCCTGGTTTTATAAAGATTTTCTGTTCAGATAATCTGTTAAAATAATGTTCTCGCAAAAAAAGGATAAAAGTGTGCATGATATTTTATCATACTTTATTGGCACATATTCTTGTGACAGTGTACTCTAGAAGGCTCAGTTTTAGTAAGCCCCCATTTTTATGAGTTGCATCTGGGCCCACGAGCTTAGGGCCTTCATAATGTTCCTAATTTGAATGAAAACCTGAACTAGTATTTCTTTAATCATCCCCTTCACAGTTTTGGTTGTCATGCTCGTGTTTTTCGTTATGTTCAAAGGAACCTCACTGCAGTGATCTATCAGTTATAAGATTATCTACCATTCCCTAATATTGGATCATCAGGTACCTCAAAGTACTAGAGACATTTTTAGTCTTTTTTTTTTTCTTGACACAGCTCTAGTTAGAAACTGAGGTAGTTCATGCTACATGAACTGCCTCCTGTATTCATGAGCTGTCATTCTTCGTGGCTGCATGAACGTTGACACTCCATGACTGCGGGTAGTTCATGAAGCAGCACTGTTCACTGATGGTTTTTGCAACCTCGCATAAGTAGAAGCCTCCTGTACCAAATAAACTCCAGCTGCAGGACCCCTGGCCTAGGCAAGTAACCTGGGCTGACTTTCTTTTTTTCACAGAGGTTTAATCCCCACATCCTGTCCAAACTGAACAAAGACGGTGGAAAGGTTAGTTGTTTCCCCCTTTCTGTGGACTGCTTAGACTTCTATTCCTGTTTCATGGAGAATTCTGATATCATTAAGTTCAGTTCAGTAAGAGTTGAACCTGCCCATGCTTCCAAATCCTCGCATTGCACGAAGTTAGGGCTGATACCTCAAGTACTGTGGTTTGTCTTCTGACATTTCTGTGTGGCAGAAATATATTATTGACAATGAAAATTTCTACATGGTTTTGAAGAAAGGTGGAATCAGTCCAGTTCTTGCAGTATTTCTAGGGTGTCTAATAAGCTCACATATAAACAGGCATTTATTATAGAAATCATGTGCATCGATAAGTGTGGCACAAAATATGAGGAAGTTCACGATTCTAGTATTCAGCATGTCACTGGATGAAAGCTTTTGCTTCGTGTCAGAACGTCTTTCCTGATCCCTTTTTAAAGTCTCTGCATTCCTCAAGTTGCACATTAAAACACTTTGCGTAAATTGTTGACAAGTCCCCGCAGTTTTAGAGTGTGTTTAGTCATAAAAGGATTCTTTTGGTTTCTTGCACTTCCTTTGCCATTCGGTCTCCAGGGTACAAATTTCTGTTGCTGTGCCATCGGGAGCCGTGACCGGTCGCTATCTGTATGGGTGAGTCGGCGTGCTGGGAGCTTCAATTGCATTTCACGTTAATTAAGCCTTTCTATGTAGATGAAAACACGGGCGTCTTTTCCTTCAGCTGACCTGCCTGAAAAGGCCACTGGTGGTTGTGCACGACTTGTTCTCAAACTCTGTCCTCGACATTTCCTGGTGAGTGTCGTTGGGCCTTTTCGAAGAAGTAGTGACCGAGCTAGAATCAACGAGATTGCCGACGTCTTTTCAACTTGGGCTTTTAGGAGTCAAGGCGGTAACCAGCTGTTGGTGTGCTCCTGGGACGGCACGGTGGCCTACATCGACTTCTCCGAAGAAGAGATTGGGACGCCCATCACCCCCGAGGAGAGGGTGAGGAGGCATTTCCCGGGGCTGGTTTCGTCTGGGATCTTTACTGTTTGCTAGTTCTGGCTTCAAAGTTTTTTTGTGTTGCTTTTTAGTCACCATGCATACTGGATTGGACAGCCTCACTCTAAATGGTTCTATCAACTGGTAACTTTAGTGATTTGCTCGTGAACAGTTGAGGCATAGGGAGCTTAGTTTCGGGGAACAGCTTCTTTTGTGTTTTAAGTCCAGTCATAAAGTTTTCTTAAACAATTTGAGCCCAGAACCTTGGGAACGAGACATAGTAACTAGTCCAGACCTTTGACGTCCCGAAGGTGACCGTCACGCTAATTAGTCTTTTTTTTTTTTTTAATCTGCGGCATTCATGTTTTGCACGGCATCTTGACACTAATCCGCACTGCAGCCTTTAAACTTAGTTTACGTTTCAGCCTCGTGCACAATCCACCGTCACGTGGAAATAAATGTTCATTTTGGTTCTCCAGCCGTTGCGTTAAAGTGCTAGAGCGATACTACTTTAGCCCGGTGTAGATCATCTCTGCGGCTGTACACGTGCTGCCTTTGCGATGCATAGATGGTTTTGTGGGAGAACGGCCCCCAGTTTGTCCGAACCAAGCCGACACATTAATTTTGCTTCCTCTCTCTCTTTCTCACGCCGTGCTTCGCACGCATCAGAACCTGTGGCACCAGAAGCTGTACGGCAAGAGCTTGTCGTCCCTCACCCATCAGCTGCACAACTCGGCCGGCTGTTCGACGCTGGTGGAAGACCCCGAAGTGCTCAAGGCCCAGGAGCAGCAGCAGCAGCAGCTGGCGGCACGGGCGACGCGGGTGGCGGCGGCGGCACAGGCGGCGGAGCAGTGCAAAGAGGTGAACGGCATCTCGGCGCCCTCGCAGCAGTCCCAGTCGGCAACGATCTCTAACGCCACCTCGGTCGTCCGGCCGCTGAACAACAACAGCAACAGCCGGCCGCTGCAGCACATCAAGGTGCGGTGCTTCTTCCTCCTCAGTTGTACAGCAGTGCTGCTTCGTGGCACAGTCTTTCGTGCCACACCTTGAAGTTTACTGGTACACTTTGCTTAGCTGTATGCTCAACTTCGATTGCGTGACTTGGAAGTCTCGTGGGAATGCGCAGATTGGTTTGATTTGCGAGTTGTTTGCAGGGTTGTAGGAGTTACTTCAAAAATGTACCTAAGATACAGTTACTTATACGAAAAGGTACTTAGGTATGTACCTAGATACTCGCTTAAAGGGGTACTCCGGCGATTTCTTCATGGTCCCCGATTTGCTTGAAATTTTGCTAAACTCGCCAAACAACATCGCTAAAATAGTATCCAAAATATTAGGTTAAAATAATTTTGTTTCACGAAGGTATTGAATTTACAATTTTGGTCCTCACCGTGTTTTTCAAACTGAAAGTCTCTACTGGCAACAACGAAAAAGTGACGTCATTGGAAGTGCAGGGGTTCACTCTTTGGACTGTAGAATTTGTTCCCAACTGATTTGAAGCAGTTTCATGGTGCCAAATGAATGCTTTGGAAACTCGCTCCAGGATCCGCGCTCTAGCACGGAACACATGATTGGCATATTCTATTTTTTAGACTGCTCCCTCGACTGGCAAGCCTGCCCGCCACTGACGTCACGGCACTGAAAAGTGCGGGTATATTTGAATGTTGGTTTTTGCATCATTTTCATTTGTCGATTTCGCAATAACTATTATGAATTTCGCGATACTAAATAGCATACCGGAAAGGGTAAAGGCCGGGGAGTCAGAAAATATAGTTAGTTGAGGTAGCTCAAAAATCGCCGGAGTAACCCTTTAAAAATGTACCTAGGTACAGGTACAGTTACTTCAAAGATACTTTCTTTATTTATTTTCCCCAAGTTTGTCAGAATATATTGGAAGTAAAGCTTTTTAAACTAAGGATACGCACAAAAACGAGTTTAATAAATGTGCTTTATTGGTGTCAATGCGAGAAATAAGGAAAACCGCATTCACATGAGCTGGTGCTGACGTCGACGGGCCCAGAAGACGTCGGCCGCACGAAGAAACACATGAGTCGAGTACATTTGCACCTAACCTCCGCGACGACGAGTGAGAGGCTTCAAGCTTCCTCGTTTTTTGTCTTTCTTTCGTTACTCGGAAGAAAAATAAGCTTTTTTTTCTTTCGGAACTTTTTCAATTTTGGTAACTGCAAAATTTGAGTCCATTTTTTGAGCGGAAACTGTATTATATATGCGATGTTACATTGCTTTACGATTGTAATTATAATTTATTTTCAATTATATTTTATATTGTATTTATGGCAGGAGAGAGCCACCACCAGGACAAGATACAGCCAACAGAAACTGTGCACATCTTTCCGGTTACCTTCTTCCTTGTATAGCTGTCAGAGGAGCTTCTAACACGGAATGAAGTCGATTTCAGTTTGTGATGAAGGAAGCAGGTCGCTGTTTTCCCTAATCGGAGTCCCGAAGCGATACAATAAATTTGTGTCGCTAGAACGGCATCACTAATCCACCGTTCGCTCAAATGAACACTGCCATTCGCTAAAGTGTCGTTCGATGAAACATCATAGGCGGGGCTTTGTTCGCTAAAACGTCGTTAGGTCAAGTCAGTGCCTCCCAGGTCGTACCGAACTCAACATTAATCACAGCACATGGTAGTGTGTTAATACTTCAAGATTTATAGTTCCTACCATTTTGACGATGTGAATAGAAAAGTACCTGTAAAAAGTAACTTCACTTAGTAACAAGGTACTTGAAAATGTACCTAAGATACAGATACAGATACCGGGAAATGAAAGTACCTAGGTTTGTACCTCAGGTACACCAAGAGTATCTACATACCGATTTCCAGTTACGTGTACCTAGGTACTTTAGAACCCTGGTTGTTTGTTACAGGTTAATATTTGGTGCATTACTGCCAAAGAGATGGTGCTGGTAGAAGCGTGAAAAATGATGTTTTCACAGCGATTGCTGTAAAATGATGTCCGTTGTTGAGCGGTAGTTGGTGATGTAGAGTCCGTCGTCGATGTTGCAAAATCCATGAGAAAGATTGCTCGCGCATGGGAAGCAAACCCGAATCCGCTGCATGCGAAGGGGAGACGTTACCACCGAGCTACGCTACAGCGTTAATAACTCGCTTTGGGTTTTTGTAGTACCCAATACCCACTGCAAGCGCTCTCCGAAAAAAAGAAAAAAAAAGGAGTAGCTGATGACAAAATGCCCTTGCAGTAGCACTGTCAATGCCAAGAGCTCGTGCTGGGAAATGCACATTCATGCGCTGCCAGGGTTCTCCCCACGGTGGGCGGCAGTGGCTTTGCCGCCCACCGCTCCGACTGACCGCCCATGGCTCTGACTGACCGCCCACCACTCGATTATGCCACAAGATGACAATGCGATTTTGCCTGCACACATGACTGCAGTCTGTTGTACTCGGCAAGCCTGCATACCGCCACGTTATCGTGTGTTATTGTAACTGCTGCCACTCTTTCAAACAAGTAGAGTGGAGCCGCAGAGGGGGGGGAGCGTGCTCTGCTTGGGAGAAACAATATAAACAGATGTGACGAATGTGCACCGCGCAGCGGTTCTCTCCACAGGCAGTGAGTTGCAGAGAGCAAAAAGCCGAGAGGACTTTTCTTTCACTGCTCAATGCTTGCTGCATACCTGCCAAGTCTCCCGTATTACTAAGAAGACTCCCGAATTTCGACCAATATGCATGGGTACGATTGACAGAAAAATCTCTCGGAAAACGCAAATTCCCCCCCTCCTCGCACTTAAAGGAGCTGTGCAACGATTTTAACGTTTAAAGAATTGGCGTTTTCTACTTTTTACATTGTTCACCTTGTCACAAAGGACAGAAAACACACCTCCCTCCTTCGAAATGTTGCGATTCCGCCACGTAATCGCGAGGCAAAAATTAGAATATTCCTCGAGATGCAGCCGCGAGCGGCGGCCATGGGAAGGAAACACGCGGCATGACGTCAATGGGGAATCTTGTAGAAAGATAGCAAGTTGTGCGAATACCTGCTCGATAAAAGGTAACTTTTCTATAAATCTTGTCGTTACAACATAAATATAAATGCGTCAAAAACCTGTTATCATCGAAAAAACTTTTATTATACGGAGTTTCAGTAGCGCCATCTATCCTAGGTCCACAAAACCGTCAGCAGCGGAACAGCCGCCAGAAGCTGGAGGGAGAGGGGGGACAGGGCCGGACTAGGCTGGACGGGTATGGCCGGACCCGGATGGGACTTTCCTCCTTTCACCATATTGTTTGCGCTGCGCCCGCCAGCACGTGGTCACGCGGTCGCGAGCGGATGAGTTCTCGCTGCTGACTGATGGCTCTAAAGGGAGAGCTTCACCGGAACCCCGCGCCTTCCCCATTGACGTCACAGCGCACGTGACTCGGAAGTTAGTGAAGGAGTTGAGAGGGGGGGCGCCGAAAACCTCAATCTTTGTTCATTTTTAAAAAAAAAACTAGGACATGCAGACAAAAGAGGTTTTTTGTTCTTTACTTCAGAAAGGTCGAGACACCAACTCCCACATTAGTTAAGCAAAAGCACTAAAACTGTTGCACAGCTCCTTTAAACAAGGAGTCTTTGCCATTGCAACAAATGGCTGCAATGATAGCGAGGACCAGCTGTATCTCGCTAGCATGAGCAGTGCAATATAAACGTAATGAAGTTGTCTTCATGTAAATTTCTTATCAATATTTCTTTTTAAATAACGGGAGAATTTCTAAGCGGGGGGGGGGGGGGGGGGGCACTTAGAAATTCTTACGGATTTGGTTTCTCCAAACTTGGCAGGTATGTTGCTCGTGCCGTGGCTTGCTTTATCTTCGCCCCTTTGCTCGCTCCTTGGCTTTCCTTCCCCACTTTTTTTTTTCAAGGCAGTTTAGTTTTTATTTTATCACCGTAGCGTGGCGCCACTCACAGGGCCGCAAAGTTAGATGCGTTCTGTCGGCAAGCCAGATCGTCCCGCATTGCAAACTACCTCCCCCCGCCGCCGTCACCACCACCACCACTCGCATGGTGGTTATGTCCACTGCTAAGAAATTCCTGGGGAGAACCCTGCGCGCTGCGGATCAAAAGAGAAACAGAAGTGTCTATTTTGTTGCGAACACTTTTGTTCACGAACCCCACAGTGCGTGAATGCGACGCCAATGCCCTACTACTTCGCCGTGACGTGTTTCAGCCATCCCTGTAACTGTACAGTGCATTAACATAGGACTGCTGAATTTTGTTTCCATTGGTTCATAATGTCAAGAAGGTTCCTTTTTCTTGTCTATAGCTTTGGGAGGCAGGTGTCAAATAATTTGCATTGTGATCATCATAGCCAAAACATGCTTTTCTTAAAGCTGCAGCGAACTCCCACATGGATATTTCAGATTTCTAGGATCTGTTGCGTACAGGTCTCGTGTAGTTACAAAGGATAAGGATCTGGATTTCCAGATCGTCTTTTTATGATGCAAGCTCAACCCATGTGCACTAAGCATCTGCAAAAAGCTTAAGATTTCAATCGTGCTTAGCCTTTTCTTAAAAAAATGTGACCAAGCATTGCAACACCCCCCCCCCCCCCCCCCCCCAGTTTTTTTCTTTTTCAGATAGATCTAGAAAAAAGAGGATGCGTTGCAATGTTTGGTCACGTTTTTCATCGGGGAAAGGTCACACCTGATTTTATTTTTGATTTTCTAGGATACTTAAGGCACATAGGTTGAGTTTGCATTATGGAAAGACAACTTCAAAATCCACTTTAGTGCTTAATTTAAACACCAGGGGCTGTTGTAGGGCACCTGGTTGTGGGTGCCGGCTCGCTCTCACTGCGTGTCTCTGCCCCTTCGTCTGGAAAGGGTCCCACGGACAAGCAGATTGAGACGCGGATGCCCGACGGACGCCGCAGGATCACGCCCCTCTTCATTCCCCCCGACCCCGAGATCGGGTGAGTGCCGGCCCGGTTCCCTCGGGGGACTTACGGGCCTGAACCCCAGGGTTTAATCCTTGTTGTTCCGGTGTGTGACAACGCTGTGCTAGACAGGACTGACCAAAACCCTTAACCCAAACAGTGCCTGGTAACTTGACGAAACAGAAAACAAACTGATTGTGCCAGTGCCACGTAGAGGGGGAAAGTGTAAACAACGCACATTGGTGCTCCATTCTCTCGTAGCTCTCTGCGTCGAGCTTGACTGGAAGGTCACACTTTCTCTCTTTCTCTCTCTCAGATTCTCAGCAGTGGTTTCTGTTTCGGTGGTTGCCGATGCCGTCGTTTTTAGGATACTCTATCTCGCGAAGAAATATTAGGTAAAATTTTATAAATGCTTAACATTAGAGTTGTCTGAAGTGTTTCTTCGGCGGCAAGGCTGCTTGTCGTGGTTTTTTGTTTCTCTTTTGTGGGCTGTCGGGAAAGTGTTTTTGTCGTAGAATGGCGAATATATCTGGTTTCTGTAAAAGCATCGGTATGCTATAACATAAACACATCTTCGAGAGCCTGCAGGCGTAAATATTCCTAGAAATCTCGACAAATCAGCTGGATGTGGTTGAGGTGCAAATATAACGAAGGTCTACATGCCTCGAGGCAGGTGGCTTAAATTGAAAAGACCTTTATAAAAAATGCGTGCCACTGCTTCTTGAGGTTTGACAGTCATTGGACATATCTATATTTGCGTCGGCCCTTGCGAAGAAGTCAAGGAAACGAAAATGAGGACTGAAAATAAATCGAGCAGGACTCTCATCTCTTAAGGATGAATAAGTCAACGTTAATACTCAGTATGATTGTTCGGCACCTTTGGAAACATGTATTTCGGTGTCTGCGTTGAATAATTACTCCCGCATATCTAGACCCGTTCCGCAAAGATCAGACGTCCCGCAGCATAGCAGAACGACCGTGCCCTTTGCTCTGCAGGGACGTCCCCGTTCCATTCAACAGCCAGGCACTGCCCAACTTTAGTTCCTCGACGGAGAGCAAGAGCAAGATCGTCATCGAGAAGCGGGACGAGTCAAGCAGCGTGCCTGCGCCCGAGGCTTCGGACAAGTCGTCGGACAAGCCCACCACTGCCCTCAAGGTGGGTTCTCCCCAAATTCCCACGCTTGCCCCGCAGACAGGAAGGTACAGTCTCCACCAATATGAAAGACCTGCTCGGAACGCGTGGTTACAATGCCTAGAGCGCATCTCCGACTGATGTGTTTTGCGTCATATTCCGCCCAAGCATAGAAAGTGATCCCGAAGCAGCAAAAAGTGATATCACAAAAGCTGGAGTGTCGTGCTCTCAGATGTCGCGATCCTGGCTTTTGGGCGTAGAAGTGCTTTAAAAAGCACGAGAGTATGGTAGTGTCATTAGGCAGTTTTAGTGGACCGTACGCTAAAGCTTTGCGTACACAAAGATATTGCGGGTTGGAGTGCGCATGTGCAGAATGCAATGGGGGGGCTAGTGTATTGCGTACGCATGCAACGCTGGGGATTTTTCATAGCGGGGTTTGCGGGAAGCTCGAGAGAGATCTTGGGCCCAGCGAGAGCACCCCTTGCAAGATGACGGTTACCTCGAATGGCGCAGTAAGGGTGACGTGGTGTTTGCGAAGTTCAGATTTACGTGAAATTGCATGGGGCTCAGCTCGGCAATTCTTTCTGGGACCTATTGCGGTCGAGTCAGTTGGCCGTGCAGCTCAAGGAGAGCATAGTGAAAGTGTTTGCCACTTGCAATGTGCGTGATCGCCGCAATCTGCTCGACGCTAAGCCTCTTCATGCAGTTTATTGCCGACGAACGAACGGCTCTTCAAAGAACCGCCCAAGTTGTCGCTGTGCACCGGACATCACTAGGTCATAGATTTTTTTCCGCGATAGCATTGATAAAAGGCGCCTTTTCTAAGGTACGATTGACGGAGGCTTTGATATCGAATTTGGCTAAGTGTTCGTAGCCTCCGTGCCCCGCAGAAAAGCGCGCATGACCAGGCAGCTGCAGCTTGGTTTAATTTGAAATAAAGTGATCGGAAACGTTTTCATTTTCAATATTTCTTTGGAGGAGTATGGTGGCACTGTAAGCATGCGGAATTCTATAACTCTGGCAAATTTAACTAAGATCACGAAGGGTGTTGACTCGGCAACGTAACGCACAACTAAAATAAGTCCGAGCAGGTCGCTTTTAGCGTACGCTATAGACCTTTGCAAAAATCGCCTTCTGCATGCTGACATCTTTGTATGCTGGGCTGTGGAAAGCCTTCTGAGCATGCGCTATTGCTCTGCTGTGCGGTATATCAGACCCTGCGCATGCGTACACAGCTCAGTGACTCATAATTTTTTGCCCGAGTGATAAGCGATGCAAAGGTCTACACTGATGCGCATTGCGTTTGTAAGAGCCAGTAACGCTATGCTAAAACTGTCTATTGTTGTCGCAACGTCCCAACTCTTGGAGGCCGAAGCTGCAATGGACTGTCATCCTAGGGAGCGACCTGCATCAGAGTGGGCACCTGCCACATTTACTACCGCTACTACAACGCCGCCAGGATCGCAGCCAGCGACTGCATGACACTTTTACGACGTCATCAAACGGAAATCGGGGGACCACTTTTTTTTTTGGACGCGGTGAACACACCAGTCTCGGCCACGCGCTTCGAACGGGTCTTTTTTTATTGGCGAAGACTGTACCTCTCCCCGTGCACGAGGCGAGTGGACGGGAAAAGGCTTAGTGTAAAATGCAGAGCATATGCACGCACAGAAGATAGGTACTGGTAATCTCGAAAAATGAGAATGAGCGCTCGTTAGGTTCGAGAACGGAAAAGCAGAAGGGCTGCATGGTAGGATGGGCCCTCGTTTGATCCGACAGAATGGTATAGGAGCGGTATGGGGGTCTGGCAGAACCTTCGATTCTTAAAGCAGTCGCAATGCTCTCGTCAAGCCTGCTTTGCGTTGGCGCTCTCTAAAGCCGGGCGTTGGCGCTCTCGTGTCAGATTTACTGCTTTGCACAGACGCACGTGCATAAAGCTTCACCACTTTGCAGTGCGCTTAAAATAGCATTTGACGCGGAGGAACACCTCGGTTGGCTCGTTGGGCTCAAAAGTTTGGCGGAAGGGGCGCATGATGTATCCTTTGCTTGTATTTGAAATGTTTGAAAGGTAGTGGGGAGGCACTTGTGACTTGGGCACATATTCAGTACTTTATGTTTGACGGGTCTCGGAGAGCAAGATGCTCGATTTGAACACGAAACAATATTTTATTGGCCGACTTCCATCCAGTTCTGTAACGTTTGGCTGTAGCGGCCTGTTGTAATAAAATACCGACACCGAAATGTGTTATGCCCATAGAGAACCATATAAAAAAATCTTCAGTCACCCGGCAGGATTTGAACTCTCCACCTTGAGATTGTGAGTCAAGTGCTTTGCCAACTGAGCTAGCCAGGCTCGGTGGTATGAACCATGCAAGGGCGAGCTGATTCGTGCGACGCTTGAATCGGCTCGCGCGCTTTGTGGCTTTTCCGCTCATGTAGCGCCATCTCACGGCGTGCATCAGGAATGAAAGCGAATCTTGGTAGGCGACAATGTTCAGATGCCCATCTTTTCTTCCCTGGAAGCCCTATCGCACATTCTGTGCTTACCAGTCTTTGTCAGCATGATCAAGCTTGTAGAATTAATTTTCTTCTGAGTATGAAATTATAATGACGTAAGAGAGGATTGCTAAGCTGGGATGCATGCTCTTCTGTCAAATAAGCTCATGTGTGACCCTATCTCTTACCAAACCTAGCTACTTTGGCATACGTGAGCTTGTCTGTTCTATTAATTCCTTCTACTAGACGGTTTTTTTCCGAACCATACCTTCCCACCATTTTCGGTAACAAGCATTGGGATAACTGCTGGCAGGGTGTGACAAAAAATTTTATCCCACGTGGTCTTTGTGTAAGCAGGGCCTCTTAAACTTCTCCATCTCGGAGAACACCCATCTCTTTTGATCGGTAGCCGACAAACCCCTTCCAGTTTTGGCATTGATGCAAGAAAGAAGTGCAAAAGCCCAGAGTGCTTATAAGCAAAAATGAACACGTTTGGGAATGTCTGGCACATAGTTACGCTTTGCTGGGTAACTCGGACGTCCCAAAATATTGCTTGAACTAGAAATAAACACCTCACCAAAGGGCAGGGACAGCCAAAGAAATTTGGGAGCTGAGGGTATTCTGGGGAACCTCTACATTCCTTGGAACCCAATTTGAGAAATCATAATGTGAAAAAAAAAAAGGGAGGTCGTTGCCCCCTCCTTTAGTGGCATTGTGTCTTTACTGTGGAATCTGTTTTTGCCTTCTCCTTCAAGGAAACTGCCATGACCCTGAATGCTCAGAACCAGGAGAAGGAATCTGGGCAGCAGACGACGACCACAACGACCACCACCACAGTGACGGTGGTGGCCTCCTCTGGAGGCGAGGGGTAAGTGGTGACAGCTTCACCTTCGTCAGGTTTATGTTTTGAGAGAATAACTGGCGAAATGGGGCTTGTTTTTGATTGATTGGTAAGCTTATCTTTCACATTGTCTGCCCTCATCACCGCCATTCATTTACATAGTCCACAAAAAAAAAAAAAACGCGGAAGGGGTAGACGAGCTGGTGTATACAGTTGTCAACCAATCTTTCGGACTTCACAGGGACTGAAAAAACGTCCGTATATAGAGCAATCGGAAAATCAACAGATTTAAAAACTTGCCTTTATTACGTCTAAGTGGGATTAAAAAGGCCGTAAATAGTGCCTTGCTTCAGGTTACGCCTCCGTTTGCGTTCAGCAACTTTCTTTTAGCTTGAGAATCGCTGCCTTCTCTAGTGTTATGGTCGAGTACTTTCTGCGCTTCTTAGCGACACATCGCAGCAACGGAAGAACAAATGGGGCAGTGACGTCCAAGCCAATATAGTCCGATAACATGATTCACCGAGATGAGATTGAGGTGAGAGGTGCAAGTCCACAACTGCAATGGCGAACGAACAAAGCAAAATGATAACAACAATGATGATGATAATGACGCGCAGCTAGAGAAAAAAATGCCGTAAAGCGTCACCTAGTGATAGGAGTTAGCAGTACTCAAGTAGCGCCATGGCCTCCGAGGGCAGGCGCTTCGGGATCTTGGAGGCCATGGTAGTGCTGCCAGACCAAGTTAGTCCATGTGCAGCCAACATAGAATCCAAAATGGCCACTTCTCGGCGGTGTGTCTTGCTGATCGCTCGCAACGATTTTGTCCGAAAAGTTGAACTTTCGGACTTCAAGTTGTCCGAAACATCTGTCGTGATTACGCACTATTTCTATCGGGTAGGTCACGGTTCCTCCTTTAGGTCCGAAATATCGAACAAGTCCGAATTATCGGCACCCGAAAAATCGGTTGCCAACTGTATTGAACACAATGGTAAAACTCGAGACTAGGTGGTGAACGATAAGAACTATAAGATATACTTGATTAAAGGAAAAAGAGGGGAATAGACTATGTCTCTTGAGACACTGTCCGTGTCCCCCACCTTGTTGTCTCTGTTACCGTTTTTATTGTGTTTTTCCCAGGGTGTCGAACCGGTCAGTATTTCGGTTCGGTTAGGGTTCGGGTTCAGTAGCATTGTATTTTGTTCCTGGTTCAGTTCCGGTTTATGGTAGCGCACATAATATCACTCCGGTTACCGGTTTCAATAAGCTGCGAACCGGTTCGAACCGGTTCCTAACTTGACCTTTGAATATTGACCGAGCATTTCCTGCAGCGTTTTCTGAGCACGAGATACTTGCAATAGATCCATTCCAATACAACTCCCTCTTCAGGCAGATATGAAGACTCTGCACGGTGACGGGGTGACGTGCGCAAAAGACACCATTAATGTGGCAAGGCTATTCCTTGTATATTACTGTTCTTAAGTGAACTATATATATATAAGCGACCGGGGGCTTTCCATATTTATGGTGTCTTTTGCACACGCAGCTGTGCAGTATTTCAAACTCTTATGGCGAATTCCACTGGGCGTTTTGGAGCACGCCGGGATCAGTTGACCAGATGAATGGAGCACACGATCCGAACGGGGTCGCGCCACCTGCGGATCCCCAGTGGAACATGACCACTGCTCCGGATCGGCGGATGCCTTCCCGTCATTCAACTGCCCGGGAATCCCCTTTCCGCGGCCGCCGCGGTCGTTTTGAAGACGCTTTCGCAATCGCGGCGCTAACACGTGTTCGACGCACGAGCGGCAGGAATGGCTCAGGAGCTTCTAGCAAAGATTGCCGGAACGCCCGTAGCGCGGCAAAACCTTCTCTTCTCCTTCCTGGAAAACGAACCGGCTGTCGAGCCAAGGGGTAAGAAAGCGGCCATTACGAATTCTTCTGAGGCGAGATGGGCGAGATCAGGCGAGATACCCCGCGAGAAAGGAAGTCACGTGTGTGCGCCGAGGGCTGGCCTGGCTGGCTTCCGGTTGAATCCGCCGAAATTGTCGGAGCGACTTTTCTCGGATCCAGATCGAGATCTGGAGCGGGAGCTAATCCAAAACGACCAGTGGAACACGTCCGCCTCGATCCCGATCGAGCAGTGAAATAGGCTCGCTCCAGAGAAATCGATCCCGGCGCGCTCCAAAGCAACCAGTTGAATTCGCCATTAGTGTTTGGGCGTATTTCGCATGCTTTGCTCGCTTTCCGAGGTGACAATCACGCACGTGCTGGGCTGTGAAGATCACACGCTGGGCTGAAAGGTCTCTAGCTAGATTGCTTGTCCTCCATATGTTTTGGTTTGTTTTGCTCTGCACACGTGAACACGCACGTATAATGAAATGTGACTACATCTGTACAGCGCTTCGGGTTTCGGCGGAAAAACGCTGTTCTAAAGATCTCGTGGCGATGCATTGTCTAGTCACTTTGACTTTTTTTCGCAAAAAACGTCCTATGCAAATTACCCGGTCTGAGGGACTCAGCCCGGGTCATTTGTACCTGTCAGCCACCGAACAAAGTTCCGGTAATGCCACCACAGCGAACGCTGTTTCTCGAATGCTCAGTTGAAGACGACGAAAGAGGACTTCAAACAAAAATGAGAAAATGGTTGAACAGGTGACATGCTGGCCTTGCTAAGTCTTACAAACCTACAAAAAAAAAAAAAAACCATTTTCTCCCCTTCCCCCCCCCCCTTTTCCTTCTCACCCTGGCCTCCTTCCAGGGCGCGGCGCGTCGGCTAATCATCGCCGAGTAGCGTTGCCTTCAGCAACCCCTGGTTTTCTCTTTTTTTTTTCTTTTTTGTAAAGTAACATTTTGAGTATGTTGAAGAAAAGACTGTTTTTCATTGAAATGGACGACAGGCGACTCTACAAACTATACTGCCGATGCAGCGCGGTACTTGTCCCCCTTTCCTCCAGGGTGTCGCTGCACTCAAGTGGAAGGTCACGTGGTGCGCTCTCGGTGCTCGATTGGCTAAATGGCTCATCGACTGCAACTACGGGCCATCTTGAGGTCAAACATTCGCGGACGCGAAGGCTTCGGTGCCTAGAGGGGCTGGAATCCGCTCCGACACTTGGACATTTCGTAGCCAAGCTGCCAAGCGGTGCTTTGAAATCGCCGCCACCGCTACTGTGCCGCCAGGGTCCATCCTTGAAACAAAGGAGAGTTGAAGCTCTCCAGACGACGATGTATTTTTTTATTACGTATGCAATAAAAACGGAATGCAAAAATATCTCACAGTATGTAGGATTAGTCTTGGCAGCATAAGAAAAATATACGCCCGCAACTTTTCCCATTTAGAATAATTATTGACACAACTGGCCCTGAACCGTTTTCGTTGAACCGGTAACCGCCACATCAGATTATGGTTTCGTTCCGGTTCGGGTTCAATATCAAGCGTTCGATTTCGATTTCGGTTTTGTTCCGGTTCGGTCAAAAATAACGGTTTTGATCCGGTTTTCGGTTCGGGTTCGGTTTCGGTTCGACACCCTGGTTTTTCCACCCTTCTCTCAGGGTTTATCATTGTGTTTTGTGATTTTCTTTTCCCGAGCTTTCTAATAGCCGCGTCCCACTAGAGCGACAGACAGCAACAAACGACAGCGACACACGACAACGAGCGACAGACGACACCGACAGACAGCCTGTTTGTCGGAGTCCGCCGTCCCACTTGGCGGACACGACGCAGAACACGGGGACAAGGGCACTTGTCTTTTAGTGGGACTGGAGTTGTCAACAAAACACTTCAAAATACACAGACAAACGGAGTCTGGTGACGCGGTTTTCCTGTTTTGCTCTTTGGGCATAAAACGCGCCGACAAACACGGTGAAAGTGGAGACGATTACTTTATTTCTTGATTAAAGCTTCCGCTTGTCTTCATTTGCCGTTGGGGACTTTCCACAAACAGTCGTGACGATCGACACCAAACTTTTTCCGAACTAGAATACCCGAATCATTCCTTTTTTGGGTCGTTCGAGGAATTCTAAGTGAGCGCCACGGAATTTCACGCCGATTTTGAGGATGTTTAAAACTTCATATCCGAAGGATCGAGGGCAGGCATTTTTCGGAGGACAATACGGCATACTGATATCACAGAGCGTGATGAGAAGTCTCTCGTCTGCCGGAATGGATTGCCGCGGAACGTCGTGTCCTACTTTGTGGTGAGCGGTCTTACTTTGGTCAGTCCTCGAACATGAGTGTAACCATCCTGATGCAGGGGCGTACGTAGACCTCGGCGTCTTGAAGCACCACCTCGCGCACCAAGTTTTGCGAGCAAAACCAGCCACAGCAAATTCCTTTTCGCTACACGAACGCCCGGCGCCAGCAAGCAAGCCGCGCCCGCGACCACTACGAGCAATCGAGGGACCGGAACTGCGGGAACGAGGAGTGGCCTTTAAGGGCTTCTCTGAAGGTCGAGCGGCGGAGCGAGCCACGGGGGGAACGGGAGGAAGGGTAGAAGGGAGGGAAGGGAGGCAACAGAATGCACAAGCGGGCGAGGAGGATAAGTTTGTCTCCGAGACATGTTCCTCAGTGGGACTGCTTGCTGCGCTTCAAGTCCAACGACAGACAAGAACTTGTCCGTCGTCGATCGTTTGTCGGCGCTTGTCGGCGATTGTCGCGGGCGTTGGTCGTTGCAGTGGGACGGCATCGGCGACACGGAACTTTGTGGTGTCGTCGGACAAAAATCAGTGTTTGTCGCTCTAGTGGGACGAGGCTATAACCAAATTCAAAAGAAACAAGGAAATGGCAAGCAAAACGTTTTTCGGTGTGAACAGAACATCTTGTGAGCTTTCTGGAGCTTTCGAAATTTGAGGGATTGTGAAATCCAACTAACTGTTGCATACTACATGTGGATAAAAATCGGGTAACAAATATAGAGAATTGCACGGTGATCTATCCACGCTTACTGCCAGGACGGAGAAGCCCGTCGTCCCCACGAAATCGACGAACGAGCCTTTGCCAAGCTCCAAGCGGAAAGCAACGGAGACAACACCCGTGGCGGTGAAGCCGCCAGAGAAGAAACGTGGCCGACCACCGCTGGCGCACACATTGCAGCAGCAACAGCAACAGCAACAACAGCAACAACAACAGCAGGTATGTTCCGAATTCCGGCACTCATTTTTAAGTGTGTAGCATTTATAGGGCCAGCTTTGGGCACTTTTGTGTCAGAGCCTGGGGATGTAACCTAGACGTCATGGTGTTCTGTGAAGATCGTCACCAACATGACAGTCGTGACACCATGTCATGACATCACACGACACTGACGTCATGTGATGTCAGGCGACACCCTGACATGACATTGTCATGTGGTCGTGTGACGTAGGGTCACCTCAACCACGTGCTCTCCCAATGGCCATATGGTGCTGTGACATCATCTGGCACCATGATATTGCATGTTACGTCAGATGTCACCATGACCTCGCTGAGGATCTATGTATACTGTGCATTTACCGTACCTTTGAGATATTCTAAATAGATTAGCAGTTTTTTTTCTCTAGCTTTAAGACAGGCCACGTTTGCGCAGCTAGTGCGCAATTTTCGTACAGATGGACATGCTGAATAGAATGTACGGCTGGATAGGCGGTAAATTGCCAGTGGGGGCCACCGATACGATGAGAAGGGAAAGAGAAATTAGCAAAAGTAAGACACTGCCCCGGTGTTCATAGCCACATATTTTTCACTTAGTTATCTACCGTAAAATCTCGTAAGGGCGTCCTCCCCCGAGAGATTGCCCATCCGGTTTTTCTGGCTAAATATCCGTAACATAAAGGTTCCGAAACATTGCCAATTCTCATCAGGCTTCGCGCGGTGTCCGACGGAAATTCGCATTAAACATGCGATCTGCGGTACCGGTATGTCTGACAAGCTTATAACAAATTCCTGCATTTTTGTCCGTGATCTGCACGTGCGATATCGGTTCCCGTGACAGGCAAGTTTGTAGCGTGTTCCCGCATGTTTATTGCACCATGAAACTTGAATCTGCTGCGTCTGCGATCTGCGGTATCCGTTCCCTTGAGATGCAAATCTCGGTAGGTTTCTGCGTGTCCTTCGCACCGTGAAATACATATCTGCTGCGTCTGCAACCTGCGGTATCCTTTCCCGTGACACAGGAATCCGCAGCGAATTCCCGCATGTGTGTATCACATCTTGAAACGCAAATTTGCTGTGTCCATGATCTGTGCTATCAGTTCCCGCGTCACGTGGTTTGTAGCAAGTGCCCCGGTGTTTATCATTAACTTTTGATAAAGTTTTGCTGTCGCATCCCCAAAGATGGCCCACTCCATGTTTTCACCATTTATCTCTTCATTTTGGGTGGGTGTTCTTGCAGTATTTTACGGGTATGTATTTACCACCTACAGAAACCTTGTCACGACTTTTACTTCCTCTAAATGATCAGGTTTGTTCATCCTTCCTACACACCGGCGCATCCGAAAGGCTGCTCCGTATTTATTTTTTCACCTCAGTGTTGCAATCCCTTTAGCACCTATTGTAGGGCACCACTGAACATATGTTTATCACTGTAAATCCAAAATTGATTTAGCGTTTTGTGGTTGTTCACCTTAAGGCGCGGTGCTTTTTACAGCTTTGAGCAGCATTGCGGGAGACTTGAGCTTTGAACTCAGGAAAAGCTTCATGCTCTTCAGCCCCCTGTGAAACATTGTGGAAGCTGCACTCTGAAAGAAGTCGTTTATCCCCTCTTGAGCATTTTCTGGGGCTATGCACTTGCATTATCACTTTGACCAGTGCTTTGCATAACTTCTGTTAAAATGTAGAGTGTGTCGTTCTATGACCCAACTCATGGATTGGAAAGCAGTTATGTGATTGCAAGAATAACAACACTCTGCCTTTCCTTTAAGATAATATTGACAGAAAACCTACACAAAATTCCTATAGCTGTTTGTTTGTGCTAATTTAAAGTAACGCTGAACAAAACTGCCATATCTTTTTTTGCAATGTTGACAATTTGGCTGACTTTTTAGCACAACCAATCTTTTTGAGAAGTAGATGATATCTGAAAAATAGGTCTTAGCATAAATTATCTGGGAGGCATGAAAATGAGTTCTTGCACCCATCAACCTGCCATCGTAATCAAACTTGATAATGCGTGTTATAAAGTTAGAAGTGGCTGATGTTTTAAATGCAAAGGGTTTTGATATACCCTTTAATTAACAAATAAATAAAAAACAGAGACCGGCGGCTTTTAAGCATTCATTTGTTTTTCTTTTGCTGACGTGACTTTTGCAGCAATCTTTATTTTATAAATCTACTTCAGTCCTTGGGTCTCACCTCAAGTTTCTCACTGGACCATGTTTTGTGTGACAGCGTTGCTTTCCATCTCTAGGATGAGGGAAGTTGCACACCACTAAAATGATTTTTGTGTCCTTGTTCATCCCTTATTATGTTGCAGTGCCAGTGAATCATGATTTTTTAGTCAATCTTAGACGAGCGCGTGAAGCAATGCTTCCTACGAGAATAAAGCAGCAAAGGCAAACAACCTTTTCTCCGCCGCTATGCGGCGTCGATTCCGCTGAAGTCTCTGCTTGTAAATGGTTCTCATACTCAATGTACTGTCGAAAATACCTGCTCTATTGGTGCACAAAAAAACGCTTGTATCATACAGGAATCATCATTAATCATAATCTGTCATTTACAAAATCTATCTGGTCTTCTCACGATAAACAATTTTAAGAAAAGCAGATCCCTCTATAGGCCACTGACGACAGTCTGGCAAATACTGTAGTAGGCTTTCCTACCTGCGTAATGTCTTATTTCATAGTGAAGAGTATAGTGTCTGTATAGTTGTTGGTCAACACATCAAATTTCAGTCTCTTTCGGAAAAGGAAACTATGAGTTGGACAGGGTACAGTGATAAACGGAGGAAAGATGATGTTTTATCATTTGCTACGCACCTTATCAGTAGGGCAGTCTGATTCCTGGTTCTGACAAAATTCCAGATAGGCTTTCTCACCTCAAGGGGGAATTGTTTTCACATGCGAGTTGGGGCAGATGTGTGATAAAATTCTTTGAATCGGCAAGGCGAGGCGTGTATGTCGAAAGGGATATTACGTGTCTACGTGATTGTCCAGCTGTGCGATTACTACAAAAGATTCCCAATCTTTTAATGGTCTGCACAGTTTCTATCTCAGACAAATTGAAGACTGTATTAAATGAGGTGGGTGTTTGTTTATTTCTCGGTTTAAAAACTACATATTTACCCCTACACATGTTTATGTGTAACGCACTAGCTTCGCTTCGTTCACAGTGTCCTTTCAATGCCGCGTTTGTTTCGTGCACGAAGGACCAGATAAAAACAAAATAATATAGCATTTAAATAAATAGCAATCCCTTTTCTCTTGGGATATTTTGCACTGTAGTCACTGCCAGGACGAGAACGGCAGAGTGGCCCTTTTGAACGCCTGGCCTCCAGGTCGTGCTCATTGCCTCTCGTGAGATGCCGAAGCGTTGTAGAAGGTAGGAACTTGACTCTGAAGGCGGGACGACTGAAAGACCTCCCTGCTGTTCTCAGCGTGTCAGTGACCATGGGTGATGTTCCTGATTCTGAGAGTTTCAAATCCTAGGCTTGTTCTCCCTGTTGTGACGTTCCTGATTTTGAGAATCTCGAATCTTAGGCTCGTTCTCCCTGCGTGCGCACCTTTTCAGGCTGAGAAGGGGGATGGGGCCCGGCCCTCCTCGGCCCAGGCCCCAGGCCACGTGCCGCATCGCCAGCAGGCCCTGTTTCCCGCTCTCAAGCAAAACATGCCTGTCACGGTGAAGGTTGGTACTGCCAACATGTCTGCCCATGGCAGGATAACTGCTTTATTCTAAAGGCATGGGAATTTTGTGTCTGCAAATGTAGCTTCAATGAAGTCGCAGTGCCACGGTACTTTGTGATGTCATCCTAGGGGTGATCAAAGTGAAAATTGACCGCATCTCCACGTGGTGAATGATGTTGCTTGGGGCGAAGCTCTGGTGGTGCTTGTCTGCGTAGACGCCGAGCCGCAGCATGCCGAGCCTTTTCATTCATGTCAGTAGGAGAATGTGTGGTTTTCTTCTTTTTCTTTTTTTAAGCAGACAGATGGGATGGCATCTCGGAACCCCCTACTCTTTTTTTTTCTTCTTTTTCTTTTTTCATAATTTTTTTCATCTTTTTTTTCCAATTTTTTTTTGCCCTACACGAGCACGTGAGCATGTGCTCACGTGCTCGTGAGCATGTGCTCACGTGCTCGTGAGCACGTGATCTCACGAGCAGAAGCACGAGCACCCGACGCCGGGCCTACGGCGGACGGCGGACGGACATGGCTAGCCCCTAAGGAGCTTCGCCCCTAATACAGTTTCTGGTCTGAGCAACAAAATATTCATGCTACCGTATTTTCGGGCATATAAGTTGCGGTTTTTTTTTCAGCCATTTTTCTTAGGGGCCTAGTGGTCCAAAGCTTAATTCACAAGTGTTTGGCACGTTGAACTTCCGTTCGCTCGGCATGTGTACACTCGAATAAAGCCTTCTCATTTTGCGCGTTTAGGTCCTTTTGCTGCGAAACACTAGATTGCCTTCGCCAGACAGCGCTGTGCTATGGGCATTTCTCGCAAGTCGAAACATCAAAGTTGTTGCGCATCAAACGGCGTGTGTGAACTAGCCGATTGTGTGAAACTCCGATTTCGCAATACCGATGCGTGTAAAACGAAACAACTCATCGCATGAACTGTGCCAAGAGGTGTGACCTATAAAAAGGTGCGACTTATATACCAACTTTTCTGCAAAAATAGCTCAATATACGGAAGTGCGACTTATACTCCGGAAAATACAATATTTACATTATGTTTTATGTAGGTATTTCTAGTATCGTTTTATTCTGTCGTTTAATTAACCAAATCGGATGTGTAATTTATATTTTAAATTTGCACAGTGAGAAACCAAAGGGAAGTCACTCAAGAAAATGGAAAGCATATTTGTTGGATTGGTTGCTCTAAAATTTGTCTGCCACATAGATCTCTGCTATGACATCAATGGGGCTGCTACCAATGCAGTGCTGTTTTCTTACTAAGTAACGACGTTTGACGTTGCAGCACATTGTCCAGAGACCACTTCGTAAAAGGACATGCTCCATTTTGACCTCATTATTCTCTCTTTTTTAGATCAGCCCCTATGGGGACTCCACGATGCAACGGAGCATTCAGCTGCAGACGGACATTCCCGTTCCTGGCTCGCGGACGGTCAGCAAAGTGCGGTGCAGTACGGAAGAGAGCATCTTCTGGGAGCACCTCGTCTCTGGCCGGGGAGTCGCCCTCGCCGGCAGCAGGTTAGTGCAAGTCCTCCGGCTTATCTCGTCTTGCTCATCTGTGTGCTTCTCCGGTTGTCGTGCTTTCCAAGAAGAACTCCTTGCATGTCGGACATGCTTTCGTTTTAAACAAAGCTTCAAATGAGAACCCTCCATGGACCTTGCTTGCTCGTGATGGTGTTGGTCGCACTGTAGCAAGGCCATGGGAAAGAGTGTCAGCAACGAAATGCAGCTGACTTCATTGTCCTAGCTACAAGAAGCAAAGTGTCATGTGACGCTATGGTGTTGCGTTTTGTCAGTGTCATATCACACAGGGTGCCACACGACATTGAGGTATCATGTGACGTGACAGCGGAAAAATGTTGCCTCTAAATTCCGAGAAAGAGTTTAAAGACGCCCTTCAAGTGCTGTCGAACCTTCGTTCCATTTGACGGAATGTCTAAGCCAGGCAATTTTGGTTTTATTTGGTGGTATAAAATCATGGGTGTTGAATTTGAAAGTGAGAGCAGTGTGTCTATAAAGAAGAGAGGGCTTCTGTGTGGTGTCTGCATTTTCAGTTGTTTCCATAACATTTTTGGCGTACTAGCTGTTTTCTTTAGATTGTCACGTCGGCAATTTGCCATCCTTTTAGCATGTTGACGCAGCAGTATGTAGCCGGCCACTGCCATATACTCATTCAGGCAGAAAGGCTTGTTACTCGTGTGCTTCAAGCTCGATGCATACAGTACCAGTTGTGCTTTTCGTGTAATCACTTCTGCATGATGCATGTGAAAGCCTCCAGGTTAGTTGTATTGCAATAGCTAAATTTCTCATTTATAGAGTTAACCAGTGTCTGCGTGCCTCAAAGGTAGACCGGCCTCACATTCTTCAAACACAAAGTGTCTAATTTACTTCCATCAGTGTGTTATCTGGAACAGCCACATTTCTAAACTTATATCTTCATGGGCTATGTTTCAACCAATGAAGTAAAGCTGTAAAATATGCCAATGTAAGCATGTTAAACTGTAATCTGGTTGAGCACATGCCTGTATGCACTGAGAAGTGATTAGCAGGGGATTGGCAGTCACTCTAGTATATGCATGCCTATACCAACAAATTAATGGCAAATTATTATTAGTAAATGGTTGGTAATGACTCTAGTAGGGTCCACCAAAATAACCCATCTGGGTTCACACAGTGTGATTCATTTTGTAGGACATCTAGAATGTGGAATAAGAAAAGCATGCCAGAACAACAATCCTTGAACTTGATTCTTACCTTGTGTTTGAGACATTTTGCGCAAGTGTATCTTTAGGGGGTTACATCTCCAGCAACTAAAACGAGGCTTCGTTTGGAAAATTGCAGCCAGGTGGTCTGCATAGCTTGCGAAGACCGAACGTTAACAGCATTGTCCAGCGAGACTGGTGCCAAGCTGCTTCCATCGCTGGTGCTTCCTTGGCCTGCCGCACATCTGCTCTGCAAGGGCAGTCGTCTCCTGGCACTCACTACAGTGGGATCACTACATGTGTGGTGAGTTTCAAAATAGGGCTGTAACGTAGTGAATAAGGTAGTTCAGAACAACCAAGACAAATAGAGGGAACACACAAGGCACACCAGACGCAGCATCATGTTCCTTCTCTTCATCCTTTGTTTTTAATTAAGAATTGCATTCTAACAGAAGGAAGTCCAGTTAGACGTACATAGAAAGGAGTTGGCCTGCTGCCAAACACCTGCACCTCCAACCACTTGCACATTCTCACGTGTCAACATGTTATGAGTCACCCCCACTAAATACTCCCTGACCTCAGTCCATGCATCTGTGCATTCTTCGTGCCATTGCAATAAGAAAGAGACGAGAAAAGATGACTGGGAGACATTTCGAAATGCACTGCAAACTTTTTAGTACATTTTTTTCAGTTTATTACATTCCCAGCAAAGGAAGGTGGGAGAGGAAGAAGCAGACGCAGTTCTGGTGAGGGAAGGGGGTTTCCTCCTCCCCTCGCCAGCGTTGCAGTCCCCTTCCTCCTCTTCCACCTTCCTTTCCCTTGCCTTACCTTCTTGAGTTGTCACCGACTATAGCCGCCCAGTTTTCTACCCCATCTGAACTATGCGTGTGGCACCCTCAGTTTTGTCGTGTGACACCCAAAATTTCGAATGTGAGTTGATCAGCATTTGGTATTCAGTTCCATTCCCAATACATTTAACTGTCAGAACATTTATGTTTGTTAAACCTCAATGTAAAGTAGCTTGATTTAGTGACATTTTTGTATGATTCCAGTTTTTCGTAATCCATTCGTCCTTATCAAAGGCTATCTTCTCAGATCAGCACGGTAGTTTTTTTTTATTTCTATGAAGAGGCCAATAAAAATGCCTAGCTTTTTCATTTCTTCGATCGGCTTATTGCAAAACTATATTTATTTTTATTTAGAGGATACAGTCGAGCCCGGTTATATCATACCCGGGTATTTTGAATTATTGTTTATATTGAACACTCCAAACATCCCCTTGAAAATCACATGTAATTGTATAGGCGCGTTGTTTTTTTGTATCGAACTCCCATGGTGGGGACACTCAATATAGCGAACAAAGCACGGAGGCCCGTTGCTTCTCCCGCAGTTGGTCGGATTGCGCCCGCGGCGAGCACATAGCTAGTCTTGCGGGGCTGGCAGACCACCAAGCCAGCATGCGCGCATGGAGATACAGTGCAAGAGCAGTTGTAAAAAAGAAAAGAGCAACCGTAAAAAAAAAAAAAACATACAAAAAGTGGAGGATGGCAAAAGCAAGGGGAAGGGCACGCACGCTTATGTAGGGTGGGCAGAGAGTGCCCGCTGCTGGAATGGTAGCATGCGCTCTTTCCCGAACACCGAAGTAAAATAAGCAAAAAAAAAAGTCTTTGTCAAGTTGAGTGTGTTGTAAACAACGGTTGAGCAATCGCACTTTGAACGCCTTATCTTTGTTTACCTTTTTCTTTCGCCATTTTAGAGCGCAGCTCTTAGGCGCCCGTTTCCGGCTTGAGCGGCGTCGCCATCGGCGTAACTGCGCGTTGCATTATGGGACGTTTCCCATGATGCCAACACGTGACGTCACATGTGACGCCACAAGGGTTACCAGTGACGTCACAGATGACATCACACGTGACATCACGTGTGATGTCTCTAGGGTCATCAGGGACGTCACACGTGACGTATTGTGTGACGTCATAAGGGTCACCAGTGACGTCACCGCGCGTTGCATTATGGGTAAATTTTCCCGCTAAATTTAGCGGAAAATTTTCCCCTTTGTACAAAGTATGACCTCGCTGTTAGACGCGCATCTACCAGCAAGAGAACAGGGGCATTTGTGCTATCTGAAGTTGATAATTACCTCTAGTTGCACAAAGTATGACCGTGGCCTAGGGTGACCACCTGTCCCACGACTCGCGGGACTGTCCCGCATTGAAGGGTCGTGTTCCGTGTCCCGCAAGAAATACCAAAATCTTCAAAATGTCCCGCATTTCGCATTGTCGTAACATTCACTAGGCAATTTATGGCGCTTCCGAACAGCGGGCTGCGGGGAAGCGCGGAGGTTGCTGATAAACGTGTGAGTCTCGATGGTATACCATTTTCTATCCAAGCATTGTGGGAAGCGAACATTGTCCTTGCAGGAAACAGACGCGCATGCGCCGTTGTGCCTCTCCCCTCGATGGCAAAATATTGCAAGCAAAAAATGCTGGCCAAAAGTTGAAAAATTAACTATTGTAATTATTTGCGAATGTTAATTTATCGTGCAAAAGGGTTGTTGTGAAAAGCTTTTTTCTAAGTGAAGACGGCCACACAAGACAAAAAAAACCTGTAACTCGCAACGGCCGGAAAAACAACAACAGAATGTTCTAATTTTGTATAGGAGCCTATTAGTATAAGAGTAAGTATCAGCAGGAAACAATAAGACGAAAAATATTTTCCGTTTCAATTATTTCCTTTTGATGCATTGGGGTCTGGTGCAGTTGATTTTTATGTTTTCAACTTAGACACTTTTAATAAAATATTTACAATTACAATCAAACAATAATATGTCACTGTTAGTGAAAGTTATTTTAGCTTAATTGCCGCACACAATTTTCAGGGGTATAATATGCTTTCGGACAGCACAGGATAAATAACCCCCCCTCCACCCCCTCCCCCGGTCAGAGTGTTGCTTACTGAACTTTTTTTTTATGGATCAAGAGATTTCTTTTTATGCATCTAGCTTTTGCGTTTTCTTTTTTAATTTTTTAATTATTATTTTTGTATTTTGTCGTTTATGCTGTGTGGAGGTTCCATCCAGGCACGCGTGTAAGCGCGGCTGTGTTTGTGGTCTCCGCCAACTATGCTCTACTGTATTTAGCGGCTCTTGGATGCTCTATTTGATAAGCCCCCGTTTGTCGCGACCTTCGGTATAAGCAGAGACGCCAGGAAACTTCAACTCGAGCTTAATTTAACATACATTGAATTATTGATATATCGAACTATTTTACAATCCCCTTTGAATTCAATATATCCGGGTTCGACTGTAGTGTTTATGAAACAAAACAAAAAAAAAACACTGAAGCCTTTGTGAACAACAAATGTGACTGCACAAAATGTCGACCATAGTTCTAGAATGTGCACTATTTTTCTCGAAATTATTAGCGCTCCTCTTTGGACGGATGTCATAGTGGTCACAGCCGGCTTGAGTCTGCACTTGCTGCTCTTGAAGCTGTTCCAGCAGCAGAGGGATACTAAGCTCGCAGCATGTGGCTATGAAGTATTCTGAGAATAAGTGAGAATGTTTTATGCGACACTAGTTCTCTCGGCACACAGCTCGTGCAAAAGCACTTTGACGTGACTCGCCTTCACTGCTGCCGTGGAGCGCATTTTTTTCTCCCTCAATAACAAGGGTAAAAAATAAGCTTTTCCTGGCACTGTACCGACAGTCTACTGCAGAACACAGATTGCCACCCATTGCAAACAAACTTTCAACCTTGAATCTGTGAAAAAAATAATCTCGATCGCTGGCGCCCGGACGAGCAACCCGGGAAGCCGCTTCACGGCTGCCCGAAATGCTCGTCCGCCGGCCCACTGGTGACTTACACGGGTTGGGAAAAGTAGGGATTTGCAACTGCTGGATGGAGGAAAGTTTAGCTGTGTGCGTGAGATATCATTGTCCGAAGGCGCACAGACCGAACTTACGAGTTGGTCCGAGCAGACGCTTTAAAATGTGTCGACGTAAAAGTGATGCGTTTGCGTGGCGCGCTTTAATACCTTGGTTTAGAGTGCATGTGCCTCTTCCTAAATAGTACTACATAGGAGAAAATTCTTCGGTTGCAATGTGGAACTCTTTAGTTTGTCACAAGCACTGGTGAAGAGGCATCTTCTTTACCCCTTTTGGAAGTAACAAATGATACCGTGTGCGCTGCCAGCCCTCCAGAGAACATTTTGTTCATGCCAACGTCTTGCTGCTGTCTGCTGCAGGGACCTGAACAAGCTGGTTTGCACGGTTCGAGATGAATCGGTGGCTCCTCTTTTCAGAGGTTGGTGGACATTGCATGCTTCACTGGGTGCTCTTTGCATTTGGGGGATTTTTTTTCTGCCCTTAAAGGGGCACTAAAGTGGTTTTGGAAATTGTCAATTCATGGTCATAACTCAACTAACGGCCTAGAAGCATTCTAGAAAGTCATACCTTTCCCTCACAATGTGCGAAGAAAAGAAAGCGATAGCTGGAGCACGGTCGCGCAATGCAGGTGCAATGGTGCCGTCATGTACCTGAGGACAGAGGTGCGACGTGGTTAATTCTCATAGCCGTCGTGGTTGGTGTCGGGGATGCCACTGACGGCCGCCACAAGTGCTCGGTGATCCGTGAAGAAAGTGTGTAAGCGCGGTGGAAGTTTCTAAAACCGTCCAACATTATGCGTAGCAACTGGATACTGCCAAAATGGGATTTCGCATAATGCGAGGAATGTTTGGAAGCAGCAGTTTTGAGCAGACAACAGAAACATTCTCCCTTCACCGTGCCATTTTTGGCGGGACGCTAGGGCTGCCCTCTTCGCTCTTTTCACGCTGCACAGCCGACAGAAAGTCTTGACTTCCCTCTCCTCGCACCAATTGGGGAGAGAAAAATAGTTTTTTCATTCTTCGCGCGCGCGTGGCGCAACAACCTACGAGGACGAAAGCTCTGTAAAGTGTCGCCCATAAAGCTGTCGCTTTAAAAACCCAAGATTAGATTGATATCCATCCGATTTCCCTATTAAAAACAAGATCAAAGATTGCAACACGCACATTCTTTTATGATTCGGTGCAGAAACCAGCGGGCGACATCGGACGTGCAACAGCCAATCGCGATCAGTCGCTTCCCGCCGTGGCAAGAGGGCAGATCAACTGCAGACTGATTTTCTAATGGGTGCATTTCGCTCTCAAGAAGCGATCACTCGTGATCGGCTGTCACACTTCTGATAGCGCCCTCTGGTTTCTGCGCCGAATCGCAGAAAAACAGGCTAGTCGCTGGGTCTTTAATCCGATTTTAATAAGGAAATCAACTGCATATCAATATGACTGGTTTTTTAATGCGAAAGCATTGACTGTCCCATAGAGCGAAGCTGGCGGTGTTTGTAGCAGCGAAAAACGGCACCTGAATTCCCATTTTCCCATTGGCTGAGCGAAACGGCACCTAAAGTCCCATTAGCTGCGACACGTCATATCAGATGCTTCGTCACGGAAACCGGCGAGGCCGCTCGAGGTCAAAGCGGATGCACCTCAGAAATAAAACTTAATGAAAAGCACAGCAACTCAGATGCATCGTCACAGAATACGGCGGGCCGCTCAAGGTCAAAGAGGACGGGCCTCAGAAATAAAACAGAAAGAAAAGCACAGCAACGCAGATGCAACGTCACGGAAGGCTTGGAGCCAGCGGGGTTCGCCATGCCTGTGCAGCTGGGGAGCGTGATGTCAACGCTGGAGCGCCGTGTGAAAAAGGAAGACGTGGCGTGCTGTTTGTAGGAATGCGCTGTGTGTAGGAATGCTTTTGCATTCCTACATTAAGAGTTTTAAGTGTCCTCTTGTAATTTTTTTTAGAATGCCTAGGGCCTGTAGATTGAGTTATGACCATAGATAGACATTCTTGGAAACCACTTTAGTGCCCCTTTGATGATGGCTGAAGAACCTCTTCTTTCCTTTCAAAATCCTTGCAACAAAGCAGCACTAAAGCCTACAGACTCACTGTAATGCATCAGTGATTGGCTCTGATATGCTAAAATATTGCTAAAACACAACTCCACTTAGATATATGTGAAATTGCAAGAATTCCCGTGCCCTGGGAAACTCGTAAGGTTCCTAGGAATAGAGTTTGAGATCCCATGCACTAGGTGGTTTGTTTTTGTATTCTGATGTAAGATGTAATAGCTGCTTTTTTATTTTAGAGTGAAAATAGTGATCTTCATCTTGACATGGGTGAATCTGTTAAAGTGTCTCACTGCATGTGTCCATATTCTAAGGATGTGCTAATATGTTTTTTTCTTTTCAAATTGAAATAAATGAAAATTAAATTGCACCCTGCTAATAATGAGCAAACCAAGCAATATAACTGTGTGCTAAAAAGAAAAATGCACCTCAACTTTTTGCTTTGCTCTGCTTATTTTTTGTAACTTTTTTGTGTGAGCCCCAAAAGGTAATGACAGGTTTTTAAAAGTGGCTTTATTATTTAAGGTGCTTTGGCCATCCTGCATATTTAAATGAGGCAAATCAAAGACCCACCCTGACATGCATGCTTGAATCGAAGTGAAACCAAGCTTCGTCGAAAATAAATTTAGAATTTTGCATAAATCTAGAAAGATAATTATAATCACTAAACAGAAAAGTGTTACTATTACAGCATTTTCAATATTGGACCGACATCGAAATGTCGGCGATAGTTTCTTGCGCGTGGCCGTGTATTAGTTCAAACTCGTAACTGGCGTCTTTTTCTTGCACTAGATTCACCCGGTGTGACGCTGAAGGCGTCGAACATCACCGAAGAGGGACTACCCCTGCTGACGCTGTCGACCGGCAAGACGTATCTTTTCAGCAAGGATTTGTGTTCATGGTGGGTAAAACTCTCCAGGCTAACACACTTCGTAGAGAATGTACTACGGGATATTTCACACAGTGTGGGCCACAGTTTTTTGGCAAAATAATCATCACACTGAAGGAAAGGGCATCACTATAAGAAGTCAGTTCTAGAAATATTTAAGATTCATGCAGAATTCTACTGCAACCCCCCAAATAACTTTTTGTCTGTGCCAACAGAAGGCTGAAGTCTAAAAGTTTCATTTTATAATCCAGGGGTTCTCAAACTCTTCAATATCAAGGTATGCCTATCCTTGTAGACGGTAGAGTCTCGGGGTTTATGCGTAAAGCAGTGCAGAAGCCTAGAGACTTTGTAAACAGTGGAGCATGTGTTTGGAACATAGTTATGCATTAATGTATGACACAAGTCTTCCAGTTAATACCCCAGTCAGACGGGCTAATTTCTTCAACCAAGTGCACTTCAGCTAACCGAATGTCACTTCAAGTGTTTCGTTGCCACACAAGATAAATTAGTGTCACTCAGAAATGATGACAATAACGATGGGTGAAGTAGTATTAGCAGAGTGTCTACCGACCGGGAAAACCGAGACTTGTCAGGGAATTTTAAGACACCTGGAAAAGTCAGGGAATTGTCAGGGAAATTTCCATAAAGATTGCCAAGTCAGGGAATTTATCCCATGCTCACCCGCTTATGCTAGAAGCAGCAGGCACGGGCAGGCATAGCCACGAGCACAGTCCAGTGCGGCGTCGCAACCCCCTAGGTGCGATGCGACCTGCCCAAGCTGACGGGCGCAGACGGGCAGCTACGGCCGCAGCGCTGCCACGCCAACTTTCCACGTGCTGCACTTCACACGAGAGCATGTGCGAAGCTGGCGGCTCGTCGTTCTTTTAGTACACTGTAAAGCCACTAAATAAGCTACACTTTAGAGTATCGACGCTAAACTATGGCGGCTAAAGAGTTACTCACAGTTGCTAGTGAAGCAGAGTAGCAGCGGCCATTTTGTTTAGTTTGTGACTCTAGTCAGGTGGTGTTGCTCTAGTACGAGGAGAAACAGTTACTCTAGCCGATACTAGGTGGCGCGAGTCACCACTCACTTAGAGGAAAACTGCCGTCGTTCATTCATCTACCCTCTGAGAGGCGCGCCTAGTGATCCATTTGTTTGTCAGATATGGTGTTTTCGCGCTTCCCCGTAAACGCAACTGGACGCCTGCACTCTACAAGCTCTGCCACATGCGCTTGTGGCTTCAGGTTGGGCTTTCTATCGTGTTATTTTCCGGAAGTGGAGATATGTGAAAGTTACTACGTCGCTGTCGAGAGAGTGCTCCTTCAACCTCAACTGGACAAACCCGGACATATCCACGAATGCAAGTTGGATTCGGCCCGTTCCAAATGATCCAAATAGAGCTCACTGCAGAAGAGAAAACGCAAAAAAAAACCAACAAACTTCCCTCAAGCGTTTTTTTTTTTCTTTCCCCACTTTCTCAGATTTTCTGTACACGTGCTCCCTGCCTCCCTCTCGCCCTTGCCAAACTCTCGCCTCTGCGCTGGTAAAACCCGTCGTCGTTTCAAAAAAAAAAAGAAATAGTAGTTTATTTTCCGTTACCTCTCGCGCTGTTTCGCGTTTTCAACGGAGCGAGTTGCAACTAGCAAGGCGTCCGCTCGCCGTGTCGTCTGCTAGCCTGCCGCTCTTACTGCCGTGTCATATTCACTGAAACCTTAGAACTCCCGCACTTCAGAATATGAGTTCGTAGTACTGAGGTGTTGTTAACATGATGCAGAGCTAAATATAGTGCTCGTTATTCTGAAGTACGTTGTAGTGAAATAATTTTGCATTACAACCATAGGCAGTCAGCTTGGGATTTTTTTGAAGTTTGTTATTCTGAAAAGTTTGTTAAAGTGGTGTTCGCTGTACCGAGATTTGACTGTAATGGCAATCCAATCCAGTGTTTCTACCGCCATTAGGGTTAGCGCCATGTCTTGAACTTGTTGCGCGTCACATTTACCATAGAGTAGGCAATGCTTCAGTCGTTCCTACCAGCGTCCGCTTGCCGTGTTGTGATGGAAGCGGTAAAAAAGCGGCCGCACCAAGCGATTTCACTTGCTACGAAAATGAAGATTGTTCAAGAGGTGGATCGTGGTGACCTCTCGAAGACGGAGATCGCAAAGAAGTTTGATATCCCGAAGTCTACACTCTCAAGGATATAAAGGACAAAGAAAAGATTCAAGACGCTGTAAAGCGCGGAAGCTTTGTCACCGACCGAAGGCGGATGCGAAAGACGCCTTTTGAAGAAATAGAGAACGTCCTTTTTCTATGGTTTAAGCTCGTGCAAAGTGCTGATTTCCCGACCAGCGGCCCCATTCTCGAAGAAAAGGCTGGAGAGATTGCGTCTCAGTTGGGAATTGACAACTTCAAGATGAGCGACAGTTGGCTCATGCTGTTTTAAAAGGCGGCACGGCCTAGTGCTTAAGAATAGTTCTGGGGAATGTGCAGCAGTCAACAGAAACTTTTGTAGCAGCTGGCAGCTGTGGCGGTTGCAAGAAATTCTGCAAACCTTCAAAGCATGAGATGTATACAACCTCGACGAGCTGGGACTGTTCTACAAGGCGCTCCCAACCAAGACCCTCACCTTCAAAGGGGAAACCTATACTGGGGGTAAGCGAAGTAAAGAGCGCATCACAGTGCTGGTAGGTGCCAACATGGACGGCAGTGATAAGTTGAGGCTGGTGGTTGTGGGAAAAGCGCAAAACCCTTGTTGTTTCAAGGGTGTGGTGCTGCAAAGTCGAAGAAAGCAGCAAAGAAAAGCAGAGCGTGGAAAACTACGAGGACAAAAGAAGCAGCAGGACAACGTATGCTGCAGCGCCAGACTGCACAGTGAGGGAGGCTGTTGCTCTCTTGCAGCGCTACTTTGAGTCTGAAGGCTGTGTGGAATTTCTGCGCAACCTCCAAGGTAGTCTTGTGCGAATAGTGGATTTTGAGTTCGAAGCGAATTCGAAGCGAATAGTGATTTTGGCCGAATATTTTCGATTCGAATATCGAATAGTTTTCCACGCCTTTCACTACCATTGCATAATGCTTAGACGAAAACCCAGCTAAACCTGTGAAGGTTATTCCACTTGTTCATTTATAAGCTAAGTTTAATCTGTCTATATTTATGAACTTTGACCTCAGAAATGGTCTGGTGTCTTGAGACGGCAAGTTAACGACGGATTTGACATAAAATGAATCCTATAGAGATGGCCAACTATATTAATTGATTGAATTTACAAATCTTGCTATAAAAATATTCTTTCTTTAATCTCGAGTTAAAAAAGAATGAATCGCGCATGATGAACACAGGTTGTAAAAGCATCTCTGCCTAACATAACATACTCTTGCATAAAAGTTTAATTTTGAAACTTTTACTACAATGTAGATATACACATTTACAAAGTTTTTATTTATTTTCAAAGAAAGTCTGCACGGGTGCACCATCCCGCTTCGAATGTATGCTTTTCTTCCAAGCACGCAATTACGTTATTGTTCATCGCGGCGGGTTATCTCGTTAAGTGCGCTTCTTACCGAGCACCGATGTAATGCAGAAAAGCAAGACGCGCGGAGCTCACTTCTGCGGGTTTCGCTTCTCCACCCTGGCTACGTGCATGCATGAAGTGCACATTTATATTGTTGCATCGATTCAAGGTTTCATATCCAGGCTCTTTGTGAGCATGTTTTGCTGTTTGCTCAGAATTCATTTGTTTTTAGGGGCGAAGCTCCTTAGGGGCTAGCCGTGTCCGTCCGTCCGTCCATCCGTCCGTCCGGCGTCCGGTGCTCTCATGATGATGATGAAGTGATGATGATGATGAGTGAATCTCATGATGATGATGATGATGATTGAATCTCATGATGATGATGATGAGCGAAAATGAAAAAAAAAAAAGATGAAAACAAAATTATGAAAAAAAAAATTATGAAAAAAAAAAAAAATGTTTGCGCAGTCGACAGGATTCGAACCTGTGCGGGGAGACCCCAATGGATTTCTAGTCCATCGCCGTAAAGGGATGCTGAACTGAAATTTTGGGTGGAAATTCTTGGTCGCAATGGCATACATAGCATGTCCTTTACTTCTAAATAACGTTGTTTTGAGCGAGAAGGCGTATAAAATTGAATAAACACGAAAAATAAAATTTTACGCGACCCCTGGTGAGCGTTGTGGAAAGCTCGCTTCGTGACGTGCGCATTCTCATTCGCCTCAAAAGACAGACGGAGCCAAGCCAAGCCAGGCGCTAAGCCGGGTGGCGTTTGTTATTGTTAGTACCACGCGGGCTCTGCCCCATATTTTGGATTTCCGCGACCTCGGCTGGTCGGCGTTCGGCATTGCCTTTTGCGATCTCTTTACTAGTATGGCGACGTATAAAATCGTCGGCAGCAGCAGTAGCAGCAGCCTCAGCAGCAGCAGGAGCAGCAGAACAGCCGCCGAGCGAAGAATCAAGGCGAGCACCAACGACGAGGAGAATGCGCGGAGGCACCAGGGGCGCTGGGGGCGCCGAGAATGCACACGTCAGTTCCGCTACGCCTGCTCTCAGAAGGACTCACTCGCGCCGGCGGCTTCCGGCCGAGGATTCGCTTTTAATTCAAAGAAATACAATAATTCGGGCCCCATCCGTCTGATTGAATATCGTTTCTAGGTACAGTACCATCCCGTGAAGCCCGCTCAGGCAATAATTATGAGATTTCAAATATCGGTTCAGCATCCCTTTAACAACTCGGCCACGACTGCGGGACGAGTAAGGGTTTCCGAGATGTGGTAGTAACTCAAGAGCTGGGGATGTCATGGATGAAACATTGCATGTAGCCGCTCAACGTCTATACAGGAGTGGGCGCTGCTGTCAAATGCGTATATAATCGCGTTAAACTTTGCATGCATTGGCTCAACGTTTATAGACGAGAGGGCGCTGCGGTCAAATGCTCAAATGCGTATAGACCTTTTCATCTCAGTAGTTACTTGCCCGGCGGACAGAGGGCGCTGACGCACTCGGCGCCATTGGGTGGCTTCAATTTGGTTTCGGTTTCAGCACGCTCTCGGCTGTGTTGGTGTGTTATGTCATTCTCGACTAATTTCGTCATGCAAATGTGCCCGTTATAGCACACAACTAATAAAACTGTGGTACTGAACCAATTCGAGAACCATGAAGTAGTTTCGAGTTATATTCGCGGACTTTTTTACGAATGCTTTACGATGCATCTGGTCATGTTCGTCGCTAATGTCGGTAAGGTTCGGCGGCGTAACGACTACTATGCACAAGGAGGGTTCCATCGTCTACGGCCTGACCCACTGACCGTAGTTTGCAAAAAAAAAAAAAAATCTAATGAAGAGACTAATGAGTAGATATATAGTAAAAATGCAGGTCCACAAACTGATCAAAAACCTCCTAAATCGCGAAAAACACACGAAGTCGCAAGTTCACTGACTGATTTTCGAGGACACCAAATTTCTGTGACAGATAATCTGTCACAGCTGCCTGTGACAGATTATTTCACAGGGGTCTTTGTATTTAAAATAAATAAAATTAATTAATTAAGTTTTGAATAAAAAATGTTAACCCCCTTTAATGACTGCAGATATGTGACCGAGCATAGCGTACAGTTTCTCTAAATTCGTAAATAAACAAATCAAGCAAACGTTTCTATTGCAAAAACGATTTAAGACCGTCGAGCAGATTTAGGTGTAATGTCGTGCACAAACAAATCGCCCGATGTGGACGTTACCTTTATCCCAAGCATCAGATAAAATGCGAGTTAAACGTTCGTCAACTGTATATCTTATATGTCCCATATAATCAAAAACAACTATTTTATATTTGTTATGAAGGCAAGGCCGGAGGCTTTCAGGAAACACACATAACTTCATATGCTGCGTAGTATTTTGGTCACATGCCTTAAGATTCTAAATGCGCGATTACCGTAAAATTCCGAGCGAACGCCCACGTTTGAAGGATCGCCCACCCCCCCTTTCTGTCCAACATCTGTTGGGAACAGTATTCCGATACATCGCCCTCCCCCCGATTCCCGCCGGACGTCACGCGATGTCCGACGGGAATCGCGCGTCAACGGCGCGATCTGCGGTCCCGCGTTTTTGTCTGCGATCTGCGCGCGTGAAATGCGTGAAATGCAAATCTGCTGCGTTTGCGATCCGCGCTATCCGTTCCCGAGTTTTTAGCGGATTCCCGTGTTTTTGCCCACGATCTGCGCGCGTGATATCGATTCCTAGTTGTAACACGCGCGAGTTGTTCCGCGTGTATTATTGCATCGTGAAATGCGATTCTGCTGCGGCCGCGATCTGCTTGATTTGTTTCCGTGACATGCGGGTTTGCAGCGGATTCCCGCGTTTACGTCCGCGATCTGCGCACGCGATATCGGTTTCTGCAGTATCCGTTCCCGTGAGATGCGAGTTCTCGGCGGGTTTCCGCGGGTCCTTCGCGCTGTCAAACGCGAATATGCTGCGTCTGCAACCTGCGGTATCCTTTCCCGTGACACAGGAGTTCGTAGTGAATTCCGGCGTGTTTATCGCATCGTGAAACGCGAATTCAGTTCCCGCATCACGCGGTTTGTAGCGGGTGCCCCGGTTCTTATCATTATTTCTGATAAAATTTTGCTGTGGCATCCCCAAAGATAGCCCACCCCATGTTTTTCACCATTTATCTCTTCATTTTGGGTGGGCGTTCGCTCGGAATTTTACGGTATACATATACGTTGCACTATACTTATTTCGAATATTCCGCCACTATCACTGTGTAAATTTAAGTTGTCATAAATAATCGGGCTCAATATGCGCCAGGTCTGACGCTGATTTCTGTATCTCCTCCCTCCTCACGCGTATCCGGTACGCCGACGGTGAAAATAGTTATAATCGGTTACAAAATTAACTGCATATGTAGTCGTGCACATAATGATGGCATGCAATTACAGTAATACCTCGTTAACTCGAAGTCATAAAAACTGAAAAAATTCGAGATAAGCGGAATTTCGAGATAAGCAAAGTACCGGAATATTTTTACCTCTGATCGCGCGATGTTCTAAATAAAACTTCTAACAACCGCGGCAACATCAACTTCTTTGATGAGAGCAACTTTCCTCTCAAGCGTCAGTGATTTGCACTGTTTGGGCTCCGCCATCTTCACGGTCAATCGGGTCATGCGCCAGCAACATCAGAGAATTCATAACCGATGACCGAATTGAACACTTCACCCTTGCTCGTGTGGCGCCGCCAGATGATCGAAACACCCGGAGTAAAAATGACGGACAAGCAACAAAGAGCAGCAACACTCGAAACGAACGAGACACCTCTGGGAAACACGAGACTCGCGACGACCCACCACCGGACCGGGAAGGGGAACAAGAACCCAGGAGCAAAGAGAGAATGAAAGACAGAGCGGAACAAAACGCTCAAGGAAAGGGGGCACCGAACGCCAGGTATCCCGGCTTGCGAGCGATTAGCTTGTCCAAATGGAAATCGTAAAAACAAAACAAACAACAAAAAAATGAAAATAATAAAAGAAAACAATGTTTTTGAGTCACTCATCTCTCCGCGTCTCCGTACACCGCACCCGCGGTATTTTTTAATTGTTTTCTAGCGCTTCCGCGTTTTTTTTGTTTTTTTTTGCGCATGCGCTTTTTTTTTGTGTGTGCGCCGCGCACATTTTTTTTTATTTTTTGCGACAGTTTTTGTTGTTTATTATGTTTTTTTTTTGCGATTTTCGCTGACGAGATTTCGAGATATCCGAAGTCCATCATGAAAACCTTTAAAGATAAGCAAGGACAAAATGCATTGTGCCTATGGGAGCTCATTCCGTGACAAGGAAATTTTACGACTTAGTAATCACTATTTCGAGATAGCCGTGTTCGAGTTAACGAGGTATTACTGTAAGTTGTAAATGTAAACATCAGGCGGCAATTTACAATAAGGCGAGAAACGCGGTGAAACGCGACGAAAAACGCGAATGCCACGCCTTCGCCAAGGCGCGGAGGGGAGAGTGAAGCGACGAGTTGAAGCCACCTTATGGCGGCCGCGTCACGTGATTCCAAGATGGCAGCGCCCATGCGACGGAGGCCGAAAAGGTCTATATAACCATGTTCCATACCACACATTCTCTTTCTGACATGGATGAAAACGAACGAAAGGCTCGGCATGCTGCGGCTCAGCGTCTACGCAGACAAGCACCACCAGAGCTTCGCCCCAATCAACATCATTCACCACGTGGAGATGCGGTCAATTTTTTCTTTTTGCTTTTCCTGTTTGATGAGAATTAATTTTTGTGTCGCAACACAAAGCTTTTGTACACAGTATCTTGGATCTGGAACTTGGACGAACCTGAATACTTTTGTCAGGGTTTAATATCTGATAAATCAGAGAGTGTAATAAGGCTACTATTTCTGGAAAATGTCAACTCCAACTTTGCCTATTAACAAAGACTTAAATTACTCGTTTCTAATATTTGGCTAAAAAAATTTCATCTCATGATTACTTTTTCTAGAGAGATGCTAAAATTATAAAAATGGCTTTGTTGCACACTACTGTTTCTAGAACACGCTGACATACATTGTACCATATTGTTCTTGAGGGTATGGTAAAAAAATTGGGCACAAACATTTGTGATAAAGTTGAGGTTTTCTTGAACACTGTAATAGATAGGAAAAATTTGGCTTATGTTTGTACCTAGCATAAGAACTTATTGTGGATGTCAAAATTATAAATTAGATCAGAAATGACAGAAATATGTTCAAGACCAGGGTCTCCCCTTAAGTTGAAGAATACATCACTTAAAGGGGCACTAAACTGGTTTCTGATATTGTTATGATCATACGTAGCTCAATCTACGGGCTTTGGAGACTCATGCTGCGTTTTAAACGGGGGCTGTTGCAGGCTGCTGCTCACCGGAGGCGAGGATGCTGTGGCGCACTGCTCGGACCATTACGCCTCAATGCCGCCGTTGGACGGGATGAACGGCTCTGCCCTACCCCTGGGCTCTCTACAACACAACATGTACAGGTGCGCGATGTGCCACGTCTAAACCTTTAATTTAAGCGGCAAAGTGTCACACTCAAGTCTCTTCACCGCAAGCTTTTGTGTGTGTTCTTGGTCTTTGAGGTCGATGGCATTGTTTTATGTTGGTGGGCGCTCTCATCTCTCACCTGAATGGAAGCCTCTAACGGTGTTTCATCGTCTTCAGGTGAAATGTTCATGCCTGTAAGTTATTTTAAAAACTTGGTGATGTCAAAGCTGTCTTAGGATATCTGGATTTTTAAAAAATTTATTTTGTTCATTATTTTTGTGTGTATAATGTTTAATCTGTGTGCTCTGTTTTGTCTGTGTTGTGATGCACCACTGGGAAGGCCTGTTGCTGTTGGTAGGGCTCAGTAAAACACGTAAACATAAGCTGAGCTTGGAGGGGCCTCAGCCTCACCCGTGGTTCGAATGAAGTTTGCTACCTCTTTGGACCCCTCACGGTTATGAAAAGGAAGACCCGTTGGTATAGTGCGACTGCATATCGTCCCGGCAAACTCAGAAGTGCTGCGAAACTCTGGCATTAAGCTCCGAGGCCTGAATTGTGTTTTTTTTTCTAATACTTGCACATTTTAATAGATGAAAAAATTCTTAGAGTGCAGGCGAGCTGGTGTCTATTTGAACGTGATGGTAAACCCCGGGACTGAGATGCTGCCTGTCTCCTTTTTTTTTCTCCTCTTAATGTTTTAGCTCTGTTCTCCGATAGTCTCAAGGTTTTCTATCGTCCTAAGAGATATTTAAGCATGCTACTTCAACAGTGAAGTTTCATGAGCCCCAGTGCTTTCTCTTCTGTGAAAGGCAGGTTTGTTTGTTTTTTAAATATTTTTTAGTAGTCTATGGATCATATGGGTGTAGACTATACTCGTTTTGACCTCAAGGAAAAAGCATGTTTTGTGCATTCTTTATACGCCACGCGAAGTAGTTCTTACAAGATTTGGTTGTTGGAGGAAGAAGCAATGCGGCATTTGGAACGTCTACGTCTTGATAAGATAACGCACATCTAATCTAAAATGCACCTACATATACTGTAAACGACATATTTTTCGCGGGCTCTATATTTTGCGATTTAGGTGAAAGCTGAAGTTTTGGAATTATTTGCGGGTTCTAATTTTTGCGACGCAGTAAAATCTCAATATAGATTTCAGTGTGTTTACATTTTACCGGAATTATTCGCAGGACCTATTCTTCGCGAATTGTAGGTGATTCGCAAAAATTAGGTCCTCGCAAAAATTAAGTCCCACGTAAAGGGGAAAATTAGTAATGCTCCACGAGGAGCCGGACTTTTTTTACTACAGTTCTTGATGTGAAAATGAGTATAGGAGTAACTGATGTCCGGGATGCTTGACCAAGATGATTCCGAAGTATTTCCACCGGCAGTAAATGGTAGATATTTCTCCAACGGTTAGGCACTCGCAACAATAAATATAAGGACTTTACCATGCTGCTTGAGACTCATTGCTGTTTTAGGCGTCACTCTACCGCTAACCTAAGGGCCGTTGAGTACCGCTAGAGGGCGGTGCTTACCTACTTCTCAGCTGTTCTTAGTTCTTCATGTTCCCCGTCGTGCATCATGGGTCTTTACACGTGTGAATGGAAATTGTTTCAGGGGGCCCCGGGGTGCCAGGTCAGTGTTCCATGCGGGACCCTCGCTACAGCAGGCGGGCACGCTGAGCTTCCTGGACGGTCAAGTGAGCGCCGCGCTGGCACTGCGCTCGGGACACGAGTACCGCTTCTGGACGCTCACCCTGGTCCGGTACCTTGCCTCCGAAGGTAAGGGCGCGGCTCCTTCGTCAAGAGAACTAAACCTTCGTCTGAATTTTGCGGTACGCTCAATGTGTTTTGAGGCATCGGGCGTCAAACCCAATACGTGCCTGCTAGGGATCCCAGAATGCTTTTCCGACCGGCGTTTTTGCCGTCCAATCCTTCCCACGCATCAAAAGTGGTCCCAAAGTGACAACGAATTGTGTCACGGGAGTTGGCATGTCATGCCGGCTCCCGTGATGTCGGATGTCGCAATCTTGGCGGTTGGTTGTAGAGATGCCGGCGAAAAAGGTGAGCGGACGCGGGGGTCATCGTCGGGGCAGCGTCCCGTCCCGGACCCTCCTTGGTTTCCGCCAGCCGTCCGGCTGCGGAGCGACTTACGGCAGGTCGGCCGTTCGCCGTATTCTGCTGCTGCGCCAACGTCGAGATTGCAGCGGGCGGCGGTGCGACACTTCCACGATGGTATCAGGTGGAAATCGAGGGACAACTTTAGGAGACGCGATAAACGCGCCGGTCGGAATTGCACTCCGGGCACCGGGGTGCCCTCGTGCCCCTTTGGGGCGGGTAAATGTGTTGGTCGATGTTGGACACCGCGTTCTGTTTCGACGGAGGGTGCGTGCCCTTTGTTTGGGGTCCAATTTGGCAGGGGAGGGTGTTGAGTGACGAACGTTTTCTATTATTCCAGGGCTTGAGATTCGGCTCAAGGACCTCTGCTCCAGTCTTCTGGGACCTGTCGGTGCTACCTCACTCACGTGGCAGCCTTGCATTCTGGTGAGCGCACTAATTCGTTTTTCTGTGGAGACTAAGCTGGCACTGCGAACATTGTTTTGTTAGGGTAGCGGAGCACCCTATGCACGCACATTTTGGAAGATCTGTTGACACACACTTCGCTCTGTGATACTGAAGATGAGGTTCGAGCCATTTATGGTGTGTTGTGAGAGACATGTGCTTAGGTAACAGTTGCTGTTTTATTCTACAATTTCGACCTTCAAGATTGGGTCTACTTTCACCGGAAGAAACATTTTTGCTTTTTATGCGCTTTTACACTAACCTGACTAGCAAAAAGTGCTTCCCTTGGTGCCGTGTTTTTTTAAATCTAGGCCCGTAGTTTTTTGAAAAAAGTGGAAACCAAAACTCAGGGGTCGGATTGGAAACGAGGATCCAGTTCCAGTTCTACGGAACTCCCTACGGCATATCACGGCCGCGCCCCGGAACTACCCGAAACTGACGTGCCATCTTGACTCCATCTCTATTATTCGCGTGGGAAGCATGGGAAGGCTGTTCAGGGGATGGTACTACAACTGCCGTGCACCTCACACAGCAGTTTAATGTTTTTTCTGTGGTCTGCTCCCGCTTGTTACAATGTGTTGACCGTCGGCCCCACTACACTGCAACTTTAAAGTGAACTGTAAAGTGAACTAGACTTCTGTGTGGACGGAAATAATTGTGTGGCGTGGAAAATAATTATTTCCTGTGTCCATGGAAATAATTCATACAGAAGCGAGTGAAATTGCAAAAGCACAAGGTGCGCCTTGAACGGAGTTGGAAGCAAGCGGGGGCTGTGTCCGAATGCTCATGAAACAATTTGGATTTAGCCTCTGGCGACGAACATCCCTTTGCCAGAAACTTCAATGACAAAGAGTCTAGTGATGATGACAGTCTGGATGTTTTCGTGAGTTTTCCGCATCCGAATAAATATTATTCCGTTTTAATTGCTGGTTTTTTACCTCTTCGATAGGCTTACAATTGAGGATTCTTTTTTTACCTTTCAATTTCCCGGGGTCGGCCTAGAATCAGTGCTGGCCTAGATTAGTATGAATGTGGTACTTTCCTCCGTGCTGCAAGGTACCTCCCGAACAGGAAAATGGTGATGTGCTCTAAGTGTTAAACATCTACTTAATACTGAACGAGGTAGTAACGTGACTGTTGGACAAATACAGTGCAACCCATTTATAACGATAATGAGAAAAACCCAAAATTTCAATCGTTATAACCGATTATCGTTGTATCTGGACTAGAAACTGATCATTTCCCAGTCTAGAAACTCTGAGGAACTGATTGTTATAAGCGTACATCGTTATATGTGGTATCATTGTAAGGTGGGTTGCACGGTAGTATAATATTGTAAAACATAGTGTTAAAAACCATGCCACAGATTTTAACGAGCAAAATGTCAAGCAGCAATTCTTACACCCCAAGTTTACAGATTCCTGCATACCAATAGTAGATCCTTCTAGTCAAGCAGCTAGACAGAAGAAATGAGGAAATGAAGTATTCAGACAAACTATGCATGTTCTGCGGCCTTGTGTTACAGGAGACTGCTGGTGTCATTCGTGTGCAATTTTCTCTTCTAGGGTGTAAATAAGCGGGACTTGCTACGGGAGATCCTCCCTGTGTTGGCTTCGAACTTGAGGCTCCAGCGGCCTCTTCAGCGAATTCAAGGACAGCTGGACACGGCTTCCCTACCTCCCAACGGCTGGAGTGTTCACTGTCAACTTCACATCGTCACGTCACATCGTTCCCCGCCGTCCTTCCATCTGCAAAACAAGTCGTGCTCATAAAGCAATACACACCTGCCGGGTGAATTTTTCCGGTGCCGGGGACATTCTCTATATCTGTGCAGGCCGTGGCAACCTGTGCGGCCTTAGGCAACGTCCAAAGAGAAGACGCCAGATGCAAGGGTGGGTGTATCTGTCCCATTCTGCTGCGGCCGGGGTGGGACAGGGTCATTCTGTGAAAGTGACCCCTCACTTGCTTCTTTGGAGATGCCACTGGGTTGCAGCTGTGATTTCTGTTTCCTCCGATTGACTTTCCTCTCTAGGCAGCATTCTTTGCAAGGAAGTTTTGGGGAACAGTGTCGACGGATAACCTGGTTTTTTAGAGTGTCGGATCATTGGACACGGAATGTAAGGTTTGGCGGGGACTCTAGCTGAAACGAAAACTTTGGGGTGTGGTTATCCTCCTATGCTCCCGTCTTCATCTAAAAGGTTTCTTTAAATTAAGTTATATCGATAGTGTAAGCTTACAATGTACTTACTAATTGATACATATATGAAGCTTGTTTTATAGGTGGAATACTGTTTGTTTTAGAGAACACCTGGCACAAGTGATTTTAGGATTCAACTGGTGTGGTCTCAACAAATTGTGCTGTCCTCGTCTGCCGCCCCCCCTATTGCTGCCATTCTGTGGAAACGGGCAGAAAAAGGAATGCCTGTGGCTACCATCTCTTACAACAGCGTTTTTCTTTTGCGCATATTGTATTAAAAGTTAAATTTCTTAATGAATGACAGGCAAGTTGGTCTGTCTGTACAAAGCTAAATTCATTATATACCTTGCTTTAATGTCCTCTTTTGTCCATGTCTAGTTAACGGAAGAAGTCTATGCCACGGTTTATTTCCTCAAGGAAGCGTAGAATGGGGTTAGTTTACGGTTAGCTTAAAGACAACAATTGCTGAATTAGTATATCCTTAATGGCTGACAAAATATTTGCAATTCAACATCTACTTCTGGGCAGCAGGCAGACTATGATGTTAGCTGATGTGGGAAAATTGGGCCATTATGGTTTTTATGTGGCTTAGAAACAACTGGTGTTTTGGGGTCAATGTTTTGTTCTACTACTGTAGTTATTTTGAAATTTAAGTCAATAAGAAGGATGTCTCTTCTATCCTCAAATGGAAACTAAACAATGATGACTGCCTTGCGTTTTTTCCTTGTATTCTGTACGTAGCTCTGTTTTTATGGGCACATTTGCCACTGTGTAGTCATTGAGCATTTTGTTTATAGTGATGCATTTTTGTAAAAGAATTCATAGCAATGATGCTGATAGTCTTGGTTGTTTGACATTCTGTTATTGTTTTTTTTTTTGTATAGAAACTCCCCCTAGCATTTTTGTAAATTAAGATACACTCGTTAGTGTACTAGCAAGGTCTTTGCTCGTTCTTCATCTTGGTCGAACACCCAGATTGATGAAGGACACATGTTATTTCATAAACTATGCAAGCCAAGGATTTTCTTTTGCTATGATTTTCTGGTTCAGATTACTAGGCATGTTAAAGGGCCACGTCTCTTTAGGTTTAATGGATTGCCTAAATGTAGCCCTGCAAACCTTAAATTGTAATTTGTTTTAAATAGATTGTTTCCCAGTTTGAGTGAACAGATTTAGAATTGGGCTTTACCTGCTGATCTGCTGGTTTGCAACATATTTTATATTTAAGACTTGTGTTCAGTTTCTTTTAATGTTAGAAGTTTATTCACCTTTGTTGAATTGGGTTCAGTTATAAACATACAGTTCTATGGTATTATTTTTACATTCTGGAAATATAAATACTGTTTTGGTTTACAACTCCAGCTATGTGATGACGGCTAAAGTATTTGCACACAAGTGCCGATATGGTCAGTTTCCCAGAAAATTTAGCGATAGTTAATATATTTTGGCTTACTAACTTTGGTTTTACTTTGAATGACAAATAATTATAATTCACTTTTAGGTTAAAAAAAAATTCTGCAAGAAGGGCAGTCAAATAATGCAAAGCTTGTCTTTATGTATAGAATGCAACTCTAAGTTTTTTGTTTTTTTTGTACAGTCTGATTTTTGTTTGAAACTAGTAACTTTCATTAGAATGCTAGATTGACAACATGCTAAGCTTGTAATAACTTTAAATTATTATATTTTGTTCAACAGCAATTTTATACAAAAAGCTACAGAGTTCAATTTTTCTGTCATTTGCATAAATTTATGTCAATTTATGTTCAATGTGACAGGATAGGCAGGTCGATAGTAGGTAGGTGTGCTCAGCCCAGCAAGTATGCACCTAAGTGACCGATTTTCACTCGATGGCAATGCAAGGCTGCGCTCAGTAACCAGTGTTTCTTGGATTTTGAATGCCTTACTATTTTGGCTCAGGCAGTGCTAAGATTCTAACCCGAAGACTACAATCTTATTAGTTTTCTGCATCGTTCAGCTCAGGCTGCGCCCAGCGATAGCATGCTTTTAGCCATCTCTTGGTAAGAGGAGAAGAAATTGTTTGACAGGTAAGGTCGAGAACCATACAAAAGTCTCCCTAAAGCTTGTTTTTTTTTTTGTTTTTTTTACAGCAGAGCTGGTAAGGGCTTGTTTCCCCAGTTTCGTGTCCGAAGACAAATAGATCTCGACACAACCCTCTGGACAGCTACTGTCATCTATGAGCGACGGCGGCAACCAGACAACCTGCTTGTTGGTTGTCTGGTTGCCGCCGTCGCTCATAGATGGCAACACATAGTACAACTCTGCTGCTCTTCCTTCTTCACCAAAATGGAAAGGCTGAAAGTTCTTTTTTTTTTTTTTTAATCTAGAGATTTCAGCAATGCAAGCGCTCGACTCCGTCAAATCCTCAGGAATCTAAAAGCTCAAATGGAATCAGTAGCTTTGTACAGTGAAACAAGAAAACAAAAAGAGCATCTTTTTCTCGATGTGACTGCTTTCTGAGTGGGTGTGAAATGTGTGTGTGTGTGGCATCTTCATTTATAGAGATTTCACAGTGCATGCGTGAATGAATGTTCCAATTTTGTTTTTATTGATTGATAGGTTTACCATTCCACGTGGAAACTTGCTTGCATTTGTAGGTTCTTTTTTCCTGTTGCAAGCATCACATCTGTGCATAAAAATAAAAAAAAAAAAAAATTCATTGGTATTGACTTGCATGTCTGAAATTCGTATTGTTTCTTAATTGAGGAGATGCATTGGTTCCTTAATCTAGTGTTTGTGTGCGTGATCCCTCCCCCCCCCCCGCCCCTTTGCGACTTGTTGTCCAGTCCCCTCCGTGTCGGCTTCGCGACGACTCGGCATCCCAGTAATGTGCTTACTGCACCATTTGCGCCAAAGTGGTTACCTCGCTGCAGTTTACCAAAGTGTTAGAAATGTGTGCTAACATTGCAGCAAAAGTACATTTCACTGAAACTAATAGCTCGGGTGCCACTGTAACAGAATAATTACCGTGGGACATAACCTCTTCTCTACTGGGCAAATTTGAATTTACCGGTTTAACCCTTTCGGCCCCGATTTTTTTTTACAGTGCAGATATTTTTTTTCTCGCCTGAACTTTCTTAAATACATTGTTTAAAGGCCTTTGCAACAAAAAGATTCCTTTGGTACTCATTGTCATTTGAGATTGCATCATGTCCTATATATAGGACGTCGGGGCTTGGAGGTTAACAAAATGTACAAACGCAAAGTCGAAAGGTGAACTTTATTTTGGCGAAAATTGCTCGGTCTGAGCACAATTGCTTGCCATCTTATATGGAAAGACAGAAAACAGTTCTTTACGCCACATAAGAAGAAGCTACACATTGCACTCTTGCGCTTTCCTGCACAGTTGCTTGCCAAGGTTGAAGCTATCGTGTGTGGAAAGCCAGAAAACAGTTCTTTCCACTGGACAAGCAGAGGTGAACGTTGCACTTTTGGCATTTTATCTTTGACTTTCCTGTACACCCTTCCAATTTGCATCGCTGCTGCTCTTTCTCTACGGAAGGCCAGTGTCCAATCTGGTCGTACCTAACATCGTGGACTGGTCTCAGTGTGGTGGCGTTGGGCCTCTTGAGCGGTTGAAGCGGAGAGGTAGATGGTCGCCCGCGCTTCCGTGGCAAGTTCAGGGAACAAGCTTTTGCCAAGCTCTCAACTACAGCCAGGGTGAACTCTAGTAAGTCCATCTGCTCCTTCCTGCTGATGCCTCAGAGCTGGGCATGATGCCTGTACTCGAGCCAGGAGTTGGTCACACACCGATGGAAAAAGTGCACGATTACACGGAGCGTGCATTTTCTTGAACGAATCGAGGTCCGGTAGAGGGACACCAAAAAATCTGTCTTGTCTACCCCTCCCATGCTTTCGTTGTACTTCTTTACAACTGCAGGGCGTTTGACACTTATGTAGTTGCCGTCTGCTTTGCTCCACCTGCTCACAACATCTTCGTCGTCAACGCCAACACAATTTGACGCCAGGTTTACGGCTCGATTGTCCATCCACCTTGTGATTACGATTTTGCCATCACTGCTCACTAGGTAGTCAGACGACCCTCTTCCTTCCTTTTTCAGCTGCTTTTCTGTCTTCAAAGGGCACTTTTCAGTTCTGCGTTTTTGAATAGTACCAGCAGCATAAATTCTTTTCTCCAGAAGAACACGGAGCACCGGCAGGGAGGTAAAGTAGTTATCGAAAAAGAACTTGTGCCCGATGCCATCAGGTATCCTTGCTGCTAAGTGCAAAACAAACGCACCTGTCACTCCAAACGTTTGTTTGTTTTCAGAACTCAGTTCTGTTGTGGAGCCCTGATAAACGAGGAAATCATAAACTACTCCCGACGCGCCACACAACATGAATACCTTCACGCCCCAAGGGTTTGGTTTGCCTTTGACGTACTGCTTGACATCAAGCTTTCCTTTGAATGGAATTATTTGTTCATCCACGCAAAGGTGTTCCTCCAAAGGAAGCTGACGGCACTTTTCTTGGAACGAATTCAGAAGGGGCCTCACTTTCCAGAGACGGTCATTGGCGTTGTGGTCGCCATTCACATCGACAATATGAAGGCAATTTCTGAGCTTCTCAAAGCGGTTTCTTGACATGCTCACAGATGACAAAAGTTCGGTCTTGAATGAAGGCTTCCAATACAAGCGCAACCGAGGATAGCGTATCACACCCATTGCCAAGTGAAGTGCAATGAGCCTTCTGATTTCTTCTTCATCTGTCAGCACTGATTTTCCATCATGGCAAATTGAGTACATGTTTGTCTTATCGGCTAGCTCAGTGAACACGCTTATGGGCACATACCTCGAGAAGTACTCATATGGTGTGAGAGGAGGTCCAAGATAGCCATCGTTCTCGTCAGAAACTGGCTGAAATTGAATACATGGTTTTTCAAAAACTTTCCTGCACCAGGGCTCGGGGTCTCGGGCTCTCGTTTCATGCTGGTCATCCTCATCAGAAGAGTCGGACAGTTCCTGCGGGTTGGCCCAGTCGTCACCTGCCACATCGACAACTGCGCTCGCTTCATCTGCCTCGTCTTTTTCATCATCAGCGTCGGATATGTCGCCATTTCCCAGCGCGGCAAACATTATATCAGGATCTTCGAGACGCGGCCTTCTTGGGCGTAGTGATCTTCTGGCCGAGTAGAATACTCCAGGAGGTATTGTCCCACCTGAGCAAAAAATAATTAGGGCAAAAATAAAAATTACGGCTCCTATAAAAGAAAACAACAAGCACACAGTTGCAAAACCTCCCACAGAACCCTGTTACCCGTTGAGCCCTGGGGGGCTATGTTGCGCTTTTTGGACTCCCAGGAGACTATAGGGAGAGGGAAGTGACGTCAACAACGCAGCAAATGCAGATTGGATGTTGATTTTGTTTTCTTCTGTCAACATCCATCTGCGTTTCTCTAGTCGTTGACGTCACTTCCCTCTTCCAAGTCTCCTGGGAGTCCAAAAAGCGCAACATAGCACCCCTGGCGTCCTATTTATAGGACACATACAACGTGACAAGCCGCGGACATAATATTCACTCCAGAAGAACCCTTCTGCTACCACTACAGCCTTAAATATATTAGGAATAATGCACAAAATTCTCATCGTTAACACTCGAGCAGCTATTGAGTAAAAAAATAACAAACATGCGCTCACCTTCGTTGCCGCCGTTTTCACCATCCGCCATTTTGTTTGTGTGAAGAAGCAAATGATGTCCATGCCATTGGAGCAGTTCCTGTTTCGGTTTCTAGGCTGTTTAGATTTCATTTAATACTTAGATTTCTTCATGTCCTTTTTATAGGACACCAGGGCCGAAAGGGTTAACAGCAGACTGCCTGGCAGCTGTAAAAACTAAAAAGGGAGAAGAAAGAGACCACGCAGTCATTGCTATGAAAGAGCAGCGGCCATTTTCGTAAACTGAACAAGCTAAACGCCCTGCGGCGCCTCATCTCCCAAGTGTGCGATGAGGCGCGTGGCGTTTTTCGGAGAATCTCAGCTACGTGTGCTAGAGAGCTCTGTGTTGAATTCTTTCAGGAGAGAAGTACTGCCAAGAGGTGCATGATGGGATGCGTATGAGCAAAAATATTGCATACAGAGTGCGCAGCGCTGGGTCTTGGAGTGTCACGTCCTAGAACAAGCTACATACGCCCAATACATATTGTACTTTCCATGCATCAAAGTAAAGTTTATAAAAGGGTCTGCAATTTCTGCTGGAGGCTAAACTATTATTTGCCAAACACAACGTATTTACACTGGAATGTCCGTATACCGAACGTCCGTACACCGAACGTCCGTACTGTGAAACGTCCGTACTTCAATACGTCCATGCACCGAAAAGTCCTACACTGAAACGTCCTACACCAAAATGCGCAAATTCCGTACGTTTGTATCCGTTCGACTCCAGCGAAATCGTCGGCACCCAGCGGCTAGAGGCCCTAAGCTCGTCAAACACAAAGTCGGAGCCGAAAGTTCGCGGAGCGCGCCGATTGGACGCTGGCAACAAAAGTGCGAAGTCATCGTCGTGATAGTCCAATCGGTGCGCTCCGTGAACTTCGGCCCCAACTTCGTGTTTGACGAGTTTAGAGCCCTAGAACAGAGACCTGTGGCGGCAGGTTCTCTGGCCAACCTTTTCGAGCGAATCAGATATTGACAGCACTATAGTCGGTTACAAGTTAAGAAGGTAGGAGAAGCTCCTCCCAAAAGCGTGGTGCGCCGGTTTCAAATCCCTCCGCAATCGAAAGAAGAGTTCACTGGAAACGCTCCTTGTTCCGCTTCAATGGATAGATAATGGCCACAGAGTGGTGCCAACTTGTCTCCGACCCCTACTTTTTAAGAAAGCGACCTTTGTATTCATCGGAGAAGGAACCGAGCCCCTGAAAGCAGCCTTTGTATCAATCGGAGGGGGAAGCTAATCCCCGAAAGTCGTCTTTGTTTCCATCGGAAGGGGGAAGACTTAATCTCCCTCTCGTGGCTTCCACAATGCTAAGTCAAAGTCGAGAGATAAAGCAAATATGTACAGAAAGGCACGACCCTCCTCGCGCGTTGGCCGCAACGTCACGGAAACGATGGGACGCTATTGGATGCGGAGGTGGCGGAGGGATATATGATTCCCTTTGAGGGGCATTTGCCGCTACGGTCTAAAGACGAAGCCGTGAAAGTATGGTTCCATAACACGCGGTGAAAATCGCCAGTAGGTGAAACTTTTTGTAGTGTTTTGTTCGTACTCGCTTCATTTATCTCTTTTTACTTTGAACCTCACCACCAAAAGAAACCACCCCCCAAAAATATTTTTATGGCTACGCCGCTGACGTACGGGCTACACATTCTTCAGTACAAAGTATACCCTCACTATTTAACTTTTTAGACGAGCAAGATGTTCACATTGAGCCTACAAACAGAAAGGCGTTATACCACTTTCTTTTTTCTCTCTCTAACTGTGTATTAGGTCTCGAATATAAGTCGTTAATTTCTGTTGTTTTTCATGCACGCCAAGCAGACAGATATAAGGGGGCCCTGTCAAGCTTCATTATTGCAGATTTTTTCTCTGCCCCCTTACCCTCAATTTGCACTCTAGGTGCAAAATAAATTAAACTGAATCGAAAGTAAAAGCAAGGCGATACTAACTGCAGTTGCAGAAGCGCGCTCGGAAACGGCGCCGTGTCTGACAGCAGACCAATGAGGAGCGCAAGTTCGTCTGCTTCTCACGCAGGGGATGCGGTGACGTCAGAGCACCGAGCTCTGATTGAAGGATAGTGGGTAGGCCTCAAGGCAGCCAGCATTGAGGTTTGCCCACTATCCTTCCAATCGGAGCCAATCAAAGCTCGGCGTTCTGACGCCACTGCAACCCCTGCGCAAGAAGCAGACGAACTTACGCTCCAGCCCTCGCGTTCGTATGTGGTATACGCCAAGAGCCAAAAATATTCTGGCGCGATCAAAGGATGGCGATACTTGGGCAAGCCCGAATACGCAGCGCTTTGCTCACTCAAAGTCCCTCAATAATTGTTTTCAACCTCATTCTTTGGCACTGATTTTTTTTTCTTTATCATACACGAAATGCAGCACATAGATGTACTGTCAATATCACTCTAAAAAGCCCATGCGTCTACTTTCCCGCACAACACTCGGAGAGCCGATCACCGCAATTTACGGAGGCAGCACAGCGAATGACGATGTCGAAACTTATGTTTAGACCAAAAAACGCAGTCTGAGTTGTGTCATTAAAGGGATGCTGAACCGATATCTGAAGTTGCCGAAATAAGCCCCGGACAAGCTTCCCGGGACCGCACTATACCTAAAAATGCTATTCATGTAAAGGGATGGAGATCGGATTATTATATTTCTTGGAATGACGACCGCTGATTGAGCCAGAAGCGCCAGAAGCCTCCGATGCGCGCGAGGCCCTCTGGGATTACTCGCAACGGAACTGACGTCAACAAACTGCAACGGAACTGACGTGAACAAGTCGAGCTGCCGACGCGCCACAGCGTGGAAGAAAGTTGCGCTTTGAATAATAGTAGACGGATGCCCGTCGCGTTGGAAGTTTGCCAACTAATCCAGCCAAGTTAGCTGCGCACTACCTGCCAGCCACCCTGCACCCTGCCACCCCCAGTCCACTTCTGCACCTGCGTCGTAGCGACGGCGGCGACTTTGGTCTGTGGGTTTCTCGGAGTTCGGCGATTTCTTTCCGTCCTGATAATTTGGCGATGACGACGGCGACCACGGAGACTTCGACAGCGCTGATGTTTGATGCCGTCAAGATGCCGCTTGCTCGCGACGCTCGCTAGGCCGTTCGGCGCCGCATAGGTGTCGTGTCAAAAACGACATGATGAGCACTGTTCGACAAATTTATCAGATAAAATTGCATTTCTTTTAAAAATATATCTCATCGTTTCGGGACGGGGTTCGCACGTCGCATTTCCGTTTCGTCGCGCCACCACGCGGCGTGAGCGCACGCCGGAGCCAACGAGGTAGGTCGGAGCCAACCGAGCCAACTTTGATGGCTCACCATAGCCGCGTTCTGCGTACTACAAGTTTGTTGTCGTCACGAAACGAGCTTTCAAAAAACTCACCAGGTGCACCTTAGCATATTTATTTACATAAATCATATAATTTATACTACTTTATTGTTTCAAGTACCGTCATTTAAGAGCCATTCGTGTGCTGTAAATATCAAAACGACAAAGAATTTAGATTCTGTTTTTCGGTTCAGCAAGGGATGCTGAACCGAAAAACAGAATCTAAATTCTTTGTCGTTTTGATATTTACAGCACACGAATGGCTCTTAAATGACGGTACTTGAAACAATAAAGTAGTATAAATTATATGATTTATGTAAATAAATATGCTAAGGTGCACCTGGTGAGTTTTTTGAAAGCTCGTTTCGTGACGACAACAAACTTGTAGTACGCAGAACGCGGCTATGGTGAGCCATCAAAGTTGGCTCGGTTGGCTCCGACCTACCTCGTTGGCTCCGGCGTGCGCTCACGCCGCGTGGTGGCGCGACGAAACGGAAATGCGACGTGCGAACCCCGTCCCGAAACGATGAGATATATTTTTAAAAGAAATGCAATTTTATCTGATAAATTTGTCGAACAGTGCTCATCATGTCGTTTTTGACACGACACCTATGCGGCGCCGAACGGCCTAGCGAGCGTCGCGAGCAAGCGGCATCTTGACGGCATCAAACATCAGCGCTGTCGAAGTCTCCGTGGTCGCCGTCGTCATCGCCAAATTATCAGGACGGAAAGAAATCGCCGAACTCCGAGAAACCCACAGACCAAAGTCGCCGCCGTCGCTACGACGCAGGTGCAGAAGTGGACTGGGGGTGGCAGGGTGCAGGGTGGCTGGCAGGTAGTGCGCAGCTAACTTGGCTGGATTAGTTGGCAAACTTCCAACGCGACGGGCATCCGTCTACTATTATTCAAAGCGCAACTTTCTTCCACGCTGTGGCGCGTCGGCAGCTCGACTTGTTCACGTCAGTTCCGTTGCAGTTTGTTGACGTCAGTTCCGTTGCGAGTAATCCCAGAGGGCCTCGCGCGCATCGGAGGCTTCTGGCGCTTCTGGCTCAATCAGCGGTCGTCATTCCAAGAAATATAATAATCCGATCTCCATCCCTTTACATGAATAGCATTTTTAGGTATAGTGCGGTCCCGGGAAGCTTGTCCGGGGCTTATTTCGGCAACTTCAGATATCGGTTCAGCATCCCTTTAAAGGGGTACGGAAACAAAAATTGAAATAAAAGATTTCCCGCGTCCGTGAAGTAGCAAGGCTGGCGTGATCATGAGCTTTGCCGTTGGTGGCGTTGTCAGCGTTGTAACGCGTTACAACCGAGCCGTTCGAACACGTGGGGTGACGAGCGTGTGGCTGGCCTAAACAGCACGTAGCTTCCACAGCCAGGGCCGTACACAGAAAATTTCTTCGGGGGGGGGGGGGGGGTTTCTGGAACACGGTGGCCATCTTGAATTGCTGTTTTTTGTATTCACTTTTTTAAAAAAAGAAGCATGTGATCGGCCTATAATTTACAATAGCAAGCAACGAAATGTTTCACATGCACCATCACAGCGGGAGTGAATTGTTTCAAAGCTTACTTTCAGCTTACGACAAAATTTATTTATTTGCCAAAACTCCGCCCCAGTAAACATGACTTGGGTGAGAGGGAACCGGGGGTAAGAGAATAAGAAAAATATATACAGCCATACTTGACCCAGCTCCCTAACCGCAGCCCCGCGCATCCTCCGCAGGGTCCGGTGACACTCGGAACCCCTCGGAATGAATCTTCGCCATTTTCTTTCCATCCTCTTCACCGCGCGAAACACCCCATACCCCGGCGGACCCCCCAAAGCCCCTCAGGCGTCGCACGCTCGCGGTGTTCTGGGAAGTTGGACTAACGAACAGAGAACCGATACGAGCTTCCCTCAAACGTACGTGTTTATTGCTCGAGCGAACATTTCCTCTGTGTCACCTTATAATGGACCGCAGAGGGCGCTACGAGCCATCCCAGCCAATCCAGCTCTGAGTGTCACCTTACCCTCTCTGGTGTGCTATGCGAAGCTCAAGGTCATGTGAATCTCTCTCAGCCCTCGATTGGCGAAGACGGTCTCCAGCATCCGCTACGGTCCACTGTGCGGTGGAACGGAGCGTGGTATGAGGATGGGGAAGCGAGGCGCCCGGGGATCTTCTGCCGAGGGGGTGGGTGGCACCAGGCACTTGGATGAGAGGGGAAAACAGGAGGGCGCTATCGGAGTGGTTCCGAAAAGACCGGTCGTGGGCCGGGTGCGTTGCGGTTTTCGGGGCGCGGCGAAGACGCGCTGGAATTCACGCAGTAAGGAGTGCTGCGTTGTATATACAGGCACACATGCACCCCTAACAGCATCGCTGGAACTCCAGCGGGTCCCCCACTGGGTCTCCCGATCCAGTGACTTTAGCGAAATCGAGGCCACCCGGGCCTCTTTCGAAATGCACCCCATCGCTCCTCCCTTCCCCAGCCGACAGTGAAAGGGGGGGGGGGGGGCTTAAATATATTTCGGGGGGGGGGGGGGGGTTCGAACCCCGAAACCCTCCCCCTGGGTACGGCCCTGTCCACAGCACTGTCAGCTTAGGGCTGAACGGGTTGGGGAAAGCAACTTTTGTCCGAGTTTTGAGCGACTGGCTAATCTTCTAGGAGGAGAATGGCTGTATCTGGGTGCACAAACGAGGGTCCGAGAAAGAGGGGAGTCCCTCCTTTCCGTCTTCTTGGACTGTTTAGTAACTTTAGTTCAATGTGCGATTTGAGTTGAGGAGGAAAGCTAAGAAGGAAAATGTTAAAATTCCAGAGAGCGGCGCTGCTCCGATGGAATCTGCTACGTCATGACTACGTAGCAAGTTCCCCAACGTTGCTAGATTACCTCCCAAATAGGCTCCGCATGCATCCACCAGGTGTACATTGAAAGATCGTTTAATTAGCTTTAAAATTAGTTTGCTTGTGCCTTTCAACGCAAGACTGGTGTTTTTGAGGTTATGCTGCAACATGCAACACATTAAAGCTAAAACATGAGCGCTGGAATTTCGTTTCCCTACCCTTAAGCAATGCAAGCGTGACGTTTCGCATTGCTTAATGATCAGACAGCGTTTTTTGGTCTAAACACATGTTTCTGCATCGTCATTTGCTGAGCTGCCTCTGTAAGTTGCGGTGATTGGCTCTCCGAGTGTTGTGCGGGAAAGTGAACTCACGGGCTTTTTTTAGAGTGTACACACGAACCACCTAAACACTCGTGGGCTCACTAAAATTCTTTAATATGCTTCATTACTTCAAAGAGAAGCACCCAGTCGGGCGCAGCGTCACAAGTCCTGCAGTACATCGAGCTGGACCTGCGTTACTACTTCTGTGAAATGTACACACGCTAATTTAATGTGCTGTAGTATCGTTGAAACTTGGGCGAGTTAGTTCTGCATTTGTGAAAATTAAAAACAGCGCGAAGATGGACGAAGCGCTGACTTATAACTGGTATTTTATTGGAAAGACACAAAATATCGTTGTGATACTCAAAACATTCACAAACATACACGGTCATCCATTTTTTAACACGTGTCAAATTCCCGGAGAAACATACTGTTGACGTCTAAAAGCGTTTATATCGGGCAAACCGCGGTAGACATGTTACGAAAAAAAAGTAGGAGCCATTCCACTTTGTGAAGGTGGATGACGAGCGAAGCTGTTTAGCACAGTAAATTTCTTCAAAAATGTAATTTATTAGAATTACAATTAATTTGCTTCAAAAGTAGTTTAACTACAATTACAATTACTACTACGTGAAAAGTAAATAATTGCAATTACAAATTACTTTTTAAAAGTAATGCAATTACTTTACAATTACTTATTTCTGAGAGCGACCCGACTTGGGCCATGTAACTTTAAAGAAGTTGTATAGAATGCAACGTATTTGTTCATTCCTTACCCCAATGTTTGATGTACTTTGCTTTTATAAATTTTGCTAAAGTCATGATAGAACTTGACAGTTTGGGGCAATGAAGTACTACGTTCTTATATGTTTAATAAGTAATAATAACTTAGTTCATATTCTGGAGTACGCCAGACCGCAAATGAAAAACATTGGGTTGACAGACGTTTGTTAGCCAGGCAAATAAAATGCGACAATATATGACTATTTTACAAGTGTTAATATAAAAGTAAAATCTACACGCACTAATACAACCGCATTCACATACAAACATAATGTTATTGTAAATGATTTACATTAAGTTGAAATCATAATGGCTCAGAAATATATGAGAACCGAATCGGGGCTCCCGAATCATTGGTAACAATATTCACAGGTGCGAGGTCTGTCTTTAAAATGCTTATGCAAATAATATCCGAAGTAAAACCAACAGGAAATAATCTTGAAAATAATACAAAGATACAAATATGCGACAGTACTAGAAGAGGGACATAAAAAAAAAAGAAAACTAGCGAAAAAGAAAGAAAAATAACTTCATAGACCGTTAAATTCCCAACCTCAACTGAAAGCTGAAGCTGAATTTTTTCAATATTTCGGGCCTGTACGGGCTATTGTTTTCTTCTCCCACCGCAGACAGCGCAAAACGGCGTCGTTGAGGTAGGCTCCAAAGAGGATTGTCTCTCAGACCGGAGTGCAAGGAATAAAACAACAAACAATGTGACGCTATTTATGTTGTGCGTGTGTGTGAGTTTGTGTGTGTGTGCGAATGTTTCTTTGAGAGCTAGGCCGCTTGTGCGAGTGCAGATACTTTTAGAGAGGTTCTGTCGGCGCCGCAAAGTTTTGCAAGAGTAATTGTAATTGTGCCTGAAATTTTGCAATTACTGACGGTAGAAAGTAATTAAATTACAATTACAATTCCTTTTAGCTGAAAGTAATTATCACAATTACAAATTATCAAGAAAAGTAATTAAATTACAGTATTTCAATTACTGTAATTGAATTACTACCCAAGTATGGCACACGACACAGGCGTAACACCGAATTTTGAACAAAAGTACCAACACATTTATTGTCTTGATCGGTGGTCATAGTGACGAAATTTAGGTACGCACACACGTGTGCCTGCCGCCTCAGCTGACATTCTCGTTGCCGTTCCCGGCGTTGCTCTTCGTAGGCGCGTTGCTCTTCGGGAGTCCGGACTATACGCGGCCTCCCCATTGCGACGAGAGAAGTGAAATTGAAAATGGAGAACGGCACCCCAAGCTTCAAGAAGAATGCAGGGAATAATGTTCCACGCGCCGCACGCGCACGCCTTCACCATTCGAAATAAATAACCAAAATAAAGCGTTGACGATGCCATTTGTCTTAGGCTTTTGCTTTAGAATAGCTAGAGACGCCGGAACGTGCGGCGTCTCCAGCTGTTCTGGGGACACCGCACGCGCCGCACCGCACGCCGGCACGTGCGGTGCGGCGCGTGGGTGCGGTGCAAGCGTAACGTTTTTTGTCACGGACAGGAAAAATCCACGGGATCCTAGCCATAAACAGCTTCACTGTAAAACTTACGGAGCATGCCCGAGTCGTCACCGGAGGGGTGGGGAATCTGGCGATTCACTGCGATAGATATTGCTGCAGTCCAATTTTAGAGGAAACGACGATGCCTGCTAGGCATAGAACAAATATGGCAAGAGAAAGTTTAGAAGCGTATTTTATTTTACGGTGCGAGGACGGAAGCTGTGTCAGTGTGCCGTCTATAGGTTTAATGACTAGTAACTGGTGTTTCTCCGGGAATTCGGCACTATTGTAGTTAAAAAATAGACGACGGTGTATGTTTGTGGATGCTTTGTCACAACGATCGTGCCGCCGATACGTCACCCGAAAAAAGATAAAAAGAAGACGGCTCTGCGAAGACGGTTCTAACGCACCCAGCAGTAGCGGTGTCGAGGCTTTCAAATCGGAGGATATAATTCTCGTTTTCAACATCTTACAGGTTAGTGCCGCATGTTATAAAGTTGAATTTATTTGCACACATTCTTGACGCTGCTGCTGCTGGAAGTTCTTATTCTTGTTTGATCGTAATTTGAATGGCAAACGCGGATGAATTGTCTTCGGAGCGCTGCTTGGTTTGCGGTGAACCATTACCTGATGTTACGAAGTACTGAGCTTGCTCGGACTGCGGCTCTGGTTACCATGTGGGAACAGTGTTCAGGCGAGAATACTTTGAAGGGCAAACATAAGAATTGCAAAAATAATGCATGGAAATGCCAGACATGCCTCACCGCGAAAAGCCGAGGTGTTCAAAATCCTGAGAAACAGAATCCTGGACAAGAGCCCCAGCTTGTGCAGGAGCTAGCAGCTATCAACAACAAGCTCGCTTCAATCATGACGATTCATGCTAAAGTTGAATCTCTAATGTCGATCAAAGACACAGTTGATCAGATCGAAAAATCGGTACAACTGATGTCAAATCAGTACGACGAAGTTCTAAGGGGAATAAAAGAGCAGTCACAAGAAATAACTAGGAAATAACTAACCTGAAGAAACGGATGAAAAAAAAAAAAAATCGAGGAAAACAAAGACAGTGAGGAAATCCGCACGCTGAAAAAACAAGTTAAGTCTAGAACACTCGAGACGACAAAACCTGGAGATCCATGGAATGTCACAAAGCGCAAATGAGAACCTCCTTAGTAAATTAAATGACCTCGCTGAAAAGCTAGAGCTTCCAGAGCTAACCGAGAAGAATGTGGAGGGCCTGCACAGACTTCTAGCAAAAACGGGTAAAGTTCCAGCTGTGTTGGTTCGCTTCGTATCACGAGTAACTCGAGACCTATGGCTTGAAAAAAGGCACTACCTAAAAGAAACCCGGTCGAATATCTCGTTTCTTGACAACCTGTCTGCCACGAACAAGAAGCTTCTTTGGTTGCTGAATGGAAAGCTGAAGAAAAGTGAAAGCCGTTTACAACTCCCTGTAACGCCGAATTGGAGCGCAGCTCTTGAGGAGGAGGGGGGAAGGGTACTCAGGGGAAGGTATACCCCTCCTCCTCCTCCTCCTCCTCCTCCCCTCATTCTTCAATCTCCTCCGGGGGGGGGGGGGGGGGGGCTTGGGGGGGTCACGTGACCTGGGGGTCACGTGGACTCGGGCGGGGGTCACGTGACCCCCCCCCCCAGGTCACGTCGGGGGGGGGGGGGGCTCGCGCGGTGCATTATGGGACATTTCCCATAATGCACCGCGCGGTTACGCCGACGGCGACGCTGACGCCGCTCAAGCCGGGAACGGGCGCCTAAGAGCTGCGCTCTAAAAACATTATCAGTTTGCATGGCAGAAAAATGGTAACTTGTTCGCGCGAAAGAAGATAGGTGACCGTGTTATAAAGATCGAATGCGAGGCCGACCTTGGTAAGATTGTGTGAACAGCCCGTTGGCTGCGGAAGATATTAGTTTTTTTCCCCGTTTCTAATGGCAAACTGTTATCACGATCCAGCATATTGTTCTCGTCTCACAAGAGAATGTCTTGATTGTAACAAAAATGGGTTATAATTTTTTCACTTAAATGCTAGAAGCCTTGGTAATAAACACAATGACATTGATATGTTTTTGAACTCCTTAAATTTCACTTTTGTTATCTTAGCATTTCCGAAACGTGGTTTACGAGCAGAGATGACGTTGTCTGTTCAGTGAGGGAGTATATCGTAGTGATAAGAGGGGCGGAGGGGTCGCTATCTATTTTCGTGATAACCTCGATTATGAAGCATTGTCTGAACTATCAAAAGTCAATGTTGACATTGAAGCACTATACGTTGTCTCATCCTACGATGGACTAAAGGTCAAAGCCACAGGCCGACAGGTCCAATCACGTTACACGTTAAACTATGACATGCTTAAGGGGGATTCAACCGCTATTTATTTGTACCCTTTTCCTCATAGATGGCGCAGAATTTTTCCGGAACAAACGAGTTGCATGTTCGCAGCTGCGCATGCAGGTCGGGCGCTCAGGGTGAGCTCGGGCCACGGGCTGTTCGCCGCCGACCTCGAGCTAGATCTTCTTCGCTCTGCATCCGCGCTGGAGGAAGCGGCCAACAGGCGGCGCGAGATACGAGCCAGTACATACCTAGATTGCAGTGGCTAACAAAACGTAAAATAAGCTCTGATTTCCGAATGGATTCGAAGTTCCATCCACGTTCGAAATTATCGAAAGCACAAGGTGCGGCGTTGCGGCCGTTCGGACCACCCATTTAACACGCAAACGTTGTCTTGCAAAAAAAAAAAAAAGAAAAGAGCTTAATTTAAAGCTAGAAAAGAAAAAAAAATCAAGTGGCAGTTTTGCACTTCCTATGTCGTATATCGGCCTGCTCTTCTTCTGAATACTGGTTTGCAAACCTGCTCTCAGGTTGTGTGGAGTAAAGCCTATCTATCCTGGGAAAAGTGGCGCCAATCATTTTTGTGGAAATGCTAGAGACTATACTTCGTCTCACCCTAGCATGGACTAACCGCGAAGGCTGTTCTAGCGCGAGCGGCCAGCCTTGACTGCCTTGACTAGAGCACTTGCTGCACGAGCGCTCGTGCAGCCGCCGCGTCTTCAATCAAAGCGACTAGCTCGTGCTTTTAGCACGCGCGGCTAACAATAGTCCATACTAAGGTGAGACGAAGTATAAAGCCCCTTGATAAAGGCGTTTTTTACAAGTACCGCCAACCATTGTTGTGGAAACGCGCGAGACACGTGCCACGAGCGGGTGCTCCGCCGCCATTCGCTTCCAAGGCCCGCTCATTTCAATGCTGCGCCGCCATTTGCTTCCAAGGGCCGCTCGAGACACGGACCTCGTGCACTCGCGCATTTGACGCTACTTGCGAGACAAACGCAAACACATCGAGGGGCTTTACTAGAGACACGTGTCGTGCGCCACTTCTGGGAAGAACTAGAACCACTAAATGAGCTGCGCTTAGAGTATCGGCACTCTGTTCCCCAACATTGTTGTGGGCGCCGGCATTCTGGTGCTTGTGCAGAGTAGACGCAACTGCCCATCGTCATGATTCAAAAGTGCGACTTCCTCAGCATTAGATTCGGTGTTAGGAAACTCATATAAAATTGCTTTGCTCTGTCGCGAACTGTTTAAACATTTGTGAAGGACGGAAAAGCGTTTCATACGATTTCAGTTAATTCTTCAGATAACTGGCAACCATAATTTTAAGCCACAATATGAACAAGTGTAGTTACTCTGAAGCGTAGCTTATTTAGTGGCATTATATATAGAAGAACATGGCGTCTGAAATCTAGCTCAGTGCTGCGCTGTTCCGCTATGATCTTCCCTGTGCCACTAAATAAGCTACACTTCAGGGTAACGACACTTGTCCATCTTGTGGCTTAAAATCATGGCTGCTAGTATTCTGAAAATTTATCTGAAATCACAGGAAACGCTTTTACGTCCTCCACAAATGTTTAAACGCTTCGCGACATAGTAAAGCAATATTACATGAGCTTTCTAACACCGAATCAAATGCCGAGGAAGTTGCACTTTTTAATCATGACGATCGGCAGTTGCGTCTGCTCTGTACAAGCACCAAGATGGCGGCGCCCACAGAAATATTGGGGAACAGAGCGCCGACCCTAAAGGGGTATTCACACGAGGGAGAAATCCCGGGGATTTCTCCCCGGCACGCGCGCCTCACGAGATGAAAACGCGAGCCTTTTGCACATCGCAAAGCCTGACGTTTTCGTCGTGGGATGCGCGTGCCGGGGAGAAATCCCCGGGATTTCTCCCTCGTGTGAATACCCCTTAAGCATCGCTTATTTAGTGGCGAGGTCCACACTTCTGCACGTCCAGAGGTGTGGACCTCGTCGAAGAGGTCCACACTTCTGAGCGTCAAGTCAAAAGCAACGAGAAGCAACCGTTTCCCACCCGTAAACTGCACCAAGGAGTTCTCTGTCCAAGCAAGTGGCGCGGCTCCACTACTCGTCCACAATCGCGCGCCAAGTGCACAGCAGCTGTCAAGATTCGCAACGGGTATGGCAAGAAAGGACACTTTCTCGTCTGTCTGCTTGTCAGCGGAAAAGAACCACCCAAATACACAAAGCCATGTTGCACTCGAGTTATCCTCGTAAATTTCATAAGTTGAGGGCGCTGCCGGCAAGTGCAGACTAGAGTTCCTGTATAGGCCTTTCCAATGTTTACAAAATCACAGTCCAGCATGCGATCTTCACAGTCCAGCGTGCGATCTTCACAGTTCAGCACGTGCGTGTTCGTCGCTTTTGTAAACGAGCACAGCACGCGCCATACGCACGAACGCTCAACATGGCACCGGCCACACGTTCTTTTTTGGAAAAGTCTATAGACCTTTCCAATGTTTACAAAATCACAGTCCAGCGTGCGATCTTCACAGCCCAGCACGTGCGTGTTCGTCGCTTCGGAAAGCGAGGAAAGCACGCGCCATACGCACGAACACTCAAGATGGCACCGGCCACACGCTCTTTTTTGGAAAGGTCTATAGGCTCCCTACGGGAGCCAGAGTTGCGCGTTTGATTCCACGTGCCGCGTGCCGCCCTCGCCGCTATTCGCCGAGATCCGATCACATGAGGAGCCGTATCAAGTGTCGTGCAGCAAAGTAGACGTTGCACGCGCCCCGGCGTACGTTCCCCGGCTTTTGAGCGCGCCGCGCGCCTCGAACGCGCGGCGCTGCTATTCGCCGAATTCAGTCACGTGAGGAGCTGAATCCACATGCCATGCATGAACGCGAAACTCTGGCTCCCGTAGGGAGCCTATACAGGAACTCTAGTGCAGACTAAATTCATTTGATAAAAATTACGCTTTCAAGTACCGCGAACCATTGTTGTGGAAACGCGCAAAACACGTGCGAGGAGCGGGTGCTCCGCTGCCATTCGGTTCCAAGGGCCGCTCATTTCAGTACTGCGCCGACAACTGCAGACTAAATTCATTTGATAAAATTCACGCTTTCAAGTACCGCCAACCATTGTTGCGGAAACGCGCAAGACACGTGCGAGGAGCGGGTGCTCCACTGCCATTCGCTTCCAAGGGCCGCTCATTTCAGTACTGCGCCGACAACTGCTTCCAAGAGCCGCTCGAGACACGGGCCTCGTGCACTGGCGCATTTAACAACACTTGCAAGACAAAAGCAAACACATCGAAAGGCTTGAGTCCAGACAGATAAAGAGGGATCGGTGGCCAAGTGCAATAAAGAAAAAAAAAAAAAAAGATCGATGGCCGAGTGGTCTAGAGCCTTGGCTAGAGCACACCAGCTCGGAGCACGTGGAGCGAAAGCTCGCGCTGTATAACCCAGGGATCCTGGGTTCAATCCCCACCCCTGCCCGTTTCGATCTAAATGAGCATCGTACCGGCGTGCGGTTGTGTATTATTACTATTGCGTGATGCACGTTAAAGATCCCAGGCTAGCGGTTGTACTGCACTGGCTAAATTGATCACCTACAGATGGGAGACAAGTCGCCCGTTGAGGCAGACTATGTTCTAGGCTGTATAAACATACACACACCCCAAATTTGTTTCCAGACAGGTAAGGTAGCACCGCTTCGTTCCACCGTGACATTGTAAGATCACTTTTGAAAGAGGTAAAGTTATTTAGAGGTTCATTTGATTTTGCCTAAAAATTAGAAAGGTGAAGAGAAAAAAAAAAAAAAAAGAAACGTACGCCTTACCTTAGGTAGAAACGTATTTTCTACCTATTGATGGCCCGTTTGGTTTTCTTAGTAATCCGCAAAACGGGAAGTGTTAAATTTACAAAAAAAAAAATTGTTTTTGGGCGCCAAGACGCTAACGTCAAAATTCAATTTGCATCTCAGAGTAAGCACCTGTTTGTTGGTTAAGAAAATATATTGTAATTGTTCAAAATAATAGAATTCATGCATCCTTTTTTTGTTTTTCATATCCACTAGCCACCAAACAAGGTCTACAGAGAATGAAAATATCTGAAATAATGTTTCATAAAATAAATGTTGTTCGGAATAAGTATTTTAGCCTTCGTGGCAACTCATTTAACTATTTTTTTTTTTTTTTTTATTTTCAAATACATATTAGTAGGGTGCCTTCATGTGCGCTTTACTTAGGGTGGAGACATCTGGCCAATTTGTCCCACACTTTTATTTTTCTTTTTTTGTTCAGAAGCGCGTGAAAGAGCGTGTCCCGGCACGGGTTTTCGGCGCTGACTGTGCTATGTCGACATCTTGTTTTCGTCGATTTCTTTGTATTTTCCCCATGAGCGCGTGCTGTCGGCATCGGGTACTATATTCGGCGACAACTTTTCTTGGCAATGAAGGGAATGCTAGGGGGGCGGAGCTCCTGCACATGTATCACTCCACCAAGCATCCGGGCTTTCATTACGTCAGTTTTGGTTCCGTTTTCAGTTTTGGTTTCGTCGTCGGCATTCAAGGCAAGCACTCTATACAGCTTGTTAGTTTCTATGAAACCGTTTCCAGTGGACGTACCCGGGCTCAGAGGAGATGCCATCTGTTAAGGACGAGATCCCGGGCACGTCCGTTTCGATGGTGTCGGTTTATCGTTCCCTCTCGTGCCGTTCATGATCTCGTGGTTCTGTGCTCCTCTACCTCCTTTTCCTCTTGTTACCTACTACCAGATCTTTAGTAACTAGAAAAATAATTTCATTTTTATATTTTTATTGTTCAGGATTCATAGTGATTTGAAAATTATTATTCAAATGACGAATATTAAGATTATAATTTACGTTACAGTCAAAACACAATTTAGACCCGGGGACTGTGTTTAGCTGCGTAAGAAGACAGCGTGCTTCGGCTCTGTAGCTTTGGCAGCATTGCCAAGAAAAGTTGTCGCCGAGTAAACAAAGGGTGGCATCACCCTAAAAAGAAGTACATTGAGGCATTCTATACTCTGTTTCACCTTACGATGTACCGCAGGAAAGGCTACAAGCGCGAGCTCCTTGCTCTGGGGCACATCTCGGCGGCATAAGCTCTCGTGACTTAAGAGCGGCTGCCAACGCTGTGAGCTCGCGCTTCTAGCCTTCGCTGCGGTACAACATAAGGTGAAACGAAGTAGAGGATATTTCTGCTCAACCCTGCACGATCTTATGGCTCATTCACACTGGAAGCGGATCCGCGTTCGCAAAGCGGTTGCGAACGCGGTTGTATAAGGATTCAGTACAATTGCACGCGCATTTGATGACATCAAATGCGCGTGCAATTGTACTGAATCCTTATACAACCGCGTTCGCAACCGCTTTGCGAACGCGGATCCGCTTCCAGTGTGAATGAGCCCTCAGGGTGCTTACGAGCCACGCTTGTAGCGTATGCAAGCGTTTGACCACGCGCGCTAACATAGCACACACACAAAAAAAATAGAATCAACAAAAGTATCGCCTTCACAGCCTTATCAGCTGGCCTTACGCTAGGAGTCTGCAATGTGCGCGGCCAAAAGCGTCGCTGTGGTCAGCTTTCCACGATTGGCCAAACCATAGGTATATGAGCACTGTCAGATTGTCAACTTTGAAGGTGTTCGTTTCGGATTGCGATGTCTCCTAGCTTCTACTGTGCTTTTTAAACACACCATCGAACTCGTCGTCGCACCCGATGGTAAGTAGCCAGAATAACAACTGGTGACGTCACGGCGAGGCAAATCCCAGTCGTGACGTCACGGAGGGAAACCATAAGAGTTCGCCACCGAAACATCTCGGCGCTAATACTCTGTTTCACCTTGTGTTGTACCGCAGGAAAGCCTACAAGCGCGAGCTCCTTGCTCTAGGGCACATCTCGGCGGCACAAGCTCGTGTGCACCAAGGGCAGCTGCCAACGCTATGAGGTCGCGCTTCTAGCCTTCGCTGCGGTACAACATAAGGTGAAACGGAGTATAGTTACACTTTTTTTGCAACGTTCAAAAAGTGCCGACCAACGGAGCCATCAATTGTAATTTTGTTGTGTCTATGTTTATACAGCGGGATTCTAGTCAGCTCTGAGGGCATGTGGTGTCTTCATTGGAGATGAAGGACAGTGCAGTATACCACTGCTTGTCTGACATCTTAAACGTGCATCACACAATAGTGATACATGCAAACTTGTACCGTACGCATTACAAGTAATCAAATTACTTGTAATCGAATACTTTTCGAAGCAATTTTGTAATCAGTTGATTACTTTTTTTAGGCAGTAATCACAAGAGTAGTCTGATTACTTTTTGAAGTAATAAAAATTACTTCTAACCCCCTGCCCATACCTTCTTTTTCTGAAATGAAAAAAATAAAATTTGCTTCTTTTTTCGAACAGAAAAAAGGATGATTTTTGCGGAGCTGTAGGAAACGAGGTCAACCCCTTTGTATGTACAATTTCTGTGGAATGTTCGTTTTTTTTCGCGCTGGGACTGGGACTGGGAAGCCCCAGGCAAGCCCCAGTGCATGACAAAGGCCATTCAGGGCGAAGTTTGAGGGAGCAGAATGTAGCTTTGTAAGCCCTTCGTTCAAACCATCCCCGTCACGCACACACACACACAGAAATAATAATAAAAAAACAATCCTGCTTACGGTACCTACACGCAGCCCGTAGGAGAACCAGAACCGAAGAATGTCTAAAGCGGATGCAAAATATAACAAAGCCAGTTCAAATATTTCCCTACTTCCCCTACGTAGTCTTTGTGACAAGCACGGTTTCGAGTTGAGAACTGGTCGGGGCGATCTCTTCCGCTAATGAATACTACACATGATCCGTTTCAAATCCTGGAGCTGCTGCTCTTTTGTATAACATGCGAGCTCATCCACATGTGAATAGTAAAATGAGCGACAATCAAGACCTAGAACCCCCTCCGCCCCCCCCCCCCCCCCCCCCCCCCCCCCCCAAACTGGCGAACGCCCAAATCATTAAACTTCTTCAAACGAATTCTATGCTTGTGTCCGCATTGTGAAGATGCAACGACCACGAAGAGGGAACCCGTTTTTTTTTTTCTTCAATACTTGTGAAAATGCGAAATATAGGTTCGAAGTAGCTCATTGTTATGAGCGCTAAACATGTAAGTCTTCACACAATAAAGTAATCAGAAAAGTAACGGTTACTTCTTCAAGTAATGTCCAATTACTTTTGCCGTCGAGTAATCAAGTAATCTAATCGAATACTTTTTAGCCAAGAGTAATAGTAATTGTAATCGATTATGTTTTTTTAGTAACGTGTACAAGACTGGATACATGACAGCACGCCGGTACGAGGCTCATCCAGATTGAAACGGGCAGAGGCGGTGGATTGAATCCACGATCAGTGAGCTTTACAGCGTGAGCTTTCGCTACACGTGCTACCGATCCACGAGCAACGAGACATCGCGGTCGAATTCGAGCTCGAGAGAAAAACAACAACTGCAACAGCAAGAAAATCTCCGGTTTGATGCATTTAGTACTAGTGTCGCCATCTCGTTTATCAAGTTGGAAATAAAATTAACAGGGTGATTTTATTTACACAAATACGCAAATACAACGATATTTTGCTTTCTCGTCATGGTCTTAAAATTAAGATTATAGGCACCCCTAGTACGTACGGCCAAGCGTTTTGTCACGTTTGTCTTCTAAATAATTGTATTTTCAAAAATGCCTCAAAACGCGCTAAAAACAGTCAAAACGGTCATATTTCTGGATTTTATTAAAAATCTCCAGCGCTCTAAGAGAAAAATTCAAGGGCCGTACAACCTTCATTATGTTATCATAAGTAACCTCCAAAAGAATGAATACTATCGTGCATTCCTGAAACTCAGGTTTGTGTAGCGCAATTTGCCCATTGAGTGACGAGCGGTTGAATCCCCCTTAACATTGATTAGGGGTGGACAAATAATGCTCCAGGCAGTGGCGTACCAACTTGTTTTTGAGTGGGGGGCAAACCAGACCCCTCCCCTCCCCCCCCCCCCCCCCCCCCCCCCCAGGCCCGGGGGGCGTATATACATTTCGCCGAGAGCACAGAGCCGCGAGGAGGAAAAAGAGAAAGAGAGAGGAGGAAAGGGGGAGAGAGGCCGCCGTGATTGGCCCTTGTAGTCACGTGGTACGCGCCCGGCTGTTCTGGCCGTCACCCCCCGCAAGCCTCACCCGCGAGCAGACGCCGCCTGCGCCTTTGGGCTGCTGTGGCTGCCACGCCGGCCCCGCCGAAGTCAAAGGTACGCTGCGAGTGTGTAATCCCCAAAACTGAAAATTTAGAAGTGAGATCGACGCTCTCACAGTAGACAACACGCCCGTGACTCCCAATGTGCAACCAGCGAACCTAGTGCTCGGGTCCATATCACATGAGCGAATGACATTTTAGCGAACAGTGACATTTGAGCGAATTGACGTTTTAGCGAATAACGGGGGTGCGCGTTAACCCATCCGCCGCGCTGCGCTTACGCCGCTTCGCGGCGACAGTCTGTGTCGGCTCATTACAAAAATGTGAACCCATTTGGCCCACCCGAAAACTCCGCTTCACGGCGTCCGACTATTCGCTAAAGTGTCATTCGGTGAAACGTGGGCGTTCGCTAAAATGTCATTCGATCAAGTGAGTGCCTCCCGTGCTCTGCCTAGGTTCGCTGGTTGTACATTGGGAGTCACGGGCGTGTTGTCCACTGTGAGAGCGTCGATCTCACTTCTAAATTTTCAGTTTTCTGGATTACACACTCGCAGCGTACCGTTGACTTCGACGGGGCCGGCGTGGCAGCCACAGCATCCCAAAGGCGCCGGCGGCGTCTGCTCGCGGGGGAAGCTTGCGGGGGGTGACGGCCAGAACAGCCGGGCGCGTACCACGTGACTACAAGGGCCAATCACGGCGGCCTTTTTTTCCCTTTCCTCCTCCTCCTCTCTCTCTTTTTCCTCCTCGCGGCTCTGTGCTCTCGGTGAAATGTATATACGCGGCCGGGGGCGGTGCACATGGTATCCAAGAGTCAAAGAAAGAATAAAAACACTTAGGGACAAGGACATACAGCACAGTTCTTTCAACTATACTCTGTTTCACCTTATGATGTACCGCAGGAAAGGCTACAAGCGCGAGCTCCTTGCTCTAGCCCTTACAAAAGTTATCATTGAGTTTCAATTGGGTTTCTATTGTAATCTTGTAGAGTACATTAGAAACTCAATTCGAACTCATTGATTATTTTTTTAAGGGAGGGCATATCTCGGCGGTACAAGCTCTCGTGCGTTAAGAGCAGCTCCCAATGCTATGAGCTCGTGCTTCTAGCCTTTTCTGCGGTACAACATAAGGTACATTTAGTGATCTCTCCTTCGATACGTACTATCCTCCTAACTTTTGAAACTAATGAGGAAGTTACGGAAAAAAGTAATATATTTATATACGCCTGGAAAAAGGACAAAGTCCCGAAATACACCAGAAGATAAAGACAAAAAAATAAGAAAGAAAAAAGGAAACACCATTGAAAAAATCAGATAGAGGGCCCTTTGACTAATTCAGCTCTTGCACATATGGTATGGAGATAACATGTGAAGCCTTGCTACGTGGAGCACGGGGCCTTTGGGTGGCTAAAATTAACTGAACAAGAATAGTGCTCAGAAGACCTTGCGAATAACCAGCTTTGAGGAGACGTTCTTGTTGTTTTGCCATGCTTAAGCTTAAAAAGTGAGAACATGATTTGGCGCGAGAAGATGAAAGGAGAGACCGAATGATTTCATGTTTTACCGACTAGAGACTCATGCAGATTTCAAGGAATGAGGTGTCACAACAGTTACGCCTAATGGAGACGATCCTCCCACAACAGATGAACATCATCTTTGGTTCAGCTTATGGAACCCACCCATCTTTCCGGTTCCTCCAAAAAGCTGCATCCAATCTTCTCAAATCTTCATGGAAGAAAGTTGTCACCCAGTTCTCAACATAAGACCCTCCAAACGAAATTTGAGACTCCGGTTGTTCTATGTGACTATAGTCACTAAATAAAGCTACGCTTTCAGAGTGCCGAGACTCCCAAACTACGCGTCTGAAGCGCGTCAGGCGCCGCCATCTTGGGCCCACGCGCAGATGGAGGAGTGACTGTAGCTGAGCCAAGCTGAGCTGTAGCCGTCGCCTGCGCCAGCTGCCGTAGCCGCAGCTGTGGCAGCGAATCAAGGGCGTATTGTTCGTATCTTGACGTAGGAAACAATGCATGCTGAGCGACGGACTTCAGCGTACGCGCGTAGTAAACAGTAAACAGCAGCAGGCAGCGAATCGCTGGACCCAAGATGGTGGTGTTAAAAAAAACGCGATGATGATGATAGCGACTCACGTGACTACCGCTGTCCAATGATGCCGCAGCGAACCAGAATATTGTTGAATAGAGCGACGGTATTGTCGGCAAAATGCCAAAGAAAAGGAATGCGGTACTCAGAAAGCGTAGCTTATTTAGTGACTCTATATGTGACCATCAACTCAGCCCTGGCACCTTAGATCTCCTTTCCAATGGTCCCAAGTTTTCTCTGAACATTCCAACTACAAGGGTCGACCAACTAACTTCAGTCCATTCTGTTGCGACTCACATTCCAGAACAAGACCGGCAAGCATTTCTTGATGCTGGAGTCCGATCCGCCTGCTCCCATCCTCCTCCACCTACGGGCAAAGTTCCAATCCGAGCTATAGTCGAAGTATTGCAAACATGCCACCTGAAACCACTGGAATCAGATAAAACCGGTGTTTTTGTCATCTTAGATGAAGGTTCCTATAGACAGAAGGTGAGCCAGGCATTAAAAAATGATTTTGATACTCTTAAGGCCTTCAGGCTCTCTTTGCTGAAAGACAAAGCAACTTTGTTGCTTCCTTAATCTCCCGGCTCTTAAAGCTGCCATTGGGGCTCCTTCCAAGCAATATCTAACTGTGTTTTTCACGGCAAAAACCCATAAAGAAGGAGTTTCCCTAAGAAGCATCATTTCAGAAAAGGGATGCTGGCAGAAGCCTCTTGCTCTTTTTCTGCAAAAGCATCTGTCATTGATCAGTTTCAACCAACCTTTCCGAGTTGATAACTCCACAGAACTAGTATCTCGTCTTCATGACCTCCATTCTACTCCCGAGGCCTATGCCATGTTTTCGTTAGACATTGAGAAATTATATTACTTATTAGATCCCGCATTTCTAATGGATTCTGTATCAAGTGCCATCCACGAACATGGCCCATGCGATTTTCAAAACTCATCTGGGGTATCTGAACGGTGTTTCCTAGACAATCAACGCTTGCCGAACATGGGAAGGAAATTCTCAGGCAAAAGAAAGGTGTTCGCATAGGCCCCTGTCTCGCCCCGGTCTTCAGCGAAATCTTTCTTCTGTATGTGGACCGGGAGATCAAAGCTCGCCTTGAAGAGTTGACTCTCGTCTTTCATGTTTTTCGTTACGTGGATGATTATTTAGTCATTCACCGGATCTCAGTTTCTTCTGAATCTGTAGTTCAAGCCTTTACTTCTTCATCTTCAGGCCTGAATTTCACAAGGGAAGACAGCTCAGGTAATGGTCTCCACTATCTCGATCTTCGTCTCCATCTTCTTCCGACCGGCATTTGTTGGGCCTTCCAACAACGATCTCGGAAACCTATTCTTCCATTTTGCAGTTTCCATTCTAAACTGGTAAAACATGGAATCATTCGGTCTCACCTTTCATCTTCTCGCGCCAAATCATGTTCTCACTTTTTAAGCTTAAGCATTGCAAAACAACAAGAACGTCTCCTCAAAGCTGGTTATCCGCAAGGTCTTCTGAGCACTATTCTTGTTCAGATCATTTTAGCCACCCAAAGGCCCCATGCTCCACATAGTAAGGCTTCACATGTTATCTCCATACCATATGTGCACAACTCTGCACACGACTGAAGGGAATTGCAGCGCGCTTCAACACTTCAATAGTCTTCTCGTGCAAGTTGCGCCTAAAACAACTTTGCAGACGAGTGAACGACAGCGAAGCCCCCAAAAGATGCTCCATCAAACATGCCAATCAGACCGTTCCCTGTGAAGAGGGAGCTGGTATACTCCATTCCTTTTTCATGCGGTGACTGATACATTGGTCAGACAGTGCGTTGCCTGAACACCCGCCTACGAGAGCACGTCCTCGAGGTTTTTCCGTACTTCAAGCGACTCTTTTCATCCTATTGGCAACGTGATCGATCGATAGCGGCGCTGTGGTCGGCCTTCCACGATTGGCCGAATGCTGCCTATGACGTCAGCAAAGGATTTCTCATTGACGGAAATAAGACTAATGTGAGAACTTCAGTTTTGCCGGTGTTTGCAGCATTGCTTTCAGAGTGCAGTGATTTCAAGCTTCTACCATGCCAATTACAAACACCATCGAACTTGTTCTTCGTAAGGTAATGACGTCAGGAGAGGAAAACTTTGGAGGGCGCCACCAAAACATCTCGCCGCCAATAGGTGTTCACCAACACCCAGTGCTTAAAGTCTCCCGTAAGTTGAGGGGGTTCTGACGAGATGTGCTAGATGCACATAAAATAAGCCCCACTGCTGACTCTGCCCACGCTGTACCTGCAACCCTCAAATTTCTAATCCCCAATTGTGACACCCCTGAAAACAAGCTATTTTATTGGAAGATGCGATTTTGCTTTCACTAATGCTGAGGCTGTAAAAGAGGGTCTCAGACCTGAGATCCTCCAGACTTTACGCCCTGTCAACGCCTCTGCAAGAACTGTGAAGCCCGGTTCCAGGACACCAGCATAATTGGGAGACACAAGAACAAGCTCGGCCGAGAGATTATTGAAGCATACAGGATAGCCGGTGACGAACACAACATCGCTGCTCCTTCTCTTGGGTCGTCCAGAGTTGAGATGAACTACCTGAAGCCAGAGCTGAATTAGTCAAAGGGCCCTCTATCTGATTTTGTCAATGGTGTTTCCTTTTTATTTCGTATTTTCTTTGTCTTTATCTTCTGGTGTATTTGGGGATTTTGTCCTTTTTCCAGGCGTATATAAATATATTAATTTTTTCCGTAACTTCTTCATTAGTTTCAAAAGTTAGGAGGATAGTACGTATCGAAGGAGACATCAGTAAATGTGCGTTGCTAGTTGAAAGAACTGTGCTGTCTGTCCTTGTCCCTAAGTGTTTTTATTTTTTCTTTGACTCTTGTACTTTCACCATCCCGCTCTTTGTTCTTTGACTTGGTACCCCTTGGGCGCCGCTAGCCAGTGTTTGTCCTGCCCAGTGGCGGCTTTTTCTGGGGGGGCAAAACACATGCCTTGCCGCCCCACTCTGAGAACTGGGGGGGGCAAGCGCCCCCCTTGCCCCCCCGGTTGGTACGCCCATGGCTCCAGGTCAAAAACTGCTGCATCATTTCTGTAACTTCGACACTACAAAGAGCCTGTATGTTGTGGCTTTCTTTGCGATGTAAAATCGGTGAGTCACTCAGTGCTATTGAATTCAAACCACTGTCCGCCCATCCCCATTAGACACGGGCACCGACACGTGCATTGAAGCCAAATACAATTTCTAAGGGGCTCGTGATTGGATCTGGTGGTCCGTAGCTTTTGCCTTTAGTCCATCGTAGGGTGAGACGAACTATAGTGGCTAAGTTTCGTTCTTTGATAATAGTTGCCGCTTACAGACCCCCTGCCGGGTCATTAACGAAGTGTTTTGGATTTGTCGAGGAAATTATGGAGTATGCTAATTCATTCAATTTCTCCTTAGTCTTAATAGGCGACTTCAATATCGACCTGACCTCACCTGTGAGTGGTTCTTTTGAATTATTTGATATTGTTCAGACATACGGATGTGATAATACAGTTCTATTGCCAACTCGAATAACATCAGAGACGGAAACGCTAACTGATCTATGTATTACAAACTGCTATACGGAGGCTGCTGGTGTCTTATCTTGTAATCTAAGTGATCTTTTACCAATATTCAGCTTTATTGTCGGCCCACCAAATTTAAAGAGTAATTGTAACAATAACACTCCTGTGCTATATAGGAAAATTGATAAGCTCAATTGAGCTCTTCTATTCTTTGGTAGCGAATGTAAACTGGGAGTCTGTAGTAACCGAAACTGACTTCAATAAATCATACATTGTATTTGTAGGCCTTATACAGAGGTGTTATGAACAGGCATTTCCGTGGCGAGAATATAAGAAGTATAAAAAATCAATAAAACCTTGGATTTCATGTACGTTATATAAACGCATAAGGCAACGTAATAAATTGTACGAAAAGTTCATTACAACAAGAGATACTGGTATACTACAAGAATTCAAGAAGGTGAGAAACAAACTCAACGCGGATATTAGAAAAGCGAATAAAGCTCACTACCACAAAAATAAGTTTAGTTCGATATATGATAATCCAAGGAAAGTCTGGCAGGCTGTTAATAGACTTACCTCTAAACCCCGTGCTCTTGCCCCAAAACAACTTACAATCGAGCAGGTGACCTACTCCGGCCAATCTCTTGCAAACAAATTTAACTCCCATTTTTTAGTATCGGGCTCTTCAATGTTGCCCACCACGAGTACGCCTAAGTGTGAATCTTATATTACATTACCTTTGGATAACTAAATTTTTCTAGCACCCTGCAGTGAAATAGAAGTAAACAGGATTATCAAATCCTTAGGGAACAGTGCCGCCCGTGGTGAAGATGGGTTGTGTTCTAAGCCAGTAAAAGAAGTTTCCTCTTTAATCTGTACACCCCTTGCCCACATTTGTAACACTATTTTAAGCACTGGTACCTTTCCAGAAAAATTGAGAATAGCAAAAGTATGTGTAATCCATAAAGGTGGTCCTAAGAATAACATGAGTAGCTATAGACCAATCTCGCTACTTCCGGTTTTCTCAAAATAGTCGAACGCGTTATTTACAAACGTTTAGGTGAATTCTGTGTTATGCATAACATTATTACAAACAACCAGTGTGGATTTCAGAAGGGTAAATCAACGGAGATGGCATTGCTAAATATAAAAAAATAAAATCTTAGACAGCATCGAAAACCAATGTTATACACTAGGTGTTTTTTTTTTTTCTTCTAGATTTCAAAAAAGCATTTGACTCCATAAAACACGACATCCTATTCGTAAACTACCGCTTTATGGAATAATAGGTACTGTACTTCTCTAGCAAATATTCAGTATGGTGTACCGCAGGGATCAATTTTAGGGCCTATACTTTTCCTTCTTTACGTTAACGACATAATAAACATCCCAGAAACTCCTGACATAACTTTATACGCTGATGACAGGAATGTATTTTTCACTGATAATTGCTTATGTACTTTAGAGACAGAGACAAACACTTGGTTGGACCAACTTCACTTGTGGTTAGTTGCAAATCAGTTAGAACTAAATACGTCGAAAACTAAGTATATCGTATTTAGAGCAAAAAACAAACCCATTACTAACACAATTAATATATCTTTTCAAAACTCCATTATTGAACGCGTAGAATCTTACAAATTTCTTGGTGTTCGTTTCCACGAAAATTTATATTGGACTTCCCAAGTAAACGATCTCCGAAAGGAGATTCCTCGATCCATTGGCTTACTTTTTAGGTGTAGACAACTTCTTCCAAACTGGCTAAAACGACGAATCTTTACATCTATGATTCACTCGAGGCTTTATTACTGTTTATTGATGTGGGGGACAACCACAGGAAATAATATTAAGCAATTATTACATTACGAAAACGCGCGGTTCGGCTAATTTATAATTTGCCCCGGTTTCAATCGATTTCCTATATAGTTTCAATAAACATAAAATACTTACAGTAGATAACCTTTTTTTGCCTAAAGGTGGCGATTTCGATTCATACACACACAAAAAAAAACGTATTGCTCGTCCCGACGGGACGAGCAATACGTGAGGTAGCCAGCTATCTAAGTTTTTTCATCTATATGAGCTTCAGATATTGCCAGAACAGGGAATTGGTATTGCGCAACGAGCTTCATCAAGTCTCCCATTTTAGTTCGGAGGGAATTCGCATTCCATTGGAAGATAGTCGTTTCACCGTACACACTATTCATTACATTTCAGGGACCCCACTCCCCAGAATCAGGAATTCCATAGTAAGGATCGCCTTTACCTACGAGATGTTGACGGCGTCTGGTAGCGATCTAATGATCCCTTTCACTGCCAAAAATAGTAGCCGCATGAGAAATTGTTAATCAGTTGCTTGGCTGTTTGCGTTGACCTGGGAATCTGCACAGTATATGTAGCAGACGGCGTCTCCATGGAGGGCAGGCATTGAAGGTCCTGACTCGCGCTTTTTAGATTGAGTAAGTGAAGCTGACGTCGTAGGTCCATTTTATTTTCTTGAAACGGTGTTTCTCTTACTTGGTTGCCCATGTAGCACGTCTGAATACGTAGGCTTGGATGTCAACGATTTTGTGTCGTTTGGAGTTTCAGCTATTTGCACCATTTCTGGATTCGACGGTGCAGATCGCCGAGTAGGCGTTCAGCCATTTAGGATTTCTGTTTTTCTCAAAACTGCTGCCACTTTTTTACTGGAGCAGCCGGAAAACGCTGCCGCGTGACTTTCGCCGCAGTTAGCGCATTTAGGTTCAGCTCGTGAGCTGCACTCTTGATGGTGATGTGGACTTGCACATATTTTGCAACGGTGGGCACCGCGGCAGTTCTTTGCAATATGTCCAGATCGTTGACATTGGTAGCTATGAAGGGGAGAATCGAAGCACTCTTCCACTGGGTGGCTGATGAACCTTAAGTAAACCCTAGGGGACATCGGGCGGTTCTGCGTGAAGCAAAGTATGACGCTATCTTTGGGACGGGCCACTGAAGTGCCATCTTCTTGTCTTTGGTATGCAACCTGCCTTTGGACAACTAGTTCTTTTAAGTACTCCTGTAGATCACTATCGGAGTATTGTAGTAGAACTTCTTGATTTTTGCCAAGTTTTCGTAGTAGGATCTTGGAGTGGTTGCCCTTACCTCGATTTCCGCAAGGGATGTCGACGCAAGCTGCATATTTGCCGCAGGGAGAGACGCTATACACTGACCGATGGGCGATTTTGTGTGAGAGTATCTTCTCCTGTGCTATTCCCAATACCTCTCGTGCCAGGACATTCGGGTTCACCTTCAAGAAGGAAGTCTCCTTGGACGTCGGATGAAAAAGTAGTGGTATACGTGCTGCCGTTTGATGGGAATGAAGACTTTCGCCTGTACATGTGAGTGGGTAGTTGGGTGCGTCGATGCCAGCTCTTGGGAGGGAGGATTTTCTTTGGCGAAGGTGATTTACCTTGTTCCTGGGAGGGTGGTACTTGTTCCATGGTAGCGGGTGGCTTTATCGATGGAATGGCATCGGGTTGCGACGGCCGTCGACGCCCTTTTCTTAGTGTTCAAACCCGCAGGTGTAGTTTCGAAGTGAAATCTACAATGCTTACGACTGTAAAATCAATTGCAAATTATTTTGAATTGGTCAATTTACGAAATACAAGCTGAGAGCCACAAAACTGCGACTACGCTGTTTTGAGGCTTCTTCTTTCCGCCGATTTAGTCATTTTCGATGATGCCCGGAAAGTATCCAAAGTGAAACTGTACGTTTAAATCTAGTAATTAAAAGTTAATTACTGAAAAGCAATTTTTAACCTGATTATACCGAACGCTGATAACTTTCTATCATGGGCCTTTTGGCGGTGTCCAATAAGACATCAACCTTTATTTCTGTGCGATACGTACCTTTCGCAGGAACGATGTGGCCCGCGTTGCGTGTAACACCGTATATCCGTCTGATTTCGACCAAATAATATGAAGTGAAAAAAGGGCATGGAGCTATCTTCGAGTGGCACCGATGCTGCTTGGAATCGGCCAATTTTAAAAAAAACAAAAAGCTTATACTCGAACGCGCTGCTCGTACAACGTTTTATTATGCGTGAACAATTATACAGGATATATACGGGTGCATTGAAGAAAAGCGGAGTACTTTACGCGAATAGTGGCAACTGAATATGTTGTTGGCAAGCGTCTTGAGAAAGCGCTCGTCTGTATTTCTGGTTGAACCTAGTTAAAGGCGCCCTGAGGAGGTTTCTGAGATCGTCTAAATAGGCCATAACTCACTCTGCGGGCTTTAAGCATCTTAGGAATCAATAAATCATAACGATGCACGGCCGATTTTCCTATTAAAAAACAAACAAACAATCAAAGATCGAACACACCGAGGTCATCTCCGGCGATGGGAGGAGCATTGGGACGACATGCGACCAATGAAAACGCGACATTTCGTTCAGATTGCAAACACTGTTATTACAAAATGTGTATGCTTTTGTAGATGATAAAAGCAAATAAGAGTAGTCGAAAAATGATTTTTTTTTTTTCGCGAAGAGGGAACATAATAGTGCCGTAGTCGTCCCAAAAACAACGCACTATGTTTTCTTTTCTTTTTTTTGTGTGTGTGTGTGTGGGAGTGATATGTTTGTTTGTCAACTTTAGAGCGTGCACTCGCTGGGTTGAGTCGTAGTCTTGGCTGTATGGGCAACGAGCCGCGCGCATTTGAGACATCACTGCGCGGTTCGACGGGTCGGAGGCGCGAGGATCCTTCGCTTGCTATGGACTGAGAGTGGTCCTGGTTTCGGAACATGCTCCTTTCATCGCCGGAGATAACCTTAGGTGTGTCGCGATCTTTGATTGCTTCTTTAATGAAAAAAACGGTCCGGTATCGTCATTATTTAGGGATTTCTAGGATGCTTAGAGCCAGCAGAGTGAGTTATCGCCGTATTTAGGCAATCTCAGAAACCTCCTCAGGGCACTTTTAATGAATGAAGACTAATTTCTTAAGTCTAAGAGAAAAACTGACGAACGCTTGTGGGTGCTAACAACGTCGTGTTTGATATACCGTCTTTATTGTTTCACTTATGAGGTGTAAATAAAGTGTTTCATTGCAGCGCCACAATGCGGCTTGTCCATTTCTGCCTTTTTATTCTGAAATATAAACGCAAACAGAAGTTATATCAGGTGATGTAAAATGGGAAGGTGTTTGTTTGGGAGCGGCAGGAGTTGACAGTAAACACGCGTTGTACATACAACTTAGGCCTGTAGATGAAAGTAGCATTTACTTCCTCTGATTCGCCTTGTCTTTACGTAAAAGGCAGAGCTACAGCCAATTCATGTGATGAGAACTTGCACACATCCAACTTAATATGGCTGAAGTGAATGTAGCGAGTTAGGTCGGATTCGGTTTATTCGAATTATGGAAGTTTTCACTTGTCAGGGTTTCGAGGTAGACATGGTAAGATCAATTAAACCAAAGCACCTTATAACTTTAACAAACGTTTTGTTTAGACTTAAAGTAATTATGGCGTGACGTACAAAATTGTAACGCACAAAACACGCTGCTAGGAATGATGAACATATCATGCTATTATATTAACCAGCGAAATAACTGGCCACTCCTGCGTGGCATCCATATCAACTCGACCGCACTTTTGCCGTTTTAACTAAGCCTGTCGTGAATATTTCGGACTTTGATTGATTATTATCGTTGCCAACAACACCTTCGTACGACATGTTCCAGTGTTCTGAGTTTCTCGCCCGATTCGAAAATGGCAGTTGTTTTGTTGAGAGCATTCTACCTGGAGGCGAATACAAGCCGACATGTGAAAAAATCAGCTCGGTGGGACTCGTAGAAAAGAGTTGAAAGCAAACAAAAAGTTGTCCACCGGAGAGTGCAGTCTATTTGTACAATCAAAGTACACAATCGCTAAGATTTACTCACCGAAGACCCCAGCATTTTCTCGGTGCGAACTCGCGTTTCTTCTCTAATGCGGTCCTGCGAATTAAATACATGTTCGTAAGTTAGGCAGTGATGTTCTTTTGTTATTTTGCAAAGGGTTCGCGGTCAGCAATGACAAACAGGATGAACATTGTTATGTCAAGAACAAAAATTGTGTCTATGGAGGCTAAGTCACGAGCGTCGGGTGCACCATTGCATTGATTGATTGATTGAGTAATCAAATGATTAAATCAATAATTAATTCCTTCAGTCATTTATTTGTTCTTTCTTTCATTCATTAATCATAAAGACAAATGTGAACTAATCGAAGTATTTTTTGTTATTTCTGAAGGGGCAGGGGCTGGTTGAAAAAATGCACGTGTCTCTTTCTGAATTGTTATTGAACACTTGATTATCGATCGCACTTTCGGCCGTAGTACCATTAAGTCTGCCGGTCGTCCAAAGTTTCATTACGAGATAGAAATTTCGAGGTCAATAATGAACGTCTTTCTCGATGACAGCAGGCCCCTGTCGTTTCTCTATTGATGTATTCCAGTTGCGTCATTAGCAACGAAACATGGTACTTGAAATTCTGAAATTCACTAATTACGTTCTAAAAAGCTAAGATTCTTTTTTCATAATTATAATTTTATTTTGTTGCTTGTGTCTTCTCCTGTGAGCAAGCACGTGCAATCCTAAGCCTGCCAAAACTACCTTCAAGCGCACGCTGCACGTGCTTGGATGGACGCTGCCATAACCGACGTTCACTTCCTGGTTTCTCCTATTCCACTTGCTCGACTTTATTATTATGGTAACACGACAAGCCATTGTCTTTCAAGGCGCCTCAGTGTCCTTTTGCCGAACGTGCTTGAGGTATATGACAAGAGAAGGCCGGCAATGACGGCTCTAGGGCCTTAAGGAAAGCGTCCTTGAAGCTCTAGGAGCGCTCCTGCACGCTCTGCAGAACCGACGAGGAAATCTCTCGCATCGTTCACAATTTCAAGCAGACGTAGAAAGGTTTTATGCGCAAAGCACAACTGCGTTTTTTTTTTTGGTTTCCTATAATCTGCATTATTGTGATTCTGGATGCAACCTGCACGTGGAGTAAGATACCCACTTGTGCTGCATAGCCTTTGTGTGAAGGTCTAGAAGAAAGGTGACCACGGATGTCCCAAGCCAGATGCCCAGATACGCGCCCGTGTATGCAGCAAGTTCTATAATCTGCAAGAAAAGAAAAAAAGAATCATTGTTTTACAATGGATCCTTTTCAAAAGTGTGTATACTATCTTATAGTCACTGAGATCCTAAGAAACGCAGGGTGTGACTTTTTTTTTTAATAATAATAATAATAATGTCTTTATGATCTTTAAAGAAATGCATAATGAGGCGCGCTGGCCCACGAAAGCAGATGTGGTTGTAAGTGGGACCAGGCAGCCAACGAACAACCATGACATAATTAAACACTGGAGAAATAAAAACACAACATAAGTAGTCCACAATGCGCGTTGGGTAATTATACAGTACTTATTGCGCGAGCATGAGGCACCACTCTCTTACTTCCTGTTTTACCGCACGGAAGGATGTTAAATTTAACTATAATAATTGCTTGTTATTATCACATATTCATGAAACTGATTAAATGTCAATATTTGAAGCCTGTGCATTCTTTTATTTGATGGCCAAGTTTTCGTATAGTGATTTGTACGAAATATTGTTTACAATGTGTTCTATGATAATATTAACTCCCCGTTTTTTGTACTCCGAACAATTACCATATATCGTGAATCCGTCCCGTTTGACTGATTCTCCTAAAGATCTGAAAATAGTTATCTGCAAGTTCACGGAACAAGCACTTTCTTGCTTGTAAAGATACGCAGATACCACCCGCATTTTTCAGAGCGCAAGCCGTTTCCGGGTTGAGCGGCGTCGCCGTCGCCGTCGGCGTAACCGCGCGTTGCACTATGAGACGTTTCCCATAATGAAGTCACACGTAACGTCACGTGTGACGTCACGAGGGAAATGTTTCCCGCAAAATTTGGCGAGCAATTTTTCCGATAAATTTAGCGAGGAAATGCAGTGTGGGTTGTGACATTAAGCAATGCAAAACGTAACAACTCAGACTGCGTTTTTTTGGTCTAAACATGTGTTTCGGCATCGTCATTCGCTGAGCTGCCTCCGTAAGTCGCGGTGATCGACTCTCCGAGTGTTGTGCGAGAAAGTAGACGCATGTTCTTTTTTTAGAGTGTGAAACATTCTTGATCGCAATGGTAATAATCCTCGATCGTTTACAATAACGGACCTAATGTGCTACCCTGCGGTACTCTGCAATTGACTCTGCGTTTGCTACTGGTACTGCTTCCAGATTGAACCATCTGGAACCTGTTTGTGAAGTAGTCCGTTAAGAATTTGTTGAAAGGTACCCTAAAACCATGCTTATTAAGTTTTGATAGGAAGAGTGCGCGATCAATTATCAATTGCCTTTGACAAAACCAAAAACAAGGCAAGGGCGACTTTGTTATTTTCAAGCGTCTCATTAACACATTTCGAGAAATTATCAAGTAATGAAATAGGGTTTCTTTGTTGCCTGAAACCATACTGCCCCTCGTTTAATAAAGAAAATCACACTCAAGCTTCTTGCTTCGTGGTTGGTTCTTCGGCATTCATGTCTGCTGAGGCTGCGATTTCATTGGCTGTGCGAAGCGAGACTAAGATGCCCAGGACTTCCCCCGCACTGCGTTTCTTCAGTTGACCCGCCATTGTTTGATTACGCACTCTCTGAGCTTGTATCGAACACAAGGGCTGCGACGGCGCACTCGGCGCAAACTCGCAGAGCGCGCGCAATACGAGGGCAGCCGGCAAAAAGTGCGCGGGGCTCCCGGCTGGTGGCGCTAAGCAGCGCCGGCGTCTGCGGTGAAGACAACCTTTTGCTTCGCAGGGAGCATGCACGCCAGGGAATGGGAAATATCGTGCCTGCAAAGGGGAGTAGCCCTTAGCAGCCGCTCGCGTTAATCTTGCAGACCGGTTTACGAGGCATCCCAGATTATCGCTCTGTATAGATCAATTACAGAAGGAAGCGTCGGGTAGCAAATTGGTTTTAGACGAATTAAAACGCGAGTGAAAAATAGCTTGAGCCTAGACGTGACATGTTAACTTTTGAATCAGAAGGCTTGTTAATGGAAACTGTTTATTTCTAAAATAATGAGGAAGCAGTTGACGACAGGTTTGTAGAACACACATTAAACCAGACACACTAGATCAAACCCATATAGTTAAAAGGAAATGGCGTTCGCGGAGGCAACGGGCAAGATATGTGTTAACTTATATTTTAATCTTTCTTTTGAGTCTTGTGTTTCCCAGAAGAATGCAAGTAGCAAAGGTGTCTCTACTGTTTAAAAAAAGGAGATAAAAATGAGTTCGGTTAGACCCATTTCTATATTGCCCGTATTTTCGAAGGCTTTGGAAAAGTTACTTTATCATTGTTTAGTAGACTTCTCGAATAAATGTGACCTCATTACTTTCTCGAAATTTGGTTTAAGGAAAAACTGTTCAACAGAGACAGCTCTACTTGATCAAAAATAATTTATTTTAGAAAATTTTGAAAGTAAAAAATTAGTTCTAGCGGTGTTCTTAGATTTTAGAAAACCCTTTGACTGTCTTAATCACGAGGTATTATTCAAAAAAGCTTGAAATTTACGGCATTCGCGGACATGCCCTACTGCTTTTACAGTCATATATACCTAGGACATCGCCAGCAACATGTTAACATAAACGGTCACTCTTCCACTGTGAGATCTATTACGTCAGGTGTTCCACAGGGAAGCATATTTGGACCATTTCTTTTTAATATTTACATTAATGATATAATCAACGTAAATACTAAGGCGAAATTTGTAATTTATGCAGATGATACTTCAGTATTTTTTTCTGACGAAGCCTGTGACGAATTATTTGATATGGCGAACTTAACTTCATTAAATATAAAAGGCTGTGGGGATAGCAACTCACTGAAAATAAGTATTAATAAGACGAAAGCAGTCATTTTTGGACCAAAAAATAGGTCTCTGATCGTATCGAAGGTTTTCCGCTTTGACTCGTCTCCCATCGAAATCGCTAGTTGTTTCAAAACTCTTGGAGTGTTTCTTAGTGAGACTATAAGCTGGGATATTCATATCAACTATATTGTTCCAATTAAAGCTTGCTCGGGTAGTGGGAATCGTAAATCGCTACCGATCTCTTTTACCAATCAGTGTTAAATTGTTGCTCTATAAATCACTATTTTATAACCATTTAACGTATTGTCTTCTAGTTTGGGGCACATCCACAATGATTAATATAGAAAAACTGTTTTTGCTGAAGAAAAAGATATTGAGAGGAATATGTAATGTGCCATATGGAAGTTCATTCTGCCGATTTATTTAAGAACTGAAAAATAATTAAAATTTATAAATTATGTCAGTGCTGACTTTGTACTAGTTGTAAAAATGAAAAATCGTTCAGCCTTTCCACTCTCGTGAAGAAGGAAGACCAGCGGAGCTGTACTCGATGCACTGTGTGCTTCTTCTTCGTCGTCGTCTGTTTTTTGCGCTGTTTCCTACGATGAATTCCCACCAACGCGCCCAACTATCCATTCTTCTATTAGAGCTGGAAAGGTTGCCGCCATCTACGAGCGACGGCGGAAACCATACTGGTTGTGTGCTTGCCGCCGTCGCTTATAGATGACGGTAGGTGTCCAGGTAGGTTTGTGTCGACATACACGGACACGGTCCTGGGGAACCTAGTCCTTAACAGCTCCGCTGAAAAAAGGGCCTCGTGTTTTCTGGAAAGACTTGCGCCGTTAAGGGAAATTTCTCCACATTATCCTACCCACAACGCAGAGAAATGGAGGATGGTAACGCAACGAACGAACTATGGCTATCAAATGTTAAATTTCACACTCCCACATTTGCTATCTAGTCTTAGCGTTGACAATACTGACTTCGATAGTCTAACTTTCAAAGACCTGCGCTTATATTTTTGTACGTGATTTTTATTTTCGTTCTATGTTTTGCACTTGGGTGAACCTTGGTTTGTACAAATGTCAACCGTAGATGTGCAGCGGATTCTTCTTCTTCTTCTTCTTATTATTATTATATTGGCCTCTCGCCAGTGTCTGTCGTCTGATTGTTATATACCACGGAGAGGAAGGAAGAATGTCTGCGACACAATTATCCTAGCTGCGAATGCGTGTGACAAAACGAAGCGTACATTGATTGTGTCTCTACGCTTATTAGAGACCACACCATGGAAGGTCTCTAGCTCAACTTTTGGAACTTACGAGAAAGAGGCTTTTGCACAAACTTCGTGTACGCTTCATTTTTTATTTTTTTTTTATTGAAAGCATAGTTTATTCTAAGTCACCCGAAGAACTTTGTGCAAATGAAGGAACATGTTCACGGCGATGAGCCTCGCTGTTGGTTGGACAGACTAGAAAAGGAGAGTCACAGACTGCTAGCTCTGCTAACCTGAGAAGTGTCTCGATGGGTCGCAAGTTGCTCAGGTTGCATGATAACACATCTGACGCAAAAAATTTGAGAATGTTGAGCAGAATAATTAATTCATCCGAGGGGTACGAGAGTCCTCCTCGATTCAGTTGGTTTGTAAGACCACGCAAATGGCTATTGATCTTCAGTTTCTCCATATTACATGATCAGGAGAGGCATGCCAAGTGTTCGTTTACGACACGGGTGATGTAGCCTCCAATGTGTGCCTTTGCCGATGACTCGAGAACCTGCATTCTTCTCACAGCATGATGGGATAGCATAGCCAAGATGTTCGCTACTCTTTCTGGAAGGTCGAATGATGCGGTGACTGGCACTGTAGGTATTGCGCAAGGGCAGGACAAGCGTATTTATCAATCCGTCACTCACCCGCGAACTACTTGCCGCAGCTGGGTAATAATAGGGCTTCGCGATGTGAACTACGGATCGCCAGGACACCGCTAAGCACGACGATCGAGCATGGTGATATAGGATTTTATGCGTGTTATAACTGAGCAAGGTGCTGTCTCAGCTATCCGAATTTTGCGCGCTCAAGGTACCTTTTACTTCGTTTCTTCTTTAGTGGCCGTTGAGGGAGCTGAGGGGCGGGATTCGGTAGGATTTGGTGCTTCGTGGAGAAGTGGCGGGATTCGCGCTCAGTAGCAGCTGCCCTGACAAGCACAGTGAAACTTACATAGAAGGCTCTAACACAACTCGTACTACAAAAAAAGGAAGACGTTTACAATTTCTTGTAACGCCGAATTAGAGCGAGCGCAGGTCTTGAGGAGGAGGATGGGAGGGTACGAAGAGGAGGGTATGCTCCTCCTCTTTATCCGTACCTTCTCCTCCTTCCGTGCTCGCCCTCTGCTTCTGCTCTTCCTCCACCCCTCCTCTCATCCTCCTCCTCCTCCTACCTTGAGATACTCTCGATGTCATCCTACTTGCTTTCGGCTCTGTTGAAGGCTGCTCGGCGTTTTTGATTTCCTCAGCATAAGTCTTGAGCGTGCTCCCCCGAGATGGCACAGCAGAACAGCGAGTGTACGTCCCTCGGGGCCAATGGAATGTTTTCCTGCATGACTGGTATGAAGTTCTTCTTTGTCTTGCACGAAATATTTGGTGAGTGCTGTAGGCGAGAGATAGAGCTACCACGAGCAAGCCGTTGTCGACCTTGGCGGCACACAATTTATCAACTTCGTCTGACGTGCCACAGAGATCGATGGGTACAGCACAGACCCGTACCCATGTAGATGACCACTTGGATAACGAGTACACCACGTTTTCATACGTGCCTCCTTGTGATTTATGAATGGTGATATCACTTGCCTGCACAACGGGTAGCTGGCACCTCCCCTTTTCCTCCTCCTTCTCTCCTCCTCCCCTCCTCCCTTCTCTCCTCCTCCTCTTTCCTCCTCCCCTCCTCCTCCTCCCCTCCTCTTCCTCCTCCGTGATCCTCCCTTCTCCTCCTTTTTCACGTAACAAAGGTCACTCGTGACCTTCGTGACGTCCCGAGTGACGTCACTCGTGAAGGTCACTATGAAGATCGTGACCTTTATTGTGACCTTCACGAGTGGCCTTCGTGACGTCACGTGTGACGTCATTATGAAAAACGTCCCATAATGCAACGCGGGGTTACGCCGACGGCGACGCCGCTCAAGCCTGGAAACGGGCGCCAACCGCCAATGCTGCTTGATGAGGTTTTGGAACAGGGTCTATTGCACGCTTGCAAGCGATCTCCGAGAATGGCAACCATGGCGGTACTGCATGGCTACATTTCTCATTTACAGCGTAAACCAGTGTCGACAACCCTTAAAGGGATCATGAAACGATATCAGGTTAAAATGTTCATGACTTTACAGAGGCGAACCGGTTCTAGTCTGGCCCAAGTATACTCGCACAGACCGCCACTGCTTCAGAAGCTTCTTGGTCGCGGTGGAATTGCCAAAATAAAAGGGGACTATTTCTTTCAGTCTTACCTACGCGAAGCTTGATGACATAATGGACCTTTTGTAGAAATACGCGGTGCGCATGCGCGGAGTATTTCATGCGCCTGGGTTCGAGAGTATCTAGTTCCAAACAATCCGCCATCTTGCATTTCTCGCCTTTGAGCGGTTTCGTTGTGTCGACCTCGGGGCGGAAGATTACGCACGATGGGGACAAAGGTGAGCTTGGGGGAGCCGTATCTAGGTCACATCGCCTCAATGGGTGAACAGGATGTAGCTGACGTTTTGGGTGTGGAACGGGTGGGAGAGGCCTTGGGCGCGCGTTGTTTTCCAGTCACCTAGTCTCGAACCGATTCGCGTGTCTAGGTGGCAGCACATATTCGCCAAGAGGTCCATTGTGTGATCGTAACCACCCGCCTGACGACAGTCGAGCGTGGCGCGTGGATTGGACACGAGAAATGTGTGAGCACTCGACTTCGGCTCTTAACAATCAATGCCTCGGCGGACACTCGGGTAGTGGCTCGTGTCCAACCACTGCGGTAGTGATAATAGCCGAACTTCAGCGATGCCTGGAGCTCAGCTCGTGTTTCTTACTTTGCTGAGCCCAGCGCGTGGCTCTGATTAGCGTTGGCGGCATAGGATAAGCACCAGGCCACGCGGCCGTTTGTCCTTGCTCCGAGATGAGGGTATGAACGATGCTCATATTTCTCGAATTTATTTGCCGACTGTCATTGCTTAGAAATCAAAACTAAGGCAAGTTTATTCGGTTATTAACGTTAAAGAGTGATTCTGAGCTGTATTTAACGAAAGTTGAAAAATCGTTTCATGGCCTCTTTAAAGACAGGGCCGGCGCTGTACAGACAAAAACGTCAAATTAGTTTTTTTGGCTGGGTCGTTTGCTTCATTGTCGAGCCGTAAATTAATACCCTCGCAATAATTCAAATGGGGCATGGCAAACAATAATGTACTTATACGATCCTCTCAAGTGCTTGTGGAGCTAACACAAACCCATGGCATCAGCACGTGCATTGCTAGCAGCGCGCACACGAAGTTATCGTCCGCTTTTACACCTGTGACTTCCAAAGCGATGTGACCGACATGCGATACGCGGCATCCGCGTTACTGCAACGCAACCAGTGCTGAGAAAACAGTGGGCTGATTTACAGGGCGCTCCAAGTGCCGACTTTCTATTCCTATGAATATTTTCGGCAAAACTCACAAAAGGTGCCTGGTTATATACACCTTATTTTCACACAAGATTTTGTTTTCGTGAATACAGAATTATGGTAATGTACAGTGCTCACCAAACTTATCCGGAACGCGCGAGCAGCGTCGTATCTTATAGGAGCGCTACCCTGGCGGCAGCTGAATAACTGCTCCATGACGTAGCGCTGAATGGAACAGTCCGAGCAGACGAGGCCGCTCGCTCAACGCCCAAGTCGCTGCTGAACCAGAGACAAGGCAGAAAATTTGCCTGCGATTCACTTACATTTTTCGCCTCATTCAGCACAAGCATCGAGTGCTTACCCATTGAATCGTTCAACCGTAGACTGTTTCGACAGACACCTATGCATCTTTGACCGAAAAGGTAGAGATAAGTATATGTTGATCGGCCGCCAAAATTGCTGTGGCGTCCGCTGTCTAGCGAACAGCCTTTCCGGCTCGGATTGTTCCATTGAGCGCTACGTCAGGAAGCAGTTCTTCGGCCGCCACCAGGATAGCCCTCCTATGAGATAAGACACTGTTCGTGCGTTCCGAATAAGTTTGGTGACCACTGTGCCTTCTCGTATGAAGATCTTTGTGTCCCTGATTGATCGGAAGTACGTTATTACTTTTGAAATACGATCGCCAATGACTCATTATTAGTCAGAATATAAAGCGCCAAAAAAAACGACAGGACAAAGAGGAGAGTAAACAAGACAAGACTCATTATTCTCGGAAAAACACATAACATATTTCACGTGCTTGTGGGCCCTCTAGTATTCTGATTTTTTAGCGTATAATCTGTAAGCGGAAACTACGTTGGAACCCTCAAGACTTCGTCTGGTGTTCTGTTGAGGTGACTTTTAATTCAGGAGCATGCCGCTCCTTCAATCTCGAGAAAAACGTCCACTGCTGGTTTGAGGCTTTCTTTTTAAAACAATATATCCAACAAAGCTTCCTTTTTCATAGTTTTGCATTAGTCCCTGGTATTTAATATTTATTTTATTTATTTAAAACATACTAAAGAGAGAATCGACGACCAAAGTTTAAATGATAAAAAATGCTCCGATCGAGCAATCCCACTTGCAAACATGCAAAAAAGAATGACAAACAAACATCAATACAAAACACACGTGACACGTGTACGTGTGCTCGACATGTGCGGAAACTTTCTTTTGTAAACGGCCCCGAAAACATTGTTCTTCGTGAATTTCCACGAAGACCGTCTGCAAAACGGGTTTTAGTCCTTGGGTATACTTTGCCTTCAATACAGCTTCTATGAGGTGAAGCCAACGTTCCTCCGCTTCAGCTGCATCACACGTGCACGTGCTTTCGCCACGTCAACCTTGCAACCATTGTTGAGTAATCAAATTTCTTATGGGGACGTTATGACGACGGGAGTCTAGATTAAAACGACGTCTCCGCCATAGATAAGCAATTTAGCCAGTACAGTACTTGAATAATCTTCGTTCAAAGGTAGTTTGAAATCGACGTGTTCTTGTAAATAACATTAAGAAATATAATGAAGACAGCGAGACACTTGGGTCGTTCATTGTGCGTGAAGTATGACGACTCTAACGATATGGTTATATCCAGAGCAACAATGAAAGCACAAATCGCAAACGTCAGCGCACCAATGTGTATATGTCGGCCGGCGCTTGCGCATGCGTGAATGTGTGTGTGTGCTTCTGTGTTTGTGTCTGTGTAAGTATAAGGGTGGAGCGTTCAAATGGTACGGGGGTGAACAAACGGTTTATGCAATAAAGATAAAATATTTTTATTAAAGGAGAATATGATAATAATTTGATAAAAAAGAAACATCAGCGTCAACATATAATTAACAGACAGATTAACCTAAAACTTAGGACTTATAAAAACGTGAATTCTTTTTGCGCTTCTAAAAGTGTCCATAAAAATCGACTAATCAACGCAATGTCACGTTAAAATAATAATAATAATAATAATAATAATAAAATTAATAATAAAAAACTTCAAAATGTTTAGAACCTGTGTCTTTGCTACATACACGAGGACGAGCAACTCAATTGAGCGTAGGTTACTCAACTGTAAGGGTGGGATGGTAGATAACCAGATCTTCGACATCGGAGCGGTACTTCAACTTGAGCTTGAAGGTTTGCCTGTAAGGTTAAAACATGATCTTAGCAAACTTCACTGTAATGCCGCGTAGCGTCGCTTCGAACATCACTCGAATCTAGACTCCTCATTCGGCAAATAGAGATTTGCCAAGCCTTGCACCATTCAAAGTAGCCCTTGGTGCAAATGTATGAGTGAGATTTCGAAAAGGCAACACCTACCTTCTGTCTTGAACTGAAACCTGAAAGAAACAAAAATGTTTTCGTCCCGTTCAATAATATACACAAAACAAAAAAAAAGTTTTTTTTTTTTTTTTTTTAAGAAACGGAACAAAAGCGTAACAATACTCAAACCTCGTCGTCAGAAATGCTGGACATCCGTACGTCGTAGTGGACTTGCCTGGAAATAAATAATGAGATCAGGTTCTCGCATCCACAGTCACGGACAGCTGAGGAAGTGACGGGCGTACATGACGAGCCCTGAACAGCTTATTGTCGTAGCCAATAAAATGGCAAAAATAGCAGATAAAAGCAAAAAAAGAAATCTATCGAGGAGGCGGAGCTTGCAGCGTGACCATCATTAGCATCGCCCTGCATTTCTTAGGCTGAGGGTGACTCTATCTCGCTAGATGCGCGAGGTGCCGAGGAAGCCCCAAGTGGGAGAGCGATGAAAGTCGCTTTCGTACCAATTTTAGTGACGGGCTAATCGGGAAAAAATTCGACGGGGAAATAAAAAAAAAGAGGGTTACAAGGGTTATTCACTCCTCCTCTTCAACTGTTAACGTTAAACTCTCGCCCCAATAGATTTGATAACGCTGCGCGCATCAATACTCGTTTTCACCTCAAGAAAAAAAAAAAAAAAAAGAGGTCTTGCGCATTGTTCATACGCCGCGCGAAGTAGTTCTTGCGGATTTGGTTGTCGTAGGAAGACGCGGTGCCCTTGGCGTTTGAAACGTGTACGTCTTGATAAGATAACGCGTGTATCTAATCTAAAATTCAACTTAAAGGAAGAAATTAGTAATGCTCCGCGAAGAGCCGGACTGTTTTGTTTTCTACAGTTCTTGAATTGAAAACGAGTAGAGTGAAAAAAACGTATAGACCAGCTAATCTCTCTGACGTCATACCGATGCAGTGGCTCTGCTGTCAGCACAGCGCATGCGCAGACACATCACGTCCCGACAATCTGGTTTCTGCGGAAGCGCGGGCTTCCTTGTAAGCAGCGCGTTGAACTACAGTTCCCGTGACCTGTGTGAGCTGAGTTGTTGTCATCAGGACGTGCTAAAATGCCCCCTCCCCCCCCCCCCCCCCAACACAAACACACACGCACAAAAGCAAGGTACTGCGCCATTTTTCTTTAAGTAGCTGTCCAGCTTCCATCGTCCACGTGGAAAGTAATTTTAATGCGAATTGTACTTACGAGTGAAAGCAAATAAAACAGATCAAAAGAATAAAAAGCGCTAACGAAACGAGGGCAATGGAAACACAAAGACCACAGGACAGGCGCTAACTCTAACTGATTTTATTATAAGTTTTAATGTATACGAAACAAGTTTTTTTCTTTTGTGAAGTGCGTGTAATGTTTAGGTGTTTATGCAATAAGGACACGTTTATGCGATAAGGACACGTTTTTAAATTCAAAGATTAGCAGTAGTCTTGATGTACAAAAAGAAAAAAAAAAGCATTGTTTGATCTGCCGGGTGCTTTTAGTTTTTATTTTTTTTTTGTCGAAATCAAAATAAAACAAAAGATTAAAAGTTAAACTACTTTTTTTTTTTTTTTACAAAACGATTGTATTGTTCAGTAAAATAGGCACATTGACATTTTCGATATATGAGCCTTTTAAACTAACCTTTTGCTCATCCGGGTAAAGTGCAGTTAAAGCATTCGCAACGAATGGAGGGGTTCGTTTTATTTTGACCGAATTTTATTCGGATAAAATGTTCCGTTTTAAGACGCCCAAGGCCTGAGGCACGTATGACATGACACGTATCAAAATGATTACTGACCCTTTACGAGGTGTTCTTATTAGAACGGTAAGGAAATTAACCTATGCTGCATTATAGCCTCCGATGCTTTTGCGCCACCAAAATCCAATCAATCAAGCGAAGCTGAAACCGACTAACCGAGGCAGAAGAACGACTAGAAAGCTATACGGGTAGACATTGAGGGGGAGGAGGAGACGAGAGTGCGAGAGGACATCAGGACACCGAGCTCTGGTTGGAATGATTAGTGGGTAGACGGAAAGGCCAGCTGCCTTATGTCTCTATAGTCACTCTTCGAACGCGTTCGAACGCCGAACGCTCACGTCATATAAAGAAAAACGGCGAACACCGTGACGTTGCGCTTTTGGCGCTTCTTGATTGGCAGATCTATTGGGTTCATAGTGTCGGCTGCGCCCGGACTTGAAACATTTGCGGTGTTGGCACTAGCGCGTTACATGCAACTGCGTTACCGGTAACACGTCGCTTTTTTTTCTGTAACGCGTAACGTACTCGTAACGTTTTCAAAACAGTAACGTGTAACGTACTTACGTTACTTATTCCGAGTAACGGGTAACGTAGGTAAGTCACTCGTCACAAATTCTTGCTAATGAATTTTTTTTTTCGTGTTTTTAGGCGTCAAGCTTATTTAATTTTAAAGCTTTCGGCGTTTTTCTTTGCGGTTTTTTTAGTATTTAGGTGAAACCGTATAAAAACATAAGGTGATTATGTTCAGTTTCTGCATGGGCATCCCAGGCAGCACGCCGACACTGGGCCAGCGCCGGGGGAATATTGCGCACAATATTGGCCCAGTTTCATGTTTTGCACCACGGCTCAGAAATGGTCCAATATCGGTTAACGATCATTCTAAAAATGGGCCAGAATCGGCAGTTTTGGGCAGAGATGGGCGAAATATCGGTTAACATGGCCGGGGCCGCTGCGGTGTCAGCGGACTTGGGCCAAGCGGCGAAGCCAACGTCTCTATAGAATTAACTGGTCAGTTGGGAAACTGCCATAGAGCCTGCTCTGAAAAAGTGGCACCGATCCGTACTCGAGAACCGAGCTAATAGTGATCGCAACGCCGCCATTTCTCCCGCACCGGCCACTCGAGGAACTGCAGGTGAGTTCTATTTCGGCTTTAATCGGCCATTTTGGCTCCGAAACAGATACGGTTCAAGAGCGCCACCCGCGACTCCCAAGCGGACGCTCTTAGAGGCTCCGCGAATTACTGCCGAAGCTATAGGATGCGCCTAGGTCGTGACGCGCTCCCTGAATTCACCGCTGAGACATAGTTGTATAAAAACAATATTAATTGTGTTGCAAACCTTGTAAACTAAAGATTTGAGAAAACATCACGCCTCCCCCGTTTTGTACTAATCTCCAATAAAATTTACTACAAAAAGAGTTTTTTCCGTTTGTTTGTACGGAGAAACCCAGTTCCAACCGCTGATTGCCCGGCGCGCCCTCGGCGCGGCCCGTGGCAACGGCGGCGGCCGCCGCGATTGGCCGGCGCGATTGACCGCGATTCAGTATCGTTTTAGAAACGCTCAAGGAATTCCTAATACCGGCCGATATAGTCGGTTCAGACCCGACAAATTACCAGGAAAATGGCGCTGGATACTGTATATCAGCGTGGCGTTGGCCGACCCAAGTGATGTTCCGCCGACATCGGCCTTAGCACGGAAATAATGGCCCGATATTTACGATCCAGCGCCAATATCGGCAGTATCAGAATGATATTGGCCCGATTTCTCCGATCCGACACCAATATTGGCGCAATATTGTGTGCTGCCTGGGATAAGGTTTCTTGAAATATGGCGCTTATGCATACCTCTAACGTCAAAGCAGTAAACCGTGTTAATTCATAAATGAAAAGGTAACGCAAAAGTAATGCGTTATATTTTGTCGGTAATGGTAACTGTAATGCGTTCCTTTTATTTTGAGGTACCGTGGATCAGTAACCGTTTTTTTTATTTGCCAGTAGCGAGTAACGTATTTCGTTTATTTTTTAGGTTACGCCTACAATACAATTGTTACACGGTTACACTTGCCTGCAGTTACACTAAGCCACAGTTATACCACTCTACACCTTTTGACAACGTTCTATAACTGTATTTACATGGATGCGATCGTAGCGAATTGAATCGAGCAGAGACCAATCACACGCAGACTCAGGTAATTGCGTCCGTGTAATTGCAGTCCTAGGCTGCATTTACATGGATTCAACCGTAGCACACCGACTCGAGGTTTGGCTATTTTGATTGGTAGCAGAGGGGTAGAAGAGGAAGAGGTAGAAAGACAGACTGCGTTTGATTGGTCTCTGCTCGATTCGATTCGCTACAATCGCATTCGTGGAAACGTAGCCCACATAAACGCAGTCCATGTAAATGCAGCCCGTGCGCTTGCGCATGTCGAGCGCCCATCGAAGCTGTGCTCGCGTACTCTTCGCTTCTTCTGAAATAGCTGTTCGAGAGTATACAGTGCGGTACTTGTGGTGAAGTGTAACTGCAGTTAGAGGTGACTTAACTGCGGTTGAGGGTGTTAAATGTGGCACGAAGTGGCACAGCGGCGTTTGAACGACTTTAACCTTTGAGTGCTTCATAAGCTTCTATTTTGGTGGTTATATTAAGATACACCGACAGTTTTTGTTAAGTTCAGCTGTCGTACTCACTCGCAAGGCAACGTGCAGGAGCGCTTGCACTCGCTGTAGGAGCCATTTTTCGTGAGGGCGTTGTAACAGACGTCTGCAAACGGGACGTTGCAGCAATGTAGCAACTTCGTAGTAATTCTGTCTCGTTACTGTACTTGTGTAGCAATGTAGTAAATGCTATTTGGTTTCTATGCAAGAATACGTGACTTCATTGGCGCGACAAACGATGTTGTTGGGGAAATAATTGGCAAACAATACGAGGAAACATTTTTTTGCTGCTTTTAAGTTCTGAATACGTAAATCGGTAAGTTACGATTGGCAAGTTCTGTAATGGGCTGTAGCAAACATCAGCACAATTCCTCGACGCTTAAAACGACATGTTGGATTAAACGTTCTGAGCAACTGAAGAAAAAGGGCAGTGTAATTTTATTTTTATCGTGACAGCCATAGGCAGTATGCATTACTTGTTTCGGCAATTTTGCGTCGTTTGCGATAAAAATATCTATATCTATATATATATCTATATATATATATATATATATATATATATATATATATATATATATATATATATATATATATATATATATATATATGTCGTTTTCGTGTATTCTTTTTCTCAGAGTTGTTAGATAGTTATGTTTCCATGATAAGATTTTAGGTTTACAATATATTTTCTCAGTCAAAGCAATATTTGTGGTTGCGGCTCAGGAGAAGAACGTGTCCCGTTTCGGGCCGAAATATAAATGGTACAATTATAAAGTAAGCTATTCGGTACTTTTTCCCCCACTTACATTTAAGTGAAAAACAACAACAAACAAATATTTTAAGGAAACATGACACCTCTTTATATTTTACATTTTAGTTAATGCAGCCGTGGTGTTGTCCGTTTTTTTATCGTTCCTCATCTCAGGGTTTTCAAGATGTCAATTAATTACCAGCTCGCCTGCACTCTATCACTGCTTACACTTCGCCTTTTTATTACAGAGAAACGATAGTCTCTTCGGCGTTACTGTTTTCAATCGCGCAAACTTAAAAAATACGAGGTATAGGCCTCGTTTTTTATTTTTTGAGTTGATAACGTAATTAACATGCTCCAGAAAGTAAAAAGTAAACACGAGTTCTGATTGTGCAATCCGTGCGGTAGATGTGTTTCTTTTTAGTATTTGTTAAGCACGACCAACAAGTCAGAGCCGTAAAAGACGACACTTAGGACAACCTCTTCAATGAATTTTTAACATGTTTCGTACTCCTTTCTAGCCAGCGTTATAATAATACTTTAGGATACTCATTAACAATGAACTTATATTTAATGTTTATTCACACACCACCGTTTGGTAGCAACCGAGTGCGTTGTGGAGCCTTATGCCTCCTTGTGATCGCTTGCGAAGAGAGAACACAATGGCGCCATCTTTTGAGCACTTCCGATCTGCGTATACTCCCTAATTTCTTCTATCGGTATACTACCGCAAACACTTTGAAAACTTTACTCTAGTTATATTCTAGATAAATGCAGTTCCCGGGCTAGCTCATAGATGGCGCCAGCGTGCCAGTCATAAGAGGTCACAAGAACTCGGTCCTAAGCAAACGCAAGTGTGTGAACCAGTTTCCCTGCTCAAGAGCCAATTGCAGTGAGTTTAAGAGTTTAAAACACTGAAACCATTTCATTCTAACAGGGTGCTCTATTATTACTAATCAAATTTGTTTTCGCGTGCTGAAATGAGCTTGCGAGTTCCTTATACTGGGCATGCTTTGCATGAGCTGTACTGCATTCATTCGTTTGTTCACTTTTTTTTTTACCATAGAAAGTAGATTTGTGCGGATCACCTGTAGGACTGAAATCGCACGTTGGGGCCGGGTAGCTGGCGGTGAACTCGTAATCCGCCAGCACGCAGCCGCAGTGTCGCACCTCGAGTTCCATGCTGCACTTCTGCATGCAGAGCTGCGCCACGATATAACAAAAATAGAAATAGCGGTCAATTTACGCGCACGTAGAAGCACTGGGCGCAAGCGAGACCTGTATATCTTCCAAAATGCCCTTATGCTTTGACCAAACATCCTTTCTTTAGTCATCACAAAACTCCTGTAACTTTTTTTCTTTTTTTTTAATGCAGAAGTTGCATTCATATTGAAGCTAACCCTGATTTAGACTCGAAAAGTGAAGCATGCCACGGTCGAAGAGGTATGGCGTGCTGCCTAACACCCGTGCCACGAGCTCCGCCGGCCACACAAGCAACTGTGAAAGACAGAAAAAAAAAATAGAAGAAAACCTAGGAGGCAGGAGTGAGGACTTCGAGACGCTTCAAGTAGACTTTGCCAGCTGCGAAAGCTTCGAAGCGTTAGCGTCCGTTGCGTTGCTCAAAAAGCGCATTTTTGCGTGCATATGAAGGCTTATATCAATTGATCGAAACGAACCTGCAAATATTTCTCATTAACCCTGAAATTTGTATGTTTTGTACTTCTTTACGTTCATATGTGTTTTGACTTAAAAAAAAAGTATTCGCGCCTGTGGCTGTGTACGCGCAGGCTGCGAAAGCACGTTCGATATGGCACTGTGCTGAGAAAGTGAGGGAGAGGAGAAGACGAGAGCGCGCGGGGACGTTAGAACGCCGAGCTCTGATTCGAATGATTAATGGGTACACGAAAAGCTAGCTGTTTTTGTCTCCACTGCACTCGTCGAATGCGCTCGAATGCGAGAGCCAAACGTCAGACGCTTGCCTTTCGCGTTTTAAAGCTTTCGACGAGTGCAGTGAAGACAAAGGCTGCCTGAGGTCTAACCACTAATCGTTCCAACCAGAGCTCGGCGTTCTGAAATCCGCGCGCGCTCTCGTCTCCCCCTTTCCCTCACTTTCTCGGAGCATAAACGTTCGCTTCCTGGTTTTGCTGTGGTCCTTGGAACTCTCTTAATCCTCTAGTTTTCCTTAAGACTCTTTTTTTTCTTCTTTTTTTTTTTCTAGTTGTCACTGGTGAGTAGAAGTCGATTTCTCTAGAGATGGAGGAATGTCTGGTTTTACTGACAACTTCACCGTATACCTACTAGGGGTTCAATTGGCCGGTGGTGAAGCGCTGCCTTTTGGCGGTTAATACGTCGTAACTAGGGTTCCCCGTTTTTGGTAAATACCGATAAATGACGAAAATTAGCCACCAAACCGGTTTTATGAAAATGGGGGAAAACGACGCGAAATTATCTCCACTAAATTTAGCGGGATAATTTCCCCGCTAAATTTAACAGAAAATGTTCCCGCTAAATTTAGCGGAAAAAATTTCCCGATAAATTTAGTTGTGAATTTTTTCCGCTAAATTTAGCGGGTAAATTTACCCGTAATGCAGCGCGCGGTGACGTCACGAGTGACGTCACTGGTGACCCTTGTGACACCACACGTGACGTCACGTGTGACGTCATCTGTGACGTCAATGGTGATTTTCGTGACATCATCATGGGAAACGTCCCATACTGCACCGCGCGTTTACGCCGACGCCGACGCCGAAGCCGCTCAAGCCGGGGACGGGCGCCTAAGAGCGGGAAAATCGAGCGGGAAAATTTCCTCGCTAAATTTAGCGGGAAAAATTATCCTAAATGGGAGGCGAGCAGGAGAGGAGGAGGGGAAGGTACGGATGAAGAGAAGTGGGCCGTGGCATACCCTCCTCTCCGTACCTTTCCCTCCTCCTCGCCAAGAAGTGTAAACGTCTTTCAATTTTTTCTTCCAAAAACGCCCCTTGTCTGGTGTCTTTTCCTAATTGGCATTGGGGGTTTTTCCAAGCATTTGGGTCCTCCGCACGATCTCTGCTGGTCATCACAAGACTATGTCCCGTGTTCTTCAATCAACGCCAAATTTTTATCTCAAGCAAAAAAACAAAAAACAAAACAAAACATTAAAAGCATTGACTGAGTGAAAAAAATAATGTCGGAAAATGCACCCGCGAATCCGGGGAAAAATAAACCCCGGATTCACGGAACCCTAATTATAATGCGTCCCAAACATAAGAAAACAAGATTTCGTATTATTTTGATGGCTTTGCATGGCCAGCAAAAACAAGGCAAGTTTGTTCTCGTTTTTGTTTATTTGTGACCAAGTTTTGGGTATTTAAGGTAAGCAAATAATGATATAGCTCAAGGGGTAATGGCAAGTTACAAAAGTACGTGGAAGAAGTTTTGCACCGAAGGTGACAGGTTTTGTTAAAACGTGCTTATTCTGAAAAATCTTGTTATTGCCCTTTTTGACGAAATAGAAGATAAGGGTGCAAACGCCAGAATAACGAATGCAATGTCTCGAAAACTTAATGTCTGTATTGAATGACCTGTAAGGAATACTTGCGTCGTGATTGAGGAATCCCTTGAACTCCGGGAAGGATCCCATGCTCTTGTAGTCTGTGCACATGCTCTTGTACGGCGATGGCAGTCTGATTGTTCGCAGCTGGATGGGCACGGAAAAGGCAAGGAAGTTTTTAACCTCGCACTAGTATGAGCAAGTTAGGTTTCAAGATTTAAGTTAGAGGGGGATCAAAATAAAAGTGCTGTTAGTTACGCGCGTCACACATACTGCCCGATGCGCGTTAAAAGACGTCGCGTTAACAGTCGCGTATTGATTGTCCCGTTGCGTTACTAAAGTCGGATAAATCAAAAATAATTTTTGGGTACACTAACTTTCCGATGAATAAGTGTGTATATCATTTATTTATGGCATTTTATAAACACGAAAGTACGTTTTTTTTGTGTTTTTTTACGTTATTTTATTGTCTCACGTTCTGCGAAAACAAAAAAAAGGAAGCTTAAACCCCCGCGCTCAGATGTCCCGATGTAAATTGTTTCACTGACAAAATTGAAAGAGCATCGCAGGCTTGCCTACGCATGAATATCGCAAGCTGCCTAATGCGTAGAAGTTCTAACGCGTCTCCCATAAAAAGCTGTCGCAAGTTTTTTTTTTTATATGTATACATAGATACAACGAACAATGTCTGCACACTCAGATGGACTTCAAGGAAGCCTAACAATGGCCGGAGAGTGCCTCGGTGCTTGTGTGTATCAGTGTGAAGACATTTGTCGTATCGAGTGCTGCTAGCGCGTGTGTAGGCCAAAACATGGACACTAAAATGGCATCACAGCATCGGTCGATTGCCACACGCTCGCACCGAGGAAAGCCGCCCTTAGCGAAAACTAAGACGTTTGAAATATACCACATTCTAATTTGAGTATATTTGAAGTACAGCTCATAATTGTAAGTACACAAAAAATATACCGAAAATACACACTTCTTTTTTTTTTTACTTAGTTCTAAAATATTGTCACGGGTGGTGACCAGAATAACAATAAATAAACAGGAAGAAATAAACGTTTAATGTGGCGAACTTGTGCCAAAACAAAAAGGGAATAGAAAATAATAACAAAGCGTCGCGAGCGTCGAAGTCGGCGAGACAGCAGAGTCGAGCGCTGGGGAGAAACGGGTTTACTACGGTTTAGAGAATGCCATTTCATCGAAGCACGTTTTAGAGAATGGGCACGTTTTATCGAAGCACGGTTTAGAGAAAGCAGGGGCTCAGTTTAGAGAAACGCCGTTTATCGAAAAGGGGACGCTTTTTTAAAAGAGGCTTTCCTACTTCTCGTGTGTATCACTGGTCCGCGTTTTAACCCATGCCCCCCGCTGCGCTCCCGCCGCTTCGCGGCGGCAGTCTGCGTCGGCTCATTACAAAAATGTTAACTCACCTGATTTACCCGTACACGCTGCTTCGCGGCGGCCGAATTCGCTAAAAGGAGGCTCATTGCCATTTTCTCTAAACTGGGTTCTCTATAAAGGCATTCGATAAACCGGGGTCGGTGAAACGGCGTTCGCTAAAACGAGCTTCTCTAAACCGCATGCCTCCGGGGAGAAACTCACCCTGGCTCGCTCCGCGAAGCCCCTTATGTACACGCGGTAGCTTCTGGAATAATCGGCGCAGAAAGTTCGACGCGTAGAACATTCGCACCTCGAACAAGCACCAAGATTCTCGAATTTGCCAGAACACTAAATGCAGGGATAAACAAAAGACACGTCGCTCCCAGGGATCGAACCCTGGCTTTTCGCGTGGGAGGCATGCACGATAACCGTTAGGCCACGCGCGCGCTGCCTCCTTGGCCCGCTGCGCGCGCGGCAATATATTTCTGAAAATAGTTTTAAAATGCCTTTATTTAAACTACATTTGAAGTCCTCTTCATGCGTTCTGGAATATGTAAATACTAAATTAGTAGGCACAAAATACCTTTCAATTAGATTTCTTAAAATATTAGTTTCTTTCGTGCAAAATATACTACAGCCCTATAAAAAGGCAGCGATCAAAAATATGTGCAGAACGCTCTTAAAATACCTAGAAATCGTAAATACTGTTCTGTTATACCCTAAGTACGTTTTGACTGCAATAATTTGGTAGTTTGACTTAAACTACTGTTCGAGGCGGGGCTTAGGCCGCACGTCCGGGAGCTTCCTGGCTCGTGACGACGACCATTCTCCGAAGAGAAGAACCCAGGGGTCCAGTGGAGGTGGGAGAATTGGTAACGTAACGAACGGTTTAATTACATGGTAGCGATACAGTCGTCAAATCCAAGAGAACAAATGGAGCCCTCACGCCCCGCCTTATATAGGGGTCCGTTTTCTCCCTCTCTCTCCGCCAGGGCAGCAGGTGCGACCGCCACGTGCTTTGCAGCTGGGTCCGCCGCGTCGTAGCTAGAAATGAGTCATAGCCAAGGTTCTCCGCAGTTAGGCCAGGCCTCTCTCCCCTTCCGGAGCGCACGAACCCACACGCACACACACACACGTCCCGTTGACGTCACGGACGCGTTGAGACTCGTTTTGGGCAGGCTTCGACAGGTGGCCGGCAGTCCTGACACGTCGGGACTCGTTTCGGGACTCGTTTCCGCAGCGTTGAAACTCGGAAAAGGTTGCCGAAGGTTCCATTCTTAACACTACCAAAGTATGAAAAGCTTGCCTATCAGAAATTCACTTCAAGCAGATGTGGAGTACATTGAACTGCCTAAATACAACATTTGATTAGTTTGTCAATTGAGTTGTGCAGCATCGCACTGATGAATCAGAGAAGTTTATGTTATTGTTTTGTTTTTTGTCTATCAAGAACACACCTGATGAGTTTCTTGCACACCAATCACAAACGGGGTTCGGGAACTACAACCACAACACTTGCTGATGCTGGAAAGCTTCAGCAAGAGCAGTGAGCAGATATGTTTGGCGTGGAATTGTGTTAGCGCAATGTTAGTTCACTGAATGTGTATACTCGTCATTGTATGCGATGTGAGTAGTGACTTTAATATATTGACGTTAATGACCGTATTAAATAGTTAACTAGTAAAGAAAAGCAAAATTACTATTTTAAAGTGAAGAAACTAGCTTGACTCGCTTCATCCTGAGTGGTGCTATGCAGAGAAGCAATAACATTTCTCCAAGAAGCCGTTTTTGTGGATATTGTTTTAGCGACTGCGCCAAATTATTATTAGTTGTACCAATGCTTTTTAGTAAGAGATATCGTCCACGAACTTCAAAACACTGTTTCCCATTTGACAGACTCCCTAAGAGCGGGAAAATTTCCCCGCTAAATTTAGCGGGAAAATGTATCCTAAATGGGAGGCGAGCAGGAGAGGAGGAGGGGAGGGTATGGATGAGGAGAAGTGGGCCGTGGCATACCCTCCTCTCCGTACCTTCCCCTCTTCCTCTCCAAGAAGTGTAAACGTTTTTCAATTTTTTTCTTCCAAAAACGCCCCTTGTCTGGTGTCTTTTCCTCATTGGAATCGGGGCGTTTTCTAAGCATTTGGGTCCTCCGCACGATCTCTGTAGGTCATCAGAAGACTGTGTCCTGTGTTCTTCAATAAACGCCAAATTTTTATCTCACGCAAAAAAAAAAAACAACAACATTAAGAGCATTGAATGAGTGAAAAAAATAATGTCCGAAAATGCACCCGCGAATCCGAAGAAAAATAAACCCCGGATTCACGGAACCTTCAGCGTCCCAAACATAAGAAAACAAGATTTCGTATTATTTTGATGGCTTTGCATGGCCAGCAAAAACAAGGAAAGTTTGTTCTCGTTTTTTTTTTTTTTATTTGTGCCCAAGTTTTGGGTATTTAAGGTAAGCAAATAATGATACAGCTCAAGGGGTAATGACAAGTTACAAAAGTACATGGACGAAGTTTTGCACCGAAAGTGACCGGTTTTGTTAAAACGTCCTTATTCTGAAAAATCTCGTTATTGTCCTTTTTGACGAAATAGAAGATAAGGGTACAAACGCCAGAATAACGAATGCAATGTCTTGAAAACTTAATGTCTATATTGAATGACCTGAAAGGAATACTTGCGTCGTGATTGAGGAATCCCTTGAACTCCGGGAAGGATCCCATGCTCTTGTAGTCTGTGCACATGCTCTTGTACGGCGATGGCAGTCTGATTGTTCGCAGCTGGATGGGCACGGAAAAGGCAAGGAAGTTTTTAACCTCGCATTAGTATGGCCAAGTTAGGTTTCAAGATTTAAGTTAGAGGGGGATCGTAATAAAACTGCTGTTAGTTACGTGCGCCACACATACTGCCCGATGCGCGTTAAAAGACCTCGGGTTAACAGTCGCGTACTGATTGTCCCGTTGCGTCACTAAAGTCGGATAAATCAAAAATAATTTTTAGGCACACTAACTTTACGATGAATAAGTGTGTATATCATTTATTTATGACATTTTATAAACACGAAAGTACGTTTTTTTTTTTTGCTTTTTTTACGTTATTTTATTGTCTGACGTTCGCGAAAAAAAAAAAAAGGAAGCTTAAACACCCGCGCTCAGACGTCCCGATGTAAATTGTTTCACTGACAAAATTGGAAGGGCATCGTAGGCTTGCCTATGCATGAATATCGCAAGCTGCCTATAATGCGTAGAAGTTCTAACGCGTCTCCCATAAAAAGCTATCGCAAGGTTTTTTTTTTTATATATATATGCATAGATGCAACAAACAATGTCTGCACACTCAGATGGACTTCAAGGAAGCCTAACAATGTCCGGAGAGTGCCTCGTTGCTTGTTTGTATCAGTGTGAAGACATTTGTCGTATCGAGTGCTGTTAGCGCGTGCGTAGGCCAAAACATGGCCACTAAAATAGCATCACAGCATCGGTCGATTTCCACACGCTCGCACCGAGAAAAGCCGTCTGGGCCTGTTTGCTTGTGAATGTGGCTATCTCTGTCTTTAGTGAATTTAAGCGAAATGAGGATATTAAGGTCACGTGGCTGGCTTCGTGAGGGGAAAGTGCAGGGTGTCCCCCCAACAAATGTACCGGGTTTTGTTTCACCGTTAAAATAAACTATGCATCTCCGAAAGCTAATTCTCCGCCGAAATGTAGCGCTAGTGGTCCGAACCATGATGCCAAAGTTCCAGAACTAACCGTTCTTTCAAACAAAATGGGAAAATGGCGGCCGACGGAGCTCTCGAATACATGGATCTCTATGGCGCCAGTTACCGAAAACTGGCGAAAATGGGCCCCATTTCCATATTGAAACTTCCAGAAAATCGCTTATAACTTTTGAATAAGATAATGGTTAGTGCACTGATACTTTGGCACCTAGTTCAAACCGCTAGTGATACATTTGGGCGGAGAACGAGAGTTCGGCGATGCCTAGTCTATGTTTGCGGCTAAAATAAACAATTGTAGATTATTTTTTTTTATCTTTGTTTTGCGACACGTTGTGTTTAGTTTTCCGGCCGAATGCGCTTAGCACGGGTATGCCTTGCCTGGCATACTCTTTAGTGTTCGCTTAACACTATCTTCCTCGTACATAAATTGACATGCCGTTTCCGAACTACACAAATGCGATTAATTGCACTTTTATTTCAACCCTCAAGCCTGTTCACTTTCTTTCCGCGGGCAAACTTGGACGTTAGAAATCTAATCAAGAACTTACTTCCGGCAAGTAGCGATTTGACTGGAACGTTAGGCGCCCTTAGTTTCTGGTCCCCACGAACCCCCTTCGGCGGCCTCAAATTCACCTTGCAGCTATTTTAACCGCCGGGGGAGATGCCCGCACTCACCAGCAGAACGGTCCTGGTCGTAGCAACTCCTCTACCGTAGTTCGTTTCACCTTAGTCATTGCCACCTTCAATTGTGTTTTGACATCAATTAAGTTCTTTCGGCGGGTGTCTCTAATTAAAATGTTGACCTAGCGACTGTGTTCCTTTCTGGGGTATCCTCGGGCACAACCAAGCAGATGGCAGAAAAGTCCAACAAGTGAAGACTCGATTCCATTAATGAGCTCAATATCATCAACCATTGTTCAGTTACACCTATAGCGTTTCGTGTTTTCGAGGTTTATTTTTCTTCAAATTCGTGGGCGGTTTTAGGGGGTTTATTTTTCCAGCGAATTCGACGTTTTTCGGTGAGTTTGAATGCCGGAAAAATATAGGTGTTTATCGGGGCTCATGCTGAACAAAATAAGACACAGGCATGTGATTCCCTTACCTCCAAGGTGCATGCCCGTGACCTGCTTTAGTGCTATCATAGACTCCTGTACTACATGGAAAACCCCAGGCAGCACACAGTATTGCGCCAATATTGGCGTCGAATCGGAGAAATCGGGCCAATATCATTCTGATACTGCCGGTATCAGCGCTGGATCGTAAAAATCGGGCCAGTATTACCGTGATGTGGCCGATATCGGCGGAACATCACTTGGGTCGGCCAAAGCCACGCTGATATACAGTATCCAGAGCAGTTTCCCGGTGATTTGTCGGGCCTGAACCGGCTATATCGGCCGGTATTGGGAATTCTAGACCGTTTCTAAAACGATACTGAATCGCGGTTAATCGCGCCGTCCAATCGCGGCGGCTGCCGCTGTTGCCACGGGCCGCGCTGAGGGCGCGCCGGGCAATCAGCGGATGGAACTTGGTTTTTCCGTACAAAGAAACGGGAAAAACTTTTTTTGTAGTAACTGTTATTGGAGATTAGTACAAAACAGGGGGTGCGTGATGTTTTCTAAAATCTTTAGTTTACGAGGTTTGCGGCACAATTAATATTGTTTTTATACAACCATGTCTCAGCGGTGATTTCAGGTAGCGCGTCCCGACCTAGGCGCATCCTAACGTCGGCAGTTAAGGCCCGTTCACACATTTGCGTTCGGAGCGACCACTATGCTTACGAACGAATGCAACCGCTGCGACTTCAACGACAACTGTGCGCGACGTGTACACACACATGCAACCGCATGAAACCACACGAATCAACAGCCAATGAGAAACGAGCTTCAGCTCTTGCTCCTAACCAATAGTAAGCAACCCAGCTACGCTGACAAGCATGGCGGACGGTTTCCCGCCCGACGCGAGGTCCACAGTCCTCACCGGAGCAGCCAGAGGTTTTGGCTACGGCGTACAGTCAGTACAGTCACAAAGATCTGCTGTTTGCTGTGCGCCTACAATAGCTGTGTAAAGGCTGGTTCAAACATCTGAAACGAACCCGTTATCCACGACTGCGTCCGTTGGGACCGGAACGACCGCTCTGCGCCGCGGGTACACTCCTGCAACAAGCGCAGTGCGTCGGCAGCACGGCGACCGCCTCTCCGCCGCCGTCAGCTGTTTCAGCGGTGCCTCTAAAAAGAAGGGGACGCGCTGCCACTCACTTGCGTAACAGAAAATAGACAGACCATCTTCTATGACCACAAACTTAATTTTTTTTTTATTTTTCAGGATACGCTTGCAGGGTAGTACATTAAAAAAAAAGAAAAAAAGATTCAGTACGCCGGCTTGCACGATCACGACTTTGCCAACAGTACAAATCTCGCCACATCCCTTTTCTACGATTATAAAAGACGATGTAATCTTAGCAGCAATATAGCAACGTAGAAATATAATTTAGCGACCAGATAGACGTTGCGAGCGAGACGTTGCGACCGTTCAGGATTGCTAACACTAATCACTTTTCTCGGGTGATGAAAACGCGTGAAAATTCTCATCCTTTATACGGTACGCACCAGTAATACATTGAACTTGAGCACACGCATGGAATGCGCCAAAAAACAAATCCGGGCGATGTTCGAGGACACAAATGCATAAAAAGCACCACTGTAGTCGAAGTAAACAAAAGCGACGGCACGGGCGTTTCTGCTGTCTTGAGAGTGCCGCCACGACATCGCCGCACGAGTAGGTGGATCTTCCCTTCTAGTACGTGCTGGGTTATCATAGCGACACACGACGAAAATTCACAGTCAAGGGTAGCGCTTTTACGCGGAACGATGAGCTTTCACCACGCCGTCCACGTCGACGTTCACCACCGACGCCATGTTTGCAGGAGCTGACCGGCCGGCCGGCCCGCGACCGGCATGCAACGCGCGCGAGCAGTTCTCCTCGACCTGTGATTGGTCTGTCGTTGCGGTTGTTTCCAACGCAGCGGGAAAGTTGGGCTCGCTCCAACTCCTTGCGTCGTGAACAACACGTGCCAGCGTCCCTCCGTCGCTATGGCAACTGACGGTTGGAGACCCTTGCAACGGTCGTTTCGGTTGTTCCAGTCGTTCCGGTCGCTGCGGACGCATGTGTGTGAACGGGCCTTTAGGATGCGCCTAGGTTTTGGAGTGATTGTAAAATTGAAAGAAAAAGGCTTAACCCCTATGGAAACGCAGCGAAGCCACCGGTATTCAAACTATAGGCCGCCCTATGGTTTGAAGACCGGTGGCTTCGCTGCGTTTCCAAGGTCAATTGGCGTTTCCATAGGAGTTAAGCCTTTTTCTTTTTTTACTTTTTCCTCGGGTAAGCTCGCTCTTTGCGAATTTTATAGAAAAAATGCACCGCCTGTGGCCAACGCTGTACAAAATCGGAACGCGATAGGTTACGAAACCGAATTTTGCGGTAGATTTAAAGAGCCTGGCCGCTCCTTGATACACCTAGTATAGTAACGTTGGCTTGGCCCAAGTCCGCTGACACCGCAGTGGCCGCGGCCATGCTAACCGATATTCGCCCATCTCTGCCCAGAACTCGAATGATATCCCCGATTCAGGCCCATTTTCAGAACGATTGTTAACCGACATTGGCCCAATACTGGGCCGTGGTGCAAAGCATGAAACTGGGCCAATATTGTGAGCAATTGATATTCCCCTGACGCTGGGCAATGTCGGCGTACTGCCTGGGACGTTCCGGTAGCGATCTCAGAAGGTAACGGAACAATGGTCGTTGTTCTCGAAGTAAAAGGTGGTAGTAGTAATCCTAGTACTTATCTTTAATGACTCGAGTCTTTAATCAGTTAAATGACCGTGCCATGGAGGTAGCTCCGTGGACAGTTTACTGAGCGCCAACGCGAATAAGGAAGCTGTCGCTAAGAATTTCTTTCCGTTTAACTCTTCCTGACCACGGGAAAAGAAGCAATTTTCAAATGATCTGTCCAAACGCTTTTAATTTTCTAACTAATATGCCTATGGGCACTATGACAAATTAAGATGTGGCCAATTAGTTGTTCTTTTAAAGGAAACTAAGGTTAATATAATCTGAGAAAAACATTTTTTTTTAAATTTTACTGTTTTAAAATACAATGTACGTTCGGAAGGCGTATAAACGCCGACACTTTTACAGCTATTCAAATTAAACGACGGATCAACAAAAAATTCAGAATATACAAAATGTGCCCCACACCCACGGCTATTACTTCTGAAAGTGTACTCTAACGGACGTTGTTTATTTTTGGTTCAGCGGAGAGTTAGCCTTCCGCAACACGTGCGCTTTTCAACGAAGGAATGCTTATATTGGTGAAACACAGATAGTACACTTCACATCCCCAGGAGAATGCTTGCGTCGTGTTCTACCTTCGTTTTGTCATAGCCTTGAATGCAGTTCCTTCATATTTAGCATATTTCTCCGCCTTGTTGGGAACATAAAACGTGCACACCGCTCAAGACAGCATTCTTAATTATTGTGATGCTTACCGACAACCTTCTGTTAAGCAGCGCCTACGCCATAAATTTAAGCGTCCCCAGAGGTCTTGAAGTATAAAAAGGATGTCACAATACAGTTTAAATATGTAAATAATGTCATTTGTGATACGAAGACTGATGTAAGCAGGGAGCCGTGTTAGACAAGTTCAACTAGCATTTTCAAGACTATTTTTGACAGCCCCCGAGCTTGTGATAAAGCTAAAACCTACATTAAAATTGAAAGTACAATTCTTTGACCATCCTTGAAATCGTGGGACATAATTCTACGCACTAAATTTAATTTCTTGACGGCGCTTGAAAACCATCGATCAGCGGTGATCCATGAACTACGGGCGCGCTCAGGAAAGAGTTAAGGGGTTTTTGCGGTTTTCCCCTGATTTTTTATAAAACCGGCTCGGGGATTAATTGAGGTTTTATTTGTAAGCGTGTACAAAAGACACGAAATTTGAGTCATATCTAGTGTTCCGTGTTCTCAGGGTTTATTTTTCTTCAAATTCGAGGGTGTTTTTCGGGTTTTATTTGTTTCTGCATATACGGGGTTTTTCGGTGTCAACTTTTGGCGTAGGACAAAATTTCGGGGTTTATCGGGGTCTACGCTGATGAAAATACGACACGGGCATGAGGTTTGGCGAACTCTAAGGATCGTTATGCATTATCCGAACACTTGGAAAACAGACCCGTACCGAAAAGAAAAAGAAACGAGGTGCGTGATTTCGAAGCAGGAAGCCTCGCCGACAGTCTATTGGGGACTGCGTTACGGGTCGACAAAAAATAAAGGTGTAGACGAAAACTTTTCCTGCGACTCTTGGGATTTCGTGTTTCTTTTTTTTCTTCTTTTTTTTTCTATTCAAGCAATGCCAGTTTTGATTCGGGGTTTATCAGTTTTCCCGTATTTGAATAAAATAGTCTCTTGGGTTAATTTTCGGGGTTTATCGGTATTTACTGAAAACGCGGAACCTATAGTTATAACTTATATCTAATGAGGCGTGACGGCCGAAAGTATGAAACGATAAGGGGGTTGGTGCCAGGAAATACAAGTTCGCATACGCAGATATGTAACACAAACCTGCTTGACGGTGACCTGGATGACTTTGCCCGGCAGCAAGACGACGGCGGGCAGTTTGTCAGGGGGACAGTGACCCGTCTGGTGCACGAAGATGGGGTACGATCCGACGGGAAGCAGCAGCATCGTGGACTCCTTGGACCATCGGTAGCGAAGCTCCAACTCTGGGACGACGCGCCGCAGAAGGGGCGGTACTCGCTTCATTCAATCTGCCTGTAACTGCTGTGTTTCTTTCCTATTAATAAATTATTTCTTTGATCGCGATCAATGATCTTTAGCCGGTTAGAGATTTAAGGTTAAAATTCTAAATTCACGAATTTTAGAAGGCAGCACCGCTGTATTCCACAGCAAAACAGTCTCGCATTACAACGATGACTTCCACCCAAGACTGCGGCAGGAAAAAAAAAAAAAAGCTAATGTTTTTATTTAACCACAATTCGTACATACAGATCCACAACGCCACAGAACTGCAGAATATCCTGTTTATTTTTTTTTAAAGTCAACGCACAAAGCATATACATCCACACACAAAAAAAATAAAAGAACTACAATTTACAATTAACTTTTTGTGTTGTGCTTCGTAGGTTGTGTGCCCCACTAGAGAACGCGTTACTTGGAGATTAAAGTGATTCATGCTACATGACAAACAATGTAAAGAAACAAAGTAGTTTCTACCTGTAATATTTGAATGCTCGTGTTGTAGTCTAGAGCAGCTAATATAAACACAAATGAGTTACGAACGAAGCCGAGCATTCCTTTCGTGCTTTTTTGCTTGTGCACCGACAGTGAATTTATTATTTATTTACGTCGATACTCGCTGTGCTGCTGAGCAATTATGCTTGGAAAAAGAGAGGGGGGGGGGGGGGGCACATAAGTGCAAACATAACAAAATGCATACACATAACACGCAAAGAAAATAAAACTAGAAAACTAAATTTGACGAAAAATTGGGAGTGGTTCATCTTTAGGGATTGTAGGTGCTTCGAACGTGACCGCGCGTCTCCTCCTCACCCCACTTGGCCTGTTGAGGGCACTCCTTGAAAAGGGGATCGTCCTTGTGCATCGCGTTCACGTCGATGGTGAAGCACTGTTGAGACGGCAGTCGGTAGTAGGTATTCTTGATTCTGCGAAAACAATTCATATGCATCCTTTCGGTTTTATAAGTCGCTATGTGACGTTTCTGTTACGCTAAAAGTCGAGCGTGATAAGCAAAAACGTATAGAGGATAACCTTTTTTTTTTTTTTTTTGAAGGGGGGTACTGGCTTTTGTAGCTGTGTTTTCAAGATTCATAGCACTTTTTCAAATTCCTATCAAGCAACATTGGTGATCGCCATTTCTTAGGTACGAAACATGTGATTGGAGCCGAGTCCTCGCCGAACGCTAACTAGGCACTCCTTTTATATTGGAGCTGAGCCGAACACACTCCGAACGCTCACGCAGCCCTCGTGTCTGATACCTGCTCAAGGTACGTGCCCAAGTAATGGAGGACTCGAATCATTAGTGCAGTGGCTACTAGATGGCGCGCACTTTTGAAAAGGGTCTATTAATGTTGCGGATGTATGCGGATACGTATGTTGTCCTGCCCCAATTTACCCGATCACACATCGGAAACGCGCCCTTGCTCCGGTTCCAGAACTCTCCGTCCACTTTCGTTTCTTACTTCAGCACTCTGCCTCCGAAATGCGTACCTGGGCCCGTTTGCTCGAAAGCGCTAACCGCGGCTAAAGTTAGCCGCAGTACCTAGGAGAGGGATTTTAAAATCACGTGACTGGCTCGGTAGGGAAACAGGGCGGTGCCCCGGTGAGTGAGCGTCGCTCGCTTTGGAACTATTATGTCGTTGTAGCTGCAATATCGGGCGCGGATGCAGGAGGCTTTTGCTTTGCCTTACCTCTCTTAAATTGCAAAGCATGAGCAATGACCTCGCCGGATTTTTTGGATAGTCTTTTGATTCTGGCCATTCCTAAGCCTAAATGAACGCGATAATTGTCGGCATGGCAACGTCTTTGGAAAGTGGATTGCCTTGGCTCAGTCGGCCAGTGCAACGAGTGTAGTTACACGCGTTGCACGTGCTGGTGTCTGCAGAAGCATAGCCTCAAAGCCTGGCATATCGCCACGAGACGCAGCCGCCGAATTTGAAAAGGTAGAGCGGCAGACAACGGATGAGAGGCTGAGAAGAGCCAGGCGACGGGCGCCCCGCTGCAGCGAGATGCCAAAACACACCCTTCGCGACTCCAACTAACTATAGGTGGCGCCACTCATTTTCCAAAATGGCGGTTATAGTGAGGGTCTGAGGTGCGTGCCGCTGTTGAGCCTGCCTGGTGTGCTGGCTTCACTGAGCGACACAATTTATTTCTGGTAATACGAGGAAGCTAGGGTGTTATGAGCGCAGGTCACCTCTTTACCCGGAAAACAAGAACGGTGTTTAGCGTAATATTTACGCAAGGACGCGCGTTTTAATTCTGGAGCGAAACCGAAACTAGCCTCTATTTTGGATTTAATTTCTCGATATAGGTCTTAATTTCGGATTGTTTCAAAACTCAAGATGAGTCTCACATCTTAATTATTTAGTTAGGGAGGTTGTTCGCGGAACCTTTATTTTGTGACATACATGTTCGATCCAAGCTGATATTTGTAGTTGTTGAAGAAATCAGTGCTCATATCTGTGCGTTCTCGCTGCCTTTTCTCGCTCAAATAATTGTCATGGGAAATAATGAGCTGCGGGTATTTTAATGGGTTTCGGGGTATTTAGATGATTAATTGTTTACCATTATTCCCAGCACAAGAATAAGAAAATAATTCCAATTTTTGCAATATGTCCACAATACGTATAAATTAATAAACGCTATTCTACTGTAACAACCCAATGACGGAATCCGATTCAGACAACTGAAGTGTGTGTGTGTGTGTTTTTTTTTTAGCAACGCGCATCGCATAGGACTTTATATTACATCCAGTGTTTGAGTATTTGTCTATCTTAATAACTATGTCAGAGTTTTTCATATGCTAAAAAGAAAACAAAATTATACCTTTCTGGAAAGACTATTGTGGTTAAATAGCGTATTTTCGCAATCTTGGCGTTAACTGGGGGAATACATTGCCGCGATTGGTATTAATAATAATACTATTAAAACTAAGAAATTTTAATACGTAATTTTCAAGCTCTAATATAATTTGTTGCTTATGATCTAATTTCAAACGCGCGAACAAATATGACAATCAAAAGTGTGCTAATTATCATCACTGGTGCCAATTGTAGCATTTTTACTTACCAAGCAATAAAATAATAATAGTCTAAAATCAATTAAACCATTCTAGCTAATGTGAGAAATCCATGTAAAATTGCATTAATTGTGGGTAAAGTATATTTTGCTATCAAAGTCGCGACTTTTGAGAATCGGCAAAACGTCCAAAGTCGCCGCCAATATCCTTCCAGACCAAAAACCCAAAAGTAAAAAAAAAAAAAAATTTTTTTTTTCAGTTACCAATTTTTTTATAACATTTAGTTACTTTCATTTTTACGCGCCGTCGTTTTGCCAATCTCAGCCTTTCCAGTTCGAAGGAACGCCTACCTGCATGCACGTCTGCTCACTGCAGCACGTTGCGTTGGCGTTGGAAGCCGCTGAAACAGGTGTGAGTTTTAGTATTGCGTAAACGATTGAACCCAAGCTCTGTGTGTTCGCCTGAGCTTTGCGTGTTCCACACTGCGCGTGCGCGGAGCCCAAAAATGCGGTCTTGGATGGCGCATTGCGATGAGGCGCACTGGGGCACGCAACTGTAACGCAAACGCACACCGCTTGCGTTTGCTTCTATGCGCAATACTAAAACTCTCCAGTAAGGTACAATCCCCTGCCGGCTGCAGCACTATACGTTGGGACAGTGAAGAGTGTTGTTTGCATTCGGAAATGACATTTCGCGAGCCATGATCGCGAGCAGTTTCGCCGTGCCCGCTGAGCAGGAGAATCGGGGGACCCTCACTAGAGAGCTTCCCGTTTCCGCCGCGGGAGGGCGAGCGACGAGCTGGAGGCGCTCCTCGCGTACCTCGCGCTACAGCTTCTTTTCTTGTCGGGTTTGAAAACCATGTTTTGGGTCCTCGCCACTGCAAAAGTTGTGCGCGGACGACCAGGTTCACCGAGAAATGCTCTGTGCTACCAGATCCTCGCGCTTTAAAGCTGCGACCGGGCACTCTATGACTCCGTCGTCGAACTGCCAGGCTTTGTGAGTATTAGCCCCGTGCACGACCGAAAGCGTCGCTGTGGTCGGCCTTCCACGATTGGTCGAACGCTGACTATGACGTCGGAAAGGGGATTTATCGTCGACGGAAATAAGAGGAATGAAAGAACTTTAATTTTGACGGTGTTGGCAGTGTTCCTTTGAGAGCGCAATGATTTCAAGCTTCCACCGTGCTTTTTACAAACACCATCGAACTTGTTGTTTGCAAGGTAATGACGTCACAAGGGGGAACCACAGGAGGGCGCCACCCAAACATCTCGCCGCTAATAGAGGAGGCTATGGCAAAAGTAACTGTCAGGCCCTAAAACAGATAGAATCTTGCATGCGCGTTCGTCAACGCTTTTTTTTTGTTATTTATTTCGAATCTTTTATACGTAGAAGGTGAGCGCGTGCGGCGCGTGGACCTACAATTTCAGCATTCTTTATGGTGCTTGGGTAATTTAGCAATATATCTATTATAACATTCGTCGATACAAGAATGCGCATGAGTATAAATTGAATTCGTGGGTTTTGAGTGCGTGTGTCACGAGCACTTCCCCTCCGTGGGGTCTAAAGGCCCCTACGCGCAGTTGCGTTTGAGAGTGTTTTAGTGCCTTTGACAGCGTTGTGGCTGCGAGAAACCAGACATCCCTGCTTCTTATGCTGCGTGCCAAGATGATTTCTTGAATTGTATTCCATGCTTCCTACGAAGCACAGATGTGCCGGTGACTCGCTTTCGTTTCTCGACGCAACGAAGTGAAACGCTTTGAAACGCAACTGTGCGTAAGGGCCTTAACTGTGTCAGTAGGAATTTTATAGACCTGATATCAGCTAAACTGACAGACTGATATCATTTAATGCGAGTGTCCGAACTTCAGATAGCCTGAGTGGAAGTAGATACAATGCGGCGCACTTTTTATGTCCCCTGACTTCTGCACTTACAACGCCGCGGTGCGCGTCTTGAGTCATCATTTAGGCTCTACAAGAGAAGTCGAGAGGGTGACGTAGAGAAATGCACTAAAACTGTCGCCCACGGAGGAGACATCTAGCCTTCAAAATCTGATGATCAGCAGCACTTTATCACTAAAGCTGGTTCACCCGTTTGCGTTTGACTGTGACCGAGTGCGTTGGGATCTATTGTGTGCATTTACCATAAGATAACATATGCCACGTATCGGTGGAACACACAGGGGATTCCAGAGAAAAGAGAACCGTGCTTCTTCGGCCCGGGTGAATAAACTATGCACCCCAGAAAGCTCGAACTCAGTGAGAATGTGACGCTAGCGGTGGGGATAGAACGCGAAAGTTTGAGAACACACTCTAAAAAAAGTTTGTGCGTCTATTTTCACGCACAACACTCGGAGAGCCAATCACCGCAACTTACGGAGACAGCTCAGCGAATGACAATGCCGAAACATATAATTAGACCAAAAAACGCAGTCCGAGTTGTGACATTAAGCAATGCAAAACGTCACGCTTGCATTGCTTAATGTCACAACTCAGACTGCGTTTTTTGGTCGAAACCTACGTTTCGGCATCGTCATTCGCTGAGCTGCCTCCGTAAGTTGCGGTGATTGGCTCTCCGAGTGTTGTGCGGGAAAGCAGACGCACGGGTTTTGTTTTAGAGTGCATGACGTTACCTGGACCAAAAGATAGTTGAGAACAACGATATTTCTTTATGAGCCGACGTCCGCCTAAGCCTATTGCCGTCAAAACAAGAAGTGTCATTGTGGGCGCCTGTAATATCTTTTGCAGTGAAAAAAAAAAAAGAACTTGGCGGCATAAAAGGAAACAACATTATTTTTCTTGCTGATACCTGTTTTCAATCGATATAAGTCTCACAAGCGTCCACAATGTCAGTTCTTGTTTTGACAATATTAGGCTTAGGTGGACGTCGGCTCAGAAAAATTTCGTCTCTCTCAATTATCTTTTGATCGAGATAACGTCGTGTTCTCTAACTTTCGTGTTCTATCCCAACACCGCTAGCGTCACGTTCTCACGGGCTTTGAGCGTTCAGTGATGAATAGTTTGTTTACGCGGGCTGATAATCACGGTTGTTTTTCTCAACAACGCTCGGCACATTACTTGCACGCGGGCGCCATCTGTGAGATAGCCCTGGAACTTTGTGTAACTAGACTGAAGGTTTTGCAGTATTTGCGAGAACACATGTACGCGCTTTTTATGAGAAATAGTCGCTTATAACAATGTCAAAAAGTATTGAAGCCCATGATAAAATAATTACTCGTAAAATAATACGGAATTATGTGCGCAGATCGTAGGTGTTCCGGGCTCACCCGATAGATGACGCCATATATGCCACTGTGTTATTGAGTCATGAGCAGTCACGTGCGGGCACAACGCACCGTTTCACACTCAAAACGAAGTATGTAAACGAGCCTTTACTGCGCATGCCACAGGAACGTAGAATAGACCATTTTCAAAAGTCCACCAAGCAACACTGGCGGTCGGCATTTCTTTAGACTTAGGCTAGGTGGCGCAAGCTACCGCCCGCTACAAAGAGTATAGCCATTAACATCCATTCATCCATCTTGGGCACGAAGAGTGCAACTGGATCCGAGTTTTCGCCGAGCTCTGACGCAGCACCCGTTTACGATACGAGCTGAGCGGAGTTCACGCCGAACGCCGACTCAGCCCACGTGCCCGATACGCGCACAAAGTACGTGTCCAAAGAATGGCGGACTCGAATAATGGGCAATCTGCAAAACCAGGACGTCCCTAGCGGCTTAGGGGCAATCTGGGAAGCAACTGTCAACGAAGATCCGAGTTTCAGTTTCCTCCATCGTACCATGGCCAGCCGCGGACACCGCGGACCACTGCCTCGCAGCCCACAGAGGAGTAATGATAATAGTAGTATATATTAAAGGCGAAAGCCTTATATGTCTCATCGTTCAGTCGACCTTCAGAAAGCACGTCGGCGACACGAAAGGTACCAAAACGAAAGGTACCAATGAAAACGGCGCCAAAAGTGCGTCGTCAGAGAGCGCGCTGTCTTCGGAGGTTCGCTATCACGTTTACGTGACCACTCAGGCAAATTAGAGGGAATGAAATTAAGAAGGATGACAAAGCGAATTAAGAGGAATCAAAGTGAATTAAGTAAATCATGTATCTGTCTTTAAAGCATCGGCGCTTGGGCTTTCGCCTTCAGGTCGTCTTAGGGACAACATAAGATATACCCTGAGAATATTCTCGGTTCCGAAGAGCCGCGGCGCCTGTAGAAAGACGAGTAGCCCGTACCATGAAGACCTGCCGGTGGCGCATCTAATAATCGTAATGTGATGAGATAGTGTACAGGGGACAGAGAGGTGCTGACGATGTTTAAATCGATCTTGAGGACAAGGGTGATGATTGTGAGGGGATGATGTTGCGGCAGATGACGGCCCAGTGCTGTTTAGTGTGCTGCTCGCTGGGCCGGTTTTCTGTCCAGCTGGTCTCACGACTAGCAACATGTGAGGATGGGTGCCGTGGGATTCGCTGGCTGAATCTGGGGACTTGTCCGGGGAAGTCCTCCAGGGTGTTGTCCGGAGACTCCACCATACGTCGGGGCCTTGGAACCCTTCAGGGCCTGGAGGTCACGCCCCAGTCGGTCCCGATTCCCTCTCCGCGAAGGGCCCGCCGCGTCCATACCTCTCTGGCGGCCTGGTTACCCCTGCAGAGTGCAGCAAGACCCTCCCGGCTTCTGAATATTTTCAGAAGCCCAGAACAGTGAGGAGCCGATAGGACAGGATGACCGGTCCAGTATCGATCCGTCTATCAATCGATGGACAAAGTGCATCACCGAAGTCTTCGTGGATTAATCTATAGGATGGGCAAACGATGCAATAGAAGTGTACGTTTTTGCTCTAGACTCCATCAGACGGTGAGCTATTGAAGGCCAAATCAAACCGTGTCGAAACAATGAAAGTGAAAAGTGACAAGAAAATTACGGCGTAAAATTCGTCTGTTCTTTGCGCACCTCGTGCGTTTGTTTACTCTCAAAAGCTCCCACGTCCTTTTGTCTCTTCCCGACCTCAACCAATGGTGGCGTGCGCTTGGCTGCCTGGTCACCGTGCGTTCCCAGCGCGTTCTCTGGGTTGCCCTTTGATAGGCGTGCTCGTCCTTGCGTTCCAATGCGCTAAAGATGCATCTTGGAATACTTGCTCGCCGTATAGGTTACGCGAGGACATTATGAAGGCCTGATGCTAATATTGGTGCTGGCCCTCCTCGGAGTCTATCGAAGTCGGAAGGAAGTATCACACACCGAGTTGGTGCGTAAAATGGCGTACGCCGATGGGGGTGAGTTTAGCTTTGTGGTTGTGACATGGTTTGCTTTCGCATTGATGTTTACCGTTTAATAAAGTTACGAAAAGAAATGCATACTTTTACTGGATCACTTGCACAAGTACATTAAGCCACGAAGATTTCTGCTGGGTTATACGCTGCCCTGGTGTGCGAGGTACACGTACGCGGGACCGGCGGTTTGCCACGGTACGACGAAGGAAACCGAGACGCAGTTCTTCTTTGGCAGTTGCTTCCCAGAATGCCCAGCAGCCGCTAGCGTCGCTCGGGTTTCTCACATTGTCCATTGGCCCAGCAGCTACTACATGACGGGCACTTTTGAAGAGGGTCTATTACAGGTACCTATTGGGGCCTTCCGCGAAATCGACGGCACCAAGCAGCTAGAACAGAAGGCTGTCGCGGCCGGTTTGCTCGCCAGCGTACTCGAGTGAGTAAGATTTTCACAGCGCCTGTCGGTCAGAAGACAAAGCTGTGAAAGCAGCTTCGAAAACACGCGCGATTAAAATTGACACCAGCGTGCGTGCGTACCCGGAGGTACAGTTGAGTTCAGGGCACCGCGTATCGCCTGCCGTCATCCGGCAGTCGAAGATATCTGGTGGCGAGAAAGTTGTGGCAGTCCTCAACTCCGGCATCGTCTGGGCGATATAAATGCCAGGGGCGAATACCTGAAACATCGGGCAGATTATATCGATGTAGATCGTTAGCCTCAAAAGGGGCGCACACCCGACTTGCGTAGAATTTCAGCCTTCAGGCCGCAGCGAAGAATTTACTTCCACAGCACTGTAGTCACTGATACCTTAAGTAACTCAGGGTGCGGCGTGTCCCAAGAATATCCTACTCCCGCTGCGCAGCCAATGCCTCGGCGCCACAGAAAGGCAAATCACCCATGCGTCAGCATTTTAAGGCACGCCCTGAGTTTCTTAAGCTGCTAGTCGTTTTACACTCTAAAAAATATGGAGCGTCTCTTTTTTTTCCTCAAAGCACTTGGAAAGCCAATAGCTGCAATCTACGGCAAAAGCTCGGGAAATAACAAAGCTAAAAAAAAAGTCTGCATTGTGGCATTTATACACGTGAAACGTCATGCTCAGTGCCACGGCGCACAGCGTCTGTTTCAGACTACACGGCGGGCAAGTTAGTCTGCTCCTTGCGCACCTCGTGCGTTTGTGCTTTTGTTTGCCCCCAACTGCGACCTGTAACAACGCGCGATTGGTTGCCTCGTCATCGTGCGTTCTCTATACGCGTCAGCTATGTTGTCCTTTGATTAATGTGCCCCTCCTTGCGCTCCGATGCGCCAAAGGAGCGTTTTGGAGCGCTTGCTGGCCGTATACTTCGTTTCAGCTTAAGTCCAGACGCGGCCGACGCCACGAGTCTGGGACCAATCAGAGATCGTCAAAAAGCACCATGTTCTTCGTTCTTCTGTACGTGTTCCATGATCACTGAAACCAATCATTAAAAAAAAAAAGGCTTGGTGATTTGCCCATTACCTCGTAGCGTCGGCTGCGTCTGGACTTAAGCTGAAACGAAGTATGCGGAGTGCAAGTCGTCTGCTTCTTGCGCAGGAGTTACGGTGACGTCAGAACAACGCCGAGCTCTGATTGGCTGTGATTGAAAAGATAGTGGGTAGACCTCAATGCTAGATGCCTTGAGATCTACCCATTTTTTCTTTTCAATCAGCCAATAAGAGCTCATTCTTCTGACATCATCGCAATTTTTGTGCAAGAAGCAGACGAACTTGCGCTCCGTATAATCATTATTTTAGTCTCGTCAGACGCCGAGCTCCCTCAACAAATTGCTGCGATTGGCTCTCGATCCCAAGTGCTTTCTGGGAACCAGACTCTTGATTTTCCTATAGCGCGCACAGAACCCCAACTGTTATTAACTGGCTTGGCTTATAAGTTTGTTTTAATAAGTTTATCGGGTACATTTGACGAATAAAGATAATTAACCTAAAGCGAAGTTGCAAAAGTTTAAAAATTGGGCCGAAAAACTTGAAGCACTTCAGGAACTCTTTCGCAAGTTGGAGATCACAACTTTTCATGGGGTTTTCACGACCTTTAGAAGAAAAGAACAAAAAGTGGTCAATTTATTTACGTTGTGATTTTCATTTGTAAATTGCACCTTCGCATTCAAATGCCTTTCACGCGAAATTTAAAACAAAACAGGGAGAAAAAGAAAATAAATGTGAAGTACGCGGTATAGCTTATTTCCTTCGCTTATTTTGCTTTCTTGCTCGCTCAAAATTTGAGTTTGAACCTGTTGTTTGGAATTCCTTAAGTCATAATGCATCATGCTCTATCGAGCGAGTTCAAAATCGTTTTATCGCAGTTGTTTACGATCGATTCTTTAGACGTAAGTTTTACTATATATAGTTACAAAGGGCTGCTCAAGGAGTTCGGTTTATATTCTCTGTTTGATAGACGACGTTACCGGGATATCTTATTTTTGTATCAGATTGCGATCGGGATCGTCGACCCCCTCTCTGTCCTGCTCAGCTCGATTTGTTTCCATGCCCCATCCCGTTCGAGCCGTAGTCACAGCATTTTTTACCCGCTCACATTTTTTGTCATATCACCGTTGACAAGAATGCAAGCGGAATTTAACAGAATCGATTCTTCACGGCTAGACATGTTTACTGACATATAAACTTGTAGTCATTATCTAGATGGCATATTACTTGCATAGTTTGGTGAAGTCAACTTGTACTTATGCGTGCTTTTTGCATTGACCACATTTTCTTCTGTGTAGTTTATTTTTTAATGTGTTTGTTTTCCTGCGTTATGTTCGAAAATGTGTTGTGTACCGCACAAAAGGCCATGAGCTGCTTGTGGACACATATCATAAAGATTAATATTAATATTAATATTAGAGTTCTCCAGTGGACCTGTACTAACTGACAGCTTAAGAAATGGAGGCGTGGCGAGTTCCAAGCATCTTATTATCGGCTCCCCAGCAAATGAGATTGCGACATTAGCCGATCAGAACCAACGACAAATCACAACGCAAGAAACGTGAACGTAATAGGCGTGAGCGGGATAGGCGTGAGCATAATAGGCGTGACAAAAATCCGCTTTAGGGCGTTTTCTTTTTTGTGTCGGGGGCGAAGTTATTTTTTGATAAGCATCTTAGTTTGGACAAGAAATTGGAGCGTGCTCTTGACTACTCACACACTCTGCTGGCTGTCATCAAGACCGGCATTGTTGTCAAACCCCAACATCCCGAAAACGAGAAAGGGGAGGAATCGACAGAGAGGAGGCCAGAGGGAAAGCCGTGCTCTTTACGTGGTTGATGTCCTCATTGAAAACGTACGCGCGCGCCTCAACATTCATGTTTCTTTTTTCTTTTTAACGCATAACTTTTTTTTTTTTTCGCGGTGCACAGCAGAAATTGTGTCTTGTTGGACAGCATTGACATGCTCCAGTTGATTCTTGTAACTTGATTCGACAACTTCAGCTTACTAACATAATCCGTTAGACGCGTAGAACTTACCATGTCTTTCCTTGTACAGCCTTGTGGCCGATACTTGCAGAGTTTATCTTTGCTCAACCTAGAATAAGCAGAACGGACCTGTATTGTCATCGAGGAGTCAACAAAAGGAAACTTTCACATACCTTTCTTTGCGCTCAGCAGGAAGATATTGTTTAAATTTACATTGCACCATTAGACACTTTATCGACACAGAATTATCAAGCTTGTGGACGAGCCTGTGTTCTTTAATTGCGCTGAATGATGACACACAAACTTGCTTGTTAGCCTTAGGGTATAGCTTCGCCCAACACGGCAAAGAAACACCAGAAAGAAATGTTTTTTTGAATTTAAAAGCTAATGCGTGTTTTGCATAAGAATTAATCCTAAGCGAGTACAGAAATTGTTGCGCCGCCCCTTTAAACAGTTTTTTCTTTCTTCTCAATATGAGGTTTGGGCGTGTTGGTACGACATGATAATTATAACGTACATTCAGGGTTGGGCAAAAATACTCAAAATGTATTTGGAAATACAAATACTGGGATACATTAAAATAGGAGCCAAAATACTGATACTAAAATACATTTCTAAAAATGTATCGCGATACGTATCGGAAATACATTTTAAATAGAGGCAAAAGGTCTTTGGAAATAAAAATACAGGAATACATTTTAGGAAGGACAGAAATACAAATACAGAAATCCTGATACTGCAATACATTTTTTTGCATTTGTTAGAGACGCCAACTGAGATGAAGCTTGATGTTTGAAGTGGAAGTTTTTGATCCCGAAATAACTTTCCCGTAGGCTTGGCATTTTGCCTTGAAGGTAGTGGATTCGGACGACGAGGAGCCTTTAATGGGCTCAAAAAAAGTTTCAGGAAGGACTGACCGCGGTCCCTTTTCTGACATCATGTCTGTCTGACGAGGGATGCGAAAAGACTTCGACCTCTAAATAAAATCTATGTCACCCTGAATCCCACCAAAACGTCACCACGCCCCTGTCCAATAAGGACAGAAATCTCGTGGATTGCGACCTGATATTGCCGGCACAGGTGCGAGCGAAGGACATTGAGGCACTCTAGTGCGAGCTCTCCGAGAAACAGCGCGCTCGAGACGAGTCGCAGGTGTATGAAGTCTGGGTCGGCACAGCGAGGCCACGTGTCTGGCCTCCTTCCTGGGTTTTAGATCCCCAGAGAATCGGGTCACGTTCACGTCGGCTGATGACGTACCCGTGAGCCGTGCAATATTACGGGCGCAGCCGCAGACGCGTATACGAATATGTGTTGAACTTCAGTGCGTGAGTCATCCTACTATTTCAAGTCAACCACCGCCAGGCTCGTGCTGCAACGGACTGTGTGTGACATCTTTGCCGGCTCGGTGTACTGTGTACGCTAAGGCAAGAGATACATTTATAAGCGGACCTTGAATGCCGGCCAACAATGACTCAAGAAATTCCTACCTAAGGACCTGCGGCAGAAGATGCTCTGACTCAAATTTGGCACGCCACCTGGTTCAAGTCTCCGACTACGCAACAGTTCTCAGAAGAGAGAGAAGGACGCATAAAAAAATAGTTTGGAGAATCGGAAGGAACCTTGGTCAGCATAGCAACAATGCCCCAGCATCTTCTTAACCCTGATGCCCTAAGAATTAAAAAGAAAAAAAAAAATGCGTTACGATTTGTATTTCTTTTTTTGGTCGGGTTGGGGGGGGGGGGGGGGGAGTATTCCTCAAGAAAAGTAACAAAATACATTTCATCCTGATTGTATCATGATACAAAGAAACATCCCAAAATGTATTTCGATACAGGAATACAGATACTGGTGAAAACAAATGTATCGCGATACACAAATACAGATACGAAATGTAGTTGTGAAATACTATCGCGATACATTTGTATCGCAATACTGCCCAACCCTGCGTACAGTGCAAATAGACCCTATATACGACGACCAAACAAGGAAAAGCACACACTCACCCAATGGCACACACTATACTTCGTTTCACCTTATGTTGTACCGCAGCGAAGGCTAGAAGCGCGAGCTCATAGCGTTGGCAGCCGCTCTTAAGTCACGAGAGCTTGTGCCGTCGTGCGAGGAATTCAAACTCTTTATCAGATAGCGAAACAGACGGGGCGCTTACATAATCTTCTTTTAGACGCACAATCATTTCCGCTACGATCATTTCTTTGGTCAGGGCATTGCCTCTTCTTCCAATGACTGAGCATATTTTTAGAAATCTGCATCGCACCCACAGCTACGACAATGAATGCCCCAATGTCCTGATACCACACTGTTTACATTGTAATAGTGTACTCTCAAGCTATCGTTCAGGCATCTTTCCAGTCTGCCTCGTACTGTTTACCATAGGAATGCGGAATGGATATAAACATCTCTTTTTTTTTTTTATTCAACAAAGCCATTGTGATGCTTCTTAGTACAACCTACACTCTAAAAAAAAAAGCCCGTGCGTCTGCTTTCCCGCACAACACTCGGGGAGCCAATCACCGCAACTTACGGAGAGAGCTCAGCGAATGACAATGCCGAAACATATGTTTAGACCAAGAAACGCAGTCTGAGTTGTGACATTAAGCAATGCAGGCGTGTCGTATTGCATTGCTTAATGTCACAACTCAGACTGCGTTTTTTGGTCTAAACATACGTTTCGGGAGTGTCATTGTCAGTTGCGGTGATTGGCTCTCCGAGTGTTGTGCGTGAAAGTAGACGCACGAGCGTTTTTTAGAGTGCAAAGACCTCCCTGGAAAGATTAGATAACTTGTTAGGGGCAGAAAAGATAACAGTGACGTCTACTTACTTCCCTCTTTTCTTTAATCTATGGGAAACTCTATGCAAAATATGGCACCACAGCAACTTTGTTTCTTTGTTTTGGGGGAACGTTTTCCGCATCTACACCGCCTTCTGTTTTAATTAATTGAATAAAATTAAAACAGAAGGCGGTGTAGATGCGGAAAACGTTCCCAAAGAAAAAAAGAACAAAGTTGTTGTGGTGCCGTATTTGCATAGAGTCGGTCGCAGGCCCATTAATAATGGGACTGCGACCGACGTCAGTAGGTGTTCCGGATACTCCACTATCCAAAGGCGGGAAACTTGGGCGCAGGGGTTTCCCCAGAAATTAAAATTAGTGGGGGGAAAGGGGGGTGTTAGGGGGGGGAGGGGCATTGAGAATATAGGAGTCGTTGCGAATTAAGGGGGTGCCTTCAGAAAAACAAGGCGCGGGGGGCGGGGGGGGGGGGGGGGGGGTTACACCCCGCCTAGGGTGTGTGTAGGAAAATCACTGCTTGGGTGCCAAAGCTAACCAGTGCTCGATGGGAACAGGATTTCCTTAAAGCGTTCGTGAAGCACAGATTCACAATGCACCTTTTTACCAATTTGGAATGGGCAGATTGGTAGGATGAAAGTGGCTTTAGTCCACGAGGTTCGTACGACCAACAAACGCGTTCTTCTAAAAATTGAAGACGGAGGTTGAGCAAACGTAAGGACCCATTAGCAGCCACCTCGTGAGTTGAAATCAATGGGGCCAGACATCCACAAAAAAAAAAAAAAGATAAATTATTTGACACCAAGTGGGTCACTTCATGGTTTGTAGAATCTAAATTCACAGCAAAGTCGACAACATATCTAAAACCTTTTACCACATTAGAATCGGCTAAAGTGTTAAAAATACCTCTGTCGTGATCAGCAAGTTATATGTGTAAGCGCCCCGTCTGTTTCGCTGTCTGGTAAAGAGTTAGAATTCCTTGCACGTCGACAGCATTCGCGATGATGGTGCTGGGATCTAGAGTGTGTCACTGGGTGCGTGTGTGCTTTGTCTTGTTTGGTCGGTCGTCGTATATAGGGTTGTGCCTTCACGATTAAACTTCAGTTGTAAGTTAAGCGATTGTGTGTCCTCTCTCTTCTGCGTGTCTGTTTGCTCTGTACCGTTTTTATCATTGGTTTCTTCTGCAAACAACCCGAGTTTTAATCGACATGTTGTCCCGCCAGAGTAACGGAGGTTCGCCTACTGACACCCTCACCGCGCGTCTTGCTATTGTTAACGACCCTTTGGCATGGCGTTTGAGTAGACTACGTTACGGGGTGCTTACGTTGAGATACGGTTTCGCTTGTGGCCATGGTAATAATCGGCGCAACTCTTGGCTGTTAAAGGGAAAATCAGTACGGTCTTGCGGGACAGTGGAATAATTTGCTTTCAAAAATGAATGAATGCAAGAAAGAAAATAATCATTTTTTCTGACAATCTTAAGATACCTCGCGTCTATCCCACATTGTCCTACACCTCGAGGAGAATTGTGGCGCTGTTCCGATGAGGTATCGGTCCAACGCGGGCGCTCCGTAAATTCTGAAAGCGGCACAATTCATTCTTTTTTTATGATTGTAAGTTCAGAAGACACGAAAAATAAAGAGAACACGAAACAAGGTCATCACGTATTATGGCTTCCCTTCTACCTTTTTCCTGCGTACTAAAATAATAAAAAAAACATAACCTTCTTCTATTCCTGGTAAATCTTCAACGTATAATGCGCCCAGTAGACGGTAGGGGCGCCAGATAATTCCCAAATGGTGTATTCTGACTCCGTTCGAATTTTTATTTTATCCCGGGAATTTCTCGCTTTAACGCGGAAAAGGTTCAACTCTATATTTTTTTTGTCACAGATTTGTTAGAAAAGTGCATTAAAGCTACGCGAAAGAAAACTTATTTTTTGGGGACTTTTTTAAAGCCAAATCAGTTTGATTGCCGCGCTAGCTTTATAAGCAGGCAGCGCTGCATCAATATCTTAAACAACACCTCAAGCTGTATTAAAACCTCTTTCCTGACCTGAAAAAAGAATGGCCGAAGACAGATTTGTTTGAGACTAATTACCATCCGTCGACGCAGACCGTCACGGCTGGGAACTGGATGTTTTCACCTCGCTGACGCTCTTCTATGGTAACGCTGACATTGTACTGGAAGTAAACACTCAGCACGCTGGACAGCTGGTACAGGAAGCAGAAGCCGCACACGGCTCCCACGAGTGCGTGCAGTCGCTTCATTCCGCTTCTGCGAACTGAGGACGCGACTGGAAAAAGTGCTTGAAAACCCCCCAACCAATACCCCACTGAAGACAAGGCCTCCGGCATGACGTCATCATTCGTAGACCCGACCCGCCCCAAGAGGCGAACACGCTAATGCTAGACGAGAGTATACAGACGCCTGCGTCTTAGCGTCCGCGCGTGTTGGCGTCGCGCTCGTTATGAGACACTGCATGACACGCTGGCGGCGAATCGATGAAGACGCAAACTATGCGGAGCGCAAGTTCGTCAGCTTCTTTTGCAGGGTTGTGGTGACGTCAGAACGCCGAGTTCCCATTGGCCGATTGAAGGACAGTGGGCAGGCCTCAAAGCAAGCTGCCTCGAGCTCCACCCAATGCCCTTCAAACAGAGCCAATCAGAGCTCGACGTTCTGACGTCACCAAAACCACCACAAAGGACGCAGACCAACTTGCGCTCCGCATAGGCGGCGCTAGGTGGATCGACTAGTGATGACGACGTTTTCGGGAGAAAGGAACGGGCCTTGTGTTTTGGGCGGTATATTGCCCGAGCCCTCGAGACGTCTTGTGCAATCTATAACGGCAACCAAGCGGCGATGTCAACTGTCAGAGCTACGACGACGCGCACGAAGCCCGTCATCGGTCTTGTGGCCTATAAAGGTCTCGAGCAGCGGCACGTGTCTGAAGAAATATACGTAGGTTTTAAAGGCTAGCGTAACCTGGTATTTAATCGTTTTCCAATAGAGGAGCGTCCGCCTTCCGTTCGAATGAAGGGATCGATTCGCGGTTTGTGGTCAATACGAGATGTATATTTTCTTAAAACGTACACTTTATTTCTTTTTTGTTTTTTGGTTCCGCTACGCAAGGCCTTCAACGGTGCATTGATTGCTGTTAAAAAAAAAAATGCCATAGAAACGTTTACGGTACATCAGGCGTTCTTAGTAAAATATAAGCATGGGGTCGGACGCGGCTTTGTCATCTAGTAGGTGTTGACTAAGCTCGCATAAATGCCCCCCATTTTATTGCGTTTAATCAGGCAGGAAAGTATCCTACTGTCACGACGTAAACAATTTTTTTAAGTGTATAAAAATTTTGGGCACGTTGGAAGAGATGATTTCTTGAAAAAAAGCTCGCCTATATACAATCGACCTTTACGGGAAATCGCAGGAGACCTCGTGGCTGGGCGAATTATGGGATTGTTCTGGTGTACGCTCGTGCCGACTCAAACGCTTTGTATATTCTAGAGGCGGCACGATTCGTGTCCTTATCATTATGCCCTGTCACACTGAGGCAACAGTTGGACAACTCTATCCGGCAACACGAGGAAATTGTGTTGCCGGCGACCCTGTCACATCGTGGCAACAACAACAGTCGGACAACATGTTGCTGCCGCCCGGCCACCGTGTTGTCCGATTTGTTGTCCGACGACCCTGTCACACCACTCTGACGGCGGAGGCAACACGGGGAACACTCCGCCGTCTTGATTGTTTACCTTCGTTCGTGTGCGGCGCGGCGTTGCTGGAAGTGTGACTCTACAAAGTGCTAGTGTGTTCGAAGAGCCGGCAATTATAGCGAGACGACATCAACCAGTGACTGTGGTTAGAAATCTTGACACAAAAGTGGTGTAGAAGGTGCTATTCTCGTCAAAACTTGACAAGAATAGCACCTTCTACACCACTTTTTTAGATATTATTCTAATTACTTTTTATAGTCAGATTATTTATCTTCCTGGACTCAGTGACCTCTTATTAGTACACTTTTCTTTGTCCTTTCATTTGACATGTGAAACAAATCTAATAAAAAGTGATTCGCGACTGAAGTAGAGCCAATTTTGATATTAGTAATGTGAATATATGTACTCTCTTGGATTCATATTGTGGGATTCCACTTACCTTACTGCACCACGCGGTCGTTCCCACTCCGTAGCTCGGTGTTGAGGACTGCTACGGCCGGGTCCGTCCGAAGGCTGCCGTGGGCTCCGAGGAGAGGAATCACTCCGAAACACAAGAATTCCGAAGAAGCGTGTTTATTGACTTCTGTGCCACCACGCTGTGCCCGTCGGCAATACTAATAAATGAAAAGAACGGAAAAGTGTCGGAGGCTCGGAGCTGTCGTATTAGACAGATTCACCTGGAGGGAGCCCCCGCTGCTGTATTAGGCAGATTTGTGGGACGAGGGGGAAGCATAAAAAGGACGAGGCTCGCGACGAGAGCCTCCCCCAAACAAGAGAACCTCGGCCGCCGTTCGTGGCCGGCTTATCTTGCCTACGGGAAATGGACGCGCCCGGGGTAGGTGGTGTGGCTTATCCCGCAGATGGGCCGCGTTCAGATTTGTGCTCGCTACTTCAAAAATGTAATAGATTACAATTACAAATTACCGAGCCTCAAATGTAATGCATTACCGTTACAAATTAATGTCGCTAAAAAGTAACGGATTACTTTAATCGTTACGTTACAAATTACTTTCACGTTACTTTTTCCGTACACATATCCAGAAAGCAATAGAAACAATTTTGATATTTTTCAAATATATTCTGCAACACTACTTTTCATTTCTCACACGCCCGCATTATGGTAGTCCTTGTAAAAATAAAATATTGTTTAATAGAATGAGTGTAGGTCCACTCCGTTCACCTGTAAGCTGACAAGGCACCGAAAGCTGCAACCACAGCCGCCATCCCGCTAGCTTACGGCCTCCGGAAATGATCCCTGGATTTGTGCAGATAAAACTAGCGGTGCGCATGCTCAGTAGCAGCGTCTGCCTCCTCTACGAGATTCGGAGTTAAAGAAGCGATCTACGAAAGCTCCTTTTTGATTCGGGTGTTTTGCCTGTTATTTACAGAAAAGGAAAACTTGGTTCTGACGTTACAATATATAGCCAATGCAGAATGCAGGTTTCCCAGCTTACCTTGATGTGTTTCCGTAGATTAGAGTTTGTTGTTCTTGCTGATGACAATGTGTGTTTTTTTGGCAAGCAAAGGATGCACTGAAACTCTAGGTTTCCCTTCTCCTTAATGCCCTGAATTTTGAACATCTCATTAAGAGATGGCCATGGAGACGACGGACACTCCATGACCGAAAACTCGACCAGTCAGAGAAAAAGTAGGGGTTACGGGTTATCGTTCGTTTATCAGTTCTCACTTTCTTACCAATATTTGTGGAAGCCAGGGAAGGGCAGGGCATAGAGAGCGAGAGAAACGGTGGCCATCGGTCTCACAAGACAATAGAGGATCATACCACTTTAACGCGTTCTCTCTCTTTGTCAGCACTCCTTAGATGACCCTTTATGTTGACAGTGGACTGTAAAGTGAGGAGTGGACTCGACCACCATGTCCCAGACAAGTAAACCAAAAGAAGTATCGTCCGTACCCTCGAAGACAATGCTCTTAGCCTGGCGCCGGACGCTTTTCAGCCGTGCCCCAAGAGCGTGCTAAAATACTGTAGCACACATCAAAGGACAAAGAGAATTCGACCCCCTCGCGCGAGGCGACATCGTTTGTTACGCGAGTTCTGAACCCGCGAATCGAGGGGGTACGGACCCGCTGTTTGATGTCTGTGCAAGTGGCGTGAGACGTCGAAGAAGTTGGAAAGGGAGAAACGGTGTAAAAGACAAAAACAAATAAACACGAAGAGCTTTCTCCTGCCCGGGAGAAGAAGAAAACACGATGGAAGGCGACGGAGAGCCGACTCGGCGTTGTCTTACTTGATCTTTGTCTTTTGTATATTTGTTCATGCCTTGCCCATTTTTCTAGCGGTTTTAGCAACCGGTCATTACAAAAAATCGTGTTTTCTTTTCGACTATTCTCCCTTTCCTGATGTTTTCTATTTTGGTGAACTTGCTCTCTTTATGCTGCTGAATGTTCTGCTCGTATTGCTCCAGTTAGTGTATTATGCTCATATTTTTAAAAGTAACGAGTAATTAAAGTAATTCGTTCCCAATATTTTGTAACGAAATTACATTACAAATTACTTCCGAGAAAAAGTAACGTGGCAATTACAAAATTACTTGAAAAAGTAACAGATCACAACTAATCCGTTACTTGTAACGGATTACTTCCCAAGTCTGAACGGAAGTTGCTGCTGTTTTTGTTGCCGAAAGCTGTCATACAGAGGCAACATTTTAGTTGTCGTCCATGTTGTCCTGCTGTTGCCGCGATTTGGAAGGTTTGTCGGACAACACGGGGAGCGAGCAACAAGTTGCCCGACTGTTGGACAACGTGTTGTATTGCTGTTGCCGTCGTGTTGCCTCTGTGTGACAGGGCCTTTAGAAGCCCCGAAAGAGCAAAAAAATGAACCAAACGCGAAAGGTAATCGAAAACTCTGTTTTGCTTTTTTCTACCTTCTCAAATTTATTGTCGATTCATGTATGATCTCGCGTGCCGTACGTCGGAACGTCACTTCATTGAGTCTACAGTTTTAGCTATGTTTTCTACTATTTTTGTATTTTTAGCGTACAGCTTATCCAGCGTGTACCAGAAAAACAAATTGTTGAATAGTCTGGTACGATATTGTCTGATAAGACGGCTGACTGGGCGATATTGTCTCTTCCTTTGATAATTTTTGTGGAGCTTAGCTACGCGCAGACGGAGAACAGTTTCAAAAACGACATGGAGCAAAAGACTGCTAAACATTCGGGGACTACGAGCTCCATTTTCTTGATGAAGGAGGCGGTAAATTATAGAAATGCACTACAGCCTAATTTAGGACAACACAGCTTTATACAAAATAGAATGTGGAACAGCACAATACTATACACTGCAACATAACGCAATACAACGCAACTCCGCGTACAAACGACGAATAAAAACGAAATAATACAACACGCTGCAATATAATGCAGTACAACAAAAGTCCATACAAGACGACAAATACGATATAATTCATACAATGCAATAGTACAATGCAATACAGAATAGCAAAATGAAATGTAAACGTCTTCGACAGAAATTTGTCTGGTTAGGAGTAGATTGACTTTAGACTCGAAGGTATAACCAAAGTTTGAATAAAAAGAAAGTTCCCGACGTTTCGGGACAAACTTTGTTTCTTTGTCACGGTTGACTGTCACCCGTGAGTCGAGACCAAGGGAACGAGTTGGTACCGAAAGGTCGGGGATTTTGTTTTTATTAAAACTTTGGTTAGACCTTCTATCCTAAGAAAGTTGTGTACAATACTTATTTTGATCGCTACATGAAACATGATAAATGGGAGACAATATAAAATCCTGCAGCTGAAACGCAGCTTGTCAGAGCATTCGGGACCTCCCACGTGACGGGAAAGCGAACTCGTTCGATGCCGTCCACCAGGTATGTGAATACTGAATACCTCATAGCATAGTCTCCTTTCAGCATTTCCATCAGTTTCTGAAAGCGTTCGAGCGGCGACACGTGCACTGTCCGAGTCGGTCGCGGGAACCACCTGTTCTCATCCTTTCTCTCCTTTTTTTTCTCTCGTGGATGTTTTATTGTGTTTGACCTCCCTCCAGCAATGCCTCCCATTCCCTAGACACTATATTTCCCTGTGTAGACGTCCTGTAGGCCCACTTCATGCTTCGCCGCATCGTAACAGCAGCGGATTTTCTTTTTTTTTTTCTTCTTTTTTTTCTCACGGGGCAAAAATACAAAAAAATATGGCAAGCCTCCTTTTCTTTTTTTTTTTTTTTTTAGAAATATACTTTGCTGACTCCCCGAAGAAATATTCGTCTTTTTGTGGCGCCTTTTGCTCCCGCGTTGGTGAGACTTCCCGCCCGCGAATTTTCGAGATTTGGTTTTAAAAGTACGCTTTGTCGGTTTCTCGGTCTTGTCGAGACCCCCTACACTTTTGGGGGAGAGGGAGGGCGGGAATAAGGGACTCGAAAGCAGAGGAATGCCATGGGAAAGGAGAAGGGGGAGGAGGGCACAGGGCTGGGGACATTTCCTTTGCCATATTTCGTTTTTTTTTTTGTTTTTTTTTTGGGATGTGGGGATTTATCTTCCGATTTGTCCTTTTATGTTTATTTTTTTAAAGACTTTTTTGGTATACTTTCGTATTCAAAACTAATAGGCAAGCAAGGTATTGCGCGCGTGGAGGCGCGCTTGGGGGTCAAAGAACCTCACCGAGCAGACGACACGTAGTTGCATTTGGCGGCTGCCACACTTTTAGGGTTGTTGCGGGACTTTATTTTGTTTCGAGGTTTACTTTTGTTCCTGCATTCTCTTGTTAAACGGCTTGTTCAATAGTTTCCCGCGCGTTTATTTTTTGTCTGTTTTACTGTTTTAAAATATTGATCTTTGCGCTTAGTGACGCTACAAATCGTTCTCTCGTTTTCTTGTTTGTGCATAGAGAATGCATGACCGCCGAACGTTCTCAAGTAGTACAGCACACATAAACAAATGTAATAAATGTATATAGTCACCGCGATAACTGAAGAAACGCAGCTCGTGGTTTATTATGATCACGATTCTCGTTTCGTAATTTGTTCTTCGGCGCTTTTTATCCTGCAGTGACGCAACCGCAATCATCGTATAGAAGTTACATAAATTGAAATTTTAAAGTCACCGTTTATACTCGTAAGCCAAAGTAGTAGATGACGCCGGAGAGGTGGCGGTCAATCTGTGCTTTTTCAATATTTTAACAATTTATAAAAAAAAAATAATGCTAGCCATTGAAACAAAAATGCGCCAGAAAACGAGTGAACGCATTGATACTATATCTTATCAATAGCATGCGCGCCGTGTAGGCAACATCCGACCTTTCAATATCGTCTCCAGGCATGCTCCGATACTCCCTCTTCATCCCCCTCCCCCTCTCTCATCCGCTTTCTTCTCATTCACGCGTTTGTTTGGCGAGGCTGCCATATATTGATGAACTGTTATAGCGCCATCCCATTCCCTCCCCCTTCCCTTCGTCCCCCGATCCAAGTTCAAGTGCGCCACTTCTGCGGCAAACGACAGGGCGCGGACATTGTGCCCTCTGGAAAAGAGACACTTTTGAGCACATTTCTCTCTCTGGGGATCGTCCCCACAAGAGACCAGAACACGTGCGTGGACCTCGCATCTTTTGTGAACGCGCCGTTCTCCCAAGTTCAAGGAGAGCATAAATCAGGCCCCGTTGCGTTCGCGTTACGTCTGTTACCAGACGCAGGGTTCATCCCTTTGTCGCGGCTCTCGTGGGCGGGGGTCTGCTTTGCGAACCCGTAGCCGACGCGACCTTTCACGAGTCGCTGCCGACCCGTGCTAAGTCTCTAAAGCTGTCGTTAGCTCGTTGTCCCAACAAAGGTGTCCGGAGAACGGACGACCGTTTTTGAACGTGTCACCTGCGCCGTTTGGGGAACATAAACACGTTAGCTCTTCTCCAAATGATCGCCGTCGGGCCCCGCGTGCTCGGGAAGAGAAGTCCGTTTGTGTCGTTTAACCTTAGGCCTTTGGGATTTTGTTCGGAATCGTATGTCTTACGTCAACAAAGGTATTGAATAAGCGTTTTGTGTGAGATCTGAACTTGAACTTGGGTGCTCCCGTGAGCGTGTACTGGGATTTAATTTTTTGTGTGTGTTACTCCTGCCGTCTGCGAAGTGCCCACTGCTGTTGCCGTCGAGACTGCAAGAATAAATGAGTACAGCTCAATGCATTTTTTGGTCATGTAAACTTTTTTTTTTTTTTTAACGCGATAGTTGTTAGTGGGACACTTCGCGGGTTTGGCGCTTTGGCGCCGTCGACCCTCTTCATGTTGACGTGAGCCATCTTCGGCGCACTGCCAAAAGAGTCCCCAATGATGTGAAGCCGCTGACGTTACGCAGCTCGACACGACTTTGAAGTCACGCCGCGCATCACGTCACCTGTTACCGGGCGTCAGCTGACACCATGACGTGACATTGTCATTGCAAGCCGCGTTGCACAGTGACGCCGCGTGCGACTTAATGACGTCAGGTGACACCGTGAGTCACGTGATGTCATAACGTCATGTGGAATAGTAACGTCACGTGACAATCAGACGTCACGGGGTACCATGACGGCACGTAGAAACATAAACATGCGACAGCTGATAATTGAAACAATAAAGAAACAATGTTTTTGCGCTAAATATGCCAGAAAGGTTCTCGGGCGATAAAATCAATAAAGCTAAGTGGGTGTGAAGCCTTCGAAGCCTCGGGCGAGGAATTAGGTGGAGCTACATAAGCTTGAAACTTGAGTGGGCGATTTTGGAAGTGTTCTTTAGTGACCACAAGATGGTGTTTGTTTGTGTCCAATAACATTGCATAAGACGTTCAGGCAGCCACACCAACGACAGGGAACGGTTTATGCATTCACATGCAGGCCCGTTGTTCCCTGAATTTCAAACTTGGGCGCCCGATTTTCTAAGTGCTCTTCAATAGACCGATTTCACCAGCCAGTTTGGCTGTGTTCCAAATCTTACCCAAATGGATCCGAGTTACTCCGGCGGATCGTATCACGTGACAGCACAAATTGAAAAACGCTGGACGCGGGTAGGTTTTAGAACACCAAGGGTACAAAACCCTTACCCTGGAGTAAGATCGAGTAAATTTTGGAACATGGCCTTTGACTACGCCACCGCTGCCGCAATGCATCGAGGGAACATAGTCTTTCTGCACGTGCGACAACACCGCTGGAACTCTGTGCTTGTAGAGCACGCGACGGCATGAGTCCTCGCATGCACGGTCGAGTGCCTCCTGTGAACAAAAGTTGTGGCGGCGTCACGGATGCTCCGAACGCTTAGTGAGATCGGTCCATTACCACAAGGCGGTCCTATGTTGTGTCCAATAAAATTGTTTAACAGGTTCACGAAATGTTCTCTACTTAATCCACTTTCATTGGTTCCAAAGAGTTATGGAATTTTCGTCCGGTGTGTTATACCCTAGTTACACGGGCGCTTTCAACTGCCATTGACTCAACGACAGTTGACTCAATCGCGATCGGCCGGAGTTACACGGCGGCGCCAACTGTCATCGAGCCGCTAATGACAGTTGAGTTCAACTGAGCTCCCCTACCTCAGTTCAACTGAACGGACTTCCCCAACGGAGGTAAAATGGCGCCTGTCCGCGGGACCGCTGCCGCCGACCATCGTTTCCGAGGAACTTACTGTTTCGGAATGCAGGGGGAGGCATCTATAGAATCGTAGCAGCAAAATATCCGGGAAGGAATAGATTTAGGCGTCCGAGCTGCAGCTAAAACGATCCCGGCTAGCCGGCAAGCCACCAAACGAGCGAAGATGGCGGCGGGACCAGATGTGTGAATGGACAAATAGTAATGGATGCACCCATCGTAGCGGGCGGTAGCTTGCTCCACCTAGCCTAAAATATGCGCAACTTAGCCCTGAATCTGCTCTGGTACTGGTGTAAACGCCGCTAAAAAGGCAACAAGGTATTGAACATAATGTACGATATACTTATAATAAATGAAATATGTTCTCCGAGTAAATTACTTCAACAATTAAACTGATCACGTGGCACAAGAACTAGTTTCGTTTTAGGTTCAACTGGGTTCTGGAGAGCCGTGTAGCACCACCTCAGTTCAGTTCAGTTCAATCGCAGTTGGGGCCGATAACTGTGATTGAACTCAACGACAGTTCAAAGCGCCCGTGTAACTAGGGTATTACTCGGTTTAATACGAAACGCCTATGCCGACTTTATGGTGCGCGCTCGCACCTTTACCGTTCCTTCAGTGCTGATTTGCTCCGAAATGACACCTTAGCGGCTTCGATGTCACTCCTCAGCTGTCGCTGTGTTTCACCTTACGAAATCCGTAAGAGTTTACCATATTCATTAAAAAAAAAAAAAAAACACAATACTGACATTAGCTCGGAAGGTAGCAGAAACCACTTCAAAATTCTCGAAACATTCATGTATGGATTCGCCCTTACACAAATAATACAATGTACCCTTCATTGTCGCGTTTAATAAAACTAGCTTTTGAGCTTGATGATCATAAACTTTCTGGAAGCCAGTTTTGTTATATGTAAAGCAATTCCTTTATAGGCCAGTTACCATATTTTGGTGGTAATTGTCACAGTCAGACACGCATATAAGAGCGTGTGTTTCTTGTGAATATGAACACCAGAGGAGCCGAATTCTACTGTACGCAAACAGGTGCTTCCAGATCAAGAATAATGAAGATGCCTGAAAATCACAGGTATTTAGTAAAATATAAGAAGCGGATCCGAACATGTGAGCGTAAAATTGCACGCTACTCACAGGTTATCCGGTCAAAGGCCCATATTAATCTATTTTTTTTTTTTTTTTTTTTCAACGAACCTGGACAAGGGTAAGAATGCTTGTATGTTTTGCAAGAGGTTGAAACCAAATATTTACTGCGAGGTCACTACTGAAATAAAAAAAAAAACATAGATCAGCGCGTGAATTTCCGCGGACGTTTAGAGTCTATTTTTACCGCGATCGTCAAAGAGTTGCTTTGGTTGTGATCACAGACAGAAACGATAGAGCCTCACCAGGACAAGTGTCCGCCGCACACAAAGTACACACTAAAAAAAAAGAAAAAAAAAAAACGGTGAGTTAATTTTTGTACAGAACATAAATAATTCCAATCGCAGTTAACAATAGAAGGACCCCAGTGAATGAAGATGCACGGAATATGATTAGATCTGCTCAGGAAAAGTGAGAAAGTGAAATGTCACGCTCATTGTTCCTATGCAAATGAATCTTTTCAAATCATAATCGCGTTCCGTGCTTCGTTATTCGCTGGGAACTTTCTTTTTTGTGCCATGATTGGTTGTTTCTGTGTTCTCCTGGAATGTGAACTCATACCTTTTTTAGAGCGCAATAAGCACTACAACAAGTAGATTCGTCGAGCAATCATGAGTCAAGGTTGTCCCGGCGACGTCCCTTTCGTTTTGGTTATCTTCAATAGTCAGAGCAAACGAGTGATCCATGTTTTTTTTTTTTTTTTCTCAACTAATAGGCTGTTATGAATACTATTAGCGTGGTGAAGTGTTATCGTGCCAGACGACAACCTAGGGGGGTACGTGGTTGCTATTTCAATAACCTCTACGAATAAAATACGAAAAAAACGGCAAATGTCCAACAGGCCTGCTGGAAGCTCCGTCTCCTTCCTGGCCATCCCAGACAGTCCAGTGCTCCAAACGCATCAATGAGACTACATTCTCCCGCGTGTCGATGCGCGTACAGCGACACCTACAGCGAGTTACGTACAGCGAGCCTGTGCATTCGTAAGTAGCGCTTGTCCGTGTCGTAGGTGTTTCGTATTTCATCCGAAGATACGAACAATGTTGACATTCCCACGGCCTTGCATTGGCTTTGCTAGCTTGTAGCCTCCTCAGGGGTCCATCGTAAGGTTAAACGGAGTATAGTCCCCAGCGGCCGGAGAACCATTGCAACGTAAAGTCGTCTTTGCTGCACTACACTTATGTGTAGAGGCGGAGCATCAAAACGGCTACAGCAAAAAAAAAAAAAAAAAAATCCATACGCTAGCGAGGCGCGCTGCAGGATATAGCTAATAGCATCTAAACCAAACCCGTGCCGTGACGGTTAATGTGTCCTAAGAATTATGATCGAGGTTGGGAGTTCAAAGGGACAATTATGGTGGGTTCTAATGCTTGCCCAGTTCTTGCAGGCTTTTGAAGACTCCGCAAGGCGTCGAGAATGTAACGAATATCTAACGAGTAACCTCGTCCTACTCCACCCTACACGATATCCCAAACGTGAAACCAATCAGACATCGCAAATATTTAATTTATTCTTTGGAGGCACACAAAAAATAATGACCATAGGAAGAATATCGATACTGTTCGCGGGCTTGATACCATGAATGTCGTGTCGTGATATCACTATTAAAATACGAGGGCGTGATGCCGCCTTCCTAAGTAACCGACGACTTTAAACAATCATGATGTGTCAACATCTCATTATTATTAGCCAATTAATTTGCAGCATTAGCCAATAAAAACTCCGAAAAACTAAATAAGAAGGAAGAAGCATGAACTCCCCGCATTTCTTAAACTGCAGTGTCTATGGTCTTGAAGAAAAGTCTCCAAACCCCGGCCCGCGAGCCAGATCCCGCCCGCAGAGGCGTTCTGGCCGGCCGGGTATGGCCGCGGTATTTCCAGTGGCGCCCGGCCCGCGGACAACTGCTACAGATGCAAAAATTACCGCGCGTAAAATAAAATGGCGCCGTGACGCCTACCGAAAGCGCGAACGAAGATATCAGAAAGGACGAGACAAAACTGCATCAAAACCCGGCATCTCTCGCCATAATATTAATTGTATATTAGCTACTACTATTCATAGTTTCCTGCTTCACGTCTGCGTGACAATGGTGAAATTATTTTGCGTTTTCATGTATATTGCGCTCAATGTCCTCTGTCCTAAGTCCCACATGTTTTTATCATCGGGGACTCTAATCTGGACGCACGGCGAAAACGTCGGTGAGGAATCCGACCGCCGCGATTCACCTCGTGCCAAAAGAATAAAAAATTGAATAAGTGATCGTTCATAGGCCGCCGATCAGTGCCTCGTACAGCCTATATTCCGTTTTACATCCAACAGGCACCACAGCCAAAGATATAACGGCGCGAGCGCGAAGACCGACCCGGTGCCCGACCTCACGTGCTCTCGTGCAAACGTAATTCCGAAGATTGTCATGTATTAGCGGCGAGATGTTTCGGTGGCGCCCTCGTTCGGTTACCTTTCGTGACGTCATTACCTTCTGAACAACGAGCTCGATGGTGTTTGTAATGAGCATTCTAGAAGCCTGAAATCATTGCGGTCTCAAAGCAACACTGCCAACTCTGTCAAAATTGAAGTTCTTACATTCCTCTTATTTCCGTCGATGAGAAATCCTTTGCTGACATCATAGTCAGCATCGGCCAAATGTGGTGGGCCGACCACAGCGACACTTTCGATCGCTCACATCGCCAATAGTGGTTCAAGTACTGAACCTCTTTCTCAGTCAACGCCAACGATGCTGTGGAGACGTATTTTTCTCCATTGGCTTGTACGGTCTGTGCTTCAAAAATGTCCCTGTTCCCCTTGTCTTTGAAACGTCTGATCACTTTTGTGTCCGAAAGCAAAGGTGTGCAGGAGCAATCTCGCAGATGCATTGCTAAATGTCCAGAAGGCGTTGACTTCAAAGTCAGAGTATGTTCTCTCAAGGGCTGTTTATACTCTGACGTCGAGCGCAGTGAACGCAGCGTAGCGCAGAACGCGCGCCTTTCATTGGCCGGCAACCAGAAACTCGATATCTGCGACCAATCAGTATCTGTGCGCGCTGCGCTACGCCACGCCCGTCGACGTTACGCTGGAGTATAAACGTACCTTTAGTTGTGTATTTATGCAGCGTCCAGTCTGTCCCATATACACTTTCCAAGATGTGAAATGGATTTCCTACACGTGCACTCCGCTGTTGCTGTTGACATACCGGTGCTTGGGGTTTATGTCGCACTCATGATGTTGTTGCTTGACATTGTTGATCTTTGGGCACATTCGTTGTAATTTATCCGGTGCCTATATTATGACTTGGACTATGCTTGGACATCAAACGTAGATGCTATCTTCTTCATGTTGTGGAAAATCTTGTGGATGTAGGGCACCTCAGCCGGACGGCGTCTCTTCCCTTTTGGTCTGCTGTGCTTTAGTCAATTTAGTCTAACAACCTTCTTAGAACGCCCCGGCTAGAAATAGAATTATTTATTCTTTTTTCAACACCAACCACTTCCTTCACCTTGTTCTTTATCGCTGTATATAAAACCGTCAGCTATGATAGTTGTGAGTTAGCGCCAGTCCTGTCCACTTCTTCGTCTGTCTTTGTCTTAGCGCTATTTGTAATTTAGTATGTATAACCAACTAGCCCACCAGAATATTGTCACGAACGACAATTGACGAGGCGATAATAACTGAAGAAACTAAACGTTTAATGGGGCGAACTTGTGCCCAAACATAAAAAGGAAAAACGATAACAACAGAAGAAAACAGAGCGTCGCGGGCGTTGAGGTCGGCGTGAGGGCAGAGTCGAACGCTGGGGCGAAACTGACTCCGGTTCGCCACGCGGAGCCCCTTATGTACATGCGTAAGCTTCTGGAATAATCAGCGTAGAATGTTCGACGCGTAGAGCATTCGGACCCCGAACACGCAACAGGATTCTCGAATTTACCAGAAAACTAGATTGCAGGAATAACAAAAGATGCGACGCTCCCAGGGATCGAACCCTGGCTTTTCGCGTGGGAGGCAGGCACGATAACCGTTAGGCCACGCGCGCGCTGCCACCTTGGCCAGCTGCGCGCGCGGCAATATTTTGATTTAGCAACGCACTACATTTAAAAATGAAGTACACGTTTTCAATAAAACTTTGGTTGGGTCTAGTAGGTTCATATTATTTAAAAGGTTAAAATGCGTGAACTGAAACACGGACGAAATAAGAAATGCGTCGACAAGGCTGAAGAAACATTCACTCAGCCATTATGTCTTTCCAAACCATAAGCCGATATCATATCGGCTGTCTTATATGAAGTAATCTAAAAAATACATTTTCTTATTCAGCAATAAAAAAAATAGGCGACATGCTCGCAAATTTTTTACCCGCGTCTTGAAAAAGAAATTTTCAACGATTTCTCTTTCCGTCTTTCCATTCGTTCTTTTGACAAATTTCGTCGAATCTAAGAGCGGTTCGTAACCGCAACGCTTTCAATGCTCCGCTAAATGACCCCCCCCCCCCCCCCCCCCCTCTCCCGAATTTCGTTACGTACTGCGAGCCTGTGCATTCGTAAGTAGCATCCGTCCGTGTCGTATGGATTTCTTATTTCGTCCGTGTTTCAGTTCGCGCTTTTAACCATTTGTATATATGTATTCATCGACCTTACTTTCTTTTTCCCCTCTAGTTTAATTGTTTGTATCTATATGCTTATTTAGGCTTATTTGCTTAGTATTTTGAGCTCATTTATATGGTCTCAACTATTTTCCGGCGCTCGAGACTGCAACCTGTCCCCAATCCGGTCCCTTAGCCGAAACGTTTGGAGTTCCCTAGTCTGAATATACATTCTAAATTTTATCTCGTCACACTGCTAATTTTGTTTGTGCTTGATAAAATCATCGACTCACGATGGCTTTGGTTAAAGGTTATTCACACGGGGGAGAAATCCCCCCCCCCCCCCCTCCCTGCCTTTGCTCACCGGGATGCGCATCACGTGGTAACAACATCATGCTTTTGCGCGGAGCCGCGTTGACGTAGACATCCCAGGGGTGATGGGGAAGCTTTTGTTTGGGCTAACAAACGCTCACCACCTTGGCGTGGGATCTCTTCGCAATTGGCGGTATTTGATTCGCGTTTATGGCAGCTTTACAGATTTTGCTCAGTGAGATACCGGTTTTGGCATCGGGATCGCCTAACTTGTGAATTGCGCTGTTGCGCAAGTCGTCCGAGACACCCGAAGGAGTTTTCGATATTCATCAATTCCATCCTCAAGCCGCTCATCATTCAAGTGTTTTTTTTTTATTCCACGTCCTTTGTGTTGCATCCACCCATTCACGAAGCATCTTTCTTTTAGCAGGAAGCAGTTCGTCGTCTTCCGCATCTAACATCGCTGCTGCCATAATCGCGTATCGACGTTTCATGGACGCATAAATTTTTCTACTCTCGTCAGCGCGCAGCGAGCCCTGTTGTCGAGAGTGCGACCGCTAAACGCGCCTGATAACACTGACATCCCTCTCGGGTCCCCGCCGTTCGTGTGAATACTTGAGTTGAGTGGGAAAGGAAGCCACGCTGGTTCTGCCAATCACTGACGTCACGCACATCGCTCCTTGATAAGCATCCCTCGTGTGAATACTCCTTTAACAATATCTTGAGACTTACAGGTAAACTTTAACAGAATTGTTTTAAAGGTCGACTGACGCCGAAGCAGCACGTTCTGTCTGGCAGAAAACCCTTTCCGAATGTCGTTCTTTCTTTCCCTCCCGCTCTCTTCCATCGCTTTTGCCCGAAAGGCCTGGGATCTCATCCCAGCAAAGAGGAGGAAGCGTATAATTCTTTCTGTGACCGAAAGGAGACATCGAGGGCCGGCTTTATCCCTTCCGCTTGCGCGTCAGGCTTTAAGATATTCCAGCGTAATTAAATAAATAAGAATGGATCACTGAAACGTTGCACTAGTCCGTACGCGTAGTTCTCTTGCTCGCTACTGTTACAGGGAGTACGCGGTTCATAGAAGTATGTTATCATTCCTTTACGAAATATGTCTCGTCGCTCAACCTTAATGACATATAACCTTTCGCGACAAGCTATATCGTAAAACGAATATCTCGTCTATGTTTACTTCACAAGACTTATATCGTTCCAGCTGAGCACTTCGGCAAACATTAATTTTAGAACCCTTATCATCATAGAATCATCATGTGTACATGTATTTTTACCTAGTCTGGGTAACCATGCCTCATCAATCATAAGCGAACTACATTTATTTAGAAAACAAATAGTTTAGATAAACATTAACCATTACCTTATGATTATTTTGGCCAGATGTGGATATCTGAAAATAATCATATCGCTCATAACTTACGTCCTCAACATCATACTAACTAATCCACTGTGTACATATTCCATCATTAGGCGCTAAACAATTTTATGCGAAATAATATATTTTTCGATAAAATATAATGATACACACATATTTTTTTAATCAGGTAGTTTCGCTAAGTTTTGTAATATTCATTATAACGAAATTTGCGTTTTTTTTTTCTTTTTTTTTGCGGTCAGGTTTGATAACAAATATTGTTTCCAAAATTGCATATCTTTTTTGTCAAAAGGACGCGAGATTAAGTCAATACTTGTATGATTTTTCTCTGAACCCGCCATATGCTGTTTATATCAGTACAATGAACTTGCTTGGTGATCGATTTCTTATGTCCCAATATTATCAAGAATGCGCTTGTTACGTGCCCGACCCGGACATACAAACAATTAAGAAGGGTAAGCATTTTTATATTTGGGCAGTTGATCGATTAATCTTCCAATTAATTAATGCTTTAATAGTGATAATTTTTAACCAACTAATCGGTTGGCTTCGGGTGTAATTAAAAAAAAAATCCGGAAGAAGAAAGGCCAGCCATATTTTCTTCTTTATTAAAATATGACTGTCATCAGTCAAGAGCGATTACAAGGACGAATATTAATGTTAAATCTGTTAATTTTAAGCTTGTTGGCCTGCGTTTCTTGTGACTGGTAAGCGTCAAAATAAAAATGTGTAGTTTTATCGCTTTTTAGATATTATGCCGGGAGGTCAACATAATCAATTAATCGATTAACTGTAGTCGGTTGAAGAGTAGCGATTAATCTAGATAAAAAAATTAATCAACGCCCAGCCCCGCTATTCAGTAATTAAATAAGATTCACTGGAAGAATGATTGGTAGGATTCCTCGAAAGACTCAGCATAGATGGGGCCCTTTTCCTAACGTTTCTATTTTATTTTTTATTTTGCAAGGAAAGCTCCAAGTTTTCATTGCACGCATTTTTACGATTTCTGTACGAACACTATTTGACCTCTTGTTGGCATCACACAATTCCGTCGGGACGCGAACACAAGATCGGGCAGTCCCTTAAAAAGAAGCAGTCAGGGAGCAGTAATTTGTTGCCGAAACGGAAAGATTGCTTCGCATGTTAGTTTTTTACTTCAAAACAACCTACCCAGGGGTTACCGCCGCAGGTGCCGGAAAGTGATTTTCCTTCGCCCCTTTTGCTGCGCATGTATTTCACGATTCGCTCAATTGCGAGGATTCCTAAAAAAAGCGGGGCAGAGAGAAAGTCAATCGCCAGGCTGTAACTCCTTTCACCCGTAAGCTGACAGTGCGGTGAGCGCTAATGGCTCGCCGGACCAATCAACAGCCTCCCTTTTGTCACCTGGCTTCGCTCTCCGCGCATGGGTACGGCCGAGAGCCTGATCACGTGGCCATGGATCGATGTATGACTGGCTCCAAGGTGTGCGTAGCTTCCATCGCGCTATCAGCTTCGGGGTGAGCAGAGTGTAGCCAGGCGTTCGAAAGGTTCCGCAAAGGATGGCGCTTGTTCCCCCAAGGTGGACCTGTTCGCCCGAGCCGCCCCGCGGATTATCCGTACGCCCCCAAAATTTCCTTCCTTTTGTGGCGGACTTTGGAAAGTAGGTCTCCTCGCTGCCTCTCGGGTCTTATTTGTTCCGGGGGAGTTGGTGGAGGGAGGAGCCTTTGTCGTTCGCCAAAAGCGTCTTCCCTTGAAAGCGTTCCAACAGTGAGTAGAGACCCATGCGCTTTGCTCGCGCGCCTCGGCGCGGAAATTGAAAACTGTTGGCAACGAACGCCGATGTCTGGGGAGAGAGGTCCAGGAAGTCTCCCCGTCCCTTCCCGTAGGGGAAAGTTGGAAAGCATAGATCGTAGAAGGCAACGGCTTCCTTCGGCGTATTTGTTACACTGTGGTCCTTGGTATCTGTTCTTTGTGCTTCCAGATTTCGCCTGAAAGTGACCTTTTTTTATTTTCAGAAATCAAAATGAATTGTTGCTTGCGTGGCATAGAATCAAACTTGTTTACTAGGGAACGAATAGGGTCGTTTTGTGAGGATTGGTATGCTCTAACCTATTCAATTCGCCTGATGTTTGAGTACGAAAGTAGATATGAAAGTGGCAACTTCTTATCAAAAGAAACAAAAATGAAAACGCCTTGTTTATAGTTTTTTCTCTTAGTGTAGCGACACTGATTACAAGAAGGAAGCGTGACCACAGGCTTCGAAAGTCTGCATTAGCAAGAAACCTTCAGATAATCACTATTCATTAGCCATTTGTTTCGCTTCAAATTTAACTCGAGAGAGAAAGCGCACATTTCTTGCAGAACCGTGACAACAGCCTTGAAATTTTTATTTTAGAAACTTCTTTATCTGGATACTCTTGGTAGGAAATTGGTAAGACCATTTAAAATCTATCTTATCATTTTTGTTGACTTGATTTTATAAAATTTGTAATCTAGGACTTTACCCAAACAGAACTCATGATCGGAGTAAGACAAAACGAAGGTGTTACGATTTTCACTTTAAAATATTTTCCAAAGTTTATTGTCACTTGGGCACTTCTTTTTGTTTGTGTGCATTTATGGCATTTCATTGTATAAAAGGCATTAAGTGAAAAGGCACTTAAGTATATGGCTTTGGCATTATAACTTACAAAGGTGGAAAAGAGAGACACTAGGAACTTGAGAATAATCACCATATGTATGTACAGGATAGAATAAGGAATGTAGTCGATGTGTAAACAGGCACACACAAAAACAAATTACAATTTGTACATAGAAACAACAGCACTAGAAGAGCTTCGTGCTACCAGGGCCTCCAGACTGGATCGCAGTACATAGCCGGCGCTCTTCTGATGACACCGAAGGTCTGAACATCCATCCTCACAACATCGCCGTAATTGTCTTCACTGGCCGAAGTCGTGGATTCAGAGTCACTGTAGGGACTTGCAGGCATGCTGATTCCTGAAGATGCCGAAGACGTCGAAGACACCGACCGGACGGAGGTGGCCAAGTTCAGAGGACTCGCAGGCCGGCAAGCCAGTGGATCCATGCACTGGTCTTGAGCACAGGACGGTGATGGTACGGCAGAGACGGAGCTGTCGCAGCTTCCGGGCTCAGCCTTGACGATAACTGTGCCGCTTGAGGCAGCCTGGTCTTCGGTCTCGGCCGTTGGAGGCGTTGGCAAGGAGGCCAGGCAAGACGCCAGGTGGCCCAAAAGGCGCGACCGCATGCTGGCGTCGACGTCGGTGTTGCAGACGAAGCGGGTCACTTCTCGGGCGCATTCGGCGAAACCAGCCTGGAATCTGGCTTCCAATTCGTGAGCTGCTGCTGCATAAACGAGAAATAAAATAAATATTGGAATGACTCGATCAAGCTTCAGGTTGCTTGAGTTATGCAAAAGGTGTCGGAACGATATCGAAACCGTCCCTTTCACTGCACCAACTCACATTTGGGTCCCGTTTTTTAACAAATAGTTATGTCTATTGGCGACGTGCGCGATCGAAAGCTTTGCTGTGGTCGGCCTTCTACGATTGGCCGAATGCTGACTATAATGTCAGCAAAGGATATTTCATCGACCAAATAATAGTAATGTAAGAACTTCATTCTTGACGGCGTTGGCAGTATTGGTTTCAAAGCGCAATAATTTCAAGCTTCCACCATGCGAATTACAAACACCATCGAACTTGTTGTTCGCAAGGTAATGACGTCAAGAGAGGGAACCATTGGAGGTCACCACCAAAACATCTCACCGCTACTATACTTCGTTTCACTTTATCTGCGAGCGAAGCCAAAGCTAGAAGCGCGAGACCAGCGCTTTTTGCGATTCTGCCCAGCTCGCGCGCTCGAGCAAAGCTTGAAGGCACGGAGCTTTCGTGCTCGCGCTTCCAGCTTTGCCTTCGCTCGCACATAAGGTGAAACAAAGTATAGACCTTTCCAAAAAAGAGCCTCTGGCCGGTTTCATTTTCAGTGTTCGTGCGTATGGCGCGCAATTTGCTCGTTTTGCGAGGCGACGAAAACACGCGTGCTGGGCTGGGGAGATCGCACGCTGGGCTGAGAGCTTATAAATACTGGAATGGTGTATACTGTTAATCGTTGGAATGAAAAATAAATTCGTAGGCGACCTAGTCAACATAACACCCTGAAATTAGAAAAACTGGGACTTCGTCTTGTTCTGAAGATATTTCTTCCATACCAGAATGAACCGATGGAACAGAAGTTATGTCTGCCGCGCGTGCCTACTTAGTTATACGTGGCTACATAATACTACATAATCAGGCAATATCTATATCATATACATCATAAGGATTGTCCACCTGCCTTTTCAGATTTGACGATATGTTAATATACGCTGTTAACGTTCACGGAAAACCAAGAGAACTGACGAATTCCTGTACTAGTATATATACAATAAACTACTATCCTGTGACATTCTTCGGGTAGCAAAAGGCAACTCTTACTAGTTTGTTTAGACAACAAGATTCTAATAACAAATATCGATCTTAAACATTATGATGAAATGCTTACAAAGATCAAGAAAGATTTAGTTTGTATTTCGAGCTATATATTTCTCGAGCGAGTTATTTTGTGTTACTGTTTAGCTGTACAGCTTAGTAAACTGCATGGACGCATTCATAAATAACTTTCTTTTTTTAGTTAAATACTTACATGGCAAATGATGGCCATGGTGGATCCCCTGAAGGTGCCTCACAGTCATCTCCAGGATATCCGCTTTCTCCAGCTTCGCGTGCCGGGGATTCTGAAACGAGAAAAGGGGAGATGGTGGTCTAAAACTTAATTGTAATATCATGTTCGCGAGCCCAAGGCTATGATGCCAACTTAATTGTAATATTTTGGTCCGGAGTCCAAGGCTATAGTTACAACATAGATGTAAAATATTGCATTAGCGAGCGTAAGAATATAGTGGCAACCTAATTGTTATATATTCGCGAGCGTATGCCTATGACAAAGCGGGAGCAACATCACCAACTATCCAAAGTCAACACGGTCTCAGGACATATCCTTTGTGCCTCTTCATCAGAAAGTAAATATTATATTTGTGCGATGCGCACAAAATAAAGGGGTATGCAAATTTAGGAGCGGGGTAGACGACACTTAAAAGCCCCGCTACTCCCTCTACAACAGGACCATCTTCGAATGCTATGCGCCCTACCCAAAAACAAGCAATGGTAAAAGTCAAAGTGCAAATATCTTTTTTGTGCCTTCGCCTTCAAAAAAGAGTTTAGCAAACAGTGCTTTAAAAAATCATAATAATAATAAAAAAAAGATATGAAAAACAGCTATTCGAAGGGATTGCACAATATGTCGTCGTATGGAAGGTGGGGCCCGTAGGGTAACTTGGATCGTCGAACAACGCGCCTGCGAGCGCTAGGCGCTAGAGGTCAAATTGGTGACACACAGAAGGCGGCAGGGTCGTAGACCCTGGGATCGGAGCCTCGCGAGTAACGATCAGTATGGCGCACTTGGGATGCCTGTGGCGTGCCTGGGCCGAGCCGAGAAGGGGCATGGCAACAATGAGAGCCCCCCTCCGGAGCGGGGAATGGAATTGCGCATGCCGAAGGGGGTGTGTTGGGATGGCGAATATGACCTTGTCCTCAGGAGAGGTCGGAGGCCGTGAATGAAAGGGGTCGATGATCAGATGGCGGAGTTACGACGACGGGTTCACTCACACATGGTGGGCCGACTAGCCATTACCTTAAAGATTTTACGTGCGTGTTTTTTTTTCTTCGTCTCATCTGTAGAGCCGGAGTTACGATCGTCAATGAAAGTTGTAAGCGTGATGATGCCATGAAGATGTTATCTTCGGCATAGTGTCTTGGTACTAAAAAGGTTTCGTAAATTTTGACTTCATAGCTATCCCAAACGCTCCTCAATTTTATTTTTTTCTAACTTTTTTGCAGTTTTTTTAGTGCTTACGTTCGTTTTTAGAAACCGGGCTCATTGCAAAGAACCAACCAATATATATATATTTTTTTTTTTTTTCACACAGCTTCATTTTTACTTTTAGTTCGAGTGCTTTCGACTTGACGGCATTGCGGCTTATTGAACGGGAGAAAATATGGGCCTGTTTTACTATACAATGAAAAACCAAGCGTTGCTTCTTTCTTTTCAGATACCAACGCCTGAACACGGCGCAGGATTTTGGCAAGCTCGGACATCGCACCACAGAAGCAGCAACAGACACCGAAGGCGAAAGCGGTCTTCAGCGCATGCCTTGCGATTATAGTAAAATCACCAACAATCCCACACAGTTACCTCCGTTGGACAGTCGTTCAAAAGACCGCACGCTTATCGTCCCTCTCCCCAAGAAAAGGGGCTCCAACACTTTCCCCGTTGCCGCCAAAAACTGGCCCGAGGGCCGAGAGCAGGCTCGCACACGCGCGCCCGCGCGCACACACATGGGCCCTCGCTTACAACCACTACTCACAACAAAGCAGCGAAAGACCAACCAGACTAACAACAAGGGACCAGCGGAGAGAACTCCTTTGAAGCCTTCCACGCCCGAAAGGTCTCGACGGGAGGCCGTAGAGGCCCGGACGTGTGTACTTCAAGGTCACTCTCACGCGCTCGAGCCAAGGAGTGCCCGTCGCCGTCGACACACGTCCCCTGGCCGAGGGCATTTCAGGGAGTGTCTTGGCCCCTCAATAACTCCCCCCACCCAAACTAAGCCCCAGCGGGGACCGGGGGCTTTCTTCGCCACCGGCGGCATCTTCAAATTAGTTCGGCCATTAGTAAGTTCCTCTGTGTGTGCCGACCGTACTCTGGGCGGGACGGGGAAGCCCGGGCATGCCCGCGCTGAGCCCATAACCACCGTCGAGTACAATGGAGGGCCTAAGTTGCAAGAGGTGCTTCCTGATAAAGAATGGACTCCGGCGGCTTTTCTTTTCTTCTAGCGCTTTTTTGCTTTTCTTGCAGGCCAGTGTAGGCGCCGCGTCGAAGACGAGTCATGTCTGGAGGCGGTGCTGGAACGGTTCGGATGGTTTACTGGTCCCCCACAAAAAAAGTGGCGCCAGCTTTGTCGTGCGAGAAGACGCTAGTTTCTGGCGTTATGGATGGTCCTCTCGCACTGATGGGAACGGCTCGAGGCGTTGAAGATTTAAGAGTGACCCCGCCGTTGTGCGGAGGAGAGTAGATGAGTAGATGATTGGTTTGCTTCACTGAAAATACACTAGATTTTTTTAGTGCCGAGAAGGCGGCTAGATTTTATTTTTGTTAGTAAATTTAAAAAGTGCAGGCCAGCTCTGGTGTTTGTTTAATGCCTGCTCTTGATACACTTTCAAACTTCTGCGTCATCTGTCTTATCTATTTAATTGCTTGTCTCAGTTATGTCATCTTGAATACGAGAATTTGGCCCAATAGAAAGAGCAGAAACGGAACGTTTTTGTTGTCAACCTCGAGCCCAAGATGTTAGGCCGGAGAAACAGGGGCAAATATGTTAACTCGATTGTCTTGCCGAGGCCACACGGAACTTTGATAACTTCAATATCTCAGTCGGGAGTTTTCCGATCATCTCCCACTCTAATTGACATATTTAGTTTAACCGCATTTTCTTTTTTCCGATGTCATTTATGCAAGCCTCTGAATGCATCGATTCGTTCACGCAAGCGACTTCTCTTTAATTCGGCGTAGCTTAATCGAGTCGGTTAATATATCCGAGTTAGGAACAAACGAATGGGTAAAAGAGGAAAAATGATCTTTTGTGATGACTCGGACTTCTTGGATTAATTTGTGGGTCATATTATGCGAGGATTGGTCGTGAATCTTAATATCTGGTTTGGGCTGTAGTCAATGATTAGTGATTTTGGAGGTATTATCTTTTACCAATTTCGAGCCTCCCTCGTTTATGTAGAACTGTATTGTCTTACTGATGGTTACGAACTGTTTCATTGCATACAAATCCTAATTAATCGTCCGGAGGACTCATTTTAGGTTCCTAGCTGGTCGATCGAAGATTTCGATCGCCACTGCGCATCATCATACCAGTTTACTATCCATGTCTTCCAGGGTGTCTATAACAGAACGCACGCCTATACAACCCAACTAATGTTTCTGACGTTACGCCAGATCTGTGGTGCTGAAATGTCGAGCGGCGCAGGCGCAAATGCCTGGTTCTACGAAAAATGGTTCGTGCAAGTGCGTTCCAGTTTACTCGCTCTAACGTCCGCATAGCTTGACAGACAGGCGTTGCACGCAAGCTACCTCTATAAGCCGATCACGCCCTAAGCTGACACTGTGGTGGGTGCTACGCGCTAGCCGGACGAACCGATTGCCTCTCTTTCATCTCCTGACCCCGCTCTCTGAGCGCGGGTATGAAAAAGAGCTTTATCACGCGGCGAAAGAAAGACCAGATGACTGGTCCACCGAGCACGAGCTTCGACCCTACTGTCGGCTTAAGCCGGGGTCACACTGCTCATACATCACACAAAAGACAGTCTGCAAACACGAGTCACCGGAATATCCCTGGTTCGAATGCCGCGTGCCAAGTTCCTCCTTGAGCTCGTTGCCACGCGGCATTCGAAGCACGCCACTATGCACGCGGTGCTCCAGCCTTTGACGTCCCAGAAAACTTCCGGTTCATAAAAATAATGAACAAAGCCCACCTTGAAACCGCTGTTTAAAATGTCGATGGAACGTTTAACCACCAATTCTCCAGGTGAACGCAAAAAAAAAAAAAAAGCGGGAGACTCGTTAAAAATTTTCGAATGTTCTGGTAAACCAACTTGCCTCCCCCAAGACGTTAAATTGTACAGCCGAAGTCCATTTTTTTAATCTCCAACTTTGCTGTTCGTGTAGCATTTATGCTTTCCCGCACTGGTGAGTCGTGACATATGCAAGCTTGACAGGCTTGCAACGAAGGAGAGATCGGAAGTCGCTTTGGGTGCAAACGGCAGTTCATGTTTGTAAGGTGTGAGGTGAACGGGGCGACCACTACCGTCCTTTTCGATTTCTTCGAAGCCCATCCCGGAGCCACGTGCCAGCGAGTCACGCGTCCTTTTCTTTCCCCCTGAGAGACGAGGTGACGAAACGAAAGTCGTTGTTGGCCGGACGCCTGCTTCTCGGCGAACCGGGTGAGCAAACGGGGCAATTTCTCCCGGCACACCTGTCCGCTCTAGCGTGGCACGCGGAGCACCCCGATCGGCCGTGAAGCATCTGGCTCGGAGCAACAACAGCAGCATCGGCGGCGGTTATAAACTCGGTTCACCCCTCAAGCTGACAGTGCGGTGGAAGCTACGTGCTCGTTGGAAGCAGTGTCTATTTAGGTGCTAGTCACGTCTTCGTGTTCATGTCCGAGTCTGTCTTTCGCGATATTTATAGTTATTACGCTTAACCAACTACAGCTTGAGAAACTCGGGGCGTGGGTTTCTTAAGTTAGCAGTGACTGTAGACCAGCTAAATGTTTTACGACGTCTATTTTTCGCCACGTCGTTCCATGCCTGTGGCACAGAGAACGGGGTCAAGAGGTGTAATGGAGTCGGCTGATTGGTCCTGAGAGCACGTAGCTCCCACCGCGCTGTCAGCTTAGGGGTGAACGAAGCGTAGTCACGACGCGAGTTCGCCGGCGGGGCGGCCGGCCACACCTGCTTCCGCACTCTCGGCAGGCCTTCCCATTCGCCCTACCGGAAACAACGGTCGGGACGCGCAGCCTTGACACTTGCCCCCGTTGGGCAACTTTTGAGAGAAGCCCTCGGGGAATCGTTGCCTCTTCTTTCAGCACCGATGAAGAGGGGCCCCGCCTCCCCTGGTGCTTTCGTGCGCGGGATTCCGTAGCCCGCTCAATAGACCGATCGCACAGCCAATTTTATTACGCCACCGCTGCCGCCACGCATCGTGCGATCTGTTTCTGCGCGCGCGAAAACCCCGCTGACTGTCTCCGTGAGCAGAGCACGAGGCCGCACGAGCTGTCTCGTGGACTGGCATCTGCCTCCTATAAAATACAATTATAGCGGCGTCACGAAAAAAAAAAAATTGGTTGTGTGTATGTTTGTGCAGCCTGAACTTAGTCTGCGTCAACAGGCAACTTGTCTCTCAGCTGTAGATGATCAATTTACCCAGTGCAGTACAACCGCTAGCCTGGGATCTTTAACGTGCACCACGCAGCAGTGATACACTACCGCACGCCTGTACGATGCTCATCCAGATCGAAAAGGGCAAGGGTGGGGATTGAACCCAGGGGCCAGGATCCCTGGGTTCTGCAACGCGAGCTTTCGCTGCACGTGCTCCGAGCTGGTTTGCGCTAGCTCACTCGGCCACCGACCCCCCTGCGGCGTCTTGAAGCGCAGCTTGTGCTGTCGTGCATAGAGTTATTACAATGTGCGCTAGTGGTTCGGTGGAGGCAGACAGCAACCAGTCAAAAACTGACTTCCGGTAATGCATTTCTACGGGAAAAAGCGGGTGCACTTTTTCTCTGCGCTTAATTAAAAGAGCAAATTTTACCAGTAATTGTAACGTAATAAATCAATAGATTGGAACATTTCTCAGTCGCGTAAATGAAAATAGCGGTCGGTTACACTATTTTTCTTCCGAAGTCATTGCATGAAACACAGTGATAGGCAGCTTCGTACATGCATTTATGTGCACTGTCGGACACTGCTAGCGTAAACACGGCGTCAGCGCTTTTCTGCATGGGGCATTACGTGCCAAGCGAACGAAGGACATCCGAAAAACCAAGGGAGATGGCAAAAACTACGCAGTAACGCTGAACCAGTAATTCTATGTGCATGTCAAGATAAAGTAAATGCCAAGTAATATAGTCCGACTTAAAATAAATAAGTATTGCTTTTTTTTCTCTCTCTCGATGCATTTGTGCGAAGATGTTTGCTGCGTTCAAGACATAACATGCACGCTTGGAATATCTGAAAATAGCTAGAAGCCAGAGCACAGGTGCCCGGTAAAAACTGTCCGGCGTAGAAAATAATAAAAAGAAACACCTTTCATGGGCCCACGTACTTCATTTTTATGTTTTGAATGTTTTAACCTGTCGACCCTAAATATGCACGACGGGGTCATTTTCCTACAGTGACTGGACTGGCATATTAGCGATATATAAGTGCCACTGGAATTCTGGCGTACCCTGGCCTGAACACACTCTACATTCCTTTTTAGTGGTTATTTGTTTTAGAATCGTCTCTCCTTTTTACACACCTGCTACGGAACAGAGGATTGGGCATTTAATATAGAGCAGTTTAACATCGTTCACTGATAAAGAAAAATACTGCAACTAAAGCAATAACACTTTTATAATATTAATAAACTTACATACTATTCGCTATGACCCAACTATACAAAAGTGATTCATGTTATTCTCCAACGAAAAAACAAAATGCACGCGGGTTTTTACATATAGGAATGCATAGGAGCACCGCAAAAAAGACTGGTTGCAGTCTGCTTCAATTTGCATCTCGGAAGTCGCATAGGCACTAGAATCCAGTTGAACCTCTAGCGTACATTATAAAACCCTTTGCTGTCGTGTAGTTTCTTCTTTTCTCTTTGTCTTTTGCGTTGTTTTTGATCACCATGTACAACAACTACTGACTAGCTCAGCTTTCAACTTCATTACAGTTTCTAACCAAAGTGTAGGCAATTCCACAGGTTCGCGTTCCTTTATGCTTTTTTTTTTGTTTAAATGACGAGGAAGAATTCGGTAATTACATAGATCAACATGCAGCGGCAAGCGGTCGTTCAGGACACGGATATTGGTTTCTTTTGAATTGTGGAGCGAGTTTGTGCTTTGCAGGGTTTGTTTTCTGGCTCCCCCATCGATAGCTCTATGATACAGCCGCCAAGGATAAGCTGAGGATTCGTGATGAAGAATGGCAAACCAAAATAAAACCGACCCCCACCCACCCCGGAAGCTTCAGATAATTATTTGCGAAACTATCAGTGAGACAACAAGGTTGAGGCCGTAGGTCGGTGGTTTATTTTATTTTTCTCCCAGAACACCCACACGAGTGTTAAATTAAATCACGAAAGAAGTAAGCTGCAGGCTAACATCACTTCGGACGCAGTAGAAACAAGCAGCCGCTTATTATAAACGTTCTGGAAACTATGTCAGACCTAAAACTTTAGCACTCTAGTGCGTAAATCACTTTTTTTTTTTTTAAACCAATAAGCAATAGCAAGAGCATAAGTGCCATGGGGCGAGCGTGCTTCGAGTTTATATAGTGTAATGATTGGCGAGGAGATTAAACTGTAAGGGGCGCTTTGTCCGGCTTGCTCTCTAGAAAGTTCGGCGTTTACCAAACACGAGGCCGCCTGCGGTGCGGATACTTCACGTCACTTAGCTCGATCGAGCACAGATTGCACACAAGTGCTGCGACAGAGTGCGGCTGCGTCTCACAACTACGAGCTCTAGCAGACCAGTGACGAAGCGTCTGGCTACGTCAGCCGAGCTCTGCGTCAAAAACACAAAACAAATATTTGTGTTCTGTTTTGTTTATGGACCATACGAACGTAGTTCTCAATTTAGTCGCTAGGGGCGCGACGGTTTGATCTGCTCCCTGACAGCCTTGACTTGGGACTTATGTAACTCTCTGGGGGAAGCGAGGAGGATATGTTGGTGGGCGCTAAAAACTTTCCGATGGTTAAGCGCTAACGAGCTTTGAATAGGCGCTTGTCTTCGCGGAAGTCACGGGGCTAGAGGGTTACTCAATCTGAGGCCCCGCGTCGCGTGTTGATCATCTTGTCTTTCGTTTGGTTTCCTTTTAGCGAGCAAAATTTCCGTCATTTGTCGCTCGACGTTAGGTATACAGGGCGCCACTTTGAACGCGGAAGCTGCAGCGAACAATGTTGGCGCGCGTCGGAATGGATAAGCATCGCGGAGCTATGACGTCAGCTCCGGGCAAGTTAATCTATATGCAAACTACCCCGTGCTATTTGTCAAATAGCAGCTCGAGCCGCCTGTGCCTCGGACACGCGCCGTTTTCCTCTTAAAGTGCATCTTGAGAGGACACCGAATCCTGCTTTGTAATGACGCTACATTATCCATCAACATATTTTTCTATGTGCAAACAAACATTGCGAGCGCACGACTATATGATTCGGATGGAATCACGGCTCCGATTGGAACACGGATGAGTTCAGTCGAAAACGACACTGTTCAAAACGCAGGTGAACAGACGGCTGTGACTACGTGTCTTCTCTTCCCTATTGGTGGCCAGGGACAAGCCTGGGATATCTTCCCCGTCGTCCTAAACTGTTTTTCAGAAGGTAGTGCTGGCCGGTCACCCTCTTGTCTCATTTTTGGATGCCTGTTCCTTATATGCTTCTCTCCTTTTCTCTCTCTCTCTCTCTCTCTCTCTCTCTGTGTCTTTTATTTGAATCTCCCTCTTGTTCTTGCAAGTGTTTTACCCAATTAAGGCCTGCCCGGTGAAGACAGAAACATTTCCAATAATTCAATTTATTAGGGAGCATAGCAGCACGCAAGGGCGTTTACAACACGTTTCACGCGCATACATATCAGCACGACACCCCTCTACCTTCTTTCATCTCGAACAAAGACAGTATTAAGAAAGAGAGCGATCCGCACCTGAGATTCCTTTTTGGTCGGGGTGTCCAGTAGCAGACTCTTGAGCTGGGAGAGGCTGTGGTTGATGCGGGCACGACGACGCTTTTCCATCAAGGGCTTGGACGCCTGAGAAAGACAAGAACGTGTGCTATGGACACTGTGGATTCTTTTTATACATTGGTATATATGTTTTGCAACAAAGCGCAAGTTTTGCCGACGGTGGCACAAATTCCTTCTGGAAGGTGTCTGATTTTGAGTGCTTGATGAGTTCTGATGTCTCCTAGAAATAATTTTCATTAGTCTCCACTCAGGAAACCCGATTTTTGCAGAAACTGACAAAACAAATAGTTACGTCCTTTGAAAATATTGAGTCAGAATGATTTCGATTGCATATTCAGATATGGTTCTTTAGACAGATATCCCCTTAATTTTGTATACTCCGTTCATCATTAAAGAGCAGCTCCGCTTCATTTTTGTTTTTAAAAAAACAATGCAATTCTCTTCAGTATCGCCTATGAAGCCCAGACGTCAAATATTACGACCTAGTTCTGTCTAAATGTGTCTTAAACGGTCCGTCCAACTTCGCAACGCGCAAAGTTGCCGAAATCGGCTGACTCGAGCGGGCGAATTGAGGCGCAACCAGCAACGCAGCCAGCGTGGGCATGGCCAACATTCAGCTAAACGTCATCACCATTGCCCCTTTTTGCTTGTTCTACTTCTCCGGGCAAGCGTAATGGATGACGTCAGCAATATTTCGTCTCGGCGCTCAGCGGTGTCCACGTTATTAGTGTAACGCGCTTGCGCAGCGCTCTTCTTGAGAGCCGCCCGGCCGTCTCGCCGTGGTCCCGCCGTTACACCCGCCGTCGTCGTCTCACTGTTTGTGATTATTGTCTCTCGGAGTTTCGTTCACACTACGGACACTACGTGTGCAGACATATGCCGCAGTTGTGCAGACGTGGTTGAACGTCGTAGACACCAAAACGTGGTGAAGAGTGCTGTGCAGACGACACTTGCGCCTGGCACACGCCCGCCCCAACCCCGCCCGTCGTTGCGCAGAGGATCACGTGACATCTCGTACCACGTTATAGCCATGTTCTTGGCGGCCCGAGGCCAATATTTAAGTTTCTGTTTTGATTTCTGCTCGTGTTTAAAATTAGATTTAACGATATATATACCATTTTTCGCGAAACAAATAACGTAGTGTTTTTTACTAGTGCATTTTAACGCGAAATCACCCATCATCCTGAAATCATCGGAATAGAGCGGAGTTGCCCTTTAAAGGCCGAGCTGCAAATTATTCTTTCACCAGGGTGAAAGTGCTCTTTGCCACGTTTCCCATTTCCCCCTCTCCCACCGCTATTTTGATGCAGGGGCACTCCCCTTGTTAGTGCATCTTGAGGGTGGATGAACCGGAAGAAGCTCCCGGTTTATCTGGCCCCAAAGACGCAGCAACAAAAGGTAATAAGGGCAGAAAGCTCGTGCTGAAGGCGGAACTTCTGGTCTCAGCTTAAAGGCCGACGTATACTTCGCGGTCTCCACTTCTGCCCGCATCCTCCTTTAATATACCCTATCCGCTTTTTTCCTTGCTTGGCTTCCCTCGCAGCTTACGAGAAGCAAAGCACTACGAGGATTATTTTCCCTGCAGAAAACCGAGGTATAGCGTATGCGTTTCGGAGAATGGGAGGTGGATATACGTGAGCGGGCTAAGCGAAAACGTGTGAGGACATGCAATTTTTCTGACAGTTCACCAAAAACTAAGAGGAAAACGTCAACTCATTTCCGATTTTTCTCAGGACGTCAATTGAATGTGATGTATTTGAGAAATTGTTCACAACACAGCCGGGGAAGAGAAGAGGAAGCGGGAGTAACTTCCACGTTCGTAGGAGGGCTATGCTGTAATTAGTGTAATTGTTTCATATAAGACTAGCGAATTTGGGCTGCGTCATAGCATTGAACGAGTGACGTCAGATCTCTGTCATTTTTAGTGCTAAAAGACTACGATTGAAACCTAATCTTGCCGGGAATGTGCTCATAAGTGGCAAAACTAAAGTTCCAATAATAGTTTTCGCTCTCGGACTTACAGTGGCTCGTACTGTGGCAGTACGAGCCACAGTACCTGCCGTTCTCACTTTAGAAACGTCTTCCATCAACGGTCATTAAAACGGCGCGTCACCATCTTCTTGTCACAAAGACGTGCAAAAAAAAAAAAAAAAGAAACGAATATATCTTTACACGATATTGCAGCCACGTGTAAGGTCAAAGGTATATGCAACGTGGGAAAGCTTCTCAGAGCAATAAAATAAGACATGGGTCCTGGGACATAAAAAAAAAAAAAGACTTGAATGGGTGCGCGCTTGCGCGGGCTCCGAAGAATGATTCATTGAGCCTCAGCGGCATGGGAAGATAAGCGAGAGAAACTGAACGCGTGCCAAGGAGAGCTATTTTTACGGCCGGTTGCAGCGACGTACACGCCTCTCGCAATCTCACAGTGGCGGATAATGCGAAAAAAGCGTGCGGCAGAAAGAAAAGGAAGAAAATGGCGAGGGCGTATTTGAAGAGATAAAACTGCTGATACCTTGGCCGCCATACCGCGTACAATGAAGATAATGGGTGTTCCGATAAGCCCGACTGCTATAGGTTGCCGCGGAGTAACAAGATGTCATCACCCTCTTGCAGGGCCCAGAGGGTACTTCGTTTCACCTCGAGTCCAGACGCAGCCGACGCTACAAGCTGATGGGACAATCCAGACAGCGTGAAAAGAGCACCGTCACGGCGTTTGTCATGTTTCTGTACATTCTCTATCATCTCTGAACCAATCATAAACAAACAAAAAAAAAAACCTAGCGACTAGCTCTTTTGAAGCGCTGATTGATTGTTCCCATTACCTCGTACAGCGTCGGCTGCGAGTTTAGAACGCGATAGCGTTGAGGAGCTTGTTTCGCAGAAAATCTGACGTTGGCGTCGGTGGCGTCGTGACGGGAAAATCTTGATTGGTCGATAGGGTCATGACGTTACAGCCACATGACCTCGCACGGAAATTTCAAACAATTCAGAACGCTCACGCTCACGTGACGTCCCGCGTAGGATGAAAGTGATTAAAAAACATGACATGTAATGCGAATTTAGTGTCGCACCATGTACGTCTCAAATGATTTAACTTTCTAAAGTTTTATAAATTTACCTTACAGAAAATTTTTAAGAATTTAAGGTAGGATTGAAACCCACGACCCTTCGGTCGCGAGCCAGACACGCTATTAGGGAGTTTTCGTAGATCGTTTCCGCCGTCCCGCAACGCTCTCCGCAACCCGCTACGATACCCGGAACTATACAGCCAAGGCCATCGGCGCGCAAGCGCATCAGCGGCTTCTTCGTTGCGGAGGGCTTAGCGGAGGAGAAAACGCGGTCTACGAAAACTCCCTATTGACTAAGCCATGTCCGCTGCCCTTCCTGCTCGCTGGCAGGAAGGGCATGAGAAGCAAATGAGAAGGCGATGCGGACGGGGCCTGATAACGCTATCACGTTCTACTCTTATTTATATCGCTTTCCGCATTGAGCGTTTACGTATTGTTCTCGTTTTCATTCGTATATTCAAGAGGGAATTAGGGCTGTAGATTGATTTTAATTTTCAAACTAGATCTTAGCTCGACCTGACTATGCTTTCCACGCATGCGTGACGCCGCCATAACTGTAGTACACAAGAGCAAGTGCCAGTGCACGAGACAGCTCGTGCGTAACGTTGGCTCGTGCCGCCTCCTGCCTTGCTCGCGCAGACTCTGAGCTTGGTTGTTGTGCGGGAAGAAAGGCTATACTTCTTCTCACCTTAGCATAGACTAACTGCAAAGGTTGTGCGAGCGCAAGCGGCTAGCCTTGACTGCATTGACTGGAGCACTCGCCGGACGAGCGCTCGTGCAGCCGCCGAGGCTTCATCCAAAGCAACTAGCCCGCGCTTTTAGCACGCGCGGCTAACAATAGTCCATGCTAAAGTGAGACGAAGTATACAATTACCACGATGCATGCCGGCAGCGGTGGCGCAACAAAATTGGCTGGAGAGGTTGGTCAATTCAGAATTCTTGAGCCTTTGGAATGTATTGTGTACTAAAAAAAAAAATGCAACGGTACTTTATTAGATGTAGAGATGGTGTACACAATCAGAAATTTCTATTTCATCCGCACGATGGATGTACTGGTTGATGATTCTAGCTGAAACTACAAATCTTATTGGACAATTGCGTATTTTAAAAATTCGTTTTGTTTTCTTTTGAATAATTAATTTGCATAGTTTAAAGGAGACCGTAATTCTCCCGGAGGCGAACACGTGCGTGAAAGACTCCGAGCTCCCGCATAGACTTTTATGTGCATTGTCGCTTTTCGGTTTCGAAAACCGGCCGTTTATGCGCAAAGGCGGTATTGCTTCAGGCATCTATGTTAATGCAGTATGACGCAATATTTTAATTTATGTGAAATATTACCTAGTCAACTAGTTTGCAAGTCATGGCGGCTTATTTATTGTTTCATCGTAACGATGGCATTATCGGTACATAATGTTCGCTACCGTAAGCTATGTGCTGCCAAAGAAAAGGGGAACTGACAAAGGGCACAGCTTTACAGCGAGCGTCCTCAACCTGTAGGTGAAGACTGAAGGCGGCGTATACGGTCCATTCTCATCATATATCCGTTAAAAGTCAAAATTGTGAATTTCGATCCCGTTAAAATGCAACTAGCCAGTTTGATTTTACCAGTATTTTCTACCACATCAAGCGGTGCTACATCTTAGCTGACGAAACGGTTGTTTATTGTGAAACACCAAAGGTATATGTATCAAAATAACATCGAAGTTCAGCCTTTTTATTCCCTTAGAAACGAACAGAACTATTTTCTTCTCATAACATGTATTCGAAAGAAGAAAAAAAAAAGACCTCTTGTTAGTTGATGATGATGTGCTCTAAGGATCGCGGAAATCGGTGGCCGGGGATGTTAGCACAACAAGCGCCTGCTGCATAACCCATGGGTTTTGAGTTCAATTTCCATCACTGCCCGGATCGATCTGGATGAGTACCGGCGTGCGGGCGTATGTCTCCGCTGCATGGTGCATGGTGCTGCACATGGTGCACTTTAGGTCAGCGGTCCTGCTGCACTCTCTACATTGATTAACTCTACAGTGGGGACATCAGAAGCCCATTGGGGTGAACTAACAATTCCCACTGTCTAAACAAATACCCGACTACTTCATTTATTATATGAATCGACGTGTTGCTATAGCTATGCCCACGGTCTTTTGGGAGAAGACAGACTAAAGAGAGGTGAGTATGAACAGTGGAACCGGACGTTTTGGTTAGACTTTCAGTGAAACGTTTGCTGCAGCCACCTTGGGCTTCCAAGCGGTTCCATTCTCTTTAATCGATGTTGTCTTAAACTTGTATACATCGCTACTTACATCAACTATTAATTTTATATCCTCATGGTCAGCCTCGTGTCTGATAAATGTCGAATACCTCCGATAATTTTGTGTATATATCGATCAGGTTTGCTGCCCGAAATATGAGTTGCATGCATGTTCCTGACATGTAACAGGCCTCAAGTAAGAGGTGGCGGAATTTTAGTTTGTCCCCCAGCCTAAAATAGTCGAAACGATGACGAGAATCATCCGTCGCGCCGAGTCGCCTTGAAAATAGATCTTAAAAATTTCAGTCGATCGAATCTTTATCTGAAAAGATACCATATTCAAGTTGCAGGCAAGCTGACCAATTCACGATTCCTGACCAACTCGGCCGATCACAGCACCACCTAAGTATACTCCCTTGACCGCTGACAGGGCGGTGGCAGCTACGTGCCCGTTGGACCAGTCAACAGCAGGTGCTGTGCCACGTGATCATTCTTAGGGTGCGCAATATACACCCTTCTATGTGCTCCCTTAGAATGCGCAGTTTACTCCCTCCCAGTGACTCGGCACGTCTCGCCTGACTGATAAGCGCTGGAAAGTTGTATAGACCGTCCCAACGCACAGCCCAGAGCGCAGCTCCACAGCCAAGCTTTAAAATGCCAGCAATTAAAGCGCGCATCATATGCATGGATCCTCAAGAGCACATTTGCGGAATTGTTTATTAGCACCGAGATGTTTTCGTGGCGCCCTCTCAGTCACGGAACTGCCCATAGATGCTGCTTCCACGAACAGTACCCTCCCCCCCCCCCCCCCCCACACACACACACACACACACCCCTCCACCGCCTCTGCCACCCGCGGCTCGCGCCTCCTGTCACCGGAAATGCCATCGTATTCTGAAGGGCTGCTCTGCTAACTGCGGTGTTTTCTTTGTAATGCATATGTTTTGAAGCACAGCGTTTTGATGGCGTTTCACCGTACTCTGTTCTAGATTGCGCTTCAAACGACGAGAGGCGAACTGAAGAGTGTGAGGGGTGTACCCTTACCCTTCACTCCTCTCCCCCGGGAGTTTTACAACTGAGCTAATTTAGTAATGTTGGATTTGCTTTGGTGTGACGTCACGAGTTATGATCCTGGCTTGGGAACCACACGTTTGATGCTGTGAGTAAAACGCGAGATGGGAGTTTGCACTCATCGCATTTTTTTTTAAATAAAGATCATCGAAGCTGACAGTCTGACCTCTGACAGACTTTCTCCTAGCAGAGACTTCACGGCGAGCGTTTGACCAATCGTGGAAGGCGGACCGCAGCGACGCCTTTTCTTCACGGAACATCGTCACACTGCGACTGCGCCGACTCGGTTGCTTCCCCACGTGTTTTTCGTTCCTATCAGATTGCGATCCCAGATCGACTCAAAAGACGACAGTTCCCCTCAAGATAGCAATCTGCGGTCACGCTATCTACGCTCGGGGGGTGCGCCCGACTGCTAAAGTCCGAGCTGCGGCAGCGCTGCCGATGTGAGGCGTCTGGAGGACACGGGCGGACGTCCCGCAGACCCGCGCACTCAGCATGAGCGCGGTATCAAGGAGGCAGACGTGACAAAGGGGCCGAAGCTACCGGCCGCGCTTATCTCCTGCCTTAGTCGCGCGTCCCCTACGTCACGAGAGAGTCACGAGAGAGGAGGCGCAAACGGGCAGAACGCCATTGTTCAAACACAGTGATAACAGCATCTGGGAAAAAACGCTGTTTATGAAAGACAGAAAAAGATGAAAGAAACCGGAGTCGCAGTTTGTTCGACGAACGGGTGGTTGGTGTCGGAGAGATCGTCATTGGTCCGTCCTGTCGCTGCGCGCTAGGGTGACCGGGCACGTGCACAGCCGGCCAATCGCTCCGGAGGACTGCGTGGGGGCACGCGCGGCGAGCCCCCGCACGCGATCGGCGGCACGTGCGATGCAAAGCGAGCCAGAACGGGGGCCGTGCGGTGAATACCGCTTCCGCCCGTTGCCGTGATGCGCGAGTCTCGCAGCACGGAGCACGGGAAGCTCGCGCTGCAAAACCCGCGGGGTTTCCGGGTGCGATCACCACCCCTGCCCGTTTCGATCTAGACGAGCATCGTGATTCGACGTGTGTTTCTGTAATTGCTACGGGGTCACGGACGTTAAAGACACCAGGGGTGCCGGTCGTTCTGCACCGGGAATTTTTTTTTTTTTTTTTTTTATCTACAGCGTGTAACTATGTCGCCACAAACTCTGAGAGACTGACCTCACTTTGTCTACACATCTAACGATAAATATCTGAGTTTGGCGAAGGAAAGGTTGGCTCAAACAGTTGCGTTTTGATCCTAAGCGAAATGCTAATAATAGTTGCTATGGCAACCGAGGCCCATGACGCGCAGCATAGTGAATACAGTACAAGCAGCCAACACAACTGTCTGAACCCTTCTTAGGGGTCCGAATTTGCCGGGTTAAAAATCAAGCTCACAATTTATCAAACCAGACTTTGTTTGTAATGACCCACCATGAAGGGGCGGCTGATATACTGTATATTCAAAATACACCGATGAGGTCAAAGCTTCACTACGAACCCCGAGTTTTGTAATGCAATTTAACCAAAGTAGCTTTTCTCTCTCTCTCTCTCTCTCTCTTCGGCAACGAGAGCAATCTTTGCCATTAGGATATGTTTACGAACATTATTGTTTGTTGCCTGTTGGTAAGTATCGGGCATAAAAAAAGTTGACGATATACTTGGTATATCTTCGTACAGTGATTTGTTGTTCGTTCTCCTTGTGGGTCGAGTCTCGAACAGAAAGTTACGTTAAAAGTTTATGTTGATTCCATGATTTTTTACAATTAAAGTTGATTTTCCTAACCAGCACACAAAGGTTATCAGAAGTTTGAGCCACTGATCTTAACCTCGATGCCCCTCGTTTCCTAATAATTTATGATGAAACAAAATAAACAGAGACGTTGACCGCTCAAAAAGGTTTTTTTTTTTTTTTAATTCGTTGTAGATCACCCTGTATGAAGAGCAACTTTAGTGCACTCGCCAATAAGAGTTACGTATCCCACAGCATGACCATGACCTTACATTATATCCCACTTCTCCTCAAGCGCGTGCCTTTAGCCTTTGACAACACTTGGTCGGACGCGCAACCCAAGCCCAGCGGAAGACATATATACTGGAGGCCGAAGCAGCTACTGCATTCTTAACCTGCCACCGGTTGTAACATGTTCCAACAGAAGCTGTATCGCGGAACGTGGTGTGATGTATGATGCAGTCCGAATTGATATACTATACGAACACGCTCTTTTTACAGTTGCACGTAATGGATGTCGTACGACTTCCTGCTAATGAAGCGAGGATCTTTAACTACATGATAAGCAAAGCCCTCCGTTTTTGTTTAAGCTCTCAATCACCGTGCTTTTTGTTTCTTCCAATAAACATTTTAGCATTTGTAAGCCACTGCTTCTCCTCGCCTATTTTCCCACTTCTTGGTTTCCGTTTCTTTGGGAGTTACAGGGAGAGTTGGGCGATATTCACGTCCCCTTTTATAGTTATCAGCTCTCACCATTCGCAACAAATATAAAACAAAAAAAGGAATCGTCCCGCTCGCTTTTGCGTGAGCAGAAGTGGCATACTCTCAAGCTACATAACTTCCTTCCTCGCTTTTTTTCTTTTCCCCGCGCGTCACATAAACCGTAGGCTGTGACGCAAAGAAACTGGAATGCATAATTATTCTCGTATTCCCCCTAGGCGCTGCAAGTGAACTGGTACCTAAATGCAGCAAGTCATGCAACAACGCACGGCAGAGAAGTGTTTCATCTAATAAATGATAGATCAATTTGAATTCAGTTTGACAAAGACAACCTCAGATGTATCGTATGTTTCTCTGGGCATTTTAATAACGTTACAATAAAACTTTAACAGCTAAAAAAAATTGCTCATTTTTATTATTAACGCAAAGTTTAGTTGCGCATCTGAAGTAAATAAACACAAAGGATGACTTTGGAGACTTTAAATGGCGCAAAAAGTTTATGGTTAAGTAATATTTCTCGAAGGATAATAAACAATTTCAGAACGATTGAGCTTTGAAAGGTCCAACTTTGATCGGGACTGAAGCGACCGATGAACCGGTATTTTATTTAGACCGTCGGAAATATTTACTACTGTCATTATGAAACATCACACCGGCATACTGACCCTAACACGCCATTAGTGCATTTGAGCTGCGACTGTTCATGCCGCCAACGTTTAAAACCGGCCGTTCCACTGAACGGGGAACGTGTCGAGCTTACAAATTTAGGCGCGCACGAAAAAGGCGGAAGTGCAGTGTAACGGAAGGCATACTGCATATTCAGTTGAAGATAGACTCACCCTCCTAGACTCCGCCCTGCTCTGCAGCTGATGCACGAATCCGTAGTTTCTCTCCGAAGGAGGCATCGTCATCGCAAGCGTAATCCGCACGCCCGAACCAAACACACGCGCGATCGCGGGAAATTCTCGGACCCAGCACTTCGGGCGCAGCTACGGTCGTGGTCGCGATCTGACATCGCGGTGGGAGCGAGGCACCGCTACTTTCGCTCCTCCGGTCCCCTCTCCCTTCCGCGGACCAATCAGGGGCGTCGGCGGCTCCCTTCGCTCTCTCGCGGATCCCTTTCCCCGCCGCCATGTTCGGTACAATGTCGACTTCGGTGGCGCGCGTGGCGCTGCTTTTTCTTTTCCTTCGATCTTTTTGTACCTCACTTTCTGTTTTTGCTTCCGTACAGGAGAGGGAGAAGCGGGAGGGTCGAGGAGCGAGCTCGTTCCGCATCGTATACTTTTGCACGTGCCGACCGACCACCGAGCGACTTCGGAGTGTAGGCAAGAAGATGAATGAAGAAAAACATGAAAAGAAAAAGAGGGGGGCCGAAGACGGACGAGCCAAAGAGATGAAGGGCTGGAGGCGTCTTTTTACAAAGAAGCCATGGGAGGTGCCTCTTCCTTTGCTTCGTCATTTATTTTAACTGATCTGCCGCTCCTAAAGCAGAAGCCAGAGGAAGAGAAGAAATCAGTTGTTTTTTAGCAGCTTTTTTTGTTCTTGTTAATACGTATCTGTCGGCTCGTCTTTTTGTTTCCTCTTTAAGTGTACGTTGGTAGTACCTTGCTTTGAATTTCTCACAAATTTTCTTTCGTGACACAACTGAGACATATTTATATACCGGGGGCTAATAGACTATACTCTGCATCAACGTGTTGCCACCTCGGTGGCTCCGAGGCAAAGCGCCGGACTACGGATCCCCAGGTGGCGGGTTCGAATCCCTGCCTAGGTGCCCGCACTCTGACGTAGGCTCATTGCGGAGAAGCCGCCGTGTAACCGAGATTTCGGTTGCATGTCAGAAAATTTCCCAGATGGTCAAAAATGAATCATCAGACCTCTGCTGGTCCATGCCAGATGCCCTTCGTTAGTTTGGCTCGTAACTCCAGATTTGACCGATTCTGCGTTAACGTGTGTGTACTACGTTATCGAGGCTAGCTTGATTTCCACAGTGCTGCAGTTCCGCACTGATGCGCGAGCGCGTGACTTCGCACACGTAGCTCTGACAGCGCTGCAGAAACCACGCTGGCCTTGACATTGCGACACAAAAAGTGACTCATGCATGTTTTTAGCATCTACTACCACGCATGTTCGTTTCACATACACGATAGTGCGCCAGTGGCTGAGTTGGAATTTGTTATCAAAATAAAATATCACGCCATCGAATGTGTCAGACAACAAAAATGTCGACCTTTTTTATATTATTTTTTAATGATGTTCGGGTTTGTGCCAGATTCGAGATATCAGGAATTGGAATATCGCGTCGTTGCGTCCGGGCAGTCGGGATTCGTAAGCGCCTAAAAATAACGCCCGTGACAGTTTTCTGCCGAATGGAACATGCACTCATGTACAAAAAAATAATCCTTTAATGCCAGTTATCTCAATCCTCGTTATCAAATTATGCACCCTTATTCCGTGATGCAAGAGAACGTTATGAGCCTCCTGAAAAAGAAAAAAAAAGGAAAAAAAATAGCGCTGTGAATGTATTACATGACTATGCAGCCCGCACGCTACTGCGCACTTCCCGAATACCACGTGACAGTCACATGCCATAAGATTGACTTCAGTGGCCTGCAGCGTCCTCTGTGATGTCATCGTAAGGCGAACCGGCGCATAAAAAGTCGTTATTGGTAAATTTGTGGGGTTACTGGTTATGAAGTAAGACTTAGTTAACGAAGAAAATCTTGAAACAGTTTTTTTTTTTTTTTTTTTTTGTGGTCAGGTTACAGAATTTTTAAAATCAACGGAATTAAGGATTGTGGCAATGGATGTGGGAAGGTGGTTCCAGCCTATAGACGTACGAGGTAGGAATGAATGATAATTGCTACGTTTGGCCCGAGTAACGCGAGTAACCGTATTTAGTTTTCAGGTTACCTCGAGGAACGAGTACGACGTAATCTCGCGTTGTTCGTGTGGACTCGTGCTGAGTGCCCGTCATCGTGACCAACAGTGCAAGAGATTCCGCTTTGGCTTCACTGCGAGGCCCCGCGTAACGCCAACACGTTGGGGATGCTGGAAACCCAATGACATCAGCGGTCCTATGATCCGGGAGCGTTTTTAAAGGTTGCTTTGCCTCAGTGCACTGGTGTGCACGGAAAGGCTACCTTTACAGGAACTAATTGGAGGGGTCAATAGAAAAAGCTCTCGAATGAAACCTATTTGTGGAAATAGGGAAATATTAATATCTATTATGCACTATAAATCTCACGTAACTACAAACCTCGAGACTATTTAAAAAAAATATATATAATAGGCAAAAATTTAAGATTTCCCAGGAGTGGTTTAAATGACGGACTCAAAGCAAACCCATATACCGGGCATAGGAATAATAAGCACGCGGGACTATGTTTCCAGTCAGTATCAGTTAATGTTGTATTATTGAAGTCGTGCTCTCTCTCTGTCTCTCTCTCTCTCTCTTTCTCTCTCATAAGTGTTCAGGGAGACCTTGTAAATTATTGATTTCAGGCGAACTGCATAAATTGCGATAGTCCCCGGAAGGATATCAATTAATTACAAAGTTTTAGTGATTTTTTTTTTCGTAAGAGGGACAGCAAGGGGCGAGGGTACCAGATTGAGAGCCCAAACTTAAAATAACTCAAACCATTGAAATATCTCACAATCTAATGGCGGACGCCTGCTGGCTGCTGCACAGATTGGGTGCACGTGCGCACGCAGGGAGGATAGCGGAAGGACAGCCGGAGCACGACAGAAACGCTCGCAGCGGACGATTGACGCCTTCGTCTCCTCCCAGCACCTAAAACGCGGCTCCTAAATCACGTGACCACATTCGAGCCGTTAGAAACACTCTCAGATTATTTCACACTAGTCCCAGAATGTTGGGGACGAGATTAAGACGCATCGGAGGGTAAGACGGTGAAAAATGTGCACAAAGTTGGATAGCGCAGTCGGGCTTATATATGCGCGCTGGTCAACCGCACCTTTTTATTTTTAATGACTTCAAGATTAGTAAGCTTGCTTTGCCTAACCTCTAAATCAATTACCCCCCCCCCCCCTTCCCCAAACAAGTGACGTTAATTTTTACAATGTTTACCAGCCACCCTAAGGAGGAAAATGGTATCACGCGTTTATTGACGCCAAGTAACACATTCTTTATGAGACTACATATTATGCAAAGTACTTAACTTAAAAGCAAAGCACATGTTTCGCGTTAACAATAAAAACGAATCAGTCTGCGCTTCGGCACAGAGGATGCTGAGACGTCGTGCTTAGTAGTACGAGAGCTCAGATTGTGTGTGTCTGTGTGTGTGTGTGTGTTTTTAAGTTTAAACATATTTTCAGCTTCGTGATTGGCCGAGCCCCCTCGGCAGAGTGCACCGATAGGCTCTCTCAAGTGCTTCGCGAACAAGTATAGACGCTCCAAATTTCTTAGACTGTCTCTAACTGACAGTCTAAGAAACGGGGGGCGTGGCGAGTCGCGAGCATTCATTATTGTTCCGCAGCCAATCAGATTGCTGCGTTGGCTGATAAGACCACCCAAGAACCAATCACAAAGCAAGGATTCGTGGACATCATAGGCCACGCCCCGGGAGAAAGGGGGGAGGGGATGAAATGCGAAGGATGAAAGGAGAGCGGGCAAAATGCGGTAGATCCAACCGAGAAGGACGTTTTGAGAAGGTTCCTTTTGAGAATGTCCTGTTGAGAAGCACGAAATGAGAACGGGCCCAAATGATCGCCATCCGCCTTTCCTCGTAGCCTTTTATCCGAAGTGGGGGAGTAGCAAGCCGGGCAAGCGGGTCCTAGCTGAGTGGAGTAGACGCGTATAATACACTCTAAAAAAAGCCCGTGCGTCTACTTTCTCGCACAACGCTCAGAGAGCCAATCACCGCAACTTACGGAGGCAGCTCAGCGAATGACGATGCCGAAACATATGTTTAGACCAAAAAACGCAGTCTGACTTGTGACATTAAGCAATGCAAGCCCGTTTTGCATTGCTTAATGTCACAACTCAGTCAGCCTTTTTTGGTCTAAACATATGTTTCGGCATCGTCATTCGTTGAGCTGCCTCCGTACGTTGCGGTGATTGGCTCCCAGAGTGTTGTGCGGGAAAGTAGACGCACAGTCTTTTTTTTAGAGTGTAATGTGAATTCTCCAAAAAAAAAAAAGAGACAAAAATGCACGTATTTCTCCAGTTCATCCACAAAAACGTTATCTGAAGAAATCTACAGGGTGTCCACGAAAAACAATTTACAGGGTTGCTGTTTTTTTTTTTCCACCGCGAAAATAAACTACGCATCGCCAAATGCTCATTCTCCGCCCGAAGGTAGCGCTAGAGGTCACAACCAGATGCCAAAGTTTCAGCGCGAACCGATTTTTTTATTGAAAAGTTATAAATGATTTTCTGAATATGTCAATAGAACAATGGTGGCCGGCGGAGCTTCGAATACATGGTGCTCTATGGCGCCAGAAACCGAAAACGGGCGAAAATGGACCCCATTTTCTTTTTGAAATGTTCTAAAAAGTCTTTACAACTTGTGAGTGAAATATCGGTTCGTTCTGAAACTTCGGGATCTGGTTCGGACCTTTGGCGCTACATTTCGGCGGAGAATGAGCGTTCGGCCATGCATAATCTATTCTTGCAAAAAACAACAACAACAACAAAACACGTATATATATATATATATTTTTTTTTTTTGAGCATCCTGTATATGATTGGATCGGTATTAACGACACATTGCTGTATTTATTAGAGCAGATCTTTGAACAACACAAAAACTGACGCTGTCAATCGTAGCTCTTTGTATGGTCGTTTGCAATTTTTTTAATTGTAATACGTAACTGTGAGGCTTGTTTTTAATCTTTCGCTTGAACTTTCTCTTCATTGAGTCTTACCGCAAATAGTAACAGAAAAAAAAATTATCGAATAGCTTTTCAGGCTATAAGAAAATGATTAATCATGACATTGGCCACATGGCGTGATCTTTGTGCCGTGGTATTATCTTTTATAGATATCTTGCCTTTTGCCTTCGTCTGCTATTTTGATAAGTCGGGCCTCTGAGCAAACGTTTCCCTTGAGTCGCTCGGGAGTTGGCTACATGTCAATTTCTTACATGCTGCTACAATCGCTGATTGTGCGAATGCACGAGACGTATGTCACGACACACCAGCGATCTCTAAAATATAATAAAGCTCGGTTCGGTCTTGTTCAGTGCTGCCATGTTCTTTCCAGACGAAGCTGACCCTACAAACTGGTGGGAGTAATCAGAGATCATCAATAGTGCATCATCATGGTGTTCGTCATGTTTCGGTACGTCTTCTATCATCACCGAATCAATCATAAACAGAAAAAAAGGCCCAGGGGCTTGCGATTTTGGCGCTGGTTGATCATTTATTTTTTAATTTAGATTTGTTCAGACAGTTTATATTGTCTTCAGCATCAAGGCAAAAGAACAGAAGGTCTAACGAGACCTCGATGCCGCTACAAAAAAGAAGTATAACAATTGATCGCTGTCGGCAGCCGAAGAAAAACAAGAAAACGCTCCAGTGAAGTACCGTATGAATGTTAGGAAAACAGCACTTGAAAAATAAATGATCGTAATAGGAGGACAGTTGTACAAAAATGATAAGTTTAATGTTTAGTCATTTTATCTTTAACTCGATCTTCTTTTATCGAAGCTGCCTTTAAAATATAATTTGCTCGGTGAAAGGCTGGATGTGATGAGTGCGCGAATGCAGCTGCACGTGTTAAAATGATTAGGAATTTTGGTACGCTAATGTTTGTGTGGCCATATTTGTTCTGAATTTAGGGAAAATACACCTGGCGAATGTTATAATGGTGGCCATGTCGAATGCAGAGGGACGGGTGAGTGTTTGACAGAAGCTTATTGTCCTGATAAATATAGATTGCAAGTTTATATGTGTATTGTTGATGAAGCTCAATATTTTATATAGCTCGGAAAGGGTTGATGTATGAGCGTCACAGTAAAAATTATTTATTAAACAGACAGCTCTATTTTTTAAGTCTGGATATGTTTGTTTTTGTTGTCTGACCCCAGACAAGAAAGCAGTAGTATACCTTGGAATATATTAGGGCGTAATAAAGTTGACATCCTAGCCATTCCGGTAATAAATGTTTTACAGAGAGAAGCATGTCTATTGATTTAGAGATTTAGATTCTTATTCTATTAACATGGTGTGTTCAGTTCACATGTTCGTTAAACCGTACTCTGATAAATTTAGCATTATTTACACGCTCAATTGCGGAGCTTTAAAATTTTAGTTCCATGTTCTTTGTAATGACCCGGCTAACTGAGGAAAAAGGATGTTTCTTTGTTTTCTGTATTTAAAGATAAGCCATTTGCTGTCAACCAAGATGAGAGGGGAAATAAATATTCGGTGTAATTTCTAACTCGGAAAGGTTGGCTCCGGAGAAGAACGTATTTGTTTCGTCTGCATATAATACAAAGTTTTCATATTTGATAAAACCTCTGGGTGATTTTGTCCTGTTGTATACCGCGCATTGCCTATGGGATGTAAGGCAATCTGTGATAGGTTTATGTGCGTATGCCATATGTTTCAAGTTTTTAAAAAGTATGTAATGTTTGATGGAATCGAAGGCTTTCCAGAAATCAAAAACAAGCAAATCGTGAAGAGCTTATTTTCAATTTTGTGAATTATCTTGTCACGAATATGCAAAAGTGCGAGTTCAGTTGTATTTCCCTTCCGGAATCCGTATTGTTCTTTGATATAATATTGTACTTCCTAAACAAACAAACAAAAAATATGAAACCTTTCGTTAATTATTTTTTCTACTATTTTTTGACAACAAAGGAAAACCCGATATTGGTTTATAATTACCTAGGTTTTTTTTAGCCACTTTTACCGATCGTTAAAACATTAGCTATTTTAATTGATCCTGAAAAATACCACTTTCAAGTATACAATTACATATACGGGTGAGGGGTGGTGTAATAAGCGCAAATACATATTTAATTGGTGTAACTTCAAAGTCGTCAACGCCTCAAGCTGATTTGTTTTTAGATACATTACAACCGTTTTTTTTTTTCTTTTTCAGTTATAGAGTATAGAACGATTGAATTTGGAGTACCGTTCCCAAGGAACGGATCATGGCTTCCAGATTGATTTACTGACGTTGCTTCTCCCTCTGATAGGAAATGTGTGATACATTTTGTGATACTTTTCCATCTATATTTTAGATCGGACAAGCAGTTGTGACGGGGCTTTAATTTGATAATCTCATCGACTGTTTCCCATAACTTCTTAAACTCAATCCTTACATCTGCTAGCGTGCGTTGAAAAAAGCTTCGTTTTGATTTTCGAATATCGAAATTCAAACAATTTTTAAATTGTTTGAATTCAGATAGAACGGCCGTATCTCTAGTTTTCACAAATTAAGAGTATATCGTATATTTTTTTTTCCATCCTACGAGGAAGTTCCTTCGTTATCCATGGTTTTCTCGTGTTTTTGTTTTGTTTGTTTCTGGTGGAAATGATGAATCGTGACACTCGGTCACTCTTTCGAAACATATATCGTAGGCTTTATCCGAGTTTGTTTCTGATAAGACATTTTCTCAAATATGTACCGATAATGAGTCATTAAATCAATTCAAGGTTTTTTTTGGAAATATATGAATTCGTTCGAGAAACGAGAGTATCTTTATGTTCTTTTTTATTTTTGGCAGAATACAGCCATATCCCCGCGGATATGGTTTCTGAAAGTATGTGCTCCAAGTGGCAGTTTGTTGTTTGTAGGTCTAGTAACGGGAATGAAGTTGGTGTTATACGGGTGGGGATGTGCTTTACATTGTGGCATCTGAAAGACTGTATAAGCGTTCTAAATTAAACTTGTTGTGCACTTTCAACGAGAAAACTAATGTTTATGTCACCAACAGGAATTAGTTAAGTGAGAGAGGAGCTTACATATTGCAAAACTAAGCTTAAAAATTAAAAAAGAAACCTCCTATTAGCGTCGTGGGGACGATACAAGAGTACCACAAGAATAGTTGAGCATATTATAAAAAATAATTCATTATCGAGGCTTGTCACAGGAAAAATTCCGTATTGAAACATAGGCAACATTATTCTTAATGTATAAAGCAACACCGCCACCAGTCTTCTGCGGTAGATTTACACATTCACGGTGATACAAATCAAGATAAAGACACAACCGTTACAAAACCTTGTCTTTTTGAATGCCACACGTCAAATTATATGTTTAAGGCACAAAGAAAAAGCTCATTATCATCCACGTTATTTCGTAGGCGTCTAGCGTTTAAATGAAGAACAAAAAATTCATCCGAAAAACTTGAGGAACAAGTTTGGAACATAGTGATGCCTAAAAACTGCGGCATATCAGCAGTTTCCGTGCTTCGTGGGGCGTCCTCGGTTATCATGGTTCATGATGATAATGCAATTAATGCAAAGGTAAAAGCGAGCTGGACAAGAATAACGAGAATAATCCCTGGAGAAGGGGAACAAAGGGGAAAAAGGACAAGCACAAATCTTCAAACACAGCTAGTGACTGGTGCGCGACCGAAAGAATCCGCCTGGTCCTGGTATAAAACCAGGGACCTCTCCAGTGGACTGCTCTACCAGCTGAATTGGTAGAGCGCTACACTGGAAATGGAGAAGTCCCTGGTTTGAGACCAGGACCAGGCGGATTTTTCCCGTCAAGCACCTGTCACTAGCTGTGTTTAGATATTTGTGTTTGTCCTTTTTCCCCCTTGTTCCTCCCCTTCTTCCGGAAATATTTTCGTTATCATGGTTTAGTTAATCTTCGAGATGTCTTGTGCATACGTAGTATACAAAATGTCAGAGTCATTACTTTGCCCCGCGAAAACCTTTATGTTCTCAGTCCAAGCATGTTTCCAGTGTTTTTTTTTTCTTTTTTTTTTATCGCTACGACTGCGCCAAGCAACCGCTTTTTTGCTTGCGTTAGATGCTCGTTCATGAGCACCGGTTTGATATCAGCATCTGTGAATCCAATCGCTTTGGTGTGGATTTTGCCTCGCGGGACGCAGCCAGGTACACGTTGCGTTTTTCTTTTTTTTTTTGTCTTGAAACAAACCGTACTACAATGTTCTTGTTCTCGTCTCCGAAGGTAGGTGCCGCGTCACAGGTGCCAATGTCAGCGTCCTCGAGCGGAACTTTCTCGAGAGTGCCAATGCTCCTGGCGATTTCAGAAGCATGACCGTTGTTCCCTTTTGGGAATCCCCTTTATCTCTGCGTTGTTCATTATACTGCACTGATCAAGGCTCTGGACTTCTGTTTGAGGTTCGAATAGCCGGTTCCTTAGCCAGTCGTTTTCGTTCCTTAGCTTGTCCCAGGCATCTTGAAGCGTGTTAACGTCTGTACGTTTAGGTGTTTAATTTCGTCCAGAGACCCTTTTCAGAAGTAGCGCCAACGCCTGTCCGTCATTGCTTGCTCACATATACTCTAAGCAACATGAATCGGACACGAGTGTGACGTCAGAGTTCGGCGAGGACTCGGAACCAATCGCGCGCTTCGTGAGCAAGCAATGGCGACCGCCAATGTTGCTCGCTGAACTTTAGGAAAGGGTCTATAGTGCCGACGTAAAGTGGTTTGTGGCGCATGTACGGGCGTCGACACTCAACCGGAGGGATCGTGATTCCGTTTGCAGTTCTCGTGTGAAATCTTCGATGACTCAACGTGGTGATGCACGCGAGTTGGTTCATGATTACAAATGGTAGCAGCGCGCAAAAACACAAGGACAAAGGGAGGAATGCACAAGACGAGCGCCGATGACCTTTTTTAAGTCGCTGCTATTTCTTTGTTTGCCATATCACATGATACACAATAACGAAAACACACGGAAGAGTACAATTTGCCGGCCGTAGCAGTAGCACGCAATAACTGGGGAGGTGATAGGAGGTTCGAAACAGTAACCCACCTGCAAAATGGAAAGAGACTGTTTAGACGACGCGTCAGTGTGTGTTGCTGCCATGCCGACCAGAGCTGACAAAATTGCTTTTGTTATGTAATTAACTTACATTACTAATTTCTTTGCCTAAAACGGCTAAAATGTAATTAAATTACATTGCAAATTACCACGGGTGACACGTTATTATTTACAACTGCAAATTACTTTAAAAAGTATTACTTTCAAATTAATTTTTATTTCGCTCTACAAAAAGGGTTTACTACGGTTTAGAGAATGCCATTTCATCGAAGCACGTTTTAGAGAATGGGCACGTTTTATCGAAGGCACGGTTTAGAGAAAGCAGGGGCTCAGTTTAGAGAAACGCCGTTTATCGAAAAGGGGACGCTTTTTTAAAAGAGGCTTTCCTACTTCTCGCGTGTATCACTGGTCCGCGTGTTAACCCATGCCCCCCGCTGCGCTCCCGCCGCTTCGCGGCGGCAGTCTGCGGCGGCTCATTACAAAAATGTTAACTCACCTAATTTACCCGTACACGCCGCTTCGCGGCGGCCGAATTCGCTAAAAGGAGGCTCGTCGCCATTTTCTCTAAACTGGGTTCTCTATAAAGGCATTCGATAAACCGGGGTCGGTAAAACGGCGTTCGCTAAAACGAGCTTCTCTAAACCGCATGCCTCTGCTACAAAAATAAGCAATCGTTTCTTTCTACCAATATTTTATTTATAGAATTTACAAAAAAACTACAGGCAACCGGTATGCAAAACGTTTACCTGCTTTTGTGGTCTTCAAGATAAGTCCCTCCATAAGTCAGCTAATGCAATTCTTTCATTAAATAAAAAACAAAAACAAATTTTGCACTTTTTGCCCGGAACCAGGCGCGGATTCAAGGGGGGGGGGGGGGGGGCGACGGGGGCGGCCGCCCCCCCCCCCCCCCAAACGAAGTCTACACCCCCCCCCCCCCCCCCCCCCGTCTCGGAGGGCAATTTGATATGGGTGGACCGGGACCCCACCCGAAATAAAACCGACAACCGGCCTGCCAGGTGGTAGAAGGCACGGTACTCAAGGACGAGGGTTCGAAATAGGGTAGGTCGCACCCTAGCAGGCACACTTGTACTCTGAACTTGGAGAGCCACTCCGTCGCTTCAACCGAGACTGAAGTCCGCGGCGGCGGTTTCAAAGCACGGTTTGCAGCCAATAAGTCGGCGCAGCGGCGCACATCTAGGGGCCGTCGGCGCAGTGTGGTTCTGCGCCGGGTAAAACAAAAGGCACAACCGGAGTCCTGTTTATGCTACTTTAGAAGAGTATACTAGTTAGGTACGGTTAGAATGACTGTCAAAAAAAAAAAAAGAAAGAAGAAAACCTGCGAAGGAGACATCGAGGCCCGCCAGACTCCGAGCAGGTGCCTCATAGCGGCGCGTATCAAAGATGTGCCGTCCGCCTCCGCGCGAACAAGGTTCACCGCGTCTCCGGGAGTCGGCTTTGTCTCTTTGCAGTGAAGACGGGTGCGTCGGAAGAAATAAAGAAGTATAGCGGAAAACAAAACGAGGTCTTGTTTCTTTTTAGACGCTCTCGCCCCGTCTTCGCCCATCCGATCATCTCAAACACCGCCGCCTCCTCTGCGCCTTTGCAAAGCGACACAAACGACGAGCGGTTTGCGTTCGGTGTCGGACGAAGGGACGAGAATACATTTCTTTAACACGTGCCGCTGCGAAGCACTTGCTGGGAAGCTAGTCTCCAGGCTTCCTTTACGTAAAACGAGCCGCGGTGCCCGAGTTGATGTTTCTTGCGGCCGTCTTTCCTCTCCCAGGGGTCGCGTGCCCGTAGTTTGTTTGCCGCGGTCTTTTCTCTTTGTTCTTAATTGAGTCAGAAAGAAAAACGGAACATCGAGACAACTTTGCACTGTTTTTGCTTATTCCTTTCTTCGATCTTTTTTTTTTTACATAACGGTTTTTCCCAGTCTTTGCGTGTTGGTCTGTATCTTGCCTCCTTGTCAACTATGGAAGAAAAAGCGCGCGCTTAAAAGAGAAAGAGAGAGAGAGAGGAGACATTACGGGAGGAAGGAGAAACAGTTGGAAATTAAATGCCACCATGAATGGTGGCGGGCGGCCGTGACTCTGGTCGGGATCGCAAGAGACTGCGTTATCTTGTTCCGGAGGAGGCGTCATTTCAGCGAGTCCAATTTTCCCGCCAAGCGGAGCAACTCGTCGTGGGACCGTTAGGGAAAGAAGAGTCATTGGGTGGTCATCGGTCGTCGTATGAACTCTGCATGCTATCCTCGAGCTAACCAGGGAGAGAACACCTACGCGACTGTGAATGAACTGTGCACCCGTGACGCGACTCGTCCCGCTGCCTCGGAATCGTTGATGCCGAAAGGTTAGTACTTTTGCCGGGTTTATATTGTTTTCAGAGACCCGCTATCGATCCGGGCGCGCGCTTCAGAGCATGCTTCGAAGTGGCAGCGCGAGCTCCCGTAACAAATAGCGTTGCATGAAAACAGTACCCACTAAAACCCTCTGCTGTTGCTAGCCAATTGTGGTCATTGCTGCCTTTTAATCTCTGTAGTTGCCGAGTGTGAGCTCATTTCATTTCTTTTTATGAAATGTATGTTTATTATTTAGCCCTTGGGTCTGTCTCACTTAGACTACGAGTCCCAGTGACGGTGTGTGTGTGTGTGTGTGTGTGTGTGTGTGTGTGTGTGTGTGTGTGTGTGTGTGTGTGTGTGTGTGTGCGTGTGCGTGTGTGTGTGTGTGTGTGTGTGTGTGTGTGTGCCTCACATTTAAGGCCGCCACACAGCGTACCGGGTAGGAACCGATCTTTGCGAAGCCAGTTTCGTCCCACTTCCCCGGTGTTGCGTGAAACGTAAAACCAAGAGCACGGCGTGACTCCTATTCACTTGACATCCTTACAAATTTTCCGCCCCCCCCCCCCCCCCCCCCCAAAACGGAGTTCTGGATCCGCCCCTGCCCGGAACTGTATTTCTTAAAGGTGCCCTTCAGTTGCGCAAGTGCACAAAATATGCTTGAAGCTAAAAAAAAAGGCAATTAAGACGTTCGATTAAAATGATTCCCCCAAAGTAATTCGTTACAGTACTAAATTACCTAAACAAAAAAATAATGAATTACATTACTAATTACTGCCAAAAGTAATTAAATAACTGTAATTACATTACAGTAATCGCATTGCTGCCACCTCTGCTGCCGAGTGAAGTCCCGCGATGTGCTTCAGCTTCATTCGAAGGGCTGGGTTGTGTAAAGTTCGTGCCACGTGTGGCGATGTTGATCCGCCGTGATCCGTCACCAGAAGGAAGTTTTCTTTCTTGTCGATGATAACCCAGAGAGACCAGGACCCACGGGCCGCCGATTCCAACTACGAAGCGCAAACAGACCGTTTAGACAACGCGTCAGTGTGCTGCTGCTGGCCCGGCCGACATTTACGTCGCAGCATTACCTCGTCGGAGCTTCGGCGGCGTCCGGACTCGCGCTGAAAAGAAGTATCTATATACTAACACGCTGTTTACAAACAAGCTCGCGTTTGCTTGCCACACCAGGTGTGGACAATGCGCGTGCGGTAAAACCAGATAGCATCTGCGCATGCGCAATGCCGATAGCAGCGCCACCGCAGTGGCTTGACGTCAGAGAGTTGAGGTGGTCTCAGAGAGCCATTAAATATGCTACACTTGGAGTATATTGGCATTTTGTGTTTCGATATTCTTGTGGGCGCCGCCATTTTTTGTACGTTGTGCAGAGAAGGCAATGATTTGGAAGTGCATGGCTAAACCTGAGCTTTAGTGCGTCGCCCGGAAGCTCAGGGGGTAAGGTTGTGCTTTGTTGTGGGCTGTTTTAATTAGATTTATCGAGGACGGAAAAGCGTTTCCTCGGGTTTCAGATGAAGCTTCAGATAAGCGACAACAATTATTTGAAGTACCAAGATGGCTGAAGTATTCCTACTCTGAAGCGCAGCTAATTTAGAGGCTCTTGTTATTTACAACATATGCACGCGTGGGCACGCACGCTGCGCAATGGTGCACTTCACGCAGCTTCTTAAAAAAAAAGAAGTGCAAGCTCCATTATCTGTACACCAAGACCACAACGTCCTTAGTGCAGTGCCATAGAAGAGGCTCCAAGTGAAATGTCCAGTCACAAGCGAGGCACGCCATGAGTGTAGCGTCCGCTTCCTTCTCAGCTTGTGCAGATCGCCTTTCCAGTAACTTAAATATTGAGGAACGCCCGAAAACTGACCTATCGTCTCATGAAGGTTTTTTGTTTTGTTTTTTAATAAGGAATTTGAGAAAGCTTTTGAGACAGTAACATATATATTTTTTTATTGTTGGCCATTTCTGGCATTGGTCAACAGTCCCACACCTAAAAACCACCAACTTGATGTCATTCCTCCCGCAAGAGGAAATACAAAAGCAAGCATCTCGAAGTTTTAGCCGTCGCTGCAGTTTATATTGAAGTGAGACGAACTACTATAGCACGTGGTTAACCAAATATTGACACGCACTTATGTATGTCATGTTTGGTGCACGTCAACTCTGTGGTCAATTACGTTCCAATGTCCCAAATTAGGAAGCACAAAAAAATATTATTCTGTATGGGGACTTGTTAAAACTAAGACCCCTGATGATGAGAACTAACATCTCACGTCTTCCCCGGGTCGTACACTTATTCTTTTTCTTTGCTTTTTGCTTTCTCGCACTCGCGGCTCGCCCATTATCGTAAGCATATTAATATATACTCTGAGGGAAAAAAATGTGTGGCATTTCCAACGAAAAGAGGAGTGCGCGTGCGCAGCTTCAATCGGTGCTCCAGCACGCGCTCCTGTACCTTTGACTGCTTAACCGCAGAAAGTCGTTCCCGGGTATTCGCGACTCCAGCTCCTATTAGCGGCGTTATATATTTGTGGCGCCCTCCTATGGTTCCTTCTCGTGACGTCGTTACCTTCCAAACAAGAAATTAGATTTCTTTTTTTTATGAACAGGGTGGAAGTTTGAATTTATAGCGCTCTAAAACCTACACTACCAACAACGTCAAAATAGAAGTTCATACATTACCCTTATTTCCGTCGATGAGAAATCCTTGGCTGACGACTTAGTCAGCATTCGGACAATCGTGGAAGGCCGACCACAGCGACGCTTTCGACCACGCGCGTCGCCAATGGACCTTTTCCGAGAAGCGTTCTGCGCACGCGCGAGCACTCGATGCCAAGCGGCGGAAGTCGGCACTAGAAATCGAGGAAATTCGGAAGGAGGCTGTGGATCAGCAAGTAGAACACGTAATTGCAACATATATATAATTGTGTTACACAAAAAAAGAAAGTGGACGGAAAGAAAAACATGACGTTTGGGTGGACGCCACAGATCCCCCTCTTTAGAGTCGCCTTGGGCACGCGCCGCTGCTCGGAGAGCGAAGAACCTGGTAGCGTAGCTCCCATTATCGATTGGTAGTGCAGGTAGGTCACTTCCTCGATTTTTAGTTCGTGCAGCCACCGCCTGGTGCCGTCGGTATGTGAAAAAGGTCCATTGGGGTCCTACCGGGCAAATATGGAGGTCTTAGACAGGTCGTGCCGTGCCATGAGCCAGCTCAACGCGCAACGCCCGGGTTTCAGCAGGCGAACATGAAACTGACCATGCTTTCTCTCGATTTTTATTGACTACGTTTCAAACCTGCGGAGATGTGCTGGCGTAAGCGAGCTTCCAGAGGATTGACCTTCTTCGGTGAAGCGATGGAAGGACCGCGGTACTAATGAACGTTGATAAACGGACAATGTCTGGTTTACGCGGTAGCATAGTTTACGTTCAGAGCGACCTGAATAACACGCTTATATGACAGTAACGACAAACTCACCGGAACAACTGTTCCATCGCGCTACACCGCCGACAACATATGTAATTGCGGAAGTCACGAGGGACGAGCAGAAATCGTGGAAAGAACCTGTTTCGTTCAGTTGAGTGCTTTCCCACTAGATGCCGCCCGGTTTGCTGGAGTCGCAAATAGTAGGGGGCATTTTTAAGCTTAGTTTAAACTGAAGTCAGCGCGCAGTCGAAGGCTAAAATACGCGCAAAATCACACCCTCAGACTAAGAGCCCAATGTAACAGTTCACTTCTAGACTTTATATGGCGAGCAAGTGTTCGAAGATGCGTCTTTGGCGCGTTGGAATGCAAGGATAGACACCAAGCATTAGTGCGACTGCACCCTCGCAAACCAGAAAGGTGAGGTATATTACTTCGTCTCCCGAATGTTTATCGGTGCACGAAAAACATAAAACCACGGTCCCTGTGAGCTTAGGTCAGCGGTAGGCTTTGTCTCTACGAGAACTCGCGCATTTAAGTCACTTTCCGAACGCGCTCGCGCCCAAGCCTTTGTCAACACTACAGGTGTTTTTAACACGAATATATTGCCGACTTTTGCGAAATCAACCGCAGGTTCGCTGACCACCTTCTCGGGCGAATCAGAAATTCATAGTGACAAAATCGACGTCACCTATACGCGACTCCAAGCAAATGCTTTCAGCCCCTCACTAAACAGCTTAGTTTCTTCGCCCCCAATTGACCAACAATCTCGTTGCATAAGAATAAATTAGCGCGAGACCTTCATTGAGCAAGTTCGAATATAGAACGCTAAGGGCCGTTTGTTTAGTTGGAGTCGCGCATAAGCTAGAACAGAAAGGTGTGCCGCAAGGTTCGCTCGACAGCCTTCTCGAGAAGATAAGAAATTTGTAGTTTCTGGCGGTCCAAGTCTAAAGAAGAAACCGTGAAAGTAGGTTAAAAAACACGCGATCAATATTTTAAATCCTGCATGGCCAGCTGTGAGCATGACCCTGCATGCACGAATCATCTTTACTTCAGATACGGACGCACATGGCCAGTTCTCATCGCCCGCTCGCGAGTAAACGCCATCATCATCATCAGCAGCAGCAGTAGCTCTTTCCGATTGCGAGGAGTCGTCCCCGAATTGTCAGCGCCAGTTGCTATTTCCACCCCAGCGGCCGGTGAGCGGCGGGGTGTCCGGAGGAGTGGGCTCTCACACCCCCGGGCCACGTCCGAGGCACGTGCGGTGCCGGGGTCGACAGGCCTCCCGCAATCGTCCAATCGGACGCCTCCGTCGCTCCGTTAATCGCAGCCGGACTCTGAAATCGCGGTTCGGTTATCAGTTGTTTTTCTCCGGGCCTATCTGCGACCCCAACCTCTCGCCTGCTTGCTCAGTCCACGCTTCTGCTGCGGCCGCAGTTTCTATTTGTACCCGAGCGTCAGGAACGCGGACCCTCGTCGTGGTGTCTCTGGGGCCCCCTCACCGAAATGCTGGGCCCGGAGGTCGAGGGAGCGAGAGTGAATCACCGCAGCGAGCTCGCGTGTGCTTTATCACGAAATGAGATGATCTCGTTGGCCTTCTCTTTCTTGCAACGGAGTCTTCCGATTTTCCACGTGTCATTAGCACAGCATGCTCCAAAGTGTGGCACGGCAACCTGCAACCGGATCATAATGTGACAGCTTTTTTTTTCTTTTTTGTTTGTATTTTGTATTAACATATACCCGCAGACGACGCGTCAAGGGCGTATGACTGTGTGAGGGCTGTTGAGCAGCGACAGTCCTTACGGTCATGCGTTCGTAAGATAATTCTCGAGTTTCAGGGCTTCTTTGGCGCTTGGTTGCGCAGCTTGAGATCTCGGCTTCTAACGTACAGTGGTACAATGAGTTTCCGCCACAACCGACTTTATGACAGTTCGACGTCTGCAAAACGTCTGGGGTCTCTTGATTAGAATCCGTCCGGCAAAGGAGCGTCGTTCACAGCCTGACAGCTGTGGAGTCATTTCCGACACTGCTCTAGGCGACCTCATATACGGCGGCATGGGTAAAGTGCAGGACTTCGTCAGCTAGCGATCCTAAAAGGGACAAACAGACAAGTGCTTTTTTTTTCTCCCTTTTTTGTTTGCTTTTTTATCGGAGAACGGAAATAGAAGTTCGGGTCGTTCGGAAAGTCCTTTTCGGATCCCGTTTAACAGTCTGTGTAATGGCTCGTCTGCCAGAATAAGCACCGACGGCCGGCGGCTGCGCCGAGATTAAAAACCAACCACAACCTCGTTATGGCACCCTCTGCCCCCAAGAGAGCCGCCTTGTGTTGTTTTTTTTCTCTTTGAAGCAAGAGAAAAGAGAAATACACATAAAAAAGACGGCGACTTCTCGACACCTCCTTTGGAATGAGCACCTTGGCACTCGCATATCCATTTTGTTGTTTCTCTTTGCCAATCCTCACCCCGACCTTTATTTTTTTTTTTTGAGAGTTGGGGGGGGGGGGGGGGGGTTCCGAAAACACCAGAACGTGAGAAATAAGGCGAGCGTTTTGGAAACAGAAGCTTATACCCCCGCAGGCCCCTCGACCAGAAGGAAGGAGGTTTCCAAGCAGCTCCAGGAGAGCTCCTCCGAGAGAAGAAACACCCGGGCCTAATCATGAGGACGTCGTAAAAACTTTTTCTTTCCTCGCTAGCTCAAAGAGCTTCCTTTCATGATGCGCAAGAAAGAAGTCGTGTTCATGTTCACTCCCCCCCCCCCCATTTTTTTTTTCTCCCTCCACTTCTATTTAGTATTTCTGATTTTTCGGTGTTTTATATTTGGGGGGTTTTTGTTTACACCCTCGGGGGCACGCGAGGAAGGCGCCACGAGCGGGGCGGCGACAGCTTAAAGCGCAAGGTCTTGGCATCACAAAGGCGGCCGCCATTAGTGTGGGGCTCTTGGGCCGCTCGTCCTCCTCCTGCATTTGCTCGTTTCCCCTCGGTTCCCCCAGTTCGCAGCTTGCTCGCTCGCTTGCTCGCTGTCCAGGCAGGCAGGCGGGCGGGCGGGCGGGCAGGCAGGGTTCTCGGAGGGCAGGGAGGGGTATCGCGTAGCGTGGCTTCCCGGAACCGGCAACTGCGGTTCCCTTTGGGCTGGAGGCGCCGGTGCTGAGTAGCTGGTAATGAGCGTCGTCGCCGAGAAGCGGCTTCCACTTTCTCAGACGTGCCGCCCCCGAGGGTTCGTGCGACCGGGTCCCCCGCTTCTGCCGGCCTGAGCTGCGGGGCGGCAAACGGGGCCTGGTCACCACTTGGCCGGCCTGGCGCCCTGCACGCGCGCGACGGGGCCTGTCCCGTTGCGCGAAACCTAGGGCGTTTCGGACGGCGCGAAAGTTCTCATTCGTTCCTCCTGCTTGCTCTGCCATATTTTTGTGTCTTTTTTTTTTTTCTTTTAACGCGAAATGATTTTCAACGAAACCCAATTCTCTCAAATATTTGTCCATCCGTCCGTCCGTCCGCTACATTTAGCGTAAAAATCGATGCCACGTAACGCCACGACTTGACACCGTGATCTCACGTCACGTGACCATGCCGCCTGACGTCAGGTCATGTGACGTCCATGAATGAACCATACGTCCCTCCCTAAAATGACTGGTTAATGTCTTATAAAACAAATTTAGATTATCACCCATTAAATACCGCTTTTCATGCGTTATATGAGTTTGCACAAAAAGGGTCCCTGAAAATTTGTTTCCTTATCATTTCTAGCCTGCTTACGTGATCATGAATCTGTAGCAAGAAAAGCCGCGTCAACATACACTACATGTTCACCAAACAAGAACGGTAATCTCGCAGGCATGATTTGTTGGACCCTGGTTGGAACATAACGTAATGTGACCATTTTATGTCTTAATCAATGCTGCTAAGTAACAAAAAAAAAAAACGCAAAAGGAATTTGGTAAAAACCGTTAAATTTAAGACAGGGCAAGAACGATTTTAGAGCGCAGATTACTGCAATAATTAATCGAAAAACAATACAATAATTAAACCAATGCGTAAAAGGCGACAATGTATTCCTAAGGAAGGCCGCTTTTATGCACAGACAGAACAATGTCCACTGCATGACCTTAGTGTTACCAGGTGTTAATACCAGGCGTTTTCCTTGCCAATTCTATCGAAGCAGTACACCTTCATCGTTCCGGTCTTTAGTGTAATATTTGATGACACTTCAAAACTTTAGCGATCCGATTCACACGCTTTGGAAAAGATTATATCTTCCAGTAGAGGTATTTAAATCGTCTAATGTTGCTTGAAACCTCCTTAACCACTCTCAAAGTTTGAAATCCCATTGCCCCCATGTTTTTTTTTTTGTTTTTTTGTCCTTTTGCGCTTAGTTCACTGGGCTCATTCCATCTGGCAGACTCAAAAAAAAAAAAGGAATTCATACATTAACGCACAAATCAGTTAAAATCCTGTTTCAGGGTTGACCACTGTAACATCTCAATGGCGTAGCAAGGGTTACTCTCACTGACATCGATTTTAGTCAGGGTAAGCAAACATGTTGATTTTATGATTCTAACTTACCGCAGAAATTAAGCTATTTATGATTGACAAATGTAAACTCGAGGACATTTTAGACCGCCAGAAAAGGGAAAAAAAGATAAACGCAAACAAACCTTAAAAACAGCAAAAAAAATTACACCATCTTCCCGAGGGGAACCTTGGGGAGATGCGGAGCATCGTGTTGGTTCCGAGGAAACAGTCAGTTGCGTGCTGACGTCGAGAGACGGCGCCACCGACTGCCCTAGCGTTACCCCCTACGCGAGCCTTCGTCGCGGCTCGCGGCAGAGAAACTTGGAACGCTCGCCGCTCGCCGTTTATTTTTTTTCACACTTGAAGGAGAGGAGACTAGAGGAGGAGAGTTGCGCGTGCGCGCGCGGTGTGAGGAGAAGCGAACGCACGCGCAGTGCACGCAGCTGGTAGAGAGAGAGAGCGGAGAGAGTAACGCGCAGCTGTTGGAGAGAGGGAAGGAGGAGAGTTGCGCGTGCGTAGTTCGAGTGCCGACTACAACGCCGACGCCGCGGGACATAGACCCGAGCAAGAGATGCTCCGCATCTAAAAAAAAAAAAAAAGAAAACGCCGCGCGCCAAACAATAATTAGTCCCTCTAGACAACTCTGAAAACCCCCAACTGTAGCCGGAAAACCCTCTAAATTGGCCACAATTCTCGTCTCTTCCCTTTTAGATTTAGGCTAGATGGCGCAAGCTACCGCCCGTATCGCGTCTTCAGCTACACGCTCGCCCTCCCGCGGCGGAAATGGGAAGCGCTCTAGTGAGGGTCCCCCGATTCTCCTGCTCAGCGGGCACGGCGAAACTGCTCGAAATCATGGCTCGCGAAATGTCGTTTCCGAATGCAAACAACACTCTTCACCGTCCCAACGTAGTGGTACAGCCGGTATGGGGTTGTACCTTACTGGAGAGTTATAGTATTGCGCATAGAAGCAAACGCAAGCGGTGTGCGTTTGCGTTACAGTTGCGTGCCCCACGTTGTGCGTGCGCCTCATCGCCATGCGCCATCCAAGACCGCAATTTTGGGCTCCGCGCACGCGCAGTGTGGAGCACGCAAAGCTAAGGGAAACACACAGCGCTTGGGTTCGCTCGTATACGCAATACAAAAACTCACTACTGTTTCGCAGGCTTCCAACGCCAACGAAACGTGCTGCAGTGAGCAGACGTGCAAGCAGGTAGGCGCTCCTTCGAACTGTAAAGGTTGAGATTGGCCAAACGACGTAGCGTAAAAATGAAAGTAACTGAATGATATGGAAAGATTGGCAATTAAAAAGATATATATATATATATTTAATTTTTTTTTTTTTTTATTTTGGGGCTATTTGTCTGGAAGGATTCTGGCGGCGACTTTGTAACTCTTGCTGATTGTCAAAAGTCGCGACTTTGATAGCAAAATATGCTTTACCCACAATTAATGTAATTTTACATGGATTTTTCACATGAGCGAGAATATTTTGATTGATTTTAGACTATTTTTATTTTATAACTTGGCAATTAAAAATGCTGCATTTGGCACCAGTGATGATAATTAGAACACTTTTGATTGCCATACTTGTTCGCGCGTTTGAAATTAGATCATAAGCAACAAATTATATTAGAGCTTGAAAAATTACGTATCAAAATATCGGAATTTTAATATTATTATTATTAATACAAATCGCGGCAATGTATGCCCCCAATTAACGCCAAGATCACGAAAATACGCCATTTAACAATAACTTTCCAGAAAAGTATAATTTTGTTTTCTTTTTAGCATAAGAAAAACTCTGACATATAGTTATTAAGATAGACAAATACTGAAACACTGGATGTAATACGAAGTCCTATGCGTCACGCGTCAACAACCCAAAGACGGATTCCATCTTTGGGTTGTTGCAGCGAGAACAGCGTATATTAATTTATACGTTTTATGGACATATTGTACACGTACAATGGTGTACACGTCATATTGTACAATGGACATTTATGACATTCCAACCAACATTGATGTCCCGATTAGATTGTTCGCCGACGACTGTATCATATATAAAACAATAAAAAGCCACACTGACAATCTTTCACTGCAGCAGGCTTTGGATGAGATACTGTGTTGGACTAAAAATGGCAAATGAAGCTAAATTATTTGAAAACAGCCGTCATGACAGTGTCCTGTAAAAAAAAGCTAGTTCAATTTAGTTATTTACTTGATGGACAACCAGTAAAGCGGGTCGAGGAGTACAAGTATTTGGGACTTCTTTTTAACAGTAAACTGAACTGGAACCAGCACTTGGAAGTAACGGTTAACAAAGCGAGGGGCACTTTGTTTGCGTGTCGTAGGAAATTAAAAATTGCTGATTTTGAGACTAAACTTATTGCTTATAAAAGTTTTATTAGGCCTGTGCTTGAATATGCTAGTACAGTGTGGTGCCCTTTTACACAAAACGGTATTAACAAGCTTGAAAGTATCCAAAAGTTAGCTGCTCGGTTTATTTTTAATGATTATCGTAGAGAGACATCGTCCACTGAATTAGTTATTAGAGCGAAGCTTCAACCGTTGCAAATGAGAGCGAAAATTGATAGATTAAAATTGCTGTTCAACATCCTTAATGGCACTCTTCATGTTCAAAGCTCTAACTATATACAACCATTATCGACCGGGTCCTCACGTCTAAATCACACAAGAGCGTTAAAACAATACAGGTTTAAAAACGACTGTTTTAGATATTCTTTTTTCAATCAATCAATCAATCAATCAAGGCTTTATTTACCAGAAACACTGGAAGGAGTCCCAGACAAAAAGCTGTTGAGACAGCTTGACTGGGTCTGGGACCCTTATTACATTGGCAGCAGCTTGGTAGGGCAACATTCTACTATCATAACATTTAACATAACACATAACACGTTCAACATCCCTCGGGCAATTCAAGAATGGAACGAATTACCAAATGATGTCGTCGTCAACACAACTGTTGCCAATTTTGTGTCTGCTCTTGAATTTATACTTAATTGAGTTTTTCATTTATAAATCTGCATCTTGTTTACATGTTTGTAACCCACTCCTACAAAGGCTCCTTGAGTGGAGCCAGTAGTATTCCTAAATAAAAATAAAATAAAAAAAAAATAATTATTCTCTTATTCTTGTGCTGGCGATAATGTTAAACCAATTAATCATCTAAATACCCAGAAACCAATTAAAAGTCTCGCAGCTCATTATTTCCCATGACAATTATCTGAGCGAGAAAACGCAGCGCGAACGCACAAATATGAACACTGATTTTTGCAACAACTACAACTAGAATTACCAGCCTGGATCGAACGTGTATGTCACAAAATAAAGTTTCTGCGAACAACTTCTCTAACTAAATAATTACGATGTGAGACACATCTTGAGTTATGAAAGAATCCGAAATTAAGACCTACACCGAGAAATTAAATCCAACATAAAGGTTAGTTTCGGTTTCGCTCCAGAATTAAGACGCGCATCCTTGCGTAAATATTACGCTAAACGCCGTTCTTGTTTTCAGGGTAAAGAGGTGACCTGCGCTCATAACACCCTAGCTCCCTCGGATTACCAGAAATAATTTGTGTCGCCCAGTGAAGCCAGCACGCTAAACAGGCTCAGTGGCACTCATCTCCAACCCTCACTATAACCGCCATTTTGGAAAATGAGTGGCGCCACCTATAGTTAGTTGGAGTCGCGAATAGCCATTAACATCCATCCATCCATTCATCCCTCAGGTTTTACCCGCATACCCCGTTTCACATTAAGCCCGACTGCAGTCAAAGCTACGGTCCGATGGAACCAATGGAGCAGCGAAGCGTATCCTCGTGGAGCTCGTCGTTGTCTTTGTGTGTTTTCTATCACCGGATAAACCAATCTTGCGTAATGAATGCGCCGTGATCCTGCCCTCGTTTCCGTGCTCGTGATTGATTCGGCTACCCTTGACGCTGTATAACATTTCCTGGATGTCTGGTTTTAAATCATTCTACGAGTTCACGAAGGAAAACAACAACATATATTGGCAAACGCGCGCGGTCAGCAGGTCCGCACACACAGAGCTCAGTTCTATATGCGGAGAGCAGGTGGTCTGCTTCTTGCGCAAGAGTTGCGGTGACGTCAGGAAAACGCCGAGCTCTGATTGGCTCTGACTGAAGGATAGTGGGTTTACTTCAAAGCAAGCTGCCTTGATGTCTACCCACTATCTTACAACCAGAGCCAATCAGAGCTCGGCGTTCTGACGTTAGCACAACCCCTGCAAAAGAAGCAGACGAACTTGCGGTTTGAATAGCAAAATGAGACTGAGTCACGTGGCAATCGCGTCGTTTAGCACCCGAGACTGTGGTGCAGAAAAAGAAAAACTTTTAGTCGAAGGAACAGACACAGAAGAGAACGAAGTCATTAGTTACCACCAGCTCGCCCGCGCACTCACACTGTTTTCACGCGGCAGTAGCCGCAGCAATTTTCATCCCTATGCTATCGTTCGTTCAGCTTTTCGCTTCGGGGCGGCGCCACCGCCGGCACACGTTTCGGTCGTCGCTCGGTCGCTTCAGCCTTCATTGTCCATCGCTGATACGAGGCTTTGATTTGGGTTAGGCTTCATTTCGAGGTGCTGCAGTTACCGTCATTGTGTTAGTCGCTTTCTGAACAGATTACGCTGGTGATAGGCGGTGAACAGATACGGTGATACGCGGCGTTAGCAGAACGCTCTGACACAAACATAACATAAATAAAGCACACCTATGTACTCCATTCACCGCTAAGCTGACAAGGTGATGCAAGTTACGCGCTCGTTAGGCCAGTCACACGTTGGTCCTTTGCCACCTAATCACACTTCCGCCAGTACCCACGAGCCGACAGCGGAGGCAGGTGATGAAAGGCAGGAGGTTGATTGGTCCAGCCAGCGTGTAGCTCTTCCCACCATGTCAGCCTATACATATTTTCCACAAGGGCGCAGCCATCTTGAATGTCGTCACTTCGGGTATGCGGTAAAACATCGTTTCGATCTCTCCACGCCGCTGGAACGTGTTTACGAAAAATGCGTGATTGTCACATATTGTTGTTGTCCCTCACCTATATTTCCTCTCATATTCCAGGTTGAAATGTTTTTTTTTTGTTTTTTTTCGTCCCGCATATCAGATACGGAACCCACGTGCCTGAGAACGCCAGGAAACAGAAAACGTCTTAGCAACGGCCCCTACTGAAAATCGGATTTTACGCGACAAAAATAAGAACAAAATAGGGAGTTTGCGTAGATCGTTTCAGCTGTCCCACAACTTTTTCCGCAACCCGCTACGATACCCGGAACTATACAGTCAAGGCCACCTACACGCAGGCGCAGTAGCTGCTTCTTCCATGCGGAGGGCTTAGCGGAGGGGGAAACACGGAGTTTACGAAAACTCCCTAATAAAGGATACTAAAAAAAAATTTTTTTTTTATGCTAGGCGTTGAATTGGCATATCAGGACATTACAAAAAAATTGTTTCACTATAGAGTTGCGTAGTTTTTTTATAAAAAATAGAAATACGAGGCCCAATTCAAAGTTCCCGCCGTGCACTGTGACGTAACAGTGTACCGCAAGGTGTCGGGGCGGTCAGAAGGGAGGCATCGCCGGAAGTCACGTGAGTTGTATCCCTCCTCGTGCTTACCGCGAGCGCGTGTAATATTTTTTTAATATTTTTGTTATTCTCCGCACCTTCACGAGCGATCCAAGCAGACAAGGTTTCTTTTATTTGCTTTTCATCGCTTAATGTTGCTGTAAAGGTAGAAGAAGCGGAGTCAGTGAATTGACGTGATCAACTACAATGCCTAGAAGGTGCTGTGTGAGGGACTGTCCCGGTATTTCAGCAACTGAAGAAGAGATCACACTGCATGCATTTCTGAGAGACATACATCGGCCGCATGAGCACCCAGTAAACAAGTTCTACTCATGTTCTAGACAAAATACGTACTTTGTGCACGACGTTTACTTGTACTTGGTACACTCACGAGTTCGTATTCTTTAGACGGCAGGCATCTACAGCCTGGAGAGTATCCGATGATTCAACGACCTCGGTGTCTCAACCTTCAGCAATGCGATCGGGCGTGTCTTATGCTAGCAATCCTAATTTCTGCGAGCGTTCTAAATTTTTTTTTTCAAAACTTGATAGCTTGTTTTGCGCCCAGTATAGCCCTGTATCATCGGACTGACGGCATGCACTCGTACACTGGCTTGTACTCGCAACGCTTTCATCATTGACCTCCATCACGTCGATCCACTGACTCTTCGTCCTCAAATTTTACAGCACGCAAACTAACCAACGGTGCAGGGATAAAGAGCTAGTGGAACTGAAACTTCGTTTTCTACGATCGCTCGTACAAAGAGCAGAATAATAAAACGAAAAAAAAAGTCTTAGGCGCGGTCGCGGAGAGCACGAGGAGTGAAACTCACGCGACTTCCGGTTAACCCACTTTTAGTGACGTAGCTCGATGCCTCCTTTCTGACCGCCCCGACACCTTGCGGTACACTGTTACGTCACAGTGCACGGCGGGAACTTTGAATTGGGCCTCGTATTTCTATTTTTTATAAAAAAACTACGCAACTCTATAGTGAAACAATTTTTTTGTAATGTCCTGATATGCCATTGCAACGTTAAGCATGAAAAAAAAATTTTTTTTTTGGCGTGTCAGAGGCCCTTTAACGAGATTCAGCTCCAATGTCTCCCTCACTCTCTGCATTAACCGGGTATTTTCGAGGGAATAATACAAGTACTTAATGTCCGTCGATAACGCTGAACAACGCCTCCCATGATGAGTTTCCAAACTTTCAATCAATTAATTTGAATTTCTAAGTGATAATGAATTTTCTAAGCATGCATAACCCAACCCCTTTTGTAGGAACTTTGATACCACTTTCTGCCATGTCCCACTCTCATTGATGTGTTGGTGGAGATGACCTTGAGATTGAGACTATATAAGGAGGTGGACTAAATAAACCGGTTAGCTGAGTTTAAAGACGTCGTTTTGTCTATTTTCTGTCACTTCTACGTTTTGATGTTTCTTCTCTACCCCAGTCTCAGGTTAATTCAACATGGTTAATATTCACCAGCTCGCCTGCACCCTTACGATTTTTTTATACTGATGCTTGACTACAGAATACGACGCAAAGCGGAATACGCGTGTGTCACCGCGTGCTCGTTGTGGAACGCTGTGGAATGTTGTGGAACGCAACATTGTAAAAGTGTAATTACTTTCCACATTTTTCTTTATCAGTAAACGATGTTCAACGGGCGGTGCAACGATATTCAAGTTGGAATGTTTTTCACTTTACACGAGCTTGCTGGTATACTAGTGGGACCAAGTATACTCGCACTGAGCATTTTCTTTCAATCTCTACTTCGCAAAACGTGATGACGTAGTCTAGAGGTCGCACTGTTGGCATGGCCCCTAGGAACGATATTTGAATGCTACTCATAAATTGGACCCGAGCCTGGCGTGTGAGCACTCGATTTGGGCTCGGGATAATCAATAGCTCGACAAGCATTCGGGTTGTGGCTCGCATCCAATCGCTGTAGCAATGACGACAATAGCCAAACCCCAACAATGTCTGAAATTCTGCGGGCATCCTGTGCTTTGCTAACCCCAGCGCGTGGCTATGAGAAACATTGGCTCCAGATAAAGCGGCCGCTTGTTCTGATTGCGAGCTGAGGAAGAGAACGCTACTCGATTCTCTTTAGTGTTTTTTCTTTCTTTTTTGCGACTTCCGTTGCATAAGGAGAAAAACTAACGCGTCTTTTGTAGGTTATAAACGACGGGTTTTAATTCTAAGTGGTATTTACGCGAAGTACAAAAAGCGTTGCGCCACCCCTTTAAACTTGGCTATGTTTCACGCCCAATCCTGTGTTGCACAGCAGGTGTGCTAAAACGAGCGACGAATCTAAACAAAATAACAATTCAAAGGAATGTAGAGTGTGTTCAAGCTGCTGCCTGCACCATCATTCCGATGACGATAATACGAGACAGAGTCAAAAAGTAACCGCACTTTAGCCGTGAGAAAATCAAATGTAGTGATAGACTGCTGCGCTGCAAACAAACATGTTTTGACCTACCACAAGAGGGAGCTGTACAGGCCGGCCTGGCGACTTGATGAGAAATTTCACGTGACCACAGCACTTTTAAAATGGCCGCCCTTTTGTTCGCATGCACCAGGGAGGAGCAGCGTTCGGTTATCCGAATCTTGGGCGCAGAGGGCGGAAAACCTGCGGATATCCATCGCAGGACGCTGAAGCAGTACGGAGACGCCTGTATATCGCTTCGGCAGGTGTACGAGTGGCACAAAAGGTTTCAAAGTGGAGCGTTCAGATTGATGGATGCGCCTCGATCCGGCCGGGCTCACACTTCAACAACTCCGGACGCAATCTCCGCTGTGGAAGGGCTCATACACGGGAACCGGCGTGCCACCATCGACGAAGTGGCTGAAAAAGTGAATATTAGTCACGGCTCTACGCCCCATATCATTCATGATCTTCTGCAGTATCACAAAGTATCCGCCAGGGGGTACCCAAACAACTTACGCGGAGCGGCGTGTGGATGCTTGTGAGACGCTACTGGGACGCTACGAAGCCGAGGGAGATGATTCGCTTCGACGCATTGTCACCGGTAATGAGTGTTGGGCACACTACGCCCAGCCAGAGGCAAAGCGAGCAAGCAAGGAGTGGCGACACACAACGTTATCAAGGCCGAAGAAGTTTAAGACAGCGCCAACGGTGGGCAAGCCAATACTCACGGTCTGTTTTGGAACATTAAGGTCCCATAGTTAAACATTACGTGCCCAATGGACTCGCTGTGAACGGTGCATCATATTGCAACCTGTTTGAGAACCACTTGAAGCCTGCAATCAGGTCAAAGCGTCGCGGAGTGCTCAGCTCAGGAGTGTTGCTGCAGCACGATAATGCGCGCCCTCACACGGCACGTACGACAGCGGAAAAAAAATCAAAGTACTGCGGTTCGAGTGTATTCCGCACCCACCATCCTCGCCAGACCTCGCACCGAGTGATTTTTACCTATTCGGACCCCTCCAAGGGGCTTTCGGGGGAAAGGAGTTTGATACAGATGATGACCCGAAAAAGGCGGTGCATTCCTGTCTCCGGAGTCAGTCACAATATATTTTTTTTTTCCGGCGGCCTTTATGAATTGGTGAAGCGTCGGCGCACATGTGTCCAGCGAGGAGGTGATTATGTTGAAGAGTAATAAAGGGATTTTCATGATACCTATACTATCACGAAGATAAAAAATAAATTGCGGTTACTTTTTGACGCTGCCTCGTATATTGCAAATATGCCGGTCCTGTCACTATATTAAAATGACCCCGTCGTGCGACTTTACGAGCGGTTAAAATCACTCAAAACGTAAACGATAACGTAAATGGGCAGTGAAAGGTGGCTCGTTTTATTATTTCATATGCCGGGTAGATTTTAATCATCTGGCACATGCTTTCCGACTTCTCTGTGTTTTCAGAGATTTCGAACGTGCGGATGATGCTTACGTGACTGAGAAATGTTTTGAAGTATAGAATACGTTAGAGTTATTCATAGTATTTGCTCTTATAATCAAGCGTAGAGAAAAACTGCGCCCACTTTTCTCCGTAGGAATGCATTACCGGAAGTCAATTTTAGACTGGTTGCTGTCTGCTTTAATATGCAGCAGCTCTACCTCTAGCGTGCATTATAATAATTCAATGTATTTCACTCTCTGTAGTTTTTCTTGTCCGTAACTCATTCGAGCTGGATCCGGTCAAAATGGTCCCGGTCAAAATGGTCCCGGTCAAAATGGCCCCGGACAAAATGGTCCCGGACAAAATGGTCCCGGACAGAATGGTCCCAACTGCCAACCCGGACAAAATGGTCCCAGCGTGGCATTTTTTATTTGATGTTTGCAGGTTTTTTGTATGTTCTACTCTTGATGGATATTAGCAGCGGCTTGTAACTCTGTGCACACAGTACGTGCAAGGGCTCCGTCCCTTGAACGACTTTTTGAGGGTGTGGATCATATGAATACATTTTCGCATTAGGCCTTCGCTTCAGCAGCGTCGACGTTTTGTCTCTTAAGTGGTCTATGTAATAAATACGCTCATAATTGCGAAATCATTTTTTTATTTGTTTAATATACAATGTTCAGACAGAGCAATGCTGTTTCTGAAAAATAGAATGCGGTGGTACGACAAGTTCATTTAAAAAAAAAAAAACCAAACCATTCCGGATATCGTTTTGAAGCTCGATAGCGCTAATTTGAAAACAGGTTCTGGCGATAGAAAGATGTTGATTTCACACGTGGAATATATCGGTAGAAATCAAGAACCTTTAAGAAATAGAGCTACATGGTATAGATAGAAGGGATTTAAAATTTGTTTCAAATTATTATAATGAAAATGTTGATATTATCCTTGAATGTGTGTCAAAATAAAAGTACCAAACCATTTTGTCCTATTAAGAGCGCTCGAAGTATTGATAAATTCACCTGGGACCATTTTGTCCGGGTTGGTACTTGGGACCTTTTTGTCTGGGACCATTTTGTCCGGGACCATTTTGTCCGGGACCATTTTGACCGGAACCATTCTGACCGGGACCATTCTGACCGGGACCATTTTGTCCTACACCCCATTCGAGCACCGCATTCAGTTATTTGGTAATACTCGAAGTACAGACGAATCTCCGCACGTTTTAAAATAACAAGACTGAAGATCCCGAAACCGACTGTTACGAGTTTCTGAGAGGCAACAAAAAGCAAAACAGTACTTAAAAAAAAAAAAAGGCGGGTAGGGGGGGACAAGGCTTCAATCATCGGCTCTTTCCTGGCGAAAAGTCGAAAGCCATTCATCTTGAAAAATTTGAATGCGGGCGAAGACCGTGCTTATTTACAAGATTATAGCTGCCTTGCGTGACCACTGTATACCCGTATATGTTCTTACCCCTTACCGGTTATAGCGATGGTGACTGTGAGTGTACCCCAAAGATCACCGATAAGATGGTCCCTAAAAACACTACAGCACCATGTTCCTCTTTTAAACACAAAGAAGATTTGGAAGAGAGATAATCACCTAAGTGGACGGTTCCCTGGTTCTTATCCGAATTAGCATCAATAATCATCGCGGGCGGCGGCGAGGAAATACCTACCGACTGTCGCGTGCCCCTGTAAGACGATGCTATCTTGTGGAAAAAAGATAGCTTTTGTAACTTCCGGCCTCTCTGGAAGGGCAATCTTCCCACGCCAACAGGAAAAGTAAATACACCATCGGACAATGACGTGCTCTCAGCTAAGCGAATGAGCTTTGCCGAAGTGTACCGATTCAATTTGTCTCGATGATCTTGTTTTTCTTCATTCTATGTTAACAATAATTCTGATATTATTGGCCAGATTCCACGGCGTGAAGTTGTTACCGCGTGCATGACGTCGGCGCTTTTACGCATTGTACTCACACAGAACATTGACGGACATTAGAATTTTCCGCTCCCGTTACAGGGAGTCAATGGACATTTTCAGTTACACTAGTAGTTTTTATGGCAGCCGTTAAATCTTAGAAGAAAACAAGATACACCGGCGTTCGCTCGTTCGCGCTAGCAGTGTCGCGCATGCATGCTACATTGTCATCCACCCGCTCTGAACGGACACCGTCCGCTTGTCGGAGATAAGAGATTTTTGGGAGGGGAAACAAAATTTCGTTGAGTCAGTATAACTTATAAGCTTGTCACATTCCAGGCAGTTCTCAATTTTTTACATTGTTTTCTTAAAAAAAAAAGGCATCTGCGTTTTGTTTCTGCGGAAGGCGTGTTGTTACCACAATTTATAATCTAAAGTTACAATTGCAATAGAGTGTGAACTCTTGTACCACTATGGAGAGAACAGATGGTTACAGTAACTTAACTGGCGAAACTCCTGCGTTTAAATTGCCTCACTAGATGGGCGTGTTTCCTCGCATAAGAGACAGGTCTTTAAAAAGATTGTTTTATGTGGTGTGCGCTTGATGTCTTTTCGCATTGTCCACTGTGACAGGCAGCAATCCTGCTGTTTTTCACTATAGAGAGTTTTAGTAAATCGTTTCGATACCTCAGATTACAATATCTGATAATGGAACAATGCATGCACAAAGGCGTCGTGGGAGTACTGGGAGTTATCGGAATGGAGTACTAAAACTTGAAATAGGAACTGGACTGCATCAATCTGCTGCCTTTTCCCGGATTTCTTTAGAACTCGATTTTGGGCTTACACGTTATACTTCTTTTGGAGCAGTTTTATGTTTGCGAAAGGAATTCTCAAAATACTTCACTCGAAATACTATATATATATACTTCATCTCACAAACATCTGCAGGGCAGACAAAAGCCTAAGCACGAGCGCGTGGCTCTGTAAAGTGCCATGCACGGGTTCTTGTACAAACAAAAGAATTCTACTTAGCTAGGCTCACGCCCCTGTGCCTCTGACTTCACAGCAAACATTTGTGAGATAGAGTATAATTTTGCCGGAGTAAAAGATCAATATTTGACCCCAGTGATTTTGAGATCAACCATATATAAATCAAATTTGTATAATGGGTCTACCTAGTTTTTCTTTGAAGCAGGTCCTTGTATTATGGGCCTAGAATTAGGGCAATCAAAAGTGTGCAGATTATCCTCACTGGTGCCGATTAGAGCATTTTTAATTAAGAAGGTATAAAATAAAATTAGTCTAAAATCAATGAAAACATTCTAGCTAATCTGAGAAATCCATCTAAAATTAAATTAATTGTAGGTGAAGCATACGGTGCTATAATCAAAGTCGCGACTTGACAATCGGCAAAACTTCTAAAGTCGCCACCAATCCTTCCAAACCAAATGCTAAAAAAAAATATACAGATTTTTTCTTAAGTACCAATCTTTCCAGAACAATTAGTTTGTTTGATTTTTACGCGCCGTCATTTTGCCAATTACAGCCTTTCCAGTCCGAAAGAACGTCTGCCCGCTTGCACGTCTGCTAACCGGAGCACGCTTCGTCGGCGTTGAAAACCGGTGAATCAGTAGTGAGTACTAGTATTGCGTATACGAGCAAACACAAGCACTATGTGTTTGCGTGTTCCACGCTGTACGTGCCCAAAATTGCGGCATTGGTTTTGAGCATGGCGACGACGCGCATGCGCAGCGTGGAGCACGAAACTAACGTAAACGCACAGTGCTTGCTTCAATACGCAATAATAAACTCTCTAATAAGGTACAATCCCATACCGACTGCTGCACTGCATTGGCGCAGTGAAGAGTGTTGTTTGCATTTGGAAATGACATATCGCGAACCATGATCGCGAGCAGTTCCGTCCTGCCCGCTGAGCAGGAGAATCGGGCGTGCGGTCACATTTTACACGAAACAAATAATTCGTGGCCTAAATGCAATATTAACTAAAATTAGATGATTCACCATAATTACAGGATGACCTAAAGACACGACTGAGACGCTGTCTGATACCTCCCACCATCTTGCTGTCCCATCCCTCCCAAACTCTTTACACACAGTAAGTTGCCAACTATGGCAACGAGCGAGATGTTAAACTTAAAAAAAGAAAAACGGTGTTTAAGAGCGACTTATTAACACACCTTTTCATTGTTAGGATACAACAGCAGTTTGCCAAACCATTTGGGTTGAAGAATCGAGCAAAACGAATGTGTGCTACTTGATAATGTGGAAGCTTGGGCAACTTGGTGATTCATGCTTGGATGGAACAGCGCGGATGAACAGTCACACTCACATGCACACAAGCAAACAGACTCACAGCGCTGACTTTCAACTCAGTTCTATATTTCTTCTTCCTCAAATCTTCAACTTCTTCACCTTTGCCGTTAATGAGAAGAATTAAAATTTTACACACCAGAGACCAAATAGCCAATACACATTAAAAATAACGAATAATTAAATAAATCATGCAAAGGCAACTAAATAAATAATATTAAAAACTAAATTAAAAATTAAATTAAAAAATTTAAAGCGAAAAATTTCTCATCCCTATTGGTGCTTTGCTGATATCCCTCACATGCGGAAAACAGTATATCGGGCAGACCGGGAGGTGTCTCAATGACCGGTTACGAGAGCATCATTATAACATAAACAGAGTAATATCAGGCAATCTAGGTATCCATTGCCGGGATTGCGGGTGTTCAGCGGACCTGAGTAATTGCACTGTCATAGCCAGAAGTGGTAATCAGCTGATACGAGAGATCATCGAAGCTGAAAAAATAGCCAGGTTGGACAAACAATGTGTTAGCGTATCATCCGTAGCTTTGTCAAGGAAAGAATTGGATTATCTAGAGATATCATCAAAGCACCAATAGGGATGAGAAATGCTCCGCTTCAAATTTTTAAATTTAATTTTTAATTTAGTTTTTAATATTATTTCTTTAGTTGCCTTTGCATGATTTATTTAATTATTAGTTATTTTTAATGTGTATTGGCTATTTGGTCTCTGGCGTGTAAAAATTTAAATTGTTCTCATTAACGGCAAAGGTGAAGAAGTTGAAGATTTGAGGAAGAAGAAATATAGAACTGAGTTGAAAGTCAGCGCTGTGAGTCTGTTTGCTTCCTGTGTGCATGTGAGTGTGACTGTTCATCCGCGCTGTTCCATCCAAGTGTGCTACTTATTTTTGAGTGCCGAAGTGCGTCCTTTCAAATCGCGTACACAACGCCCAGCAGGTACGCCATTAGGGAGTTTTCGTAGATCGTTTCCGCTGTCCCGCAACGCTCTCCGCAACCAGCTACGCTAGCCGGAACTCTACAGTCAAGGCCATCGGCGCGCCGGCGCAGTAGCGGCTGCTTCGTTGCGGAGGGCTTAGCGGAGGGGGAAACGCGACCGGAACCGGTATAAAAGCCCGCTTCCGGTTCTGACGTCACCACTCCGATTTTACGGGTTCCCGCAACAGTATTTGAAGTTCAAAAATCTATACTTTTACGTGTCCCGTATTGTGATGTAGGGCGTCCGTACTGAAGGAGTGGCTACTCACGGAAAGCGCTTCCTTCCCGCCGCTGATCGCAACGCCAGCAACGCCGAGCCGCCGAGCTCGGGGTCGACCGGGCGCGGGCTCCTCGCTATGATTTTTTCTGCACCGGGTAACGTCTCTCCCGTCGCAAATGTATGTCGGTGTTCACTTTTGTGCTCGGTAGTTTCGGCGTGATAACGTGAGAATTCGTTTGTTCTGCCGACGACTGTTCAACGTCCCCGCGCTTGGTCGAGCCAAGCGTGGTGACGAGGTGCCCGTCGATACCGGAGGAAGGTCGGCGCCGCTTCTCTGTTTAAGTTACGTCGCCAACTCGTGGTGATGTGAGCTTCCCTCGCGGTGGTTTTTGTTGGCGGCGTAAACATATTGCGCTCACTACATCCTTATTTTCAAAAAAACAAACATTTTTTATATATGGTACTAATTAGGCCAGAATAAAGCTGATTTTCTAAACCTGTGATTTTGAGATAAAGTTATATCTGCACACAAATTTGTATTTTTGCGCCTACATATTTGACTTTTTTAAAGCATATCCTTCTTTTCAATATTCATTTTTAAAATCTCGTCGTAATTATGCTTAAATAGAACACAATTTTCTACCCCCAGTGGTTTTTAGATCAATCATATATAGATGTAAATTTGTACTATGGGCCAATATAGGTTACTTTTTTGAAGCAGATTTTGGATTTCAAAAGAAATTTCTGAACTCTGATATTAATTATGCCAGACTAGAAGATAATTTTCAAACTCCAGCAAGTTTGAGATCAAATACTATAAACGACTTAATTTTCGCGAAGACCTAATTTTCGCGAATTTCGCGAATCGCCTACAATTCGCGAAAAATAGTTCCCGCGAACAGTTCCGGTAAAATGTAAACGGATTGGAATCTATATTGAAATCCCGCCGCGTCGCGAAAATTAGAACCCGCGAATTATTGCAAAACTCCAGCTTTGACCTAAATCGCGAAATACTGAAACCACGAAAAATAAGGTTTTTACAGTATATGTAAATTTGAAGTAATGATTCTGCACAGGTATTGCATAAAAAAGTGAAGTTTTGCAAACTCGTGAATCATACAATCTGCGCTATCTTTGTACACCCGACTTTTTTTCTTTTACTTGACAAGTTTTTTTTTTTTTTTATTTGAGTTGATATCGAACTTTTAAGACTCCTTTGGATTATCTGGCTTGGAGCAAGATTTATTTTATTCCACCAAATTTGGCGGGAATCTAGTCGAAATAAACATAAAGTCGTCATAGCGTACTCTGCTAAAAGTTACAGTTTCCAATAATTGAGGCGCTTGGGCAACACTGCACCAGTTTTGACTGATTGCAACTTTATTAATTTTAAACTTATGACGAAGGACCCTTGGGCAAGCGGCAAATAAGCTCACGATCCCGACCCTGCGCATCTCCGTAGGCATGCTCTGGGGTTCACTCATTTCTTTTAAAGTCAATCAATCTAAATGTCCTTGAAATGGCCGCGAGCCAAGGGCGTTAAGTGTCATAACTAATGGCCTCATCATTTTGACAGGGTTTAAACACATCGGTCTCTGCTATTCCTTTCACACTACAACATGTCTAAACTAGCTTAATAACAGACGCAGGGCGTAGTTTATTATGCTCATGTTTCTTGGTTCGCGATTCGTTCTCTGGTGTTCCTCTCAACTAAGTCCGCAATATTATTAGTTGCGGAGCGGCCTGATAAGATGCTTAAGACTAGCTGCGTGACGTAAGGATCGTCTGATACCTGGCAGCCAAGTTCAATTAACTCCCGATAGAAGTCCGTTCCCAACGATTGCCGGTAGGGGTGTTGTCTATCTAACGAAATTCGAAGGAGACCTCGCTTACTAGGTTTCGCACGTGGGTGTCCGTTGTGCTTCGAAGACCTCGCTTCCTGTCGGGTTGGCACGAGCCAGCGGCCTTGCTTCCGGCTTGAGGAAACGGAACCTAACGGTTCCCGTGGCTTTTCTCGCTTGGGCGACTGTCGAGCAACAGTTTTTATTCCCGTTCCACTGTCCGCAATGCTTAGCCACACTCACATCTTTTAGTGTTTACTAGATTTAGTCGATTGCCTTCACCGATATCCAAAGAAAGTGAAGAAAACAATTTCTTTTTTTTTATCCTAGAAAACATTTAAGTTTTTTATATATTGTTTAAAAATAGGTTGGAAGAGTGATTTGTGTTAAATCTGACCACCTCACAATGCAATTTTTAAATAAAATTTATTGTGACAAGTATAACCCACCCGACCCCGTAGTTCTTTTTTTTTTTTTTTAAAGATAAGACAGGTTTTTTTTTGTAGATTTACACTGCATGTCTTTCTGACAAGGATATATTCACATAAATATGTGATAAATAAAATACGAACCTCTTTAGGTTAATACTAAGATCTTGTGAAAGAGGCCTGATGATGAGGGATATGTCACACAAACTTTCACTTAAAACATTATTCTTTAGGCGTTTCCGCGAAAAATAAAATTCCTCTAGTCAATCGATAAAATTGGTGCGCCGCCCACTAGTCACAAATGACGCCAAGGTGACTTGCCGATGCGTTTTCTATCTGCAAGTGGCATTTAAAGGAAGGTTGGGAGAAAAGAAGTGTACCCTTTGTCAGTTTTTACTTGCATTAAATGATAATTTTTAAAAATATGGGGCTACAAAATAAGCAAAAGAGTAAAACTCCAGAAGATGAAAACAGCGCGAAGAACGACTGTGCTTTTATAAATTGCACCGTTGCGTTCAATAAAACTTAGTTGCGAATCAGCGCTCTCTCTGTGTCTGCCTTCATCCAGTCCGTCGTTTTTTGCGCAGTTTTCATTTGCTAAAGTATGTAGTACCAACTCGTCGAATCCTCAACTTTAGGAAAACGCCACACGCACAATAACACGATTTTCTTGCTCTTATTTTATTCTTTCTTCTTGGAAACTTGACCCGAACGGCTCTTTTTGTGGGTTTTGTTCAGAGTGCACCGGCTTCTCGGGAATGGTTGTTAATTTGTTATATAATTTCAAAAATTACTTCCGGCAACGGGAATCTGTTAGAGATAAAAAAAAAAGAAGCGAGTGGAGGTTTTAAAATTTCTCGCGCAAGACGAATTAAAGGAGCACTCATTTGTAAAATCGTCCATTTATGGTGGTAAGTAAATCTACGGGCTCTAAACATCCTAAAATAACCCGAAAGTACAAATCAAATCAAATCAAAGTTTATTTAACATCACCAAGTACAAAGTACTAAAAAATGATGTATGAAGATCAGACAAAAAGCCGCAAGGGTGCGGCTTGACTGGGTCTGAGCCCCTTCAACATATGCATAGTCCCATTGCGATGTAAAAAAACAAGCAAAAAAGATTTGGTAACAGCACTGGTAATAATATACAATAACAAACAAGTAACGCAACATCAGCATCACTTACTACACATTAAACAATTAATGTACGCGAAGATATACAAGGCCAAAACTATAGATCTAGATATATAAACTGTATGGAACATGAAACACTTATTTTTTTCATTTCTAATTATTTATTTATTTTATTTATTTTTACATATTGCAGCCCCGTCGGGGCTATTGCAGGAGTGGGGGAAAAATCACAGTTCACAGAATTCAATATTGAATAAGACAGAAAAAACAAAACATAGTAAAATAGGATCAACCGCTGTAAACCGCACACAGAAATTCGTCTGGAGGTAATGAGCGGATGTTACCGGGTAGCAGATTCCAAGGTTCAATTGATCTAGGGAAAAAAACTGTATTTAAACATGTCATTGCGTGCATAAAATGGTGAAATGTTTAGGTCATGGTGGTTCCTTGTTGATGACTCTATGTGAAACCTTATGTATGCTCTAATGAGGTGAGACGTGGCGAGTTAAGCAGACCATAAAGGACTTTAAGGCCATCAGTGTGACGTCTATTGGAAAGAGGACTTAAGCTTAGAGCAGAAAGGTTAGAGGGTGGGGAAAAATCTGTCGTAGCGACGGAAAATAAAACGTACGGCTCTCTTTTGGACTGATTCGATTTTGTTAATATCGCATTGTTTCCGGGGATTTCATATTGTTGAACCGTACTCCAGGATAGGGCGTATTAGTGTTTTATATGTTAGAAGTTTGGTTTCTTTCGGGGCAACACGAAGGGTACGTTGAAGATAGCCGAGTTTTTTAAGTGCTTTGTTACAGGTGGAATCGATGTGTTTTGACCAAGACATGTCTTGCGAGAAAAGAAGACCGAGATACTTGCATTCAGGAGCTCTTTCCAATGAGTCGCCATTGAATGAATATGTAAACATGGAAGGAAGCATACGCTTAGAAAAGGACATTAAGACGGTTTTGCGAAAGTTTATGGTCATTTGCCAGGTCTTAGACCAGGTGCAGAAGCTTGCAAATGAACTGTTAAGGAAGTTATGGTCTTCAGGGGAATTAATCGTGTGGTACAGGACACAGTCGTCAGCGTAAAGACGTATTTTAGTGGCGATGTTACGTGGTAAATCGTTGATGTAAAGCAAGAAAAGAAGCGGACCGGGAACAGAGCCTTGTGGGACGCCTGATGCGACAAAAGAAGAATTGGAGGAGTTGAAACATACATACTGAGAGCGATTGGAAAGAAAGCTTGATATCCAGTTAACGAGAGAAGGGTTGTTTAGTATCACATTAAGTTTGTACAAAAGTTTAGAGTGGGGAACGGTATCGAAGGCTTTAGACAAGTCTATGAATATCGCATCCACTTGGTTGCCGCTGTCGAGAGACTGAGTGATGTCGTGAGTAAATTCAGTAAGTTGTGAAATTGTGCTGTAACAACGGCGAAAACCGTGTTGAAGATCACATAAAATGTTGTTAGTTTCAAGGAACACCATGATATGTTTGTAGATTATGTGTTCTAATAATTTGCATAAATTAGATGTTAAAGAAATTGGCCTGTAATTCGTTAACGAATGTTTGTCGCCGGATTTATACCATGGAAGGACTTTTGCAAGTTTCCAAGACGAGGGAACTGCTGCGGTTGACAGGAATTTTTGAAAAATAATAGCGAGATACCGACTAGTCCAAAGAGAATACCGAACTAGAAATGAATTATGAATGTTGTCAGGGCCAGGGCTTTTTTTAGTATTTAAATTTAACACCATGTTTAGTACGCCCTCATCACAGACAGCTGTGATGTGTAGACTGTGCGTCATTATTGAAAGGAGGAATTTCGAAATTGTCTATTGTAAACACCGATTGGAAGTATGTATTAAACGCAGTGGCGATTGTTAGTGGGTCGCTACTGGCTACGTCATGAATTGTAAAAGAGTCTGAAGTAGAACTGCCGGGCAAAATCGATTGCCAAAATTTGCGTGGGTTGCTTTTCAATAAATTTTGCAATGTAACTCGAAAATAAAAATCCTTCGCTGAGTTAGTTTTAAGTTGAAGTCAAGCGAATTCAGTAAAAATGGTAATGTGTAACTTAAAGATTGATTTCCGTAATTCGTGCGTGCATGAGGCATGATCCATGTTTCATTGTGACGTGTTTTATAAATGTTAGTGTTTCTTGTTAATCTAGATCAGTGGTTCTCAAATGGGGGTCCGCGAAGCCCACCCTCATCAGTCAAGCCCGGAAATAAAAGTTGTCTTTTCTCAGATTCAGAAGAAACGTTCCAATTTTCGAGTGTTTTTCCTCGTATGTATGTCAATAAGTAAAATTTACTTCACAGTATCCCTTAGCTATATCCATTTATTAAATGAATATCATAATTAACCTATATTTTCCCTTCCCCTCACCATGAACGGGGTCCTCCATTATCTCTGCCGATTTAAAAGGGGTCCGCGAAACATCAACGGCTGAGAACCACTAATCTAGATAATAGTTCAATGTTGTTGTTATTTCGTTTCTTTCCGGCATAGTACCTCTTAAGCAGTATATGATTATATAAAAATTAAACCGGACGTACATTAAGACTTTTAAAAAGTGGTTCGGTATGTGCATCGTAAGGAGAACCAGAGATAGCGCGCACGGCTTTTTTCTGTGGTAAAAAAAAATTAGTAATGTTTGACGTGGTTGTGTTCCCCCAAACTAGGTGGCAGTAGTTGAGGTGAGAAAGAAGCAGGGAATTGTAAATAAGCAATTTTATATTAGTGGGTAGAGAAAACCGTAACTTTGTAAGAATACCTACAACGCGAGAGAGTTTATTAGCAATTATTTCAATATGTTTGCTCCAAACTAAGTGTTCTTCAAATACAACTCCTAGGCTTTTAGCTGAGGGCACAATATCCACAGTAGAAGTCCCTATCATGAAGGGGTTCTCAATATTTTCTTTCTGATTTTTAGGTCTGAAAAGTACAGCCTTTGTTTTGGACTTGTTAATAGCTAATGAATTCAATAGGGTTCATTGGTTTAATTTATCGAGAACATTATTTGCATGATTTATCATTTGTTTAATATCGGAAGTATTAAAAAAAAATAAACTAGTGTCGTCGCCATACATAACAGATTGGATATCATTATCAATATTTTTTACGTCATTAATATATATATATATTAAATAACAAGGGCCCAAGGATGCTACCCTGGGGTACTCCGGATTAAATCGCTTTGATATCGGACATCTTGTTGTTTATAACAACTTTCTGGAAACGAATCTGAAGATAGCTTTTCAACAAATCTAGAAATACCCCTCGGAAGCCATAGACATCGAGTTTTTTTTAGTAAGGTCACGTGGTTTATTCTGTCAAAGGCCTCTGAGTAATCTACAAAAACTCCTGGTGTTAGCAGTTTGTGTTCAATAGCATGGAGAATCAATTCTTTTTGTGTCAGGAGTGCTGACTGGGTTGAACGACCCTTCCTGAAGCCAAATTGAAAGTCTGGGAGTATGCTATGTTTTTCACAAAAAGCAGTCATTCTCTCATTAATTCATTTTTTAAGACATTTTGAAAAAACGGGAAGAATTGATATTGGTCTGTAATTTGATAATTCGTTTTTGTCGCCCCCTTTATACAAAACGCTCACCTTCGCTAACTGCATACGTTTTGGAAATACACCGTGTATAAATGGACAGGTTATAAACATGTTCAAGTGCAGGTCAAATTAGATCCAGGACGTACTTAACTGAACGGATTTGGAAGTCATCGTCGTCACAACAGTTACTGTTACGGAATGAAAGAAACACGTGATAAATTTCTTCAGCATTAGTCGGTCCTAAAACGCACTTTCACGGTTTCTGGCTTTTAGGTATTCTAAACTACGTGGATCGTATGTACTGTTAGCCAGTGATACAAAAAAGTCATTAAAAGAGTTAGCTAGCGCCGTTCCCGATGTTGTTTGGCCATTTAAAAGTAACTCTTGAATACACTGTGGGTGCTGCTGGCCACGACCAAGCACTGTGTTCGGTCTTTGCCACGTAATGCCACTTTGTTTTAGTATGTCGGCCTTAAACAGGTTGTGAAGATAATTCCTTTTTGCATTTCTAAGGAAACTGGTCACTTTATTGCGAAAAACTTTGAAAGCCTGCAGATCATTTGAGTTTCTCGTCTGTAAAAACCGCCGATAAATACCATCTTTTTGTTTTATTAGTTTTAACGACTTGTTCATTATCCAAGGTTTCCTTGACTTTTTGCTTCTTGATGCCTTGTGACGAATAACCTTACATAAACCGACTTAAACAACTTTAAAAACGTGTCGTACATTTTATCCGGGGTAGTTTTACTGTATACTATATCCCAGCATAAGTGTGAGAGTTCATTGCGAAATTGTTCTAATGTTAGTGAATTAATGTCTTGAAATGTAAGAGTATGAATTTATTTCAATGACTTAACTATTGCGTTCTGGTTAGTCATGAGAGAGATGGGCAAGTAATCGCTGACGTCCACCCCGATAACACCTGATACTAGTTTTTGAGTGTCTATATTCGTAATAAAAACATCAAGTAGCTTTGCAGAATCCTTCTGAATACGAGTTGGCAAAGTAATGGTGTTAATACAAGCGTTTGACTCTAATATTCTAACGAGTTCACACTGTGTTGTCGTCGTGTTTAACATATTCATATTAATATCGCCACCTAAGACCAGGTTATAGCTATTTTCGTTTACCCAGCACAAAAAATCATCCAAAAACAATAGGAAAGCAGATATACTCCCTCCAGGGGGCGGTACATGACAGAAAAAAATGTTTTGATTGCAAATTATAGTTCAGATTTCAAAATCGTCTGTTATTGTTGTAAGATGTTGAACTACGTCGAATTTCAACGTGTTCTTTATCATTAATAATATACCACCCCCCTTCTTGACAGAGCAGTTAAGGTACAGAGTTTCATAGTCAGGCATCCTAAACACTTCATTATCCTGCTGGTACCACGTCTCGGAAAGCATCACAACATCGAAAGAAAAGCCAAAACAGGAAAACAGTCCCTGCAAGTCATTGTCCTTATTCCGAGCAGACTGCGTATTCAAATGTACACTTTTTTTTAGTTCGGTAGATATGAGTTACGTCTTATGGCGTCAACATGTTGTCAGACATGTCTGCTTAGGGCAGAAAAGACGATACCCGAGGTCTTGTCCAGGTCCTGGGTGCAAGTTACACGCAGCACGCGCGTCGTGTCTGTCTTCCTTGCAAAGACCTTGCCCTCCCTCGACCAAGCGTACTTCCATTGTTTTTCGTTCTTTCGTGCGATAACCTGACCGAGCAGCTTCTTGAGCACCGGACATAGATGGTCCTTTGCGTAAACAGGAGAGCGGCCTGAAAGACCAAGGTCAGAAGTACAAACTCGCTTCATGCGAGCCCTCTCAATCACCGCATCTCGCTTCGCGCGAGAGTGAAATAGTACGACAATGTTTGGGCATCCTCCGTTTTGCTCGGCACGCGGTGGTAAACGTCGATGTCAGACTCGGCGATTTGCTCGCCAATGACGTCACAAAACGTCTTTAGGACAGCGGGTAGGTTTTCCTTTTCAGCGGGCGGAAGGCCCTTGATCTCAATATTCCTGTTCCTTGAATATTGTTCGAGATCAGTTAGTCTTCGCTCTGAGCTCTCAAGTTGCTTCCTGAGCAATTTACATTCATCGGATAGTTTAGAGTTTTCAACGGAAAGCGCAGCATTTGCTTTTTTAGTGCTGCATTTTCTTTTTCGATTTTTTGACACTCATGGGCTGCCAATTTTCATATTAAAAATATATTCAAAGATCGTGACACGCTTATCTTTCACCAGGGGCCACTGCCAGACCGCGTTTTCGAAGAATACTTGCTGTATTACGTCCCCTGCACCCGAATTAAGTTCTGGCTAAAATATAATGCACATGCAACGCGCCTAAAAAGAGCAATAGTATTAACGTTCGGAATCTCCACGCAATTAACTATTTCCATTGGTCAAAGTTTATGGAGGTAAAGAAGACACGATAATGAGATCAAGGAAAAATAGTGCCCGTGTATTTTTATTGCTGTGAGTTTACTAGGGCTTGTTGCCATCAACAACTGGTCATTTTTATTAACTAAAGCCCAACAATATCCCATTAAAAACGAGCCTCTACAAAAAGAGCTTGAGCGCCCCTTTAAGATCTCCCTTGAAGTCATATGGTATGTGCGTGTCATCGAGATTTTTATTTGCCTGTTTTTCTTTTCATTATTTCTCTCCCATTCCAAGTCGTCTTGCTTGTTATAACAAACCTAAATTTAATCTTACCCAACCAATAGAAAAACCCACCTCTTGATATCGGTCCCAATATGTCTTTTTTCTTCATCCTGAGTCCTTACTGTCCTTAAGCATGTGTAATGAACAAAGCAGACTCACAATTATTGAAATGGTTCAAGCTTTGAAATATTTTTTTTTTTTTTAGCTCGAGCCAAATTGCTATCCTAACAATTTTATGAATATCTGAATCAAGCGATGGTCTTCATTCTTTACTGTGTCCACTTAGTCAGCTATGTTGCCCCAGTTTTTTTTAGTCGTTTTATTTTCTTAAGATATTTTGAGGTGTGCGAACAGAGTGCGAACAGGGTTCGGATCATGGTTCGGGAAACTATTTCAAGTAAAATTACGTATGCTTTCAAACAATGCATGAGCGGTTAATTCCCTTGACATTTTTTATATTTTGTATTTTTCTACCCAGCCATTAAAGGTACTACGGGGATGAGATTAAGGCTACGTTTATACTCCAACGTAACGTCGACGGGCGTGGCGTAGCGCAGCGCACACTGATACTGATTACTGGCAACAGAAGGAATAAAACAAACTCCGGACAAGGGACAACGAACATTTCTTTCAAAAAAATGTTCGTTGTCCCTTGTCCGGAGTTTGTTTTATTCTTTCTGTTGCCAGTCATTGTTACCAACACGCTCTTCAGTTAATGTGATACTGATTGGTCGCAGATATCGAGTTCCAGGTCGCCGGCCAGGGTCGGCCTTAGAGCACCAAGCGCCCTGGGCAAACTGCGGCCGCGGCGCCCCCCCCCCTCCTATTTTCGCACCCAACATCACGTTGTTAGTAAAGATGCCAGAGTGACCCCACGCGATTGGTCGCGATTTTGTCGTTGTCAGTCGAGAACCACATCCTAGAAACGAACGACGCTGCTATCTATATTCGCATGCCCTTGGCTGACTATGGCGTCCTGAATTTGTTGTGTCAGCTTAGGCCATAATGCATCAGACAGTTCGTCACTGGCGGCCTTTATCTCATTCGATGTGTCATCTCCATCTTGTTTAGTGTCACAGACTACTCTGGCAGTGGAGCACTCGGCGTCGTCGGGATAATGCTGCGGTGTCTCACTTTCCTTTGTATGAGAAGAATCTTCGCTTGTCGAGCTTTTTCGTGCAATGTTTCTCCCTCTGCTGGTTCAGCTGAACTTGAGGGGCCCTCGTGTACTTTCACATACTTTTTCAGGGCATCTGCGCTCTTCTTGGATTCGCCATCTTGTTCAAATTTTCGTTTTCTGTACTGCGCTCCTGATGGTTTCTTTCGAGGAAGTGGCATATCATTGAAATTTTAACCAGCAGACTAAATATAAAATTTACACCAACCATCCTGACCGGTAATGCCTATTGTAACAATACTTTAAAAATAACAAGCTAGCTGGTGGTGATTCATAGTAATAAAAATCCGAAACTCAGGAACACAAAAATTATCGTCTACTAGAAGCCGAAGACGCTCCGCTCCTTATGTGACCTCGGTAGATCCCACAATATTTTTTAGAAGCTCGTGGCACCTATGTTTGCAGTACCGTAGGCGTAGCACCAGATTACGTGATACTGACCCCGAAGATCCAAATCAACGCAAAGAACAGTGGCCGAACCTATGAAATACGCCCAGTTTACATTTAGCAACACGTGCACTCTGAGCATTAACAATTAAACTCTAGAAACTAGCAGCTCTTACGTAATAATATGTTCGTGTCACGAAAATTGAGTATAAGCAACTCAGGTGTGCACGCACAGTGATAGGGGTTACGCAGTGATCAGTCCACTGGAAATGGAAAAAGTGCACTTCAGGATCTCCGTGGCAATAAGTCAAATGCAATTATGAAATGTCTTACCTTGACAAATGAGATATTCAGTTTTCACCAACAGAAAACAGCAATGAAAGAGATCGGCATCAGTGTTGCCAATTTCGCAGTTTCCCGCAGTTTTCCCGCTGACATCTTTTTTTTTTTATCACCCCCTGTGGCCACCAGTTTTAGTCAAACAAGTAAAAGAAGATTGCCTTTAACAATATGTTCTATATTTATACTTATTCTAAAATAGTTAAGGAAATGAAATGCGTTAAAAGTCATTCATGCGCAACACTATAAATTTAGCGGTTTTGAGCGGTTTTCGGGATTCTTGCGGCGGGTTTCTGAATTTTGAGTTGGCAACACTGATCGGAATTGCGAGTCCGGAGTCGTCGCTGGTCGCTCACACACACTAAGAAGAAAGAGTTGCGGATCCAAAGTTTTTTACACATATTATTCTCATTCAGCGGCCCTTTCGGCGCCCCCCGTATACGATTGGCGCCCTGTGCGGCTGCACAGGTCGCCCACCCCAAAGGCCGGCCCTGTCGCCGGCCAATGAAAGGAGCGCGTTCTGCGCTACGCCGCATTCACTGCGCTCAACGTCGGAGCATAAACAGCCCTTAAGACTGTTGCTTCTCAAGAAAATAGTCTCCAATTTTCTTGGAAACGATCTTCTATCTTCATGTCGCTGCGGATGCTTGCTCACAACTACCCTTCCCGACGAAAGTGCGTAGCAGAAAACGTAATTGTTATAAATTAGAAAAAAGAACTCTATTTAACGACTTTAAATCGATATACCACATGAAGCGAATACAGGAATACGTCAATTTGAGATGATAGTTGGATCGGAGAAATTTTCGCGTTTAGTGCAAATGTATGTAACATTGAGGTCTTCACATTATGTATGCAGCAACCAACTATTTATAAAGAACAACCTTTGCGCGCGCAAACCATGGGCACTGCACATGTGCAGTAACTCGCTTTTCGAAGGGGGAATAGTGTGCACGGGCTCTGTGCTACAGCCCTCGCCAGCACCTCAGCGCGTCGGAACTGGAGTTTCTGCATCAAACGGAGTTCCGAAAGGCCAGAATACATTTCCGTGCCTGCTGGCTGGCAGTGGTCGTTCGCGGGCTGAGTTCGGGGCGCGCGCCGCAGTCCGTCTGTCCGGGAGACAGACATGTAGAGAGAAAGACCCGCAAGACCGAGACTGGGCACAATGGCGGCCATTGTGCCTTGCGTCAGCCGTGGGCGGCCGCGGCTGACCACCAGACGCACCTGGACGCCGCGGCGGAGCTGTCCGGCGATAATGCTCCCCGCGGGATTAGCCAAAACGCCCGTGCATCACGCAGCAGTGTGGCCAGGGTGGTGGTGGTGACCGAAGAAAAACGGGCCTCTTTAAAATATCCTCGCTCTCGATTCAGACTGGGAAAGGGAAGGGAGAAAGGACGGGAACTAGATCTTGTTAGCTATTCGTCTACGTCAAACTTTATCTCGCTTCTTTGATATCTTTGTTATTGCTATTTTCTTTTTGTTGGTGCGGAACGTTCAAGGCACGGGTGGTAGCCCATTCCACACTCGGACCCTAGGGGGAGGAGGAGACCTGTTGTCCGGTCCACTGAGCGCCGCGGTGCATGCAATTGGAGAACGTCGTATGTAATGTTCGTATTTCCTTTTTTTATATATTCCTTCTATTTCAACGGGCAATGGCAGGAGAGGAACACTCGAAGAAAAATATTTTGCGCCCGTATTAGAATGGGAGCAAAAATACAATATAAAAATATTGGGGAGGGGGGTGGGGTAGAAAGAAATGTGCGAAGGAGAACAGGGGAATGTCAGACTACCGTTTGAAGGACATTTCTCTTGGTGATTTGTGGGAGCCCGTTGCACCGCTTTATTTCGTTTTGTTTGTGCCAATTCGTCACCTCCTGGCGGTAGATGTATTTAATGATGTGAGGATTTAATGTAATTTCATCGTCGTCACCAAACATCTCACTTATCAGTTTGATATCATCATCATCGCTTTGGTCGAGCGAACGGAAGCGCTCCACTTTCTCACGTTGGCGCCTGGTCAAGAGCAGTAAAAATTAAGTTTCTCTCTCGGTGTTAGTCTCTTTCGCCTGATTTTTCTCACACTGTGGTGGAGGTGCGGAATAGACAGTGAACACCAGGAAAGAGCGCCTGCGTCCAGATGCTTGTAACCGCGAACTTGTAAAGAATAGTAAAATCTTATTCATGAAGCCAAAGTGCCCATCGGCCGAGTCTACCCGACAGGATTTGGAGAGAGCTAACCGACAGCATATACAGTATCTGATAGCAAATAATGTAAAAAAAAAAACTCCCATTTTTTGTGTCTCGAGGCTCCAGAAGACCCACCTTTTTACGCCGCAACAAAGAGAAACGCACGCGTCCTTATATTCAATAGGCGTAAAGCGGTAGCTAGCACAGTTCCAAATTTTCTCGCCGATTGCTACTTCAAAAGTTACAACCTTTCATATCTACCTACCCATCGGCACAGTGACTCAGGGGTTGTCAGAATCCTGCGCAACAGACGGTCTTTGGTTCACATGATTATGATTGTCCATTGACGGTGCTCAGATAATCAGTCAAATCCATCGTTACTAAGCGACGCATTTCTTTGGAGAAATGATAAACACTAGCTCGTTCAGCTCGTGTCAGACATGCTGGAAACACATTGCTTCTGTATGAAAAAAACGACGTTGATAATATAACGCTGGTTTTTATCATCTACAAAGCTATCACTCACGCTTATTTGCGATCAAGTAAGGTCAACTGTCTAGCGGCCATACTTAATTATAAAACTGCAGACTGCAAAGCTAGTTTTGGCACTGATACTTTTTTCAATTAATATACAATTTCTATATACATTAATTGTAAAATTTGGCTACGTGTATTTTCAATACAATTTATATAAATATAAACTTAATCAAAGTATTTCCCGCTACGGGAACATATATACAGACGCCCACGTGTTTCACGTATTAAATGCGTTCGTTCACACAAACCGGACAACGAATGCGAAAACGAAATGTTTAAAGGCCAGCGTCTCATTGTAAAATTTCACGGTCGCTCCAGATCCCGCACCCAGATACGACGACTGCGGCCAAACCTTTCTCTGGCCAAGATTCTAACGATAAATGCTTTAAATCGAACCGATCTTATCGGCAGGCACTGAAATCCGAGTTTGAGATGTCAACATCGCCGAGCGAGCCTCTTCTATTCCCCGCGGTTTTTCCACCATGCATGCGAGCATTTTCTTTCACGGCCCACCGTCTACGTAAAGAAAAGGAAAGGTCACGCACCCCCTAGGACCCCAGTGGTTTGGCTGAATTATACGGATCTCTTAATCTCTTCAGACCGTGGCTAATTTAGTGTCAACCGGTTCGAACTCCTTGTGCACTTGGAAGTGCTCTGACATTCGGTTGAAAAGGAAAGGGCTCCCTCTCTGACTCGCGAAAGGTTTCGGGTTTATTGTGGCGCTTGTAGAAGGGGCTGCGGAGTATCTATAAGATTCCTCGATGTTTATCGGAGCTTTCTTCGGTGACTTTCGTTTGCCGTATCGGTTTCCACGTCCTGTGCGGCAGAGCGCCTTCGTGGTGGGCGGCGAGCGAAGGGAGATGGATGTGCGGGAGCTGGTGTCCGTGCATCCATTGCATGCGTGTAGCCGCAGGATTGCTCTCTATTGTGCGCGTGCGCTGTACATGTCGCTCGGGATTGTCGCCCTTGTTTGGGCAGTTTATATCTGTCCGTGTGGCTTACAACGGAGTCAATTTATTACGTGAGTGTATAGGGCGATTCCTGTAGTGCACGCTTTTTGATCATACACAGACAAACTGAAATAGAGGAGGAGAGCGCGAGGGCTCTCCTCCTCTTTCAGTTTCTATCCGTATTAGCCCAAAGAAGATGGAGTGGCGCCATTTGACGGCTCCTCGTCGTGACGTAGTAGCCAGGATCACGTGACCGGTTTTGTGCCTCGTTGGTAGCATGCAGGTTGATGATATCGCTTCCAATTCATGTCTGATTCGCTAAAATAAACGAAAATTTAGCGCTGCTTTTGAACTAATTTTTTTTTATACCTCGTCCAAATTAAACTTAAGCACCGCGACAGCAGTGGCGTCGCGGCCTACAGAACATTAACCAGTGACCCAGCTGACAGATTTGTGTTATGATGATAATGCAATTAAATGCAAAGGTGCAAGCGAGCTGGACAAAAATGACGTGTAAGCGAGCAGGAAAAGAATGACCTAGCTTTGTTTGGAGATTTGTGTTTGTCTTTTTTCCTTCTTGTTCCCCTTCTCCAGGGATTATTTTCGTCAGATTTGCTTTATCATACTGACCAAGACCTGGTCGGTCGTCGTCGTGGCTTCGAAGGCTTGCCAAGTGACCAAACATGTAGATTCTGGGACGGCATAATTCCCCGAACGAGTTTCTTTTTTTTCTTTCTCTCAGCTTGTCGGGAACAGACAGAGCAACCGAAATCAATCGCGAGGACGGCCGAGCACGTGTCGAACTTGGCATTCCGATCGCCGGTTTTTTTCCACAGTTTGCTCGGGCAGCTTTAGACACACGCGCGAAAAATAAAGTGTACGTACCACATCATGCGAAGTTAATCCATTCCGTCTATTTGAACTGTACGTCAATGAAAGCTGCAAATAGAATCGACGAGTGTGCCACTGCGACGAGATCGTAAGCTACCATCGCACACCACTTCTAAATTGACAAGGGGACGACGCAAGATGAGACTCACCTTCTGACCAGGAGATCTAGGTTGCCGCGTCCGCAATCGGTGGATCGAGCGGAATTCAACGAGAATTGTACAAAATATACTTAGCGAACAGTTTCTGCTGCTACGCGTCAAATCACACAACAAAAGCAAACCAAAGTGGAGAAATTACCTGAACCCCGTCACGCGATACCGGTCCTCTACGTCACCATCGAGCGATCGCAGCGCTCCAAACGGTTCCACTCAGGGCTAATAGTGTCACGAATGAACAGGCGATGAAACAAAGAATAACTGGGGAAACTTAAACGTTTAATGACGCGAACTTGTGCCCCAAAATAAAAAGGAAACAGAAGATGACACGCGGGCGCAACAGCAGAGTCGAACCGCTGGGGCGAGACTGACTGTGGCTCGCTACGTTGGAGCCCTTATGTACACGCGTTGGCTTCTGTAACAATCAGCGTAGAAGGTTCGGCGCGTAGGACATTCGGACCTCGAACAAGCCACAGGATTCTCGAATTTACCAGAGCACTAAATTGCAAGAATAAATAAACGAAGCGTCGCTCCCAGGAATCAAACCCTGGCTCTTCGCATGGGAGGCAAGCACGATAACCGTTAGGACCAGGGCCGCGCTGCCTACTTGGCTAGCTGCGCGCGTGGCAATAGAGAGAAACAGTGGATTGTTGGAATGACGAAGTGACGCTAAGCGTGCGCGATGGAGGCTGGTTTTGATCCTTCGCCCGTTGGAAAATGGGAGAGTGGGAGTCAAGGAAGGGGAAAAAGTAACGGGCACCATGTGAATAAAATGTTTAAGTCGTGATTTTGTTATTTGTTTTTCCAGGAAAGCTAGGTGCTTCTGTGTAGTTTAATGAGTCGGTGATGTTATACTTCTCTCTGCATTACGTATGTTAGTTTTATATGTGAAGGTCACATGTAGAAAACAACTGACCGTCGGACGTTTCTTTTTTAGTTAGTTATGCCTAGAGTGTTGGCAGTACAAGGAGGCAGACGCCGGCAAGTAGAGATGGATTTACCTAGGGGCAACCCTTTATATGCTATTTGCTTTTCGGCTGATTTTTCAACAATATTATGTTATTTTTTGGATGGATACACAATGCATTAGAATGCTGATGCTCTATGAGTGGGGCTCACCATAATATAGAGACTTGGTGTTACTCTGGTATGTTGATGCGAGCAAAGAAATTATAGATAGAAAGAAAAAAAATTTAGCTGACTCATTATTTACGTTGAAAGCTTGTATATGCATTTGATATGTATATGTGTCGTAATTATGCATGTGTCGTAATTGTGCATATGCTACTTTTGCTTATGCTTGATACTCACGTTACGGCAAATTTGCCAAGCTCTAAGGAGAGGACAGAAACGAGGATTATCGATTATAAATATAAAAAAAAAGGTGCAATTGATATTTGATGCACTTACAAAGGACGTCTATACATTGACTCGGATAAATTGCGTTCAAAACCTTGCCATGCCGGTTTCCGGAAAACAACGAAGAGATAAGGAGATTATGATGACGAAGAGAAAAAGCCGTAATACTCGTACAATAAATGTATGTGAGAATATGAATATTCGTTCTGTATAGAGTGTCACTCCTTCTTTGACTTTGAGGATTCCACTCTCACTTCTGTATCAGCAGCGAAAGGTCAGAATTATTTACGCTTACATTTTAACCGTAGGAGAAGTCTCGTAACAGCATATTACAGCACTCACTAATGCGGAACATTTTTATATAAAAAAAAGTATCTACATCAGACCGAGAAACAAAAACGTGGACGACCTTCGTGTGTGCCGTCCCGTTTCATGCTCTTCGGTCTCGGGTTTTAACGAGACCCGATAACCATCACCCCAAACATTGTTAACGCTTTGGTTACAGCTGTTTTCTAAAGTCAAATACTTTTATAAGTGCCTTGGCGACAGTGCGTGCCATGACCGCGGGCGGCTAGTCGTCGCTCAGCCTCGTTGTCCTTCGAGAAGACAACAGTCCACGCCATACTCAAACAGAGGAGCGGTCTCACTCAAACGACGTGACATACCAGGAGAAAACAACAAACAAAAAATCATAACGGCGCACGCCATCTGGCCATTGTCACCAGATGTGGTCATCGTCAACCAGTCCACCAACGGACAGCACGAAACAAGCTCCGCCGACCAAACCCACCACTGTCTAATGTCCCCGCACTCAAGACAGACTCTTCACCTCTTTGTCCACTGCCCGTCACGCGCGGCACAAGACCGTCCAGCGGGGAGAAGAACCCGCTGCGAAGCGGGCACGAAGAGAAACAGCCCGGGCCCACTGCCCACATATACGAGACAGCACCAGGTGCATTCCAGCGATAAGCATCTCCAACCCGCCGGGGAAGGCGACGCAAAGATCGCGGGCGAGATGAGCCGCCCGATAAACCCTAGAGGTCCCCTTTCGGGCTTCAAGGTCTTGGCCGCCCCGGAGAAGTGGGAGAAGAAGAACTTGGAGCCGCCGAAGACCTGACCCCTGCCCCGTTCTACCCCTCCCCGAGGGCACTCCCACCGGCTCCTGTAAAAGGGCAAAGGTCTGGAGCGGTCCCGTCGCCCCGTGAGCAACACCGCGCACTCTGGTTTCTTTTTTTCGCGCTATTTTTGCTCGCTTTATGTGGGCACACATCTCTGCTTCGTTTCTTCTTACGACTGAACCGCAGAAGGATGCTACGCGCCATCGAAGCCATTCCAATGACGTGCGTCTGTCACGTGACCTTCGCGAGGGGGTACAGCGACGCGTGAGGTGCGTAGTCACATGTCACGTTCACAGCACTCGATTGGCTGTTGGCTTGCGATGTGTCGCAAGGTGAAATGAAGTATAAACGCGTAGTGCCTTGCACTAGGCGACGGAGGAACAACGGCCGAGCAGTCTTGAGAAACGCCAGTAAGAAGATATTTCCGTGCTATTCCCTGCTGCATTGATGCGGTTTTAGACGAATAGCTCGATTTGATGAGCACTGTCCGTGTGCGAATGCGTATCTTCAATGGGACGATGCGAATGCTGACAGTTGGATGGTGCCGTTTGTAATACGGCAAGGTGGTTCTTCCCTTCTTTAGCGTGTGGAAATGCGGAGGCGTGGCGTTCCGACAGTTGGGCGTGTCTGTCGCATCTGTCCGAGGAGGAAAGTAAGCGGCACAATTGGTCGTCAACTTTCACTCCTGAAGACTCGGCGTCCGCATTGTTCTCCGGGTCCATTATAACTACGAGCGTTCAAGTTACGTCGTTTTTGTCATAGGGCTACTCGGAGGACTGACAAGTTCAAGAGCATGCCACTCGGGAGTAGTTTTAAGTGACGTCTTTTCAAGAGAAGCATTCCTTCCCGTGCGTTTCTACAAAAAAGAAGAAGAAGAAAAAAAGCCGTTGCAAAAGAGAATAAGATGAAAGTGACAGCACCTTGAACTTGAAATGTTCGATCAAACATAAATTTAACAATCACTTTTTTGGCTTTAGTTTTTCTTCTCCCAGTGGGTACGAAACAGCGAGCCAATGTACAAGAAAAGCATAGCTCGTGGATATTTGTGCTTTCGTTAATACAGGCTTTAGAACTATTTTACATTGCAATACTTTCTTGAGCTTTTTCTCGTGATTTTAGTTTCTGTGTACAACTTTTATGGACCACTGCAGTCTAAGGATGAAAAGCAATAAAATAAATAGTGTCAACCCTGAGAGCATGCACATTGTGCCACCTCAATGTTCTGGAGTTTTGTAATGTCAGACCCTGGCTGCGCGAACATGAATGCTTCCGTATAGCATCCAAATGCGATTGTACAACTATGATTGGGTGGAAGATGAACAAAGAGGGGAACACCGTGCGTGTGATTGGTTCACAGTCGATTCAATGCACTAGCGTTACAACCATCTAAATGCAGCCTATGCTTGGCCGAGGAATCCCGAAGGCATGACAACTTAGCGATATTTAAATGGCTGGTCTGTCATGCATCATATCTGCATGTGTACGTATGCTTACAATTTATCTAAGTTAAGTGAAACTACGATAGCCATTGTTGACAAAAACCCTGATTCTATCTTTTTTTTTTCATTTTGACGACTTTTAACAAAACCCAGAGTGAAGCTTTTTTACATTGTATATAATTACAACAATTTGGAATTAAATAACCTCCCCTTTGTTTATTAAATTGCTTCCTACCTTTGTCACTCGCGACTTCCGTGACACGATCGAAATCCGACGACAGATGTCCTGCCGTCTTCGCTCGATAAATTAATTTCTCACCGCTCGCTCCGCCGGACCAAGTTCCGAAGCAGGAATTCGCTTACCCTACTTTCGCTAATGAATGGTTAAAAGACCGGCGTCGCCGCCTGAGCGTTCTGCCGGGGCAGCTGCAGTCGTGACCGCCGCACGCGATCCCGTATAGTATACTACACACTCCTGCCGCGAGACTTTATCACGCCACAAATCCATGACCGACACGACCACGCCAAGCAGAGCTCAACACAGAACGAATACATTATCGTCCCTCACAACGGGAGCACAAGCTTCCTTTTCTTCTTTTTTTTTTTTTTTTTCTCTTCCGAGGAGGAGTAACTTACCCCTGGTCATCACCAGCGAGCTCGAGATGGCTATCTTCAACCGGGGAGCCTTAGCCGGAGAACAAATTTACTTTTGGTAGACGGCGTCTTCGGAACAAGCACGTACACGCTCACAGCGCTGGATTGACGGGAACGGTTCGTAGAGGGTCCGCAGTGCTCCATCGTAAGGTGAAACGGAGAACACATATGCGAAGGAATAGTTACGAGGCCCACCAGAAGCTCCAGATGAGCGTTGGCTTCCTTTGGGACGCCTTGCAGAAGAAGAGGTCTGCGAGTTTGCCTTCGCGGCGGCAGTTCCTCCGCGTGCCAGATGTTGGGAATCTGATAAGGCCTTCCGTTAGGCAACGAGGCGATCGCGTGTGCTGCTCTCGTTACGGCGCTGGGGAGCCGCGAAATGTTTGGGTCCGTGCAGCTTTGTACGTGAGACACACGTGACGTACTTATGCGTATACATCTCGTCCTGTTAGCGTGTAGACGGGCGGTTGACGTATTGGCCGCTCCAAAACGTGGCGCCGGTGATGGGTCCCCCCCCCCATTTGTTCCCCAGACCCCCCGGTGATTTCTGCGTGGTGCAGATTGGAAGCTTCTTGCATATTTTTTTTTTTAGTTATTTTTGGGGTTCCTTGGTTTCGTTCGGTCGTTAAAAGTGGCGTTTCGTGGAGGGACGATTTCGCGTGTATTGCTTCGAAATCGGGTCATCTTGATAGGCGCTTGTTTGGAAGATCTGAATTTCACATCGCGCTTCCTTTTGTTTGGTTTGCAAATCTTGACGGGAACGTGTGACGCGTGGTCGCGTGGGGAACAAGACAATGGAATGAATGTGGCCGTGTGTTGCTAGCTTTCGGTCACTTTCTGTTAGAGGCTCTTTTTGTTTGCATATCTTGAATAGATATTTTGCGATCGGCAGAAAGGTTGTGCATTCATCAATAACTTTGAATATTTTATTTTCTCAGAAAACGCGTGTGGCGAGAGGTGGCATATTTCACTTTTTACAGATAAGAGATACTTATGTGTAAACGTCGTGTACTTTCAACAGGTTTGGTTTAGTGAACTCACGCCCCGAGATTAGAAGCACGTGCAGTGTCGAGGTGCACAGTAGGGGGTATTCACTGGACGTCATATTTGACGTCCATGTTTAAAGAGCATACTCAAAACGAGCTCACATTAATAGCCTACTAAGGCCGGGAATTTCGATAGTGCGAAATGCACGTTGCCAACGAACTCCGGAAGCTCGCCGTCAGCACGCGTTCAGCAGCCGAGCACACAGCTATGGCCACCAGTGAATACACCCTATAGATCGATCTCACTAAGCGTTCCACGAATGCGTGACGCCGCCATAACTGTAGCTTAATGGAGGCAGATTTCAGTGAATAAGACCGCTCGTGTCGTCTCGTGCGCTGCTTGCTCAGGCCCACGGCGGGGCTGGCGCGCATGTAGAAAAACTACGGTTCCCACGATGCATATCCGGAAGTGGTGGCACAACAACTGGTTGGTGAGATCGGTCTATTACATCCTCCGTGCGTTCCAGTAGATTTGTATACATCATAGACTGGACTTGGGCATTCATAAAGGTAACAGGTGTAATGAACGACTCACACGTTTAAATATGTTCTTGACGTATGATTCCATAAGTTGCAGTTATTATCATTTTTGTATGTTTCGAAATGCAGATGCCATCTTCGCGAGTATGACACCTATTGCCCTTTTCGAAGTGGTCGGGTTGTGAATTTCTTCTGACGTTTAGTCGGCTCTGATGAATGTTTGTATCAATGCTTAGGGAAAACAACATACAGTTGGTTTCTTAGCTGATTCGTTCACAAAGAGATTTTAGCACAAACAGACCCACTGGGTGTTGTGTATAAGGCTCCATATTATTTTATATATATAAAAAATATTTTGTTATTGATACCTTGCAAGGTTCTTGCAGTACGTTCGTTTAGTTCGATGAGATTTGCCATAAGAATAGTATACTTATTGCTAAATTACCGAAGCATCGCTTGGAATGTAAGTATACGCGCCGCACGCGCTCGCCTTCGCCGTATACAGTAAACGATTCCAAGTAAAGGACCAAAATAAGGCGTTGACGAACGCGCGTACAAGGTGCCATTTGTTCTAGGCTTTTGCTTCAGAAGAGTTACCTCTGTAGACGCCAGCATGTGCAGAGCATTGAACTACACTCTTAACATGCTCGTTGGTCCCTGGGTAACTTAGCAAAAGGGCGATAGTTAGAAAGTAAGAGAGTAGAAAAAGCGCACTCAGCAACGACATACTCCTGCAGTCTTCGGTAGAAAAAAGCTAGCCTTGCTCCATGTGTCATATGACTATAAACTATAAATCATCACATCATCCACATGGTTCGTCCAGGGTAACCATTCCTGACATGTTTAATTGTGCTTTGTATATAAGTTACAGCACTCACAATCGGAGAGAGAACTCACATAATCGTTTTTTCGAATAATAACTTGACTCAAATATCCACTAAAAAAAGAAAAATCTACACTATATATTGTTCCATGAGTTGACAAATTCTATTACAATGAAGACAAACACTATCGACGCATACATATTCAGCCCCGTAAATCATGTTTGTGTGCCGAAATAAGCGTTGCATTGAAAATAAAAAAATAAAACATAGAATATTGATGAAAACTTTAAAGCTAAGAGTAGAAAATATGCTTATGGTAAGGCGCTTTTGCATACAGAGTCTGAACTTTCTTTTGGAGAGTGAACGTGCCTGAAACTTCCAATAAGCTGAAAAAAAAAAAACTTTGCTTTTTTATTGTACCGATGACTGAAATAATTTTTAGATGATATGTGACTACTCTACGTATATTGATTACTGACGGAAGCTATCTTGGGTTCACCGCCAACGAAAGAACGCGCAGTTTGCTGACAGATGAACAGCGAAGGCGACTTCTGAAATTAACAAACGTCTACTTTTAGGGATGTGCGCGTGTCAGGAGTCGAATTTCTTCCGCTACCCCTAACCAAAAACAGGTTTGTCGCGGTCGGGTTCTAAGCTTGACGCGCGAAAGGCGAGTATTAGCGAGGTTGGCTTTCTCGAAGAAAGAGCTTCCCACCTGCGACTTTGTCTCGAATTGAAAAGAGAAATACCTAAAAGTCAACTAACCTCTTGCTAGACGAGAAAACGTCAGGAAATAGTGGAAGGGTTATGATTGGTTAGCGCGGAGCGGTGAAAAGCAGCTGTTTTTCAGACGTCGTCCGCCCTGTCCCGGCGCGTGGTTTATGTTCTCTTCCTTATTTTTCTATGTGTTCGGGAGGGCGGGGGGGGGGGGGGGGGGGGGGGGCGCCTAGTTATATAGTAAGCGTGTCGGACGCTTCTCAAATGCTTGACGTGAGCGGATGATTGCCTGTCAATCAAATAGACTGGTCTCGTGGGTCTGAAACCGAGAAGCAGAATTGTTTGCGGCGTAATAGTTTCTTTTTTTTTTTTTTTTTCTGAACGTCAGAAGTAGTGTATTCCGAAGCTTGGCGAGAATTGATTTCGCACTTTGGCATTTGTGTTTATATGAAGGGTTGAGTTACACAAAGACGTCAAATGTGATTGCCATTCTTGATTGATACGCAATATCAGTTTACTATTTGCGGAACCATTAGAAAAAAAGATTTATCCTAGTGCACTCTGCGCCTTATTTATAGGGTATTCCGCTAAATCGACGACGTACAAATTAATTTGTGCACTCCCTATTTACAACTCTGCGCCCTAAGGATAAAAATATGCGACAAGAACGCTTAAAATATGCAAGCAAGCAATCAACCTAGCCGTAAGACTGAGAAGAAATTGAATTCACAGGGACAATACACCGCCTACAAAAAAAACTTGGGGGGACAGATTAAGGAAACCAGGTCCGCGGACCAGAGAAATGTGCGCATCACGTGACCTCGACGTCATTACGGAGAAATCCGCAGGTTCGCTGTTAGTCCGCGGATCGGATCGGGCTCTAAATCCCGAGTTACCGTGGACCGAATTGAGGACTGCGAGTCCGAGCTCATAGCTCGGATGCTGCTTTCGCAGCACGTGCTACCAAACAACATGAGCACCTCTTAATGTTGTGACCTTGCGGACAAATCTTTTGCTGCACTAAGTTAAAAAAGAATCACCAGGCTGCGCACGTCACACTGGATTTAGCGTCTGGCAAATCTGTCAGTGTAGAAGACAAAGCTGAAGTGCCCTAGCGACAAAACGGCGTTCTTTACCCGTGGAAGAATTTCTTCAACTGCAGTGTCTTAGATACAATCAGTACCGAAATAACGATATAAAATGCCAACTCTGACCTCAGCGACGAAATGCAGTGGCTGCTTCTGCCAGTATGGGCCTTACATGGCAGTTGATTTTATTGAACGCTGACCGGCTGATTCATGTTAACCGCGCTGTTCTATTTTCCCGGTTATATTTGTCTTATAATTAAAAAAAAAAACGTTTTTTTTTTTTAAGAAAAAGAAAAAGCGACGGATCTTGTGCGAAACAAAGCTGCCGATGTCAAGCAGAGTTATAGCTTTGCGCAGCACCGCTGGCTCATGAAGTAGCGGTGCAGAGCCAGCAGCACCACAACTGATGTCGCATGACTTTGTTTTTTAAGTGGTGCAAATAAATGTATACAGTCTTTTTATTTGATAGAAACGTTTAACACAAAATATAATGAACTTTCTTTTTATTATTAGAGTAAAGAAATGATAATCAGAACGTTTAACACGAATTTAAGCAGGAGAGAATGAACTATAAAGTCTTATCGGCGCCGACATCCCAATGGCCGCGTTCTGCTACGATAGTTTCTAAACACCTCCCCCAATATTTCGCATTACTAAGTGCTTCGCTGGCGCTGGCCATCGGCGGCAATGCGGTGAATGCTGCGATCTTTAGCTCTATTGGGGCGAACCCCCACCAGTTAACTGAGGTAGGCCAGCTCAGCTCAACTCAATGACCGTTAGCGGCTCAATGACAGTTGGCGCCGCCGTGAAACTCCGGCCGATCGTGATTTAGTCAACTGTCCTTGGCTCAATAGCAGTTCACAGCGTTCGTGTAACTAGGGTATTCATATAGACAAACGATGAAAGTAGTACGTAGAAAAAAAAAAAGAGGACGACTTGTGCATCCAATTGTCGCGCTAATAGTTTCGCGAAGTTGGTTCCTTCCGAGTAGCCGAGTTCGCGGACCTGGTGCGGACCTCACCGGACCAGGAAAAAGCGACAATTGAACGGGCTTAAAATCTTGATAACCGTGGTACGAGTACGACAAGTCCGCGGCCCTGTTTTATGACGTTTGTCCACGTGACACACACAGTTTTGCATGTTTTTTTTTTTTTTCGCCTGGAACATGGCGGATTTTGAACCGCAAAAAAGGCGACGTCACCAGGTGCGGATCTAGAACTCCGTATTTTTTTTTTTTTTTGGGGGGGGGGGGCGGAAAATTTGTAACGATGCTTTTCTCCCATTCTTTCGTGTGCACCGGGGGGTCCATTCATGCCAAATTGCCCTCCGAGAAGGGGGGAGGGAGGGGGGTCAACTTGGTTTGGGGGGGGGGGGGGAGGCCGTCCCCCCCCCCCCCCCCCCCTCCCTTGGATCCGCTACTGGACGTCACCGATCTCGTGGGAACGTGTCTGGGGACATGTCGGCAGTGTGAGTAAAGGTGCCCTGAGTAGGTGTTTGAGATATGCCTAAATATGGCGATAACTCACTCTGCAGCTGCCTATAACCATCCTAGAAATCTCTAAATCATAAAGATACGCGGCAGAGTTCCCTATTAAAAAGGCAACCCAAGATCGCAACACACCGATTTCAACTCCGGCGATGGGAGGAGCATGTTCGAAACCAGGACCACTGTCAGCCAATTGTAAGCGAAGTATCCTCACGCCTCTGACCGGTTGAACCGCGGAGGGGTATCTCGAATGCGCGGAGGTTGTTACCCATACAGCCCGAACTACAATTCTACCCAGCAAGCGCGCGCTCGAGCTCTCGAGAGCTAACGACTAAACATATCGCTCCCGCAAATAAAGGAACAAAAAACAATCAAACAGAGTGTGCTGTTTTTGAGACAATTATGACAGTATTATGTTCCGCCTCCGCAAAAACTTATTTTTCGACTACTCTTACTTTCTTCTATCATCTGCAAAAGCATAACCTTTTGTAATAACAGTGTTTGCAATCTCAACGAAATGTCGCGTTTTCATTGGTCACATCACCTCACATGTTGTCCTGGCTACCGAAACAATGCTCGCCCATCGCCGGAGATAACCTCGGTGTGTTCGATCTTTGACTGCTTGTTTAATAGAAAAATGGGCCGCGCATCGTCTAGATCAATAGATTTCTAGGATGCTCAGAGCCTGCAGAGTGAGCATAGGAACGTTTGCATGTTCACACGGGGCAAGAAACGAATGAAAATGGCAGATACGATGAGGTTTCTATGCACGATGTACACGAGAACGCAAAGAAATGTTTTAACAGTTATGTACAGGGTGTCACAAAAGAAAATTTACACGCTCTTTTTTACCGCAAAACTAAACTAGGCATCTCCGAACGCTCATTCTCCGCCCAAAGGTAGAGCTAGAGGTCACAACCAGATGCCAGAGTTTCAGCCCGATCTGATAACTGAATCAAAAGTTATAAGTTATTTTCTGAAACTTTTAATGGGAAAATGGAGCCCATTTTCGCCCGTTTTCGGTTTCTGGTGCCATAGAGCCCCATGTGTTCGAAAACTCCGTCGGCCGCCATTTTCCCATTGAAATTTTCAGAAAATCACTTTTAACTTTTGATTAAGTTATCGGGTGGGGCTGAAACTTTGGCATCTGGTTGTGACCTCTAGCGCTACCTTTGGGCGAAGAATGAGCGTTCGGCGATGCCTAGTTTATTTTTGCGGTAAAAAAGACCGTGTAAATTTTGTGACACCCTGTAGACATGAAGCAGGGAACTACGAATAATAACACTCGTGATAACATTGTAAAATAAATAACATGCCGAGAGAACCTGCGTTTTGATGAAGTTCTCCAGGCCTGTACGAATAGGGGATTTTGAATTTGAAGCGAATTCGAAGCGAATATTGGTTTCGGCAGAATATTTTCGAATGGAATATCAAATAGTTTCTCCAAGCTTTTCAGTACTGCGCCATGCATAAACAAAAACCCATCTGAACTCGTAAAGGTTGTTCCCAAGCTCTCACTTCTTCATATCTCAACTAAGTTAATTTTAGCCTGGCTATATTTACGGACTGTGACTTAACGAAGTTCATTGACTACATGGGAATGACAAGTAAACAATGCATTTGACATAAAATTAAACATATACAGATGCCCAGCTACGCCTCATCGAGAAGATTTCTAAATTTTCTTGTTATTTGCGAATATTCTTTATAAAATCTAGAATTTGAGAAAATAAAAAAAAAAGCTAATCATGAATAATGAAAGTAAGCTGTCAGGACATCTCTGCCTAACATATACTCTTACATAATTGCCACAGTTTAATTTCGAAAATTTTACTATAGTGTAGATATCAACGTTCACAAAGTTTCCATTTTTTACGCACACCACACGCGCGTGTGCACCATATTTGTATTTTTTGAAGTGTTGATCACGGCAGATTAGCTCCGTTGAGCGCGCTTCTTACCGAGCACCGGTACACTGCGGAGAAGCAACACCCGAGAAAGCGAGCTTTGCGGGTGTTGCTTCTCTGCAGTGCACCGGAGCTCGGTAAGAACTACGCTCAACGGGGCTAACCTGCCGCGGTCAACTCTGCGAAAAATACGAACATCAGAGTTCATCTCGAAACGACTATCGGATAGCGTATTATTCGAAACTATTTTTCGAAAATTAAAATATTAGCACCAGTTGACAGTTTTATCTCGTTCTTTCTGATATCTTGGTTTCCTCTTTTGGTGCGTCTCGAAGCGCCGGTATTTGTCAGCGCTTGTTATTCGCGTTAGTAGCAGCGGGCCGCTGGCCGGGCGTCACTGAAAAGACCGGAGCCATCCGGGGGTCGGCCGGAACACCTCCACGGGCCGGATCTGGCCCGCGGGCCGAGATTCACAGACCTCTGATGTAGATAATCGCGTGAAGCAAAAATAATATTTTCCTGGTTGGTGATTGGTGTGGTGAGTCGATTATCATGTGATATATTAGATCCAACTAAGAGAGCATAAATATATTTATTTTTATTATCCAATATTTTTTGGATGATAAAGCAAGCAGGTTGCATGCGCGGCGGCATCGTAGAAGATAGGAATTTCTTAAGGTTACTCATCTCAGTTTTAACAGCTCTAGAATTTATTGAAAATAATAAGATTTCGACGTTGCTGTGTTGTGGTACCGTTTGATGTACACGTTTGTTTCCGCTTTAAAATACTCGTTAAAACATATCGACATCGCTTGTGACCAAAACATTTAGTGATACGGATGGATAAGCACTCTAAAAAAGCCCATGCGTCTGCCTTCCCGCACAACACTCGGAGAGCCAGTCACCGCAACTTACGAAGGCAGCTGAGCGAATGATGATGCCGAAACATATGTTTAGACCAAAAAAACACAGTCTGAGTTGTGACCATACATGTACGTAACGCGTTACAAGTAACGAGTTACTTGTACCTAGTTACTATTTGCGGTAACGAGTAACGTATTTAGTTACTTTTTTAGAAAAGGAACGAGTAACGGTATTTAGTTACTTTGAAGGCCAAGTAACGAGTAACGGTATCTCGTTACTTTTGAGGAGTAACGTGTACAACACCGCCTAAACGGCCTTGTTTTTATTCTAACCTGAGTATGCGTCTATTGTGACAAAGGCAGATGGGCAACCCGAAAAACAACTAACCAGTATGACAGTATAGCAACGTATATCGCTGAACAAGTCAGTCGAACGGTTCGACTGACGTGTCCAGCTATAAACGTTGCTGTACTGAACTCTACAGCTGGGAATGTCCTTCACCCAGCGAGCACAATCAGGTTCGTTGGTTGAACCTTCTAGAAACGGGTAAGGACCGAATGTAAACCCGGAGGTTGCAAACACGGGGAGGCACATAACCCATTACCCGCTGTCCTCAATGAAGGCGCAGTTCTCGAAGATTCACCAGCTCTTCCTGAAGCACAACACTGCCGTTCCTTCGAGCGCGTCGGTAGAACGACTCTTCAGCGTCGTCGGAGATGTATTTTCAAGGAAACGGGGAAACATAACTGATGAAAACTTCTACAGGCAGCTGCTGCTGAAGGGCAATGACTACTAAAAAGAAAACAATAAACCATGAAACAAAAACAGCTGTGTATTTGGTCGTCAAAGTAACGTGGAAAGTAACTCGTTACTTTTGAGGTAACTCACGCGTTCCCTTTGAGAATCGGTAACTAGTAACGTATTTAGTTACTTTTTGAGCGAGTAACGAGTAACGGTATTTAGTTACTTTTTTTGGGTAACGTGTACATGTCTGGTTGTGACATTAAGCGATGCAAAACGTCACACTTGCATTGCTTAATATCACAACTCAGACTGTATTTTTGGTCTAAACATATGTTTCGGCATCGTCATTCGCTGAGCTGCCTCCGTAAGTTGCGGTGATTGGCTCTCATAGTGGTGTGCAGGAAAGTAGACGCACGTTTTTTTTTTTTTTTTTTTCAAAGGGAAGTTGACGTAGCACGTTGACGGTCAGCTGGAAACCGGAATGCCTCATGCCTAGAGCTAAGCAGCACCTTTTTTTTTGGTTTTAGGCGACGATCTTAAGCAGCTGGATTCAAGTTCACTCCCCACGGCCGCAGCCCTTTTGCGTTGCGCAGAAGCGCCTAGCACAAGGAGGAGAGGAAACAACATCGCCCCGCCGCCCCGTCATCGACAGTTCGGCACGTGGAAGTTCGGCAAGCCACAGCAGGCCACGGCGCAAGTGCTAAGGTTATCCGCTGCGTCATCGACAGCCTGGTCTCGTCGCCTCTACAGAGCCGCCAAGCGCGGAGCGGCGCGTCGCAGATAAGCGGAATGCCCGATGCCAAGAGCAAAGGAGCACATTTTTAGGTTTTAGGTAAGCTTGGGTGAGTTTGACCCTCTACTTTACGTGTGAGTCGACGGGGTTTGCATTTCGCTGGTCTGCCCTTGTGTTTGTAGCTTGACTCAACTGTGACATGGCCGGAGCAACAAATGTATTGCATGTATGCAATCTTTACCAGCCTAGGCATTAATCTAAAGTGCTCACAATGCGGCAACGAATACCATACTGGGAAGTGCTCCGCCATTACGAAATAGGCTCTGGTGGTAATGTCGGTAGAGAGCGTTAAAACTTGGCAATGTAACGCATGTAAACATCAAGCTACCCGTCGGTCTGACATGTCTGATGAGTAAGGCCGCCCTGAAGAAGCGGAGATGGCAATTTCGAGTGCCTCGCGTGATTTCAATCTGGACAAGTTGCTATGCACAAATGAAGATATCGTCAGGAGACTAACGAACATCCTGAACAGGATTCAAGGAGTTGAAAAATCTCACGAAATGCAAAGTAGTAAAGACGACGAAATCATGCCGAAGCTAGATGCGCACGGGAAAACGGTCGAAGCAACTAATGCATCGATGAACTTCCTGTCAGGAAAGTACGACGAACTCCTTAAAGGGGCACTGACACCCCAAATGTCGTTTTTTTTATTGTCTAAAACGATGCAAATTGTAGTCATAGACACGCAAAAAAGAAAATCCCGCAACGCGAAAAAACAATTCCCACGCGCGCGCCTTTTAGGGGTGTTAAGAATGGAACCTTCGGCAACCTTTTCCGAGTTTCAACGCTGCGGAAACGAGTCCCGAAACGAGTCCCGACGTGTCAGGACTGCCGGCCACCTGTCGAAGCCTGCCCAAAACGTGTCTCAACGCGTCCGTGACGTCAACGGGACGTGTGTGTGTGTGCGTGTGGGTTCGTGCGCTCCGGAAGGGGAGAGAGGCCTGGCCTAACTGCGGAGAACCATGGCTATGACTCATTTCTGGCTACGACGCGGCGGACTTTTCTGCTACGCACTCGGCGGTCGCACCTGCTGCCCTGGCGGAGACTGAGGGAGAAAACGGACCCTATATAAGGCGGGGCGTGAGACGGCTGCTCTTGTAGGGCAAAAAAGAAAAAAATTGGAAAAAAAATATGAAAAAAAAAATTATGAAAAAAAAAAGAGTAGGGGGTTCTGAGATGCCATCCCATCTGTCTGCTTAAAAAAATAAAAAGAAGAAAACCACACATTCTCCTTCTGCCATGAATGAAAAGGACCGAAAAGCTCGGCATGCCGCGCCTCAGCGTCTACGTAGACAGCAAGCTGCTCCGGAGACCAGGGCGCGAGAAGCTGCTGCACAGCGTCAAAAACGCCAAGCGGACCCGGAGTTGAGAGCTCGGGAAGCGGTGGCAAAGCGTCAACGCCGACAGCAAGCAGCAATACCTATGACCAAAATCAGTATAATCAGCACCACCCGAGCTTCGCCCCAATCAACATCATTCACCACGTGGATATGCGGTCATTTTTTATTTTTGGCGTTCTTCTCTCCCGCTCCTCACCTCCTCGCTTCTTTTGATTTGTGACGTCAAATATTATGAAATTGAGAAGATCTGAAAGCGACATTTCTGTAACATTTAATAACGACATCCGTAAAACATTTTTTTTTTAACGCAGTTGCGAACGCATTTCGGCCCGTCTTTTTGAAATACCGGAAATCAGAGTCCGGTCTGATGTCGCCTCCTGGATTTTTATCCTCACTCGGAAAACATGGCGGCACTCGACACATGTAGCAGAGGATGATCGGTGAGCCTGGGAATCGGACGAAGTGGTCTTTTTTAGGTGCCGGGATGACCTCTCAGACTTCGAAAAGGAAATCGTAAAACGGTCAAAACAACTGGGTTTGGTATTTGTGTATCGTAGTTTCGGTTGTGACTCCGCCGATGCAGCCTTTCACGCAGAACCGGCGAGACGTGGCCCCTCACGTCGCTCACAAAAGTTCATTGCGCGTTCTCTTCGACCTCGCACAGTTTCAAAGAATTTGAGATCGCTGAAAGGGCCCTAAAAGTACTTGAAACTCGAAAGTCAAGCGTTGTCTGCTCGCAGCGATAGGCGGCACGGCACGCACGGCGGAAATCGATTGTTGGCGATAGGCGGCACGGCACGCCGGCGAACATGACACTTCGACAACTTCGGGTCACGGCGGCAAGGGTGGTTCGGAGAGCGGAGGCGTGAAAAAAACTCGACTCGCAGGACGGCTCAATATTTGACGTCACTGCACTGGCGCGGATCGCGCGGGAACTTCAAATTTGGCATTTGGAAATTGTTTTTTTTTTTACTTCACAAATACTGAATTACTAATTATTATTATTTTTTAATTTTGAGGGTAATGTTTAGGCATCGTTTTCAATCGTTTCGGATAATAAACAAAGTATGATTTTGACGTGTCAGTGTCCCTTTAAGCGACTGGACGGGCAGAGCGCAACAATAGAGCACTTTCGAAAATCACGTGCCGGTTATTAAAAGATTGGAACCACAGCAAAATGGCGGAACAACTGCATTGAGGAACGTGGAAGTCATTCCATAAGTTAGCAAATGTCGGAGCGCGGCCAACACTACGAGTCGTTATTCCAATCAAACAGCGTCGAAAGTTCAACGTACCTGCGCTCATCACATTGTTTTTGCGGGTGTGTTTCTTGGAGTGCGCCGTGACGTAGAGGTTTTAGTCCACCATTGTGCAGGGATTCTACAGCTGCCAAAAGATGGCAGCATTTCGAAAAAGGGTCTATTAAAGAGCTAACAAAGAGGACGGGTGAACTGGAACCTAGAGTAGCCAAGCAGGACCGGCAAATTAGGGGTCTAAAGACAGCGATGGACCGCGCAGAGCAATACTCCCGCCGTAAAAACATTAATATTCATGGTATCGCCCAGCGACCAAACGAGAATGTTTTAGAAGTTGTACAGAACTTAGCTGATAAACTCGATCTGCCGCAACTTGCCCCTGACGACGTTGAGGCTACTCACCGCCTTAGGACGAGGGTAAGGGAGCTGGTGACGAAGCGCGTGACCTTGGGAAATGAGACGATTTACATCAACGAAAACCTATCAAAAACACTAAGAAATCTGCTGTGATCTACTAGGGAATGCGCGAAAACAAAGTCATACAAGTTTGTGTGGGTGCGAAATGGCAAAATCTTGATGAGACATAAAGATGGCTCCGGTGCTCTTCGCATCGAGTGCGAAAGAGACTTAGCTAAGCTATCGTAGAAATGGAGAGCACATTCGTCACCATTCAAAAAACGATTGTGGCGACCTAAAGTTCAGGATGATGCACGTGAACGCTCAAAGTTTGCGTAAGCACTGGGACGAATGATTAATTTTGTTGTCCGGGAAACTGTCGTCCCTGGACGTACTGATATGGACATTGCAGAGGAAGCATGTTTGTAATATAGTTTGATTGGTTTTCATTCGCATTGTCTCTGTAGGGAAGGAAAAAAAGGGGAGGTTCGATGATGTTTGTAAATGATAGTTGTTTATCGGAAAGAATTAACGTTTCTCTTGATCATGCACAACTTTGCGCAATTTCTGTTCACAAAACATCTATTTCTTACATTGTATGCGAAGTTTTTCGGCCGCCTAATTCTAATATAAAATGTTCTATGATAAATTCGCGACATTACTGCGGCAATTCGATAACAACCAGCACATTATATTGGCAAGCGACTTTTACATAGATGTCTTAAACGAGGCTAAATATGGAGTTTCCAACTACTGAGACATACTTTCGTCTTTCGGGCTAGAGAATGTGATCCGATATCATAAAAGAGAAGAATGTTAGGGCAGTACAGTCACTAAGTCATGCATAGACCAAATAGTGACAAGGATTAGTAACACAGCATTAGTGCCGGCTGTAATTAAACAGAAGGTAGCAGATCATTATTTAACATCACTTGCAATATTGATTGAAAGCTCTAGAAATGAAATGCCAAACCAGAATATATTTAGAACTGTTTTGGATAATAAAAAAACAGGCCGTCTTAGCAGTGTGAATGAATGTAATTTTTTAGGAGTTTACGACAATGTTACCGCTTACAAGTTACTCGCAGATAAATTAAAAATATAAAATTGAAGCAAAGAAAACAAGAAAATATCTAGATTAACGAAGAATTGCTGGCTTTATGCCACGTGAAGGACAACGTATGGCAAAAATGCAAAGCAAACCTGAGTGATACCACTTTAAGAAGAGAATTTCGCGTGCTAAGAAATAAACTTGTTACAGCCACCATTAGATCAGCCAAGAAAAATCAATATACAACCAAATTTAGTTCTGCAAAAAATTCAAGAAAAACATGGAACCTTGTGAATGAGTTGACATTCAGAAAAAGAAAAAATAACATTGACGATGCAATAAGAAAGAACTTTCCAGAATTAGGTAATTATACGGAAATAGCCGAATCATTCAACCGCAGCGTCATTAGTACCGTAGAAGCCCCAAGGCAAAACAAATAGTGGTGCTTGTAAATGACGAACAGGTCGTCCGAATTGACTGTGCAAATTCGGCACATCTACTATAAATAAATGAGCATGATCTCTGTAATATTATTACTTCCATGCTAGTAACAAAAGTACCTGGAACGGGCCAACTTCGTATTAGGAATGTACGCTACAATTTTCGCAAAGCTAAAAATAGTCCTTCTCGTGATAGGTATTGGATGTTTGACGACGGAGAAAGTACTGGAAAGTTCAAAATTTTCAATGGTGAGGCCATTATACAAAAATGGCAGTAAGACGGAATTAGGAAACTATAGACCAATATCAATATTAACAACAATTGCTCACATTCTTGAAAAATGGGTTCAAATATGTATGATATAGTTGCTATTAAAGGTTTTCTTTATTAAACAATGGGAAGTATGGTTTCAGGCAACAAAGAAACACTATTTATTCACTTAAAAATCTCTCAGACCGTGTTAATGAACGCTTGAAAATAATAAAGTTTCCCTTGCCTTATTTTTTAATTTGTCAAAGGCATTTAATAGAATTGATCACGCACTCCTTCTATCTTGTTCGGAGTACAAAAAAAAAACAAAAAAAACAGGGAATTGATAGAATCATAATACATATTGTAAACAATATTTCGTACGGATCAGTATACGAAGACGTGAGCATCGAATAAAAAATGCACGAGCTTCAAATTTGTCATTTATTCAGTTTCACAAATATGTGATAATAAAAATATATTATTATAGTTGCACCTTTAAACAAGAGGTGAGAAAAAGAAACTTACCACGTAAAGAACGGTTCAAGGTTCATATGATACAAACCAAGTATGGAAAAACAAAATTAAAATGTCGCTACGTTCCTTCATTATTCAACACTTTGCCAGAGTCTTTGCTAAATTTAACATCCTTCCGTGCGGTAAAACGAAATGTAAGACAGTGGTGATTCATTCTCGCGCAATAAGCATTGTATAATTACCTAGCGCCTATTGTAGACTATTTATGTTGTGTTTTTATTTCTCCAGTGTTTAATTATGTCAGAGTTGTTCGTCGGCTGCCTGGTCCACATACAAGCATCTCTGCTCTCGTGGGCCAGCACGCTTTATTATGTATTTTTCATAAATAATAAAGGCATTACTATTATTAATATTAATATTATTATGTGGATTATACATATATATATATATATATATATATATATATATATATATATATATATATATATATATATATATATATATATATATATATGTGCGTGTGTGTGTGTGTGTGCGCGCGCGTGTGCGTGCGTGTTCGTGTGTGTGTGTGTCTGTGTAAAAATCAGCAGAGCTCGAGCCTTGACTGCGATCAGCTTTCTACGGAGTGCACTGACCTTTAATAGCGCCGGATTTTGAGATGAGGAAGCAGCAGCTTCCTCATCTTAAAATTACTGAATATCTGACAGTTTGTTGAACTCACTGTTCCTCATGCTGATGAAGCTGGAAGGTCCTCGCATCTTTCGCGAGTTACGCAGCGTCAGCGAGGACTTGTAGTCAGAACTATCGATACTGCGGTCACCCGTCTTGACCTGAGAATTTCACAATTCACGATCACACGCAGAAATGATTCAGGAGATAAAACGTTTCATAATATCTTTGTTTCTTGCCGACTCTAATGACTTCCTTTTGATTTCGAGTTTTTTATTGACTGTCACCCGAAAGCCCGCTTGGCGTTATGTCGAAATACTGTTTACGTCATGGTCATTTGAGAGATAGCAGACATTGTCTTCGGGACAATCATTCCCTCTTGTCATAGTCCGTTGATTTAAAAGTTACCAGCCATTTACTTGACGACCTGTTGAAAGTTTCGAGAGCTGCTTGATGTCGAGTTGTTTCGACTTATTGTCGTGACAGAAAAGCAATGTCTCAAAGTGAGAAACGTCCTTGACGGCCAGGAATTTTTGTTTTCGAGAATGAAGCCGACATGCCGAGTAGCGCACCATGTCGGCAACGGCGACGGCCGACACGCGAGGCATAGTAACACAGGAAGGAGTAGCTGCAGCACGTGCTTCTTGCCCGATGCAAGCGACGGGCCGTTTACGCTGATTTATAAGGCGCAGCCGGTTGGATGCGAAGAAGAGTGAACGCTATGCTGCTGGCAATGACATCTGGCAACTGGACTTTGCGTGGGGACCGGTCCGCTGACGGACGAATCAGCAAATAAAGGCGAGCAACATCAGGCCGATAAGGAGAAAACGCCACTTCCCGCCTTCGTTGGCTGAGACATCAAACTAGCAGTGTATGGCAACAACACCTCCAAGATCAGAAGGCCCTAGTGCGGATTTTTTTTCTTCATTTTAACGTAACCTAAAGAGGACGCGACTTTTTGTGCCGATCCCTGCCCCATGTCTGCCTTTTTAGATCAGGTAAATATTCAGCAGTACGCCATCTTTGTCCAGAAGGTGTTGATAAAAAGCAAAGCAATCATCCACGAAAAAAAAAAAAAATTGCCAAGATCGGGTAGTTGTTTTTTTATGCGTTATTTGCTCCGAAACGGCTTTTTCCTTCATAACTAAGATGTATATATATATATATATATATATATATATATATATATATATATATATATATATATATATATATATATATATATATATTTTTTTTTACATTGCGTTCAATCGTTAGACTCAAAACAGACCTTATTCTTCCGGGTGGCCTAACATTACTGCCTCAAGGATGGCGGCGCGCCATCATGCTTTTGGGACGCAACAGGAGGCCACTCAGAATGTGGTGCATCTCGGTCGCAGTGACGCATCAACTTACTCAAAGCGTTCCTCGTCAATCTGAGCGCCTCTGATGGTGCACTCGCATTCAGATACTCAAATTCGCGGACTTGCGCAAATCTCTTAAAAGAATTCCTCGTTTGGACTTTTTTTTTTTTTTTATACGAAATGTTTCTGGACGTCGTCAGGCTTATGTCACTTCTGACCCCTGCACCCCTGTACGTTAAAATCGGGAAGCTGCGCGTTTGGATAATGAACTACGAAATTTGCAAAAACGCATCCTTTTAGCTCCTTTAAAAAAAAAAAAAAAAAAACTTTTTGCTAGTTTGGAAGTAGGAGATTCAGCGAACGCTTTATGATTATATGTTGTGACCGTTAACAGACCTTGTCAAATGTGAGCGTGCGAGAAATTGATTTTTTTTTTTTTAACCAACGGTCACAGCGATTTTAAAAATCCTAGTGTGGACTTGGTTTGAAACTCGGACGAAGAGGCCGCCATTCTGAGGCTTGCAGCCTGGCATTGTCAAAAACGTGCCGATAGTCGGTGCCAAAAATGCATAAAAACATAACGTGAGTGCAAACATAACTACTGGTAGCACACAAGAAAATAAGCGTATGGCCTGCTACCAGTCCACCGTAGCTTGGTGGCTGAATGGACAGTCATGAAATAAATACTATTATGTAGGGCACCGGGAAGCGTGAAATAATTGGTTATATTATCAGGCCCTTTGCATTTAACACGATGAAATTGCGTTGCAATTCCTTCGTGTTAACATAGCAGGACAATGCATGCATTCACGCTGTTGATGTGGAACAGATATGAGTCCACAAAAACTACCTGTAAGATTGGAAGGTGCTTTTGCCGTAAGGGCTAGCACGTCAGCACCTTTCAATGTCTTTGCCGTGTTCCGATCTAAGGTAAAAAAAAAATCGCACTGCCGCTTTTTTTTTTTTTTTGATAAAACGTGACGTTTTTATCTTATGGCCAATAATAAACTTCCTTTTCGCGGTGGTTAATTTTTTTTTTTTTTTAAACCCATTATCACATGCACTTTCTGTAAATGCGGCGCGCTCTTCATAACTTATATTGATAGCAAAACGGTTAGGGGATGGAGCCGACATGTTCCCACGAATCAACCGCAAAAGTAAGGTAAACAACATTTTAAAAAAGCAGAGCAAAGGATAGTGGAGTTTGCGAGTAGCAGGAACTGCCTCGCAGACCCATTCGGCTGGCGAGGATCGCTCGGGGCTGAGAATCTTTCCCTCTTATTCCGGTTTCTACGTTATCTAACCGTTTCTCCTCCCAGCGTTCTACGAGCAGAGGGAGGATCTTCGCAACAGTTTCGTTCCGCTAACAGAAATCCAGAAATCACCGTTGGCTCATCCGCGCGCGCGCGTTAGACACCTGAAGGCGTCCGCGAAGCGTGACGAAGAGATTTCCTCTCCCGAGGCGGAGGGCGTGCGCGGGACGGAATCCCCCTCTTCAACCACCTGCTGCTCTTCGTAACGTCTGCTCCCGTAGACGGCGCTCGCGCCAGGGAGGGAGTTCGCCCGCCGCCGGATGAGCGGTGTGTTTTAGGTCTTCGAGTGAAAGTTGCGTACGTGTTTTCTCGCGTGCGAGGGAGAGAAGGACGGTGGTGGGGAATAGCGGGGTGCGAAAGAAGAAGCAGACGCCGGAATGATGGGGGAGGGATTAATTTTCGACGGCTTCTCGCGGCTGCCGCCTGTGTGCAACTTTGTTTTCGTACTTTGTTTCCCTACGTTCGTGCTCTATTTCCTCATGTCTTTGAGTTTTTGTTTCTTTGTGTTACGAGAGAAAATAAAAGTGTTTTGGTTCAGAACTGTTCTGACTTGATTTAGAGGTTGGTGGCCGGCTTTGCCTACTGGTCGTCTGTCTTGGGTTCAGTGAACCTTCCCGTTGCTTCGACGATTTGACTTGTGCGTAAGAAAGGAAGAAAGTGAGGTAAGGGCAGAGAGCAAAAGTGAAACTCTCGCCGGAGTGCGTAGACAAAGGCGCGTGGTTTGGCAGGGGAGACAGCTAGGTCCTCTTTGAAGGCGTGGAAGTCAAAGAGAGAAGGCCGCGCTTCCCACGAAGATTCCTACAAAATAGGCGCTTGGAGGGAAAATTCACAGAAACAGGCTAAGGGTAAGTTAAAAACAACAACAAAATGCAAAGAAGTTGGATAACATGTACTATAAAAAGTAACTTCTTTTGAGGAATGAATTCTTCATTCTATTTTCTTTGCGGATAGTTGGTTTATTGCGCGAAGAAATGGGTTCTCTCAAGCATGACTGGAAGGAAGTAATCTGTCACTTGTGGTTGGATTTGCGATAGGAAAAAGAAAAAAAAAAAAAAACTACGCTAATATACATAAACTCTCGAACATCTCTTGGATTTTTACAGAGTCCACACAATCGAAACGAGCGCAATAAATACGTGCCTGCAAGCAATAACTTGAAATTGTAGTCCCGATGAACACGGAAGGGCACCACGAGAGCGCACGACAAAAGAGCGCAGACGGGAGAGCGCAGACGGGAGAGCGCGCGACAGCAGAGCGCCGTGACACCAGAGCACACGACGGGAGAGCGTCGCGACACGAGAGCGCGTGCCATTAGAGCGCGCGTCACGAGAGCGCATGTGCGCGCCTTGGGAATGATCGATGTTGAAGTCTTTAAACACTAGTTTTCTCGGATAGCGCAGTTTTTTGCAGGTAAGTTAGTTGCCCAATATATTGTAAATTATATGCAACATACAGGGCGTTTTTTTTTTCTTTTATCAAAACGATATTTGCTTAAAGTAGGGCTTTGTGCTTTGTGGATGTTGTCTTCGATATCTGCTGTTCAAAGTTGGTGTACATTGGAGGAACCAATAGAGTCAAACCCGTTTATAACGAACAGCATGAAACGCTACGATCAGTTCGGTATAGCAAGTAGTTCGATATCGCAAAAAAACATTTACATACGAACTTCCACGATGCGTTCGTTGTAAGGCGAGAGCTTCTCTTTCTCTGTCATCTCTTCGCTTCCACCTTGTACCAAAGCGCTGCAAAGCTTTTTTTTTTTTTTTTTTTTGGCATGCGTGCTGAATTTTTTTTTTTAGCTTCTTTTCTCTTCTGAATCACTTCTCTTCGTAGGCAACCACTTTGGGATGAAGTTTTTTTTTGCGTGTGTGTGCTGCGTGCAGTGTTTTTTTTTAGCTTTCTCCCATTCTGAATCGCTTCTCTTTGTTAATTTTGTTCACGGCTTGAGCTTTTGGATGTTTCTTTCTTTCGTAGATTTTTTTTTGGGGGAAGGGACAGGATAGAAGACGATTGTTTGCACGTTTTTGGAAGCCTTTCCCCGGGGGGGGGGGGGGGGGGGGGGGGGGAGTTCGGTATAGCCAATATGTTGTTCTTTATAAAAAGCACTTTTTACATGAATTTTATTTAAATTTTCTGTGAGTACGATATTGACAATAATTCGCTGTACGTGGGTTCGTTACGGGTTTCTCTGTATACGGTAAAATATGTTGGGCAATGAACTAAAAGTCTCCAATTTCCTTTTTAATTTATGGCTGTATGGTTCATGTTGCAATTGCAAGTAACGCCGTCTAATAGCGTGGCTGGTAGGGGGTCCGGAACTGGGACCGGACATTTCATCGAACCCCGTTTTGTCGAACGCCGTTTCATCGAACGCCGTTTCATCGAACGCCGTTTCATCGAACGCCGTTTCATCGAACACCGTTTCATCGAAGCCGTTTCATCGAACGCCGTTTTATCGAACGCCGTCTTATCGAACGCCAGGGTGGCATTCCCGCTTCTTGAAGCTGGTCGGAGGTGCCCATCCCGGGTTCTGGAAGTTTTCGGCTTGCATCGCCGCAGAACATCAACTGACGGAACACAAGCTGGAGGCGATGCTGAGTTCTCAAGAGCCTCCTCGCCAGAAGAAGGCCATAGCGGCAAGAAATGAGAAGGTCCGCCTTTTTTATGAGAACCGACGGAGCATGGCTGTGGGGGACATTTTGAGAGCAATTGCTCATCATTTGAAACGGTGAATGACTGTCGCACGAACACATGAACCCCCGAAAGTTTTCAAATAAAATTTGAAGTGACGCACTTACTTTTGACTTCATTGAGTCTTAGAACCAAAAAGAAACAATGTTTCGTTGTAGTTTCATAGACAGCACCTCAGCTTTAGCTACTGCAAGCTTCGGGCAGTAAAAAAGTATCAATAGAAAGACATGAGAGGCTATAGGAGGCTCACATGGCTAAAGTTGTTGCGCCTGCGCAAAACCTAAGTCGCCTTCTGGCCTCCATGAGTTGGAGTGCGCTCTTACCGGGGGTGCGACTTTTCATTTACTTGTTACAATACCCTCAAGGCCGATCGGGTAATACAGAGGGGATGAACAGATAAGCTCAATATGCGAAACAAACATAAAAATCGGTACAAATATCCTCATGGGTTACTTGCATCAAAATAAATTGTAACAGCTACAAGTTTGGACATTTAAAAACCTGACGATGAAATGGGTGAATGACACGAAAATGCACCCGATCCGTGCATAAAAAAGCATCTTTCACACTTTTTATATAAAAGACATTCGATGAAACGGCCGTCAGCGATTCGATGAAACGGCGTTCGATGAAACGGCGTTCGATGAAACGGCGTTCGATGAAACGTCCATTTTTTCGATGAAACGGCGTTCGACAAAACGGTGTTCGATGAAATGTCCGGGAACCCTCCGGAACCCCCTACCAGCCACGCCGATGTTTTTTATTTTGCCATCCAAACTTACAGTATGGATGGCAAAATAACTCTTTTAAGGAATTTCGTAAAGTTATAATTTTGACCCGTATTACTAAATGTGTGATATGGTCTCATATTGCTGCAATTGAACTCACAAAGGCTCTATCCCTGCCTGAAAGGTAAGTTTGAGAAACACGAGAATAGCAACCATTACGAGTTTAGCGGGCCTTCAAAAGCCAACTGAAAAGCTTGCAGCCCATTTTGATCATCCGGGAAAAAATTCTAAATGGATAGAATAAAGTTGTTCTCTGACTAATACCCCTGTCAGACGGGAAAGTAAATGTCATTTTGATCGAATGTCATTCACCGCTCGGCGAATCAGCTCGTGATCCTGGTTCTTCACGTGATCCTGGTTCTTCATCGCTCACGCTCATTGGCCGAGCTGTAATGTCATTTTGCTTAAATGTCATTTAACGTGCCCGTCTGACAGGGGTATTAGACACGTCAGGTCACATGAAAACCATTCTCAAAATTTGGATGGACGTAAGCCCACTAAACTCAGCGGATGACGTCACTGCAGTGTCAGCTCGCAAAATTTGGCGGATGACATCGCTTTGGCGTCGATTTATTGTGGAGCTTTTTATGTCGCTTTTTATGTCGGTCTTTCCCTTGATAGCGAACCCCACAACGCGCGCGACGTTAAACTCGAAGTTTCAACCAGACTAGCCGAAAGCGGGTGCAGCTGGAAGCGAAGATACCCCATCTGAAACGATCCTATATCCTATCCCGATTATAGCTATTACCGCTCAAGGTTTTCTTCCATTGTCATGTGAACGGTGCTAATACTGCGTGCATCCCAGCTACCTTGTTTTGAATGAAACGCCCTTTTACGAGACTTGTAAAACGGCTCACATCCAAGACAAACAAACAAACAAACAAAAAACCTTGCCTCGATGACAGAAAAAAAAAAAAGAGAAAACTATAACGACATAACGCGTGTGCATCACCATTCACTGGCGATGCACCCAGAACGCTCCCTGAATGTTCAGTATTCTGTAGTCATAACTGCTGTCCAAGCTAAAATAATGATACAAAATATGTCCGATTTTAATGGAAGGATGTAAACTGTTTACAACTTACCCGACATAAGCGCCCACCGAACAGGGGCATCACGCCCGAAATCTGGTTATAAAACCGCAGCTTTAATTCGTACTCGCGACCCGTATATTTTTATGCTCGAAAGAAGAGCTGACCCAATAAAGAAATACCAAACTGCGAGCGTCCCAACGCTCTCCTAGTCCAAAATATTAAAGTTTACGCACGCTCCTAAAAGACGGGGACCATCTTAACTCCTGTCTGAACCCTTGTCTAAAAACCGAGCGAAATAAGCTCCGGAGAAAAAAAAAAAAATAAGGTCGACAAAATGCTCTCTTTTGTCTACCGTATCCGCCGCGTGCTGCATGCAGTCCGCCCGCTCGTTCGGTGCCTTTTGACAGCTCCCGCGCCACCTGGCGCCGTAAAAATTAATCCGCCTTTCGAGAGCTTTGCGGATCGGCCGCAAGATGGGGCGCCCGAAAGAGGACGCCTCTCACTCGCATGCCGGCGTGGTGCCCTTGCCTCTGCGCGCTGCTCTTCGATGTATTGTGCAAAAATCGTTTTTGTGAAGAAACTTTTCTTTTTTTTTCTTGTGGGGGAGGTTTTTTTTTTGCTTGCAGGGACGTGGTCGCTTTCGGAATCGTCGTAATGATGGCCATTAACCGGGGCGGTCTTTCTTGCCCGCGTCTCGTTTCTGCTCGCGGGTGAAAGAAGGGCATGTGCGGGGGATGAGGGAAAATCTAAAAGTGCCGCGTGAGAAGCGGCACCCCGAGTCGTAAAGCGATGTCCTGCGGCGAGTCCAGTGAGGGTCCGATCCACCGGCGGTCATTCGTGTGAATGTTGCGTGTCAGTGGAAGCGGCTTTTACCTGGTATCCCGCTGGGAGGATCCGTGCGGTTCTCCTTGCGGATAGGCGTACGTGCAAGACGCAGCGAGTTTGCTCGCTTATTTGACCCGGGGTCCTGGCGCTGTAAGCAAATATTTGTAGGGACGCGGAGATACGATAGTGATTGTGTGCCTAGATTTGAGAGTGTTTTCCAACTGCTCCATTGGGGTCGTGCTTTATGGGCCGCGTATGCACTAATGGTGCGAGGATAACAAAAGTGTCGACAAATACTTTTTTAGGACAATACAGTCTGCACCGCTCATTTGTATTAGATAGCACGTCCACAGAGCCAAATCCTTCCCTAGTTACCTGCTCATGTTTCGCGAACGAGTTCTTCTTAATTATTAATAGGCTGTACCTGCTTCATGAATCGGCAAAATACCTGCAAGCATGTATGAAAATACAAATATAAAATACTTCGACAAAATGTATTTAATTACAAAATGAATTACACTTTTTAGAAAAGCATTTAAATACAAGATAGAAACACAACGCCGGAACAGCAACTCGCTGTTCCGCGGAGAGGCTAACAGCTTCGTGATACTGAAAGATCAGGCTGCACCGCCAGGCAAGGCGGTTTACTGAACACAGCTTGGGCCCAAGCATAAGGTCCAGTAACATGCGTACTATATTTTTTTTGGGTCAGTGAAGTCTGACTCAGAATACATTTTTATTTATGTGCTCCAGTCTACAACAAGCGCAAAGTGTTGTGTTTATTGGAACTGCCGAATGTCTAAAATAGCACACTTTGTTCTGTTTATTAAAATAATTGAATACTTACTGCGAACTTTCCACCACCTTGGTCGGTGTTTATTCGTGCCTGTGGCGTATATCCGACAAAAAAGACTTTCTTCAACCCTCGTACGGTCCGTGGCTACTGCATCAAACTCGTATCTGGACCGCGAATGCCGCAATTTCCAAAAACAGTCGTCAAGTAAAGTAGAACACTGATCCAGAGGCACACACGTCTTCACGCATGCTGCACTCGCGAAACACATCCACGTGGCGTCGATTCTTGATCGGTATTCAAGCGTGCGAAGGCACAGAGTCGCAGCACTTCGGCCTACCAAGGGGAAGCATTGACCACGCCGTGAGACCGGCGAGAGCTTTCTCTACCAGTTGTGTCTTTTTCCTGCGGTGCTGCGCTTTCGTAAAATTTTCCACATGTTCTCAAAGGCAATTATCTCTGTTTACACATCGGAGATGACGACGAACGAGCAGAAAATACGTCTTCAGCATGCTGCCGCCCAGTCTCCGCAACCCTCCAAAAGGTCCAACCTCCTGTGTCGCAAGATGGCCGACCGGTGGCTGCACTTGCGTCGCAGCGACCAAGGGGGGATGAGCGATCCAGTATATTGTCATAAAGATCAGTGTTCCCGTGAAGTTAGGTCACCTGACATCGAATTTCCCGCTAACCTTGTGGGGAAATTTAATTAGCGTACAGGTCATGTGACGTAAATTTTTCCTTTTTATTTAGCGGGGAAACTGAATTAGTTTGTAGGTCCCGCTGCATCAAATTTCCCGCTAAATTTAGCAGGGAAACTGAATTAGTGTATAGCTCATGTGACGTCAATTTTCCGCTAAATTTAGCGGGGAAACTGCGCATTAGTAGGCCAGAAAGGACCACAAATTTAGGGGTCGGGGGGGGGGGGGAGGGGTAGGCTAAAGAATGCTTTCGTTTTAATAAGAAAAATGCGCACGCGTCCGAGAGAACGCATGCACGTCGTGCTGCTCACGCTCACGCAATTTCGCGCTACGCCGAGGTAGAGGGCTGCCGCCGATGCACCGAGATACCGGATTCGCAAGACAGCAGGAGCCGTTGTCTACTCGAAGGGTGTCTATGGCAATTGATGGCGACAGTCACAGTTCCCAGTTGAAAGCGGAAAACCCCGATACAGCGCGCGTCCAGTCGTTCCAACTACGCAAAAACAGTCGCCTCAAAGGACATCGGGTTTTCGCACAATACGATGCATTCCCAAGGCTATACTCTGTTGCAGGTTAAATGAGAGCAGGTCAAGTTCCTCCCCCCAATAACCTACACTCTTTCCACTTTAGCAAAACGAACGCTGGAGAGGAGGTTAGAGAGGAGGCGAGTCCACTCCCCTCCTTTCCAGGGTTCGCTCTGCTTTAAGTGGAAAGGAGGGAACGCTTTCTGGGAGGAGCTTGTCCCACTTAACCTTCAACAGGGTATACAGCAAGGTATCGATCATCCGTAAATGTCTTCAAGCTTTGCTCTGCCTAGCCGCCGGCTACCCTCCTCGCCGCGCAGATGCGCACGCATGCGCATAAGCCACCGATCTGCGCAGGAAGTTTCCGTCCGACGAAAGGCGGCGAGCCGGGCGGACAAGGATCGGCGGTCGCCCCCAACACGGGGCGGTCCGGCCGCCAAGTGCTTCCTTGATAACGAGCAGAGTGCGTTACTTAAATTGAAAACGCTCTTCATGGTTTCAGTTGCTCCACTCTCCTAGACCTAGATGCTTTAGGTAATGGTAGCATAAAACAGTAAGACTGAAACCACAACTTTCTCTTCGTTAATTTTCTCAAACTAACGACTCTATTTCGTGCGCCGCAACGTTGCAGAGGAACGTATACTTGGACGGACTCGCGTTGTTTTTAATCCCGCATGTTAAAGTGTCCGCCATCAGTTGACAGTTCTAGGAGCGGTAGCAGTACTTGGTGTAGACAATTTAACCATGAACGGTGTGAAATAATTTAAATATATTCGCTGTCGATTCCCCAAGAACAATTAAGTGTTCTGCCTCGGTAAACTCACTTTGTGTGCACGGCAGCCTCCTGTATTTGAGTGAGATAGTACTCATCTTTCTCGCAATGTGTTGACTTGCGCCACTTACTGAACGTTTACACTCGTGGTGCGGTATGACATTTACTTTTTGCCTGGAAAAACTGTTGCTTCCGCTCGGTAATTAGGTTCTTAATGTTCAGATTTAAGACAGTCAAAATGTTCTCTTCATACTTCTGTAATTAAGAAGACTCTATATTTGATGGCAGTAGCCAACCAAAGCGGTAGCGGTTGCGTACTTCAAATGTTTCTGTACGGTCTTACAATCTTAAGTCTTACAATTTAAGGGGCTTTCAAAGAGCCCCGTAAGGTTGTTCAAAAAACAAAAGCGCCAGTTTGTTGCAACTTGTATTTAGCAAGGACATCCAATGTTACGAGTACCTACATTTGCACAAGGTCAAATTAAGCTTTTTTTTTCTTCTTTTTAAGCTCCATTTGTTTTTGCCAAAAATAATAACATGATGAGATGCTGTCAACTGATATAGAAGCTCGTTGTATTTCCCTTGATCTCATGCGTGAATTGTTCTCATTTACTTTTTCGGGCATTGTGCTGTGGCTTGGACCATATGGAACGGATAGTTTCATCGTGCTCAAAGAATATTCGGATTTGGTTATCTCAGAAACCACGCAAAACAACAGTGCAGGAGGTCGATCATCAAGACGACTGGCTGAATAAACAGTTAAGACTTTTGAAAACTGCAGTGCTGTTCTTGCAGAACGTGCTAGGTCTATAGCGTTTCAAATAATTAACTTAACATCTCAATTATACCATACACGCGTGAGTGGACAGAAAAAATCCAGGACACACTGAACTGAGAACGAACCGAGACGCACCAGTCTGGGGCACGCCAGCCGCCACCACCCAGTTAGATATAGTGAAAGGCTCTGTAACGCCGTGTCCGGAAGCGGCTCACTATTTGCCGCACCAGTGAGGCCACGTGAATTCCACGATAAATGTTAGAGAGGGAGAGAATGAACAGCTGTGCTGCCCGTTATCTGTGTGACGTCATGGGCGAAAGTTACGCCAAACGAAGGCACGCGCTCGCGCAATAGCTCTGACAGCACTGAAGAAATTGAGCTAGCCTTCACTATGTCTCACAAAACAGTTGACGACGAGTAGGGAGGTGTCGTGTAAAGAATATTTGAAATTCCAGCAGGAAGTGTATGGCCGGGGTTTATTGACCCTGCAAGTTGAACTTGAACTTATCGGAACAGGGTTAGAAAAATAGCCTTCGTAGTAATTTGCTGGCACTTTTTTCTTCTTCTAATCTATTGAAGATGGCTGATTCCATTTGTCAAACTTCGGTGTACCCTGGCTTCGCCTCTCTCCTTTTTGTGAGCCATTATACCATTCGGGCGTGCCAAATACAACACGCCTCAGTTGCCCGGAAAAGGAATTGGGTTCACAGCGCGTTCCAGATTGACAGTCAGAAAGGGGGAAGTGCTGGTCAAACAAACCAACAAAACAGACCAACAAAACGCGAATCCTTTTAAACCGAGTAAATAGGAGAACGACTTTATATCCACAAAACAGGACTCCACCCGCGCTAAAAAGGAGTGGATGCGCCGAAAAATGCCTACAACTCTGAATTCAACCCCTTCGTTTGTCTGTTTTTTTTCTTGTGTGTGGTTTGTATGTATATAGTATATAGTACACCGCCTGTCACGGACAACACGCCAGGAACACGCTGACGGACAAAATGTCTGTCCAAATGCACGACTGCGCACGAAAAAAGAAAAAGAAAAAAAGAAAAGAGTGTCGTCCTATTGGCGGAAGAAGCGAAGTCCGCACGCACCATGACGGCAGCACCACCGATTTCTCGTATTTCTATTCACAGCTCATTGAAGGAACCTCTTCAAGCGTAAAAACTTCCCACCATTGTGAAGAGCAGCGAACGAACCTCTTTACTCGGTCTGTGTGTAGAATAGAGGGGAGAAGGGGGTGAAGCTAGACGCCTTTCACTTCTGTACGGGCGACTGCCTGGTTGGCACTATTTATTCTTGTCAGATATCGCTCCCTCCGCCTATTGTCAATAAAAGAACAGAGCGCCTGCCTCCGCCACCACCGCCGCCTCGCGGACGCTTCCAAACGCCGTATGCCCCCTTTTTCTTCTTCTTTCACAAGCGCGAGCGTGCCTCACACAACACCTCGGTGGCCGCGCGAATAAAAAGTCAGACGTCCCTTTCACCTTTTCTTGAGGTGCCGCGGTAGCAGACGACCACGACGCGCCGCAGCTTCTGCTAGTAAAAAGCTGGGAGCGAGAGTGCGCGCGCTCGTGACGACGACGACGATACAACCCCTTGCGGTGTAACTGCAAACTAAAGAGAGGCATGAAATGGACGTACCTTTCTTCGCGGTTTATACAGAGCTTTGGGTTCCGGAAGAACGCAACTTTGGGGACGGCTTTGTGCTGGCACGGTTACGTCAAGCCACAGGAATAATAACGCCTGCTGAAACCTTCATTGAGCGGAAAGTGGAAAGAAACGGCAAGAAAAACATTTTGAGCACTTTTTGGTTCCTTTTGGATAACCGTTTCTGTCTAGCTTCGGTGAAGACGTAATTTTTGAGAAGTGGTTCCTTTGTGATCGTTGCGTTATTGCGGGACATTACGAAATTGGCTACGACTTCAGCTGGTTCGGTGGCTACGTTTTACTGCTGGTGGTGTGAATGGGACGGCTTTGGAACCAGAAGGGTGGTCGTAAATATTTTATTGGCGGCCAAAGTGGCGTCTTTTGTTGAAACGCAAGGCCAAGTGTCAGTGCTCAAAAGATGCGCTACTCGGGAAGTGTGAAAGGATGCCTTGAGGAGTGCTCGACATCTCCAGGCTCTTTTTGAAGTGGCGTTTTTGCGTGTTCTGTTGCCCTTTTACTTTCTTGAAATGGCACCAGATTTGGATTTCTTCACTTTTCCTGTATTAAATCATTATTTATTATTTATTAAAATTAACATCACACATCACACTAGGACAAACCATACAAAAGACCAAACCATATAGCCGCCCACGAGAAAAAAAAAGTGCTTCAAATGGAAACAGGTGTTTCGTTTACAAATATTATTGGTACAAAAAAAAAAAAAAAGAAAAGAAAACCTCTTAAAATATTTTAATATAGTTTGTTATGTATTCCTTTTCAAGGTTTGGAGATCAATAGAAAACTTTGGACTCTCAAGTTATCCTCGCAACCTCGGCTATCCACAAAAGCGAGAGCGCAAGATCGATGGACCCCACCGATCCCTTGCTAAAACGGCGCAGTAAAGTCCTCTCCAATATCCCGGTGTTGTCCTCAAAGAAGCAGGGACGGTCATGAGTGGAGACGCAATAAGAAAACAGCCCAAATAAAAATTAAAGTGAGAAAGAAAAAAAAAAAAGGACGCAGAGCGATACTTGGCTATTATAAAATTGGTATAGCAAATTCCATTGACTCCTGGCTATTATCAACTCGGTTATAGCCAAATCCGTTTTACTTATCATTGTATCAACGAAATATTCCGACGTTTATGTTTTTTTCTGCCTGCCCTAGTGTGCACATGGCAAAGTTATGCTTACAATCACATCCGAAATGGAAAGTATACACCATGGCGACCATTCGACCCCGATGCACTAAACGAAAACGGTCAATGTCACCGGGCAAGCGGTCCGACGAATGGATTCGGGAGCAGAGTGGCGACGTCTCAAGTGCTGCGCTGCGCAATTTCCGATTTGAAAGTGAAATAGGGAACCGTCTGCGAACAAAGGAAGTGAAAGTTCGAGAGGAGATCAGCGTCAATCAAGTTCCTTTCGCGAGCCGCGGCGGGGCACCGACAGACCCACACCACTGCCCCCACTTCTTTGAATGGTCGGGACAGTGCATATATAGTGCCCTCGGTTTGTTCAGATGATCCGCTCCCATTTGGAAGGCCAGAACTTTCCCCGTCCCATTCAACGAGAAAGCTGCCAGGCTTCTCGCGTGGATACCGTTGAGTGTATCGTGGGATGTGCCAGCCCCAACACATGGTGTATCGTGCTTCCGAATTTGGAGAGATGTAGGTTTCAGAAAACGAAGTTTTGGTTTTTCCTTGATTAATTACTGGTCTTGAACTGTATGAAGGCATTGACGTGGGAGTTTTGGTGTGCGCTGCGCAACGCAGCCTAAACACGGCATCCAAGCTTTTTTTCTTTCTCGTATTTCGCTCCGACAGGGTTGTGAAGAATATACCTAAATATCTCCGTTTGCGTTAGTGCTATAAATAAACTCTTTTCATCAGAGTGTTAGTTTCTTTTCATGATAGCCTTTTAGCTCTAAAAGAACAAGAGCAACATCTGGCAGGAGAACTGTTTGTAATAACTGGTCGCCCACATATATATGCTATAAAAAGTCAGACTGAACAGCATAGGGATATTTAGGCAGTGAGACCTTACTTTGCCTTCAACTTACAAACTTGTTGACAAACTTCTGTCCCGGCACGAATATGTTCTCGGTCAATCCACCGAAACACTCTAGGTTTAACGTGGCAACCCGACGAACTCCCCGTCGCCGCCTTTCTATTCATGTTTTAAAGTCTCCGTTGCCATTAGCAAGTGATACCAACAACCCATCTGACGTTAGTGAGTAACATAAACTGCACCGTGACAAACTTCAGTGGAAATAATTTAATCTTGTTCCGGTGGAAAACTATCAGCATGTTTACACTGACAGCAGCATTGAGGGAAGCGCCGCGGCATACATTATTTATTCTCTGGAGTGTCTACTTTCCCACAAAGCTCTTGAAAAAACTCATTAGTGCAATCTATAGAAGGTGCTCGGGAATGAAAAAAAAAAATGCCTGCCCCCCCCCCCCCCCCACAAAAAAAAAAAAAAAAAAAAAAAAACACTCTGCGCTTTGGTTTTGAGCAACAATGAAACATTGGATACAAACTAACTACAGATCTTTCCGCCGCAGCCTTTTGACATTTGACTTGACACTTTACGCTTGATACTTGACACTTGAAGGCACTGCCACTTGCCACTTGAAGAAGAATGGTTAAAGAGGGAAACCCTCACAATAAAAGCAGTGGAAATATTTTTTCATCACCAATTATGAGCAGAATCATCTCTAAAATATTAGAAGCAGTTCTGCGTATATAGACGGGAGGAGGCGGAAATGCTAGAGAGAAAGACTTCACAACCACGGAAGAACTTCTAATTCAGTAAGCGACGCAATGGAACGGAGGACCTGGATATATGGACAAGCTCGGCACTCCCAGATATACCAGTTGTTTTGGTCTTACAAGCCACGGCCCTCGATTGGCGACGGAGCGAATCGAGGGGCCGCTATTAACGAATACCAAAACTTCCCCATCAACCACTCATTCTCATTAGGAGGACTGTTTTTTCTTTGTTTCCTGTGAATTCAACGGCAACGAGTTTTACTATATTTACACTGTCCTAAATTTGCTAGCTTGCTTAGCAACTAAGCTGTATACCAGATTGTAGTTCTCACCTCCGACGTTCTTATTTTGTTTTCACTGCATGACGGTACAGCCTTTCCTTCCGTCGGGAGGTTAGCTCGTCCATCTTCACACCACCATTTTTTTGTGATATTTTTCACATTTCATGAATCCAGTTCAACATAAGCACAGAGTGCTTGAGCCCTGGGAAGATATGGTGTCATCCTCCCGCTTGTAAAACGTCTGCAGACAACTTGTTGGCAGGGGTATAACACTGGCTACTATGACCACGTACACTGTGCGTAACATGTTAGTGCGAACGAAGAGTCGTCGTTTTGTTATATGTTTCTCTAAAAATCGAAAGTTTGCCGTCAAAAGTACTAATAGGATGGAAAGTGTTCATTTGGGGCTTCAAACTAAGAGGTGAAGTGCTTATGCCCTCCAGTATCCTTTTAAGTAAAATGCAAGAAGCCACGATGTAGTGTGTGCGCTAACAGCGTCGCGCAGTGTTCATCAGTTCGCTGATACTTCACTCAATTACGGCACGAAAACCCCTTAGATAATGATTTACCTTACCCCTCCCCCACTTGTTGTTGTTCGATTACTTTGTCGATTGATGGCGACTCAAAGCCCATTGCGCAAACTGGCCCTGAACTCGGCAGGAGGCAGCCACCCGGAAGTCAACCTCCCATTGACTTCCGCCCTCCCAGCGAGCGCCACCTGGCGACGCCGGTGCTCACTTTCTCGAGGCCTCCCAATCTGCTCGAAAAAAAAATCGTGCTGGACACGAGCTGCCGTAATTTGATCTCCCGCCGTAGTTTAGGGATCCGTAAAGGTGAAGGCTCGCTGACCTTTGTCACGCCTCCGGCATTAATCTGTAGCCTGGGCTTCATCAATTACTGCTCCGCGGGGGTTATTACCTGGACACGCGATACTTACAGAAATCTTTTTTTTTCTTCGTTTAGTTCCGCTTTTTTTTGGTTAAGTCTGAGATTCGGCCAACGTGTTGCGGTTACCTCAAGTTTATTACTGTAATTTGCTGCAAGCTCTGGAAATTGTTTCTTTCAGCTGTAATAGAACGCACACTTCGAGCGTTGCGCCTGTCGGTAAACTAGAGTGCTTCTTACTCTCCGAAGTCGCGATCACACTGCTAATATAAATCACACAAAAGACAGTCTGACAAACAGATTTGAACGCGCGTCACCGCCATATCCGTGCATCGAATGCCGCATGGCAACGAGTTGAAGGAGTAACTTGGCACGCGGCATTCGAACCACGGATATTTTGCAGTGACTGATGTCTGGCAGACTGTCTTTTGTATGATGGATAAGCAGTATGACCCCGGCTTAAAGAGACGCTGAACCGAAATCTGGATTCCACAACGCACCGCGGCAAAAGTGTGCAACGGGATGCTACAAACACCAAAATATCACTCATACAGCGATATCTCAAATTGATGACCGAATTTTTGAGAAAAAAAAAAAAAGGAGGCGCATTTACAGATTATAATGCAATTAAATGCAAAGGGGCAAGCGAGCTGGACAAGAATGACGAAAATAATCCCTGGAGAAGGGGAACAAGAGGGACAAAGGACAAACACAAATCTCCAAACTGGTGGCAGCTGAAAAAACCCGTTTGCTCTACTGACGTCTAACCCCTGGTTAGTTCAGTTGGTAGGGCGCTCCACCTGTAATGGAGAGGTCCCGGGTTCGATACCCGGACCAGGCGGATTTTTTCGGTCGCTCACCAGTCACCTAGCTGTGTTTGGAGATTTGTGTTTGTCCTTTGTCCCTCTTGTCCCCTTCTCCAGGGATTATTTTCGGCATTTACAGATATGTTTGTCTCGTTTCTCCAAGAAGGAGAGGGAACGGCCTCCAGTCTTTTCCGCCTCGCCGCCTTGAGGGGCCCAAACGAAGAGAGGGTGAAACGAGATATCTTGACGTCACGCACTTCGTCGGCCTCGTTCAATCTCGACCTTTTTTTTTCCAAAAATACGGCCGTCGATTCGAGATATCGCCTGACGAATAGAGTTGTAGGGATTGTAGCGTCCCGCCTACAGCTCCTGCATTGTTTTCTGAAATCAAAATTTCGGTTCACCCACTCTTTAACGGTTCTAGTTACAGTTAGCCTTTAGGAATGTCGCGTACTTTGGTTAAACTTCAAGGTTCGACGACTGGTTTCTGGAAAACCTTCGACCTTTCGGCAAATTTCGACTAAGTCAGACTTTTGAACAGTTTGCGAACACACAAAATATCTATATTCTTTTTGTTCAAAAATAAATAAATTGTGTAATGTTTTTTTTTTTTTTTTTAAATTTTACCCTATACAAAACATATACAGTTTTAACGGTTTAGTTAATTTGCTAATATAAAACAATACATCATGTAACTATTGCACTCTTCCTTCGCCAGGGAGTGTCAGCTCGTCTTCAATTTCTGCATATGTGTATAATAGTCGAAACATTCTATCTCTCGCCGAACTTTCTGTTAAAAGTTTGAAAGAAGGTTGAACCTGGTCGAACTCAAACGTCATCGAATTCGCGACAGCTTTATACTCGTTTTCACATCAAGAAAAAACAAAAACAAACAAATTTTGCGCGTTATTCCTGCAATTCGCTGAGTAGTTTTTACAAGCCTTAGTTATCGAAGGAAGAAACGATGCTTTGGGAATTCGAAACGTGAACGTCTTAATAACATGACATAAAGCTAATCTAAGATGCACCTACATATATCTTAATTCGACACATGAAGGGGGAAATTGGTAACGTACGGCGAAAAACCGGCCATTTTTTACTGCGGTTCTTGAGATGAATAGGAGTATAGAACATTCGTGATTGTTCTGAACAGACTAGGCAACTCCCTTCCAGCTAGATAAGTGCCCCTGCGGGCCTACTGGAACTTTTCCGTAGGTAGGGCGCAGAAAACCGATAAAATCGCCTCAGCCAGTTATGTTGCCCCGAAATTGTTGGTTCAAATCGCTGTTTATTCTGTCACAACTAAGTCCCCCCCCCCCCCCCCCCCCCCCTTCTTATATAATTTCATGTTGAAACTTCCCCGTGAGTGAGTAAAAACTTATGTTGATTTTACTGAAATACAGTAAAAGCTTCATGTTAAAATAAGGTATTTTATTGCAAACGCATATGTCACAACGATATACTGAAGTCAGCAACTTTTAGATCTTTTTTGTATTTCAAAACAACGATGTGAGTATATATATATATACATTGTGGTAGGGTCGCCTTGCTGCATGCCCATCCGGGAGGAACAACACGAAGCCGGGGTTTCCACAACAAGAAACTACATTTATTAGAGTAACAGGAATGGGTTCTTCGTATTTAACGTATAACATTGCCGTAGCGTTCGACCAACATGTCTCCGTGCCCTCGGTCCATCCCTCCTCGTTCTGTGGGCGTGTCCTCCTTTTATTGGCTCTTTCCTCATGCGCTGTTGTGCGTTTCCGACTGTGTCCTCTTTGGGCGGTCGGTAGCGGCCCCTGGGCGGGGTGGTAGACCCTCGCTCCCACACTACCCCCCCCCCCCCCCCCCCCCCGTCAATGTCTGTATCGTCGTGGTCGTCGTCGGGAGGGAGTCGTCGCAGAAGGTGTGGACGGCGGCGCTGTACGAGCGATAGGGCACGCTCCAGGTCGCGGTCGTCCTTGCTGGCCGTTCCCGGCATCGCCGGCAGTTGCAGTTTCCGGTGCCTGTGGAACGTCTTGCCCACTGGCCGCGGTTCCAAGGGGTGGGCCTCGCCGGTTGCCGCACTCGGTGGCTGGGACCGCCACGTATCCTGGGACCCTGGCGTCCAGATGCCCGGGATTGGTGGTGGCGTTGCCCGTGATTCATCTTCGTGGATCAGAACGAGCAATCGCCATTGGTTACTCTCATGTGTAACCCCTGGCTCTATAATGCATAAAAAAAAGAAAAAAGAAAAGATCTGGGGTGGGCACACAATCGCGCAATATCCCCCCCCCCCCCCCCCCCCCCCCCCTAGAAAGGCGATCAGATCCGTGGGACAATATGCGAGGTACAACGCTCGAAACGCGAAAGGAAGAAGAAAAAAAAAATAAAAAGAATCTTGTCCACCGCTCTACAACTTCTCTCTCTGCCGTCACCGACGTCGCAGGTTGTATACCGCCTGTGTGGCGTCCGGGACCGGGCCGTCGTCGGCATCGGTCCGATCCTGCGAAAAACCATCTTCCGGGATGTGAAATTGTTTTAGGTCGGTGACATGAGTTGGTCCTGTGGACTCACCACTGAAATGGTGAATTAGTGTGTATGTAAGCGGGAAAAGCTTTTTGCCTACACGAAATGGACCATCCCACCTGTTGGCCAGTGAGGCCGTGAAGCCTTTCGCCTCGTCACTCAGGGGGTGAGTGCGCCGGAGCACCAAGTCTCCCACCTCAAACTGCAGGTCTCGGCGTTTCTAGTTGTACTGGTCGGATTGCTGCAGTCTGGAAACGTCAAGGTTATCCCAGGCTTCCTTGAGGTTGATAGTGAAGCGCTTTCGCAGGTCGTCTGCGAACTTTGTGTAGTTGCGGTCCTGTGCCCTGGGCTCGAACGGAGAGTGTTAGTGAGAGGAAAAGCAAGCTCTCTGCCAAAATTAAGCTGGGCAGGGGTGAACCCGGTTGACCGGTTAACCGTGGTGCGGGTGGTGGAGGCCATTTCTGGGAGCTTCGCATCCCAGTCTTTGTGACGCTCCGTTTGAGCAACGAGCATCATCTTAAGGTTTCGATTTACTCTTTCGGTTATATTTGCCTGTGGATCATACGGCGAAGTCCGTTTATGTTCAATTCCCAGAACCGCGTATACATCGACGAACACTTTGCTCGTAAAATATGACGCATTATCCGAAAGTAGGCTTGCCGGGAAACCAAAACGTGCGAAAACTTGAAGTGGGCAGTCCCATATTTTCTGCGAGTCCAACTTTCGTAAAGGGAACAGCTCCACCCATTTGGTGAAATAGTCTGTTACTACAAACAAGTACTGGTTTCCGCGTGGGCTACGTGGAAATGGACCCATGACGTCACAGCAACAGATCTGCCAAGGGTTCTGGCTTGCGATCGGTTGCATGAAACCTGGAGGTTGACCACCACGTGGCTTCGCTTTCTGGCATGACGAACAACTACGCGCGTACCTCAGTACATCTTGCCACATGGGCTCGGCCAATTGAACTTTCCCCGGGTTGATTGTTAGGCCCGCGTTCCGCGTCCGCTCAAGCACGATAGTCAAGTGTTCGAGATGCTCCTCAAATGTACGCGAGAAAACAACAACGTCATCCATGTATGCCATCGCGAATTCGTACATTGCGTTTCCGAGCACAACGTCCATCAAACGTTGAAAGCTCGCTGGCGAGTTGGACAAGCCAAAAGGCAAGTGGGTGAACTCGTGCAGCCCTCTGTGGCAAATGAAAGCGGTTTTCTGCACGTCTAACGGATGCACCTCGATCTGAAGGAATCCGTGGCTGCACTCCAATGTGCTAAACACCATCGCGTTACCGAGCGCGTACATTATAGAGGAAATGCTGGGAAAAGGGTAACTGTCCCGTACAGACACTTCGTTAAGCCGTCTGTAATCTAAGCAGAGTCTGGCAGTTCCATATTTTTTCGGAACGAGAACGACAGGAAATGCTCAAGGGCCCTTTGACTCACGTTCTGCACCGGTGTCCAGCATCTCCTGAAGGGCCACGTCCAGATGCTCTAAACTCGTCAAACACAAAGTTGGGGCCGAAGTTCACGGAGCGCGCCGATTGGACTATCACGACGATGACTTTGCACGTTTTTCGCCAGCGTTCAATCGGCGCGCTCCGCGAACTTTCGGCTCCCATTTTGTGTTTGACGAGTTTAGGGCCCCAGGAGTTCTCTTTTTTGCACGCTGATGGGGCGTGGATTGCACCTCGAAGGCGGTGCGTTACCGGTTTCAATCCGATGCAGCAGGATGTCTGTCTTTCGTGGTCGCTCCGAGAACATTGGAGAGAACGGCCGCAGGACGTCCTCCAGCTGTCTCTTTTGGAGGTCAGTGCCCGGACACTTGTGCAGGGTATCCAAGATTCCGGATGGTAGGGCAGCTGCAGGCGTTGTGAAGTGGGCTGGGAGGGTCGGGCCAGTGATGGAGTTCTCTCGTCTGGTGAACGGAGTCAGGTCTGCCTGGTTTCCCAGACGATAGCCGCCCCTAGGGAAGTCGAGCGTCATGCTTACGCCTGCAATAAAATCTCGACCCAAGATCACGGGTACGACGAGTCCCGGGAGATACAGAAAGCGCTGACGCCGTTTCTTTTCATTAAATGAAATTTTAAGCCTTGTTGGACCAGAGGCTAACTGCAGACGTGTGTCTGCCGAACGAAAGGTTACTTTCGACGGGATCACTCGTCTTTTGTTCCTCGGTCGCTTCTGTCCGTTAACCCCGAGGCGTCGCGGGGGAGGCTGCGCATATCAGTTGTCTAACACCGTTGCAAGAATTCAAGAGGTAAGATTCAGCTTTCCTCTTGCGTGGTGTGTAGAAGCGTGATGTTACTTTGAGTAGTGTGTTTGCTGTTCGAATCGAACATTACTATGTTCTTCGTAACTTCCCCTGTGAGAAGGGAACCAAGTTGACGTTGTTCTTTCACCTCACGTGGACGTTACGAATGACGTGGTGCAATTTGATTCGAACTGAATTCGGTATCAACACCCCTACTACTTGTCTAATAGGAGAATGTTTTTAACTTCGCCGTATTGATTTGATGCCAGGAACTCGTGTTGTGGCTTTGAAACGGGTTGAAAGGCACGCTCGTAGAGGGCTGTAGCACTTTAGGGTTTACTACGGTTGATCGATTGCCATTTCATCGAAGCACGTTTTAGAGAATGGGCACGTTTTATCGAAGCACGGTTTAGGGAACCGCCGTTCATCGAAAAGAGGACGCTATTTAAAAAAAAAAAAAAAACGCTTTCCTACTTCGAGGGTGTATCACTGGTGAGCGTGTTAACCCAGGCCCCAGCCCCCCCCCCCCTCCCCCACCTCCCCCCTCGCAGCGTTCCCGCCGCTTCGCGGCAGCAGTCTGCGGCGGCTCATCACAAAAATGTTAACTCAACTGATTTATCCGCACGCGCCGCTTCGCGGCGGCCGAATTCGGTAAAAGGAGGCTCATCGCCAATTTCTCTTAACTGTTTTTTTTTAAAAAGAGTTGGATAAAATGGGGTCGGTAGAACAGCGTTCGCTGAAACGAGGTTCGTGGTCGAAATTTCTAACAGTTCGAATGGGGTGCCGTGGGAATCATAGTAATAATAGTAAGTAATAACAACAATAACAATAATAATAACTAATAATTTATTGACACGGGGTAATTCGGAGAGACGACACGGGGCGGGTTCGTCGAAGCCAGCGAGGGTTTGTATAACTGAATTAAAATGCACTGCTGAACCCCCCTCCCCGTCCCCTCCGAGAGCAGTTAAAATAATATTAATTCTTATGATAACGTTTGCTTATGTGGTTGGGCCTATCCACGGGACGCAGGTCCAAGGGCGTGCGTGACTAACCAACAATAGTAATAATAATAATAACGATAATTGCCTCAGGCTCCAACGTGGACTTCGTCAAGATTGGTGGAATGTTACTTCATTTTTTTTTCTGGTACTCCGCTTCACATTGCTGGTTCTGCTTCATTTTTGATACTGGTGATCTTTTTTATCCTGTTATTTGAAGTTTCAGGCATTGACTGCCGCAGATACCGTTTATACTAGGTTTTTATTTTACTTTATTGTTTGCTGTACTCATCTTGATGCAACTGCGACCAATACCATAACTTTATTTTTTTTATTGTACACCGCCTAATATTGTACACCGCCTGACATTAAGTCCACAGCAATATGTGGACTTCAGCCTCCGGACCTTTCCCGAGGAATTCCTATAAACGTGAGTCACCATGCTGTGAGCTGCAGCGTGGTTTACTCATATTTCTACAACCGCCAATTAATATATATTCAATAACGTGTTTAGTCTATTAAACCTGTTCATGCAATATTATGTATCAACATTTATACATGAACTTTGGTTTGTTCATCAGCTTTATATTTTGACCTTTGTTTCAGCGTACGAAAGGAAAGCCCTCACCCTCTTTGCTCAAATGAAAGAGCACATCCCGACCATTATGCAACGGCTAGCGAGGGTGGAAGAGAGCTTGTGTCAGCTCTCACAGCAGAAGAGCGGAGGTGATGCCTTCCACTTGCCTCTGCTACCACTGGAAACAACCGATAGCCTGGACGAACTGGAGGCCGAAATGACGGATGATAACTACAGGCACCTCTTTGTCACTATAAGTATGGAACACTCGTAATCTGTCAAACATGCTAGACATTTTTTTATTGTATGTGAGCTTAACGCATTCCATCATTTATATGTTTTTCAGGTTCGGTACATTTTACGGATTGGAGGAGGAGACACCGAAAAACTCGGTGTAATGGAAGCAATGAGAATGTTGCTTGGAAATGAGCTCTGCAAGAGCTACAGCCTACATGGGACAGAAAAGAAGCGGACATTTTCTAACACCACCCTATTCAAGTGCATCAAAGGTAAGTCTGCTTAACAACATACGCTGTTTGTTTTTGAACCTGGATATACGTATTTATACTATAAACACGAGGACGAAGAAAAGAATAGAAAGACAAAGGTTAACATTGGAAGCTTCACCTTTCTGGCTACCACAGGGAGAGGGGAGTGGAAAAAAATATAAGAGCCCTTTGTGTGCAGCTTGGTTTATTGATGTCTAACTCCGTGAAGCTTTTTCCGGACACATAACTGCATATTCAGCTTTGCTTAAATTTGAACAAGAATACATATTTCGATAACAACTTCAAATTCACTTAAATCTCTCTTCAAAGGACAAAAACTTGCTTGGGAGAAATATCTAAGGGGTTGTTTACCCATGGTCGTAAATTCATTTTAAGTAATGGAATGCTGCTGCTCTGGGAGATAAATTTAGTACCTTGTGCTAAACGTGTAACAACATTTTTATGGTCTGCCCACATACTTATACGAAGCAGTGTACATTCTAAAAACTGTTCTTGTCACTTGAAGCAAAAAATGTGTGCATGGTGCATGTGCGGCGCTGGCTAGTTCTCTTGAAGTTTTGTTGTCAAAAGGTAAAAGCACGACGTTTCGCGTTTGAAACGTAATATTTTGTTAAATGACAAATAACCGATCTCACATCTACTTAATCAGATAAGGGGAAGTATAAGAAACACAACGTCAGCAGCCATTTCTTTCACATTAGGGTTGTCGACGTTAAAAGTAGTATGATCATTATGCTCGTTCTGACGAGTATAAGATAGAATTAGCTTGAATTATGACATTATGAACGTCTTATTTCAAGCTAGTTTAGAAATATCTGCTCAATTAATGCATTTCAGAAACTGACCAGAAGACAATATATGTACTTTCATGACTTTTTCCAGAAGGCGTCCTCAAAGGTGTAAAAAAAGTCAAAAGAAGACGAGATAGATAGGAGGATTTCAAGATATCCGGTGGCAGCCAGCGACAGTGGAGGTGGTCGCGAGAAAAGAAGGAAGAGGAGCCAGGAAGACGGCAACACTGCAACATGACTTTGGAAGTTCTAATAAGGGAGTAATTTGACTTGGAATTCATTTCATAGCATTCAAATTATCATCCAAGTTTTTATCGAAACGAGTGATTCCAGAAGGTTTTTGTATAGATCTGTGCAGTAAAGTTGTTTCGGTTTATAATTTTATTCCTCTGTCGTATTTTTGTGTAAAATTATGTCAATTTAATATCAAGTCTATAGTGTTCATGCTGTGAAATACGTGGGCCCAGCAAGTCTAACCACTCAAGTAGCTCCAAAAGGTACCCAAGTTACACTACAGGAATGAAACTTTGTTCTAAATTAGTCGCAGAAAAGCTTGCCAATTAGGTTAGCCTACATATTTTAATTCGTATGCTTATTGCTCTCATGCAGTTTCATAACTACACAGCGCGACCGCAAACCAGGTAAATGTGCTGTGCTGATAGAATTCTATCACAGAGCGATAAGGCAACAATTATATATGTGATCAGCAAACTTTTAGAGCGCAGCTCTTAGGCGCCCGTTTCCGGCTTGAGCGACGTCGGCGTCGCCGTCGGCGTCGGCGTGGGCGTAACCGCGCGGTTCATTATGGGAAATGTCCCATAATGCACCGCGCGAGGAGGAGGAGGAAGGGGAGGAGGACGAGGGCGAGAGGAGGAGGAGGGGAAAAGGAGGGAGAGGAAGAGGAGGACGGGAGGGGAGGAGCTTGAAGGAGGAGGGCAGGAGGTGAAGGAGGAGGAGGAGGAAAAGGAGGGGGGAGGAGAGAAGGAGTAGCAGGCAGGATGAGGAGGTGAGGAGGAGGGAGGAGGGGGTATACCCTCCCCTCAGTACCCTTCCCTCTTCCTCCTCAAGAGCTGCGCTTTAATTCGGCGTTACAGGGAGTTGTAAACGGCTTTTTTTTAAGCAACTGAATACTTCTTACGGTGCATTAATAGTTTATTAACTATTAGGGAAACTGGTTACCTTTTTGTGCTAGTTCGGACTACAGGACTGACCTATTTGCTGATCGGCGCTGGGCCGCTTCGCGAGCGCGGCGACCGCAACTTCCCAATCCGTCCTCTTAGGATATTCAGAGGTCTCCTTTACTATAGACGTAGGGCGACCAGCAGGATGTAGCGTTGTTGAAGTCTGCCGAGTGAGCGCGGTACATTACGTGCTCGATCGCTGTTATTTGTCGAATAAGTTTCTTGAAACCTTGTGTAAACGCTTGCTTCTACAGATGAGGACCCATAGAAAAGTTTACGAAAACACAGCGTCGTATGAGAGCGACACAACTCTTGTCGGGATCGCAGAGAGCTTATAGAGTTTGGAGATGGTTCAACTCAAACCAATTCAGTTCATGTGGAATCCTCTCCGAGATCTAGACTCTCTATGCTTTCGAAACGAGCTATACAGCTCTCTTGCAGCGCTACGGTTTTCGTGCATTTTTGTTCTGGTCCTCATAGTTAGTATCACGGTTTTACTCGATATTCCCGAAAGTTTTATCAGAAAATAACGGTCACCGAGCACAAAACGAGTCGTTCAGCGCTCACTCCTGCAGCAGGCTTTCACAGCGCTTCACCCAGCCGACTTTAGTGTGTCCTAAGGAACTTCCGTTCGCCGTGTGGTGGCGAAGCGGCGAAGAGCGATTCAGCTAAGGTCGGAGGAATACATTTAGGGGGAATTAAAAACGACTATCGGCACGGAGTCGGCTCGACGGCGGGGAATGCTTCACGACCATGGTCGAGCCAGGTTTGGGAGCCGCAGTCGGCCCGACCCCGGTGGCCGACGTCAGGCCGATAGCGGCTGGGTGTAGCAACACCAGTGTCGGCCCGACCTCGGGACCCGACGGTGGGCCGACAATTTCTCCCGACTTCTCCCGAGGTAGGCCCGACGTCGCGCCGACTTTTTGTGCTACATGGGAGACGGTAACTCCAATCGAGAAAAATAAAAACGCCCCCAAAGCGGTAAACACGCCCCCGCGTGACTCAGCAATGCTTTGAGGCTCCAATTTAACGAGCACTGTCGCGAATACAAACTAAAAAAAAAACACCGCAATTAAAAAAAAAAAAAGAACTTAACGAGAGAACAAATCCAGCCCCGTGTCGCTCCGACACAAGGGCAGCAAAAGTACGTTGGGCGCCATGTGGTAGGATGGCCTTGCTGCATCCCCATCCGGGAGGAACAACACGAAGCCGGGGTTTCTACAACAAGAAACTACATTTATTAGAGTAACAGGAATGGGTTGTTCGTATTTAACGTATAACATTGCCGTAGCGTTCGACCGACATGTCTCCGTGTCCTCAGTCCGTCCCCCCTCGTTCTGTGGGCGTGTCCTCCTTTTATTGGCTCTTTCCTCATGCGCTGTTGTGCGTTTCCGACTGTCTCCTCTTTGGGCGGTCGGTAGCGGCCCCTGGGCGGGGTGGTAGACCCTCGCTCCCACAATATATATATATATATATATATATATATATATATATATATATATATATATATATATATATATACACACAGGGTGTTTTTTTTTAAGCTTAACAGATTTGTTTAGAAAAAGCCGTGGAAGTTTCACTTATGCCGCTTGTGGAGGTGAGTTATACGGCCAGGGGGACACATTATAGTAGGCTAATCGTAATGACAACAAGCGCTCAATAAAAAACACACGGGAGACGGTAACTCCAATCGAGAAAAATAAAAACGCCCCCAAAGCGGGGGCGTTTTTAACACACAGCAAGCGCTCAATAAAAAAACACTTTTCCCTTCTGAATCGTAATGATCAGTCGGATAATTAATTAAAATTCGTTAATTAACTTTTTAAGTAATGAAAATAGACATATGGTTCCAATTAGAAACTTCCTCAGCGTCATCGAAAACCTTTATATCAGTCATTTTCAGAAAAACTTTGAGCGCGTGAGAAGCGTAGTAGTGCACCAAAGTTACCACTCGTGGAGCAGGTACAAGGCTGGGGCTAGATAAGAGACGGAAAAATCGCGCGGGTGCCTTATCGCAACCTCTAGCTTTGTACCTGCTCCACGAGCGGTAACTTCAGTTCACTACTACGCCTCTCACGCGCTCAAAGTCTTTCTGAAAATGTCTGATTTAGGGGTTTTCGATGACACTGAGCAAGTTTCTAATTGGAACCATTAGTCTATTTTCATTAATTAAAAAGTTAATTAACAAGTTTTAATTAATTAGCCGACTGATCATTACGATTAGCCTCCTATAATCTGTCCCCCTGGCCGTATAACTCACCTCCACAAGCGGCATAAGTGTAACTTTCACGGCTTTTTTAAAACAAATCTGTTAAGCTTAAAAAAAAAACACCCTGTATATTGTGCGGGTGTTTTCGGTCGCTTCAGGAAGAAGACAAATGCCGGTTGTTTGCTGATCGAGATCTATTTCAGCACGAGCTACCCGAGTCTCGTGTCGCGGCCCCAGCAGCGCGCAGTCCCGCGCACTGACGATTGTGCCTCCCACGCCAGAAATGCCCCCTTCGAAGAAAAGGCCATCCTGGCCTTAGTAGATCAGGAAGGAGGGAGGCGCGGATAAAACATCTTGAGGCGGCCAACATGTACGATGTTTCGACCGGTGCTTCGACGATCAGATGGTGGGTTGACAGGCTCAACTAGGTAGTTGACCGGGGAGGTCTGACGAATAACTTTGTATGGGCCCTTGAACTTTGGGAGAAATTTTTCACAGCGACCAGTTTGACGGAAGGGGAAGAAGAGTAAAACGAGGTCACCTGGAAGGTAGTGTACAGAGCGCGACACTGTTAGCGCGAACAAGCGATCACCGGTTTTTCCAGTTTTTCTCTTTGAAACCAAGGGTTGTCATCCAAGTCATTATTGCTACGGAAAGATCTCATTTAGTACTATAATCTAAGCGATAAAATTTCGTGCTCGCTAATTTGATTTAGAAGTAAAATGCGAAAATACGCCGATGCCGTGTTCGCGCTAACAGTGTCGCGATGTGTACATCACGGTGTTGGGCGTCGTAACGACGTTTTGATGCGTCTTGGTGTTGCAGTGTGCGAGATCGTGCAAGCTGACGAGAGGCTTCGGAACTGGACGTGAATTGGGTCATGAGGTCGTTGTCGGGATGTTCGCTAGGATAAGGTAGGATTGTGTCGAGGGTTGAGGATGGGTTACGGCCATAGAGAAAATAAAATGGGGAAAATCCAGTCGTTGTCTGAAGTGCCGTGTTGTATGCGAACGTTGGAATGGTCCGAATTGATATACATTGAAATCATTTTTGTTAGGGTGTGATTGAAGCGTTCGGTGAGGCCGTTTGTTTGTGGATGGTAAGGCGATGTCGTGCGATGGTCCACCTTGCATGCTTGGAGGAGAGCTTCGACTGTTTGTGCCAGGAAGGAGTGTCCTCGGTCTGTGATTAGGACCTGGGGGGCGCCATGTCGTAGGATGATGTGGCGCAGAAGGAATCGTGCAACGCACCCAGCAGTTGCATCGGGAAGGGCTGCCATTTCCACGAATCGAGTGGTGTGATCGATGGCTACGAGGATCCAACGGTTCCCTGTGATGGACTGGGGAAGAGGTCCAAGGAGGTCCACGCCCAGTACGTCGAAAGGTTTGCGCGGTGGAGTTAGCAGTTGCAGGAGACCAGTGGGTGGCGATGATGAACGCTTGTAGCGTTGACACTGTGGGCAGGAGCGGACATATTTGCAAATGGTGCGGTACATACCGGGCCAGAAGAAACGGTTGCGGATGCGAGCGTAGGTATTGAAAAAACCAAGATGTCCTGCAGTGAGGTCGTCATGGAAATGATGAAGAATTTCGGTACGGAATTCGGATGGAACAGCCAGTAACCAGCGTCGACCTTCGGGCGTGTAATTCCGGCGATAGAGATGACCGTCAATTAGACTGAAGTTTTGCGTCTTCTTAATAAATTTCTGTTTAGTAGAGGGGACGGTTCCATTGAGGTGTTGAAGTATTGGTCATATCCAGGGGTCAGAATGTTGGGCGGTGAGAAAGTTGTGAGATGAAATGGTGGCGAGAATCGAAGGTGGGACGGTGGTCGACACTTCCGCGTCGTGCAAAGTGCTTGGTGGAAGAGGGCAGCGTGAAAGTTCATCAGCATCATTGTGTTTACGCCCTGATTTATGTATTACCGCGAAGTCGTATCCCTGAAGACGAAGTACCCAGCGTCCGAGACGGCCGGAGACGTTCTTGATGGACGAAAGCCAGCAGAGAGCGTGGTGATCGGTTACTACCTTGAAGTGGCGGCCGTATAGGTAAGGTCTAAATTTGTTTATTGCCCACACTACGGCGAGACATTCTCGTTCAGTAGTTGAGTAATTGATTTCTGGTTTCGTTAGGGTTCGACTGGCATACGCAATGACCTGTTCTAGAGATGACTTATTTTGCTGCTGCACCAGCACAGCTCCTAATCCGTGTCCGCTTGCGTCGGTGTGGAGGGCTGTAGCGGCCTTGGGATCGAAGAAGCACAAAACAGGCGGTGATGTGAGTATGGCTTGAAGAGAAGTAAACGCAGTTGAGCAAGGTTCGGTCCATACAAATGGGACGTCTGTTTGAAGCAGCCGATGCAACGGAGCTGCGATTGTTGCAAATGCTCGGACAAAACGACGGAAATAGGAAGCGAGGCCTAGGAAGCTTCTCAGTTCCCGCACGTTTGTTGGGCAAAGGAAATGGGTAACCGCACGAATTTTTTCAGGGTCTGGGCTCACACCTGCTTCGCTGATAATGTGGCCAAGAACTTTCACTTTTTTGGCACCAAAGTTACATTTCTTGGTGTTGAGCTGAACACCCGCATTAGTAAGGCACGACAAAACTTGGGACAGTCGAAGCAAGTGATCGTGAAACGTAGCAGAAAACACAATAATGTCGTCCAAATAGAACAAACAGGTCTTCCATTTCATGCCGCGAAGAACTGTATCTATCATTTTTTCAAATGTGGCGGGTGCGTTACAAAGTCCGAAAGGCATTACATTAAATTCGTAAAGTCCATCTGGCGTCGTGAAGGCAGTTTTCTCTTTGTCTTTGTCAGCCATTGGAATTTGCCAATATCCCGATCGTAGGTCAAGTGATGAAAAGTATAAGGATCCTTGTAAGGAATCTAGGGCGTCATCAATGCGTGGAAGCGGGTAAACGTCCCGGCGGGTAACTTTGTTTAGACGGCGGTAGTCAATGCAAAAACGTACGGACCCGTCTTTTTTTCGGACTAAAACTACGGGTGATGATTATGGACTTGACGAATGTCGTACAACACCTTTTTGAAGCATCTCGTCAACGTGTTCTTGAATTATCTTACGCTCGCTGAGAGAAACGCGGTATGGTCGGTGTCGGATAGTTGCGGAGTCTCCGGTTTCAATGCGGTGTTCTACCAAATTGTTTTTTCCGAGAAAAGGGGATGCGTTGTCAAATATACTTCTGTATTTGTTCAATACAGTAAATAGCTGTTGTTGTTCTGCACAGGATAGCGATGAGTCAATTGTTTTCCAAAGTAGGCTTGATGTAGTTGGCGGGAAAGGCGTTTTAGTCGATGTTGCAGTTTCCTGTTCAATGAGCGTGGCGACGGTTGCATTCTGAGTAGACACAGCGTTTGCAAGAGAAAATCCGACTGGTAAGAGTAGACGTTGATTAGTCGTGTTGGTGGCGGCGAGCGTAGCACGCCCCAAAGAATCAGTGGCGAGTGTAAAGGGCACAATTATTCCTTTTGCCAAAAGGGCAGGAGAACATCTCCTGTCAAGTGAGGGGGTGTCTTCAAGTAAAGCAACGACGTCTGGTGAGGCAGAAGTTCTAGATCTTCGATGAGGCGTAGCTTGTTGTCTTGTTCTGAATGAACCGCGTGAGCGTACGTATCTGCGTCTGTCGATAATTCTAAAGTTCTGTAATCAATGATCGCATGTGCAGATTGAAGAAAGTCACAACCAAGAATAATGTCGTACGGAAATTTTGGCAAGACAATGAACTCTACAATGTAGAGGCGGTCTTGGATGACTATGGTGGCTGTGCAAATGGTGGAGGCTGGAATCAGCTCGCTTCCAGCGCTGCGTAGGAACGAGTTTCTCAAAGGAGTTTTTACTTTGCGCAGTTGGTTGCATACGTCGATGTGCATAACAGATACTGCCGCACCCGTATCCACAATTGCAGTGAAATGATGATGATTGATTGTAATGTCGATGAGGTTTGTGGGGGAACGAGGAGGGTTATATTGGAATAGAGTGCTTGCAGTTTTACCTCCGGAAACTGCAAGGATTAGTTTTCCGGACGAGAAGACGATCGGTGGCATGCGGGGATCATTGGCGAGATTGACCGATGTCTACGACGAGGAGACGGTGTAGCGTGGAGGTGAGTCTGGGCGCTGGTAGTCGTCATTGTAATTTCTGTTGAAGTAGTATCTCTTCGGCCATGTTTGAGAGGACTGAGAGTTGTGGTGTCTTTCGTAGCTTGGTCTGCTTTGCCAAGTGGCATTTTCATCAGCTTGACGACGTCGACAAAATCGTGCTACGTGCCCAGGAATGGCGCAGTAAAAACACGTTGGGCGGGTATTTGGTGTCGTGTACGTCCTGAACGATGATGGACGTTCGTAATTCGTGGAGGTAAAAGCTGCGACTTGTGGGATGTGTGATGAACCTTGGTTTAGAGTGGGTGCTAGCAGCGGCTGCCGAATCTCTTCGTAGGCGGGTAGTTGTGGGGTGGATGACACTGGTGTAGCAAAGGAAGGACGGGCTACCTGAGTAAGTTCATCTCTAATAATGGTGCGCAGTTCCGTGGTGGGAGAGGTGTTGAGGGTTGGGAGGGGTCCAAAATATCGTGCGAGTTCCTCTCGGATGATGGTTCGGATAATGTTGTGGAGCAGATCGCCTTGAGGCAAGGGAGAAATGGCCGCCTTGGATGTCGGCAACGTATCGGTGTTGAAGATCCTTTGCCGTCGAGCTGCCTCTAATGATTGACAGAGAGATCGGATGGAATTGACGTCTGCAGGAGGCTGCAGTACAAAAAGGTGGACTGCTTCTTCGGCAATGCCTTTTAAAACGTGGCGTACACGTTCTACTTCAGGCATATCAGGGTCGACTTTGCGACACAGGGTAAGAATATCTTCAATGTAGGAAGTATATCCTTCAGTCGGAAGCTGGGCTCGGACAGTCAAGCGCCTGCGCGCAGCGGCCTTACGGTCCTCAGGGCGTCCGAAGACCTCGTGAACACGAGATGAAAATGCCTCCCATGATGTGATATCGGATTCATGGTTAAGGAACCATGTCTTGGCGACGTCGCTGAGATAGAAAACAACGTTCGCCAATTTAGTGTGGTCGTCCCACTTGTTGTGGAGGCTTACACTTGTGTAGAAATCCACCCATTCTTCGACATCTTCGTCGCCGATGCCAGAAAACACACGGGGGTCTCGTTGGCGAGAGGACATGTAGAGCAGCCGTGGCTGCGGTGGAATGCCAATCAGATGAGGAGGAGTTGATTCGAGAGTTCCCGTTGCCCCGATGGTCGATGTGAGTGGGGTTTGTATTGCCGGGGTGAGGGTAGGCGGGGAGGTGGTTGATACCGTCAGCAGGGATGAAGAAGTGGACGTCATGACAGGAGATGTTGTCTACATACCTTATGCTGGGGGTAGTGTCCGAGTTCGTAGCTCCAGGTTGGTCAGATGAGAGCGGAATTGAGCCGGACGCACTTTCCTGTGGAGTATGGGAAGGAAACCCCGGCACCTCCACCAGATTGTGAGGGTGTTTTCGGTCGCTTCAAGAAGAAGACAAATGCCGGTTGTTTACTGGTCGAGATCTATTTCAGCACGAGCTACCCGAGTCTCGTGTCGCAGCCCCAGCAGCGCGCAGTCCCGCGCACTGACGATTGTGCTTCCCACGCCACAATATATATATATATATATATATATATATATATATATATATATATATATATATATATATATATATATATATATATATAGGCAAAAGTAGTAAGGTGCGCAGGCACAGCAGCCGTAGGATGATAAAAATAACATTCTAATTTTCAAACAAAGAGAGAGAGAGACTAGACACCAAGGAGCAAGTCACGCACCACTCGGGACGAAGGCAAGAACTTTAGTAAATACAAACTAGTTTCGCCACAGGCCAGGAACGTGGATTAAAGAGCTCACACGAGAACGAACGCTACACTGTACGCGCTTGGCTTCGACCGCACAGGGCAGCGGCATATTGGGGAGCGCGACTGCCGGGCCGCCGCGACTCGGTTCTAAAGCGAAGCTTGGCAGATTCGGTACCGGAACATCCAGGGACTTTAGGCGCAGCCTGACACATCACTTCATGGCTTCACTGTCCATGGTTCTTTCTATTTATACAATGCCTCCGGCCCCCGTCTTTACAATCCAGGATATTCTTGTGTGGTCCTGCGTTGAACACTGCCATAGTGGGAGCTACAACTGCGGCGTGCCATCTCATTTCGTCGACAAAGACTTTTGATGCACAGCGATAGTTCTCCAGCTCCTTATCCTTTGTGGGCCTCCGGATAGTCGGCTAGAAACCTGGCTTTTCGAAGTATTCTCTTTGTGCTAGCTGTGAACGGTGAGAACTTTTGTATCCTCCGCATCGCGGGTGGGCTTCTGTCCCACCTTAAAGAGTTGTCCCGCAAATTCGGACGCCACGTTGAATAGCCTTTCAAGTTGTCTGACTGAGGACGACCGCACTGATTAGTCGAGATCGGCGCAGATGAAGATTTTATTCACCGCATCTAACCAGCATTTGTAAACACGGCATCCCAAACCGTAAATTCTACCGTATGCGACCAGTACCAGAAATTGGGTGCCTCAATAGACCATTCCCGAAAGTCAGTCTACCCACCCTGTGCAGAGCCAAACCCGACGCTTTAATGGCGGCACTACACAGCTTCTCCACACCAGAAAATGCGAACGTCTTCGAAAGCATAGAGCAGAAAGGTGAAAAGGTGTTGGTCCCCTTACGTCACCTTCGACTCACGAAATCGAGGGTGCTTGATTTAGCCGAGCATGATCTCCTATCACCGCCATTAGAGCGGCAATATTGGAGCTCATGGGACTGCCACAAGGTGACTCTGACTTTTGAAAAGGGTCTATTACGAGCGGAGCACCCGTTCAGTGCGTTAATGACTTCCGGCTACAGATTGATCCTGACATTCGTTGTCCTTAAGGGCTGTTTATACTCCGACGTTGAGCGAAGTGAACGTAGCGTAGCTCAGAATTGGGGGGGTTGTGTGGATATTTATACAGCGAGTCGTTGGTCAGCCATTTTTAATGTTGCGACGAGTCACTCGCTGTAGATGAGCAATTTAGCCAGTGCAGTACAACCGCTAGCCTGGGGTCTTTAACGTGCACCACGCAGTAGTGATACACGGCGTAGCTCAGAACGCGCGCCTTTCATTGGCCGGCAACCAGAAACTCGATATCTGCGACCAATCAGTATCTGCGCGCGCTGCGCTACGCCACGCCCGTCGACGTTACGTTGGAGTATAAACGTACCTTTACTGTACTCGGGCAGAATTTTTGGTTGGCATGCAGTCAAAGGTTCGAGAACGCGTAACTATGCGCGCCTTTCCCTCTCCTCGGAAATGTCTGCAGGAGTGGCGCCACCGGATGGTCTCCTTGTCGGGACGTAGCATCCTGGATCACGTTTCTGCGTTTTGTTGGTAGTATGTAGGTTGAAGAGTTTTGTGTGTAATTCATGCTTAATTTGTGTTCCGGGTTTCTTTTGAACGCATTTTTTGTCGTTTACTGTGCGTCAAATTTAAACGCAGGCGGCGCTTGTCACCGTGGCGGCTCGTGGTTTCCTACGCTTGTCAAATGGCGTACACTCGTAAATTCTGGGACGGCACAGTTCCCGAGTTTAGTTTTGCTTTCTCTTCCAGCCTGTCAGGAACAGCTGGAACGCACAAAATCAATAGCGACAAATATTGGGTTCGATCCCCACCCCTGCCCGTTTCGATCTTTATGAACATCGTGCCGGCGTGCGCTCGTGTATCACTAATGCGTGATCCACGTTAAAGGCCCCAGGATAGCGGTTGTACTGCTCTGGCTAAATTGCTCATCCTCAGTGGGTAATAATGTCGCCATATTTTGTCATACAAAACGCCCGCTGTATAGACGCTTTGCAGCAGTTGTGCATGGGCGCCGCCGTAACAGACCTTAAGTTTTTGTTCCCTCTTAATCCGTTCACTTTAGTTCATCATTACCATAACAGGACATGTTATTACCATTATAGATTGTACTATGTCCTCGCCAAAATAGGTCTCCGTGGAGGCTCGTCAACGCCAGTGTCTGTGGCTCGGCATCTCACTAAGACAAGAGAAGGTCAGCAATGGCGGTTGTAATTTGGCCCGTGTGCAAAGCGACTATAAACAACTAACGACTAATTTGTTTCTTGTTTTGTTTTGTGGTTGTTTGCTAACACTCTCATTGCAAACAAAAGCGCCCAAAATCATATTTGTTTACGAACAACATTGCACAATATTGTATTTGAGCAGTATGTAAAGTACAAGTACTTGAAATACTATTTTTTTTAATGTAATGGCGATCGACAAATTGATTCGATAATATGTAACTAAACACGAGATACAAAATACTCAAATCATTTTAAATATGTATTTGAAATACTGCCAATCCCTGCCGGACGGAGACACTAACATACGGACGACCAAACCTCGCCAAGTGATTGGCCGATCGTTCTTAGTCTATGGCAATCACCATTTTGATTCATTCAAGTCTTCGAAGCTTCGAAAGGGCCATTCTTACTTCTGAACCAGTCGCGCCAAGATCGCTATGGAGCATCATCGTACTGAAAGCGTTCCTCGCCAATGTAATTCAATCATACTTATCTCCAGATATATCTTACAGTGGTATTTTTGTTCTTGCATATTTAAATAAAAGGCAATTTATTTTTTAAACGGCTCCTAGCACCGACACCGGATATGCTGGCGGTGCGAAGATGTGCGCTTCTTTTGGCCGTATAACAAAATCTCGGTATTCAAGAAATGTCTTTAAAAAGAAACCTATCACCGGGAATTTAGATCGGCTCATGAAAAATGGAGAGGTCAAGGAAAACTGCTCATTCCTTGAGCCAAAAAGGCGTCCACACGGGGTGCGCGCTACATTCCCAGGATCAAGTGGTGACTTTAGTGAATACCATCCATAGAAACTTTCACGTGTGCAAACATATGAGACATGCACGCGAAGGTATCTTTGGAAAGCTAGAGACAACATTCTATTTGTGTCCATACTTGCATTGGCTGACTTTTTATTCACCATTGTCTTACGTCATCATGATCGTCATCATGATCGTCGTCGTCTTCGGCACTCTCGTCCTTCTTCTTCCTATTCCTCTTCCTCTTCACCGCTTGCTAGAAAAAGAGTGTTTAAAAGTATAAGTCTGGTTGTGTTGTGTCATTGAGCAGGGATCAGAGCTTAAAGAACTCTGACACCCTCTCAACTTTTTTTTTCATTCTTAATCCCGATATATTATGACGTCAGAAGGCTACACAATCAATATGTTACTACAGAAGCACGTAAATATTTAATAAAGTAAAAAAAAAAAAAAACTTATCTGCTTGACACCGAAACTAAAACTGAACTGGGGAGGAATAAGGAATGTAGAGGAGGAGGGAGTTAACCAGAAGTCACGTAACTACACCCGAGCGCGCTTTTTTTTCTCACTCAGTTTTTGTGGCCATCCGAAGCACTGCAGAAGGAAAACGCGCACGTGGAACGTCGCACGAAAAACGCAAGAAGTCAAACACTTCGTGCTTGATGCTTGCACGTTTTTCAACCTCTTACCAGTTTATGTTCGTTAAAGCCGGGATGCTATTGCTCATACATCATACAAGGGACAGTCTGCAAACACGAGTCACCGCAATATCCGTGGTTCGAATGCCGCGTGTCAAGTTTCTCCTGGAACTCACTGCCATGCGGCATTCGAAGCACGGATCTCGCGGTGACTCGCGTTCGAATCCGTTTGCAGATTGTCTTTTGTATGATGTATAAGCAGTGTGACCCCGGCTTAAGATGAGTGATGTCTTCAGCCAGGAGAAGTGGCGACGGCTCGGCGACGTCTCCGTGCGAATAATCTTGGAGGTCGGGCGTGTGGTACGGAATAAATCCTAAATGTTTTGGTCGGTAAAAGGCTTCTTTTTCCAAGCTATACTCGTTTTCACCTCAAGAACCAAAGTAAAACAAGTCCGGCCGGTGGCAGAGTGTTCTAGGTTTCCACCAATGAAATGGTGCGACATCGCGTAGACTTCACCACCCTCCGTCAGGAGGTGGTCGGATCTAAAATTAATGACCAAAACCTAAACAAATTTAGCACTGCAGCATTCTCTAGTGGCAAAAAGCTGGAACATACGTCGTTAAATATCGTTTGTTTCTGATAAATATTCTCATGTTAGGCACAATTTTGCATCACTTCTTTGAACTGTTTCCAGTAAGCATATTGTTGTATATTCAACATTTTTCATACCGTCGGCTTTGTGAAAACACAATGAGGAAAAAATAATTGTCTGCGTGTTTTAGCGTACTGACAGTTTTTCACGGCAACAATGAAGCGCTAAAGCAAAAAGATCGGGGACGCCTTTTTTGCTGGTTTTCAGAGCGCAGTCACGTGACAACAGGTATCACGTGACCACCTACGTACCCCTTTCCCCTCCCTTCCCCCATTCTCTCAGCTTATCAGTTCGTTTTACTCTTCTATAAAATTATTTTGACGTCCCCTTTCAATATATATTGTTCTTCTTATTTTTAAATCTCGAACTTTGGAGCTTCGTAGTTTGGATTGGAAAGGGATCGAAAGTGGCGGTCAAACAAATATTTTACATGCAGGCGGCGTCGCGGTTCAACACGTATTTTCAGAAAACAGAAGTGCAGTGGACTGCAGTTTTGATAAACTTTCAAATTGATGTAAACTGCAAAAAAAAAAAAAAAATCGTTTCTTACTTTAGCTATCATGCCGCACGTAACGTTTGCTTGGTCGTGCTCAACATTACAAAATGCGGCAACGTAGCTTTTTATGATTCATTTCACTTGTTTCATATACACAAAGGCGCGGAATGTCGTGTCATAAAATTTACAGTTGATTGAAAAATGCGTATATCTCGTACCACCGCGCTAGAACTTTTGTTCGTTTGCACCGGTCAAGAAACATCAAGGAGGTAACGTTTGCCTTCACAACCTTTTATTTAACATTCCGATTATTTCGTAGTTAACCCGCTCGTTAAACACGAACCAAAAACGAAATCTAAACTAAACAATAAACTCGGCGAATACGGTTAAAAACAGGCCGGGAGTCAAATGCAAGGCGAGACTTCAACCATACGAAGACACGTTCGCACGATACGGAGGCACAAAAAACGTGCAAAATTTCTCAGTGTTACGTAGTGTACGTATTTACATTTGTTACGTGCATGCAATACAAAGGGCTATTTAGCTCGCCTTTTCTTGTAGATTCAAAATTTTAAGTCAGACACGTGTCGAAATGACGTGCGAGCTCAGAACACCGCCGCCGACCGTATCACGTCCGAAAGGATCAACTGTCGAGCTAGTCCCACACACACGCTGAACAAGACATTTCCACTGCCAACTAGGACCGAAACTTCTTAGGCGCGCAACACACGACTCCGTCAACACGTCCAGGAATCAAACAGAACGAAACACTAAACCTGCACGAAACCACGAAACGGTTTCTACTGCGACGGCGGCGGGAAACCTCAAGCAGAGAGAAACGCTGAAGAGGACGAACACGATCTAAATAAAACAGAAACTTTGGTTCTGGGGGGGGGGGGGGGGGGGGGGGGGGGAGGGAGAGTGAGGGGACGCCTTTTGTGGAGGTCGATACGGGGCAGTGACGTCCGTGACGTCACTGCCGGAAACATAAAAACAAGCAAAACAAGTTTTTTTGTCCTTTTCTTTTTACGTTTTGCGGAGAGCTTGTTGCAGGTTGTGTCTAGTGTTGGGGCGGAGAAGAAGAGAGGCCAGGTACAGTACACGAAACGATCTTACGCCAAGAATGTATAGTACGTACGACGACAGCTCCGGAGCGGTCTTTTCACGATCAAATCAACATGACCGAATACGTTGCTCAGTTACTTGGTCGCGACAAACAACGGACATTAATTTTTCTACGTGCTATTCTCGCGGGTCCCGATTTCAAGCAGCAAGAAGAAAGAAGGAAGTACTCGAAACCGGTCACGACGAACATCAACGCTGGATCCACAAGCACCCGGGCAAAGGTACTACGGCTACGATGCCACCGACCGAACGAGCTCGAGGCCTAGCAGCAGGCACTCCGACTCGTCCCGGCGTTGCTCCGACGGTCCTTGGCCAAGACCGTCTGCCCACGACCGACCGGCTGGCTTTCTGAATGGAATAGGCGTTCGCGCGACCCTTGTGGACCCTTTCTGTATTCGATCGCTGACCTCAATTTTAGATTAAGGGGTCATTCTCTTCCCCTTGTCATCTCCTTTTTCGAGGCAGCGGTGACGAACGCTGTCGTCGATTCTATCTCCTTGTTTTGTGTGGTATGGAGCTCAAATAAACGCCGTATGGATTACTTTCGCAACACGGTATGTATAATACACTTTGTTATTAGTGGACCATCTTTATTCTGACAGGCTTGTCGCCGCGGGGCGCGTTCACACTCACTTGTTTCCGATAGTACATTACTGTCGAGCTATAAAGCCCGGTTCACACAGTTGCGTTTGACTGCGTTGCGGCAGCGAGACACCAGGACATCCCTGCTGCTTATATCGCGTGCCAAGAAGATTCCTTGAATTGGATTCCACGCTTCATACGAAGCACAGATGTGCCGGTGACTCGCTTTCGGTTCTCGCCGCAACGCAGTCAAACGCAAGTGTCTGAACCGGCCTTTACAGTTCGTGGGAGCTACGCAATGCCGGTCCCACCTTTCTTTGCCGGTGTCACGTCAGTATCGACTGATACTCGTAAAAGATCGGTCCCGAAGCACCTCGATCAAACGTGCGCGTCCGCTCCGAGTGTGCACAGGTATTTACGTGGCTCTTGCTGACACTCTCTTAGTTGAAACGTGTCTTTTTTAACGTCGGAACGCTCCTGCATCTCCGAGGCCGCGGAAAACGCCGCGGCGATTTGTTTCCATCTACGTCGTTTTGCAAGCGACTGGCACGGGCCGTTTTTACCAAGTATGACAGTTGTGTGTTGTGTTGACTTCGGAGGAACGAGCTGGAAGCATACACTGGAGGAGTACGCGAAGTGAAGAGGTGAAGCAGGTGAAGATGTCAAAGTAACAAAATATAAATAGCTCTATTTTGACTAAAACCGGACATGACGTCACGGACGTCAAACTACTACTCTGCTACTTCGCTCTGCCCCGTATCGACCTCCAAAAAAGGCGTCCCGAGAGTGAGGGCACGTAGGCGGTCACTTGATCCCTACTTGCACGTGACTGCGCTCTGACGACGTGAAAAAAAGGCGTCCCAAAAGATATGCTGACATCATCGACATCGCCGGAAACGTTATGAACTTCCTTTGATCTGATCTGCTCCCGGTCACGAACGTAAGTGTACATAGTTTACTCTGTCCTAATATACCTTTGTTGACGTTATTGCGTTGACGTTCACGTGTATCTTTTGAGTGGAGAATCAGTTTCCTTTCGTGGGGCGGTCACTTTCAATTTTGGCTCTGTAATTTTGTTATCTTACGTTCCGTTTATACGCATTTCGCACCGGCGAAGTTTCCAGCGTGCTGTTATCGATAGGGCTCTCTGTACTCTTTTTTTCGAACCGTACCGACTGTTTACTGATATTCCGTTGAGCGAGCGGTACCTCACGCGGTGTTTGTTATTCGGCTGCGCTCAGCGAATACTAAGTGAAGTAACAAAAATGTTCGGTTCCATTTTCTGTTGGCACATGCTCAAAAATAAACACGTTATCCCGATCACTAAAGAAACGAAGAAACGATGATTATTTTAGTAGTAAAGCGTGCGTTTTATTATTTTATTTTCCTGATGCAGAGGATAGGCCCCAGTTTTGCAGTGGTTTGTATCCACCTTTAACTTGTTGCACATACCAGAATCATTTTTGCTTTACAGAAGGACAGGTTCTTGGTTAGATATCCTGGCGCCATTGCCGTTTTCCCTGTCATCGTTGTAAGATTTGCTGATGCTTCTTGTTGCAAATGCAATTTTTTTGTCACAACAGTTTTAATGTCGCAGGTTAAAATATTTCTAACTTAACTGAACAGCTTGCGACAGGATTCAAAGTGCACTAATTTCCATCAGAGCTTCTTTATATCCAGTGTGTTCAACAGATAAGGAGCGACCCAATTCTACTGTGTGTTTGACAAAGATTCTGGCCTGTACGTCTTTCCTCTCCATGCAATCTATGTACAGGGTGTCACAAAAAAAAATAATAAATAAAAATTACACGCTAAAAGGGGTCGCGTAAATCAAGATCTTGACGGATCTTGTGGCAACGTTTCTCGAAAATGTCTCTACCTGGTCACATTGCTGTGCTAAAATTTCAAGTCGGAACTCCGAGTTCAAAGAAAACAAGAAAATAATAAAGTTCTGATATTTTCAACGGCGGAGCGGCAGCTGTCGGGGAGACACCGAACGACGGCCATGTTTCTTTGCCTTATTCAGAGATGGCGCTACAGATTCACTGGACGCCATAGAGACCTCTAGAGGAAGAAGTCCGCCATTTTCCCATGCATTCTGCCTGTCGCAAGCGGTGGAGCATGGGGGCAGACCTAAGGGGTCCCACACATGTTCACCAACTGACTTCGATTTTACGAATATAATTATATCATTACGGCAGTTTTATGAACTTCAACAATCCATGCATGTACTTACCGGTGGAAAGATATTCGCGTTCCTTTCGAAGCTCTCTTTTTGCATAGCACGCGGGTGTACGGCCTCGCGTCAACACAAAACTAAACCAGATAACCGGCTTCGCGTGTGGGGCGCGAGTGGGCGCGTCCTAGGAATACAAAACCGCGCAACCACCAGATTTCCGAGATTTCGACAGAAGGGAAGTTAATGCAGCGTAATGAGTTTATGGCTTTTTATAAGCGTTAAAATAACTCCGAATTTAGTTTACAACGTTAATTTATCACTGTTTATTCTGCTGAGAGTTTTCAGCCTTCGCGATTGTCATTGCGACTGTCGTCCTTCAGCTGGCAACATTGGTTTCTTTCTCTCGTGTTCTTTCGCGCTCTTTCGCGATCTTTCACTCAGGACTCCAGATGTCGGCTCACGGGAATCGCCACTTCTCCTCACCCACCTTTACCCCCTGCTGGACACTGACTGGACGCGCCGAGCGAAAAAGGGCGCTTTTATCCGAGTTTCTGGTTCCGTGGGATATTTGCCAAAATAAAGTTGTTTGGGTTTTCAGTTAAGTTTCATGATCCAGAAAGTGCTTTTGCCTGCATGTCCTAGTTTTTATTTTAAAAATGGACAAAGATTGAGGTTTCGGCACCTCTCAACTCCTTCACCATCTTCCGAGTCACGGGAGTTGTGACGTCAATGGGGGTCGCGCGGGGTTCCGGTGAAGCTCTATCTCTAGAGCCATCAGTGAGCAGCGAGAACGCACCCGCTCGCGACCACGTGACCACGTGGTTGCGCAGAGCGATCAACATGGCGAAAGGAGGAAAGTCTCGTCCGTGTCCGGCCATCCGAGTCCTGCTCTGCCCCCGTCCCCCTCTGGCTTCTGGCGGCTGTTTGCGGTAGCAGAGAGCATGGCCTCCGAGATCCCGAAGCGCGTGCGCTTCGGGATCTCGGAGGTTATGAATAGAGCTGACGGTTTTGTTGACCTCAGATAGATGGCGCCACTAAAACTCCGTATAATAAAAGTTTTGTCGATGATAACAGGTTTTGTACGCATATATATTAATGTTGGAACGAGAAGATTTATAGAAAAATTACCTTTTATCGAGCAGGTATTCGCACAACTTCCTGTCTTTTTACAAGCACCCCATTGACGTCATGCCGCGTGTTTCTCATGGCCGCCGCTCGCGGCTGCAGGTCGGGAAATATTCTAATTTTTGCTTCGCGATTACGTGGCGGAATGGCAACATTTCGAAGGAAGGAGATGTGTTTTCTGTCCTTTATGACAAAATGAACAATTTCAAAAGTAGAAGATGCAAATTCTTTCAACGTTAAAATCGTTGCACAGCTCCTTTAAATAGGGCATCACCCGGCATGACGTCATGCCCAGCGACGCCGGAAAAAGAATTCAATCCCAGACTGCCTTGAGCACCGAACTGCTCGCCGCTCGGTTGAGGCTACGTCTACTCCGTGCCTGCGGTCTGCTTCGTCTGCTGGCTGTCGCGGCTGGCTTTCGATTCGATCGGCGCAGCAAAAGTTGTTTCGATGCGAACCCGCATTTTCATCACGGCGGAGTGAAACCAACATTTTCTGGAAAGAGGGTTTGCATGACTTTAATTCTCAACCCGCGGTACCATTCTCAGCGTTTGTGCGTACGACGACTGACACGCGATCGCTTTCCAAAGCCGCGCTCTGACGACTCGTTCTAGACGACGCTCCAGGCGCGGTGTCGAGAGCGTCCGCTACACGCCGACTTCCTACTGGTCAGGCAAGCTGTCGGGCTCTATATCTCGCCTGTTCGACACCGATTCACTGGACGCCGCCATGAAATTATGGCGCAAACATCGTTGCCACGTAAATGCCAATGCAACGAGGGTTGTTTGCCCCAAAAATCAATGGCGGCACCCGTTGACGAGCCCCCCATTGGTTGAGAAGAGTTCGTGGCTGCGCCTACTTCCGCTACACCTCGCTCCGCGTGCATTGGACATAGGGACGCCACCTCCTGCCCATTATAACCTCCTTGTTCGTCTGCGACGGTTTTTGTTCCGTGCATCGTCTGCTTTCACAGTTTGACTTTCGCGCTTTTGCCTCAGTGCGCTAACTTAATTTCTTATCGCTGTTTCTTTTTCTATTTTGTTAAACGCCTCACCATGCGACAACTGAGCTCTAAGGAGAGGTTCCAGGTGGTTCTCTGGTACACAACGACAGGAAGCTTCAAGCAGTTGTGAACAAAGTGCCGGGCTGCCTTCAACGGATGATCACCCTCTCGGCCCACTATCATCAAAGGGGGGGGGGGGGGGGGAAGACAAGGTTTGATCAAGACGGGTACGTGACAAGCAAATCTTTGAACCGTGTAGAAACGTCGCCGAAATGACGACAGCAGCAAGCCGTTCTCGACGCTTTCGAAGCGGAGTCCCACCTCTCGATCAGGCGTGCTGCTCGTCAGCTCAGCCTAAGCCGGGGCTTCGTGTGGCGGGTGCTTCGCCGGCGAATCTACCCGTTCAAAGCGCAGCTCCTGCACGAACTGAAGCCGGAGGTCTACACACGGCGAGTGCACTTTTGTGAGGACGAGCTGGCGCGGATTCAAACCAGCCCCAGCCACCTGCAGTTCCTCTTGTTTACGGACGAGTCTGTTTTCCGTCTCGACGGCCGCGTCAACAAGCAGAACTGCAGGTCGTAATCTGGCACGAGCCCGCACTAGTCGACCGAACATGCTGTTCAGTCGCCGAAATTCGTCGTGCGGTGCGGCATATGGCGAGAGGGTGTCGTCGGCCCGTTCTTTTTCGACTCGACGGTGACCGGTGACACGTACCTCAAGAGGCTGTAGGAAGAGATTTTACCAGAGCTGGAATCTGCACATATGCAACGTGAAGTCTGCATATTCAAACAGGATGGGGCTCCTCCCCACTGTGCAACCCATGTGAGAGCCTGTCTCAACACCACGTTTCCCGGGAGATGGATGGGCCGCGGCTCTCCGAACATGGATTGGCCTCCCCGGTCTCTAGACCTCACCCCTTGCAATTGTTTTTTGGTCTGGGGGTACGTAAAGGCCCAAGTGTACGCCCGGCGATCGAGGACCATCCCGGAGCTGAAAAAACACAGAATCTACGCATTCGAGATAATCAGTGAAGAAATGCGGGAGGCCGTCTTCCAGGACTACGAGAGGAGGCTGGAAAAATGTATCGAAGTTCGCGGCGGGCACGTCGAGCTGGGAATCTAACTGTTTTTTTTTAATTTTTTTCTCTTGCTAGTGTATGTGTGTGAATGAGGCATTTGACCGCAACTACGAAGACCGCAGTTCAGATTTCAACGGCTGTTTTCAGAGCCACAAAATCGCTGCTTTTTCGGACGCGCTCCTGGCTGCCTCTCGTGTCTCATTCAAACGTCAAACTGCGAAAGCAGAGGCTGCAAGACACAAGGACCGTCGCAGACGACGGTACGTCATCTCTGGAGCAGCATTTGGCGGTTCTATTTATTCATATTTGTTGCGTAACACTTTCCGGATCGTGAAACTTAACTGAAAACCCAAACAACTTTATTTTGACAAATAACTTACGGAACTAAAAACTCGGATAAAAGCGCGCTTTTCCGCTCAGGGCGTCCAGTCAGCGTTCAGTGAATCCGTTGCGCCATCTCTGGATAAGGCAAAGAAACATGGCCGTTATTCGGTGTCTCCCCGACAGCTGCCGCTCCGCCGTTGAAAAAATGAGTTATTATTTTCTTATTTTCTTTGTACTCGGAGTTCCGACTTGAAATTTTAGCACAACAATGTGGCCAGTTAAACACACTCTCCAGAAAAGTTGCTACAAGATCCGCCGAGATCTTGATTTTTGCAAACCATTTTAGCGTGCAATTTTGTTTTTTTTACACCCTGTATTTGTGACAGCATATACATTCTGGAGCATTCTTTGCCTTTCCAGCGCAGGCAGCTGGGTAGTCCATGGAGCTGAGGCTTTGAGATTTTGCTTTTCTTGCCTGGTCTGTCCTTGGGGAGAGGAACTCAGTGATTGATGGCATCTACATAATGCAAAACATCTCTCTTACGGGTGCATAAAGTTTGTCCTCTGCCAATGAATGAGCTCTGTGCTATTTTATTGATGTCAACGGGTCACCCCTTCAAAGTTCTGGTGTTCTGTGTGGTGCTCTTCAATGGTTCAGGTTAGTTCTCCGTCATGCTGCCGTCATGCGTAGAATGTGCTTTTTGTCCAAGTGATATGGGTGACATGTATGGCCGACCACCTAGGCCTGTTCGAAGGAAGTTCTGTTTTTCCTTTCCTTTGTTATGCATGCCATCTACCACATACTCAAGTTCGCCTTTTCTGTTTTTGTTGTTAAGTAACAACAACTGGCACCATATATTTCAACATTTGAACATTTGCCTGTGGCTTGCCAGGACAGACTTTAAGTATTTTTCTGACGAGCATTTAGATGTTTCCCATCTGAGGCATCTTTTTTGCGTTGTCAAAGGGGGCACATGTAACTGGTAACCATTTTTATTCTTACAGGCGAGAAACCTGATAAACCATGATCCAGGGTAGAGCACTACAGTCAGGAATTCAACGAGTCGGCCAACACAAAAGCCCTCCAAACTGGGAGCGCTCCTTATGGTTGCATCTTGATTCGACAAAATTAAATCGGTCAAAGGTGTTTTGTTCTGCGCTCTTTTTAGGTATCACTGGGTCTGTTGATTCACAGGTTCATAACAGATGGAGGAGCTTGGGAGAAATTCCTGTCTGGCAATCTGGGAACTGTGCTGACGGTGGGTGGATGAGAGATACTCTCTTCCGGGGTCGCATCACAGCTTACACATGTGGCCAGATTGGCCCTAAGGTGTGTGGATGGTGGAAAAAATCTTGATTTTAAGCAGAAACAGTCTGGTGGATGTGAGAAACGCTCTTCCCGGATCCTATCCCAGCTTACACTTGTTTGAGTGGCCCTGTGTGTGGATGGTGGTTAGAATTCTGATTATAGTCTGAAACAGCATGGTTGATGTGAGATACTCTTATTGCCAGAGCGACCCCAAGGCACGTGGATGGCAGTTTGTGAGTTTACTTTCCCAGATACCGCCCGAAGAACTGATCACCGCAATTTACGGAGCTATTCAATGAACGACGGTGCTTAAAATAATGTTTAGACCTCAAAATAAAGTATCTGACACTGAACTTGCATGAGGGGAGCAAGCGAAATGTTATGCTCAGGGTCACATTGCAAACATTAATGCTCTACTTTCGGCATGACGCCAACAATATGTCGTCTTTCTTGGATAAAACAAAGCTGTTCATTTGCCCTCAAAGTGTAACGTTATGCATATATGTTAAGAAAGCAGGAAGCCAAAATGGCGCCCGACACCTCTGGTGTAGATGGGCAAATTAGCGAGTGCAGTACAACTGCAAACCTTTGTTGTAGGGTGAAACTTTGCACTGTTGATTCACGGTAAGGTGGAATACATACAGCTGATTTCAAAGACCAGGAGAAGCCATGATCAAGGCTGTTAAGTAATAAAAGGTAGAATCGCAATAACATGAGACACGGGGGGTGAGGCGTGTATAAATTCGAGAATCCGATTTTGTAGTATATGAATGGCCCTTAAAAGGACCGTTTTGTGTTCTGGGGTGTGACCAACATAGTCCGAAGTTCTAGCCACTCTCAGAAAAGCACATGTCCTATGGAAACATTAGTTCATTGTTAATTCCATTCTAAAGGCTGAACACCGAAAATCGCTTTACCCTCGTTTTCGTCGGCAGCTTCGTCGTCGTCTCTGCTCTCCTCCTCCGTGTCTCTTGCATTGAAGGGGATGATGACTGGTTCGAGGTTCGACTCTGGGACATCGCATCCCCCAAACTTCGCCTCCATTTTTCTCACATGCTCTTCACAGTCAAGCTAATGGACAGCTGTTACATTGTCCACTGCTTCCATCAAGAGCCGTTCAGCGTCATTGGACTTGAATGTGATGTTACTGGAGGCGACCTCCTGCTTGACTCGTGCCCATACAAACTCTACAGGATTTAGTTGACAATGGTGTACGGTGGGAGCCTCGGGACTAGGGATGCCACGAACCACCCTAGGTTCGAATTCGAAAGGTTTCAATATTTTCGAACGAAACTGAGGTTCGAATTCGAAAGATTTTGATATTTCCGACCGTACGGAGATTCAAATTCGAAAAATTCGCAACTTTCAAAAACCGTGGAGTTTCGAATTTGAAAAATTCGAAGCTTTCACGATTTCTAAAAGTTCGGGTTCGATTATTTCGACCTTTTGTTTTACTAGACGTTCGAAAAATTCGAAGATTTCGAACTTTCCTAACTTGAAACTCGAGAGAATCGAATGTTTCGAATTTCTTTGGATCTGTAATTCGAAAAATTCGAACGTTTCGAATTCTTATAGACATGAAGTTCGATAAATTCCAAGATTTCGAAATTTTTTCTACATAAAGTTTGAAGGTTTCGATTTTCTTTTAGAACTCAATCTGAAAAAAAAAAAAAAAAAACAACCTTGAAGGTTTTGAATTTCTTTCAAGCACAAGTGCGCAAAGTTCGAAGTCCGGTTTTCATGTTCCGCCACAGTTTCAGTGTCACATAACGTTTTCACGCCTCACTCGTTTTCACGAAATCAGGTTTAGAAAAGTTCGAGTGTGATATTTAGACTGCGCAAAGTTGGTTAAGCAATAAAATGAGACGACGAGTGTCCCGGATGTGCTGAAATATTTGCCAGTGCAGAGCAGTGTTGCGGCGTTTCCACTCCGGAGTTGGAATGATTCCGGAATCATTCCGCATTTTCGCGACCCCGGAATGGAATGGGAATGGAATAGCGGCAATGTTGAGGGGAATGGAGTGGGAATGGAATTAGATGCCTTTCGCCCGGAATGGAATGGGAATGGAATGGGCCTGGTTCTTTATATTTTTTTTATTTATTTAATATTATTCATTCATTTTTTATTTTTCTTGGGGGGGGGGGTGGGTTGCGGAGCCACACTGCAGAGGGACGCGTGACCATAGATCAGTAATTGTGAACGCCAGCCCGGGGGGGGGGGGGGGGGGGGTGGGGGTCATTAACGTGCATCACGAAGTAGTGATCACATGAGCGCACTGTTTAACGATACTCCTCCAGTTCGAAACGGCCAGGGGCAGACAGGTGGTTGAGGCTCAGAAAAACCTTGAAGCGATCTGTCAAACTGCCTCCCTACCCCCTTGCACGCTGATAGTAATCCGTTCGAACGCCGCCCGAGTGACGCTGGCATATAGTGTGTTTAGTTTGTACATGATGCGAAATCTTGAGACTGGGAATGAAATTTGAAAGAAAAAGTGTAAGAGGACAGAAAAAAGGGGACAGGACAACGCCTCAAACTCAGCTCTGGGAATTAAATTTGAAAGAAAAAGCGTAAGAAGACAAAGAAGGGGACAGGACAACGTCTCAGAGTCAGCTCACAACGTCTCAAACTCAACTCAGCTGAAAACTCAGCTCAGGATAACGTCTCAAACTCAATTCAGCTGAGTTTGAGACGTTGTCCTGTCCCCTTTTTTATTTATTCTTACACTATTTCTTTCGAATTCCATTCCCAGTCTCAGGATTTTGTATCATGATCAACATACACCAGCTCGCGTGCACCTTGGCAATTTTTTAGGTTGTAATTGCTTTGGAGGTTTATTTTCCGGGACGGAAGAAACGCCGAGCAAAAAGCACAGAAGCCGACACAACTTGAGGTCGGGGAGCGTTCTACCATACCAGTGGCGTCAGAAGAGAAAAAAACGAGGGGGGGGGGGGGGGGAACAGGGCTCCAGTCTCCCCCCCCCCCCCCCCCCCCGTCCCGTATATTTCGGACTGTTAAAGAAAACATTACGGGGAAAGAGGGCATGGTCGAGCTTATTTTACTCTGAAATTATTTATACATATGTATAGCTACTGTCGCTCTTCACTGCATAAAAGATCGCGTAGATGGTCATTGTTAGAAACTCGTTGTCAAAAGGCACTACTCGTCACATGCTTGGTGGTTCGGAAGTTCAAAGCTATGTCTTTTCGACCTAAATACCTGTGCCATTGGTAAAAAATAATAAATAAATAAACATAATAAATGCAAAATGAAAAGCTGGAGAGAAAAAACAAACAAAATAACTATGAAGAACCCGCCGGAAGTGTTGTATTCTTGCATATTCAGAGGCCCAGAACTACGAAACAGGTTTCTCCTACCAAAATGTGTACAGGCTAAAAGAAACATGTCCCAGAAACGTGAAATAAAAAAAAAGAAAAAAAAAATTAAAAATGATTTTTTTTATGACGAGCTGAACTTGAGCAATTTTAGAAATCTTCCCCCCATGAGTTAATTTATTCCTCAACGTGAACAAAAAACAATAAATACATTATTTTTGTATTCTGCAGATCGTAATGATATGTACTGTCTGCGGTGTTAATTTAAATGCGATACCTCAAACAATATAGACGAAAAAAATTACCAAGTTTAGGGCATAATTGCCATAGATACATGTTTGGATATTTCTTCGAAACTCGTCTTGAACAACAATAATCACATCTTAAGACAACACTTACCTAGGCTATACGTAGATAATTCTTAAAAAGTTTAACATCTCTACCATAAATAGCTTCGGCTATAGCGCGCTTCAAAATATGGCACAAACGGCAGTTGTCAAAAACCCATCGTCCTTCCTCGCTCCTTCGGGAATCTATTTCTTTAAAACCAAGCATGCCAGATGATTGAAATAAACGGCATTGTCTTTCGCAAGGAATGCGGCACCGCATGTAAAAATGCGAGAGAAAAAAAATTACGAATGTACCTCACTACTTGAATCCAAATGAAACCGCCCGCCGGTCTTTCGAAGTTCGACGAACGTCGAACTTTTACGCTGAAAGGTCGAAGTTCGTCGAACTTTTGAATTTTCACGAATCGAAAGTTCGACAATTTTCGAATTCTTTAGATTAATAAGTTCGACAGTTCGAAAATTATCGAATTTCTTAGTGTAGGAAGTCGAAAGTTCGAAAAGCTTCGAACTTTGTAGTGCAAAAAGTTCGAAAGTTCGAAAATCATCGAATTTTTAGTCTATCAAGTTCGAAAGTTTGACAAGCATCGAATTGTTCCAGCGTAATGAGTTCGAAATTCGAAAGGCGTCGAACTTCTTGGTTTAACAAGTTCGAAAATTCGACTTCCGTCGAATTTCTCAATAGGGTAAGTTCAAAAATGCGAAATCTTTCGAACCGCTTGATTCGATCATCGAACCTTCGGTTCGAAAAAGGTTCGCGGCATCCCTACTCAGGACCGTGTGTCCGGCGTCCGTAGCCATGGCGTCAACTTTGTACTTTGTGTAGCGGTCCTTCACCGTTGCCGAAATGCTCAGGTCTTTTTTCTTCATCGTGGCAGTCCAGTCTAGGTTCTTGGAAGAGAGCCAATGCTGGATTTCGACCTTCTTTATTGCCGTTGTGGGAACAGCTTCAACCTTTCGGTTGTGGTACGGCGCGTTGTCTATAACAATTACGCTGTCAGGCTCGATGTGGTCCAGCAGATGAAGAAACCATGCTGCAAACCTGTTCGAATCCATTTCATCCTGGTAGTCCCCCTTTTTCTTCCCATAGAACACGTCCAGGCAGCCCGACACGAAACCATTGTCATTACCTGCGTGAGTGACAGCCGCTGTTTCACCTTTCCCAGAAGGAGCCTTCAGCCCAGTCGTCAGTTTAGACATGAAGGCTTGACTTTATGGTTTTCTCAGTTCACACCTTGTTGACTGTGAGACCGGCGTTCACCCAAATCTCGTCCTGGAAGTAGATCTCGCGGTTCTCGGCTCTGTACTTTCCGATTCAGCTTCAACTTCAACTTTATTGTTTCTATCCGGGGGAGAGAGGGAGGGAGAAAAAAAAAAGCAGACTGTTGTCGCTTGACAGAGTTTCTCCTCCCCACCAGCAACAAGATAAACTATTTTACATGCAAGTGACCCGTAAAACAAGGTTTGCAAATACCGCCGTCTCCATTCGAGGATGTCCTCTCTGTCGATTAGGAAGGAGTTACGATTACGTTTGTTTTTCGAATCTATATGCCCTTGAGCAGGTGATACAGGGTAGTCCCGGAGCATGACGGCAGCACGTCGTCTTCTTGGAGACGAGATCTCCCCCGACAGAAGAAGTTGTGCAGGCATCTTCTCGTGCGCACGTCGTGATTTGAAATCCTCTTCCGTTTGCCAGCAGATTTCGGGCGCTTCTTCGAAAGAGTTTTCACAGTTCGTTGGCTCGTTTGAAGCCACGCTTGATCTCGTGGAATCGAGCTAACAATGATCCAGGTGGCGTCGGCGGTCAGGCTGAGGACTTCCACCACATTTTTTTCTACTGCCGCCGCATCCAAGAATAAACGTTCAAAACACGCTGCCTTGTCTGGCTCGACAGTACATTTCCACTTGCGCGACGTTTGTAGTACACCCGAAGAGAAACGTCTTCAGGAGTGAGTGCTAACAACACGGACCGAGCAGCCGGAGTTGCCAGAGTCGCCACTTTGGAAAGCGAGCGACAGCGGCTGGTCGGCTGGCGACGAACATTGATCCTCAGATCTTGTGGGGTGTTGAATTAGGTGAATACACACGTATTAAGGAGATATATTATTATGCTACTAAGAATAACGAGTTATTTCTGTTAAATAAAGCTAGCTCCTCTGGGAGCAAACTTTTGTCGGAACTACTTTGCAGAGCGGGTTAATATGTGCGACGGCATGTGACCAATAACCATGCGACGAATGGGACACACCAACTTTTTCCTTGAGTTGAAAACGGGTATAGACAGATTCGCCGGTACCGCGAAGAACAGTTCTGAAGTAAAGGTCTCACGCCCGCCGTCCGCCGCCGTCGCTTAGTCCGCATCCTTCAGTCGTCCAGCCCGCGACTCCCGCGATACAACGCCATGTTGAGAATTACGCAGAGAATACACAAAGTGCTTCCGATACTTCGGGCACCTTTTTTTTTTTTTTTTAGGGTCGAAGCTTCTTAGGGTTTCGCCTTGTCCGTCCGTCCGTCCTTCGATCCGTGCTCACATCGATTGCCATCCCGTCTGAAAAAAAAAAAAATGTTTGCGCAGTCGACAGGATTCGAACCTGTGCGGGGAGACCCCAATGGATTTCTAGTCCATCGCCTTAACCACTCGGCCATGTGTCATCCATCAGTCTGTCATGGATGAAGCGTTGCATGTAGCCGCTCAACGTCTATACAGGAGAGGGCGCCTCGGTCAAATGCGTATATAATCGCGTTAAACCTTGCATGCATTGGCTCAACGTTATAGACGAGGGCGC